>OX465595.1:345128269-345740769 GCA_950022295.1 Bromus sterilis | reverse complement strand
TCTTGGAACTACTCACTCTTGGAACTTCATGTCTGTCTTTGTGTCAAACTTTCACTAATGATATTCAGAACTCAAAATAACCAAGGAGTTAATACCAAGCACCGCACCATGTTTTGACAATTTACACCAGTGTCTATTACAATTTTCTCATCACAACAGAATTCATCTGGAGGTTATGGTATACATTACAATATGGGACAACATTACCAGCTGTTCAGTGGTTTATATACCCAGAAATGTTCAGGCAACAGAAAAACAGATAGCCACCAGCGGTATCCATAGCTCAACTTACGTTAAATGTAATATGCAAACATAATTAGCCAGAAATAAAGTATCTAAATTCTTCTCTTCAGAACAACTAAATTTGAATGCTGTAAATATTTTAGTTGTAGATATCCAGTCCCTTAATAATTAGTTTAGAAGTGTGAAGTTAGAAGATAGTGGAGAGGTCAGTACCAGCCAATACACAGGAGCACAATTTGGGACTTTGAGATGATTGATATTCATCGCATCATAACCCCATTACAATGATGCATGCCATCATAACCCCATTACAACGATGCATGACGGAGCCAATGATTATTTTTTGTGACAAACTGACGATGATAAAATGCATATCCTGCAACAATAAATATATAAACTAAGTTCATTTCTGGAAACGACGATGCAGCTCGTGGACAATGCAAAATGGCACCTCTGTATATACAAGCTGCATACTGGATCCTCAATTGATTAATCATGTAACAACATAAATTCAACTTTGGGAAGAGATATGGACGATGAAGGATGCTAGCACATGTTTACCACAATAGAATTAACAGTAAAGCACATAATCAGTCAATTAACAACTCCTTACAAGAAATCCCTTAACCAAAAAAAATTGGTACAGTGCGGCTGTTTTAGTAGTTTCAGAACCAGAATTTGTGAAAGAAGTGCATGCCATCAGATAAATAGCCAATTTAGACACGTGATCAAACTCGCAGACATGACAGCTTACACTACTCATATAAATAGTGATGAAGTCAAATTAGGGCCTGTTTGGTTTCAATAAGTCACCTGACTTATAAGTCAGGTGACTTAAAACCAGTGACTTATAAGTCACGCCTGTTTGGTTGTTACCTGGCTTATAAGTCACCTGTTTACACCTTTTTATCCAAAAAGTGGTGGGACCCATGCAAAAGTAGAGGACTTATAAGTTTTAAGTTGGGGTGGAGCAACTTATGACTTATAAGTTGGGGTGACTTATAAGTTGGGTCTGTTTGGCAAAATAAGTCACTTTTTTCACTTTTCGACTTATAAGTTGGTGACTTATTTGGAACCAAACAGGCCCTTAAACTGATATGCGATGAAAGAAACAAGGGAAAGGCTATGAACAGGTTGGTGACAGCGCGGGCCATCGACCACCGGCCTCTAGCGTGAGACTCGTGTTGTGTGTGGCCCCACACACCAAATCACTGCACATATGCTTTTGAAACAACGATCTTGTTGCAATCACAATAGAATCAAAGAAGGAAAAAATAAGTTTTTTGAAAAGAAAACGATTTGAAAAAGACTTTTGCAACAAGACTTTTGTTTCAGAAGTTTGAGCGCAACGAGCCTTCCATTGCAAAGATTGAAGAAAAAATAGATCGCAACAAGGTTATTGTTGCAGAGAGACGAGCACAACACTGAGCTTGTTGCAAGATCTAAAAAAGAAGAAGCCAATTCAGTGTAATAAAAAAGGAAAAAATAGTTTGGTGGCTTTGCAACAAATATCCTGTTGCAATGCCCCGAGCGCAACAGAACCCCTGTTGCAACGTTGACTGTCTTACGGATGTGCACATAAGAACGATCGGACGGCCGTAGCTACCTTCATCGTACGGCTATGCAGGCGACCGATAACTCCTACCCTCCGACCGGATGACGTGTGGCCTCTCCCAAGAAACAACCATCACCGAGTAAGTGGTACGCCCAAATGAGAACCACGAGACAAACAGATCTGCATGGAAATAGCTGTTTTCCTGCATTACTAAGGTTTATTTATTTAATTCCACTAATCTGAATGAAGTCACACTTGATCTGGTTGCAAAGTATGCTGGCAGAGTACTAAAATATTTAAGGGAAACTATGTGCTGAAAAGAAGTGATTGTACAGCTACGATTGATATTCATACTATGAATTCGGATTCTTGACGGTAGACACAATGCACAATCTGTCAAATTAGGAGCTGGGATGGCTAGAAGGATACAGTGAAAGGTGAAATTAACTCACTAAAATAAGAGGAACTTCCTTGGAGATGTGGTCAAGGCCCATGACGACGACATCGTTTCTGTAAAGAGACAGATGGAAGGTTCTAAGAAAGAAGGGTGAGAAAACAATGGAGTGATACGACCGACAGCTGAGTGAAGAAAATCTGCAAGAAGATGGTAATGCAAGATACGTAATCAAGATTAGTTCTGAAATTTTCATCAAAATTCCCTGCAAAACTACATTGACAAGAGGATGTTAAGTTGCAACAAACCAGAAACTGGCCGAAGCGGAGCAGAAATCCGCCACAATTTTGTCTGATTTTCCAATACTTTTATCAGTTCATCCACAAATCTCCTGTCCTAAATAATTTCATTAAGTATATACACACAAACACAGAGAAAGAGAGCTTTACTAATCCTAGAGCACAGCAACAATCCAACAACAAGCACAAGAGCAAGAGGTGATCACAATCGAACCCAAGAGCAAAATTAAATCTGCTGCCGGCGCTACAACGGCCCGGATCTCGCCACGCGGTCGTCCACCTCCATCTCGGCCGCCCAATCCGCGGCCCGCCTCCCCGACGCGAACCGCATGACCCCTCCCAGCCCGGGCGCCGGCGCCGGATCGGCCTCCTGCGTCTCGACGACCTTCAACTCCCTCCGCCTCGCCGCTGCTGGAGGGGGAGGCGGGGACCAGTCGACGCTCTCCACGGCGCTCTTCCGCGAGCGGCTGCTGCGCATGAGGAAGCCGAACCCGGGGCAGCAGCCGGTAGAAGAAGGGCGCTGCCTCGAATCCGATGGCGGTGGGCCAGGCCGGCGCTTGGCCCTCTCGCGCTCGGAGAGCACCTTCCCGATGCAGGAGACCTTGGGGGAGCTGGGCTCGTCCTCGGGGACCGCGGGCTTGGGGTTGCGTCCGCCGCCGCCGGTCTTGGCCTTCCTGGGGAACATGGCCGGAGGGTGGTGGGTGCGGCGCCCGCCGCCCTGGCCGAGCTTCCCGGAGAGGCCGATGATGGGCGCGGCCGTGGGCTTGAGGTTGCCGGAGAAGCGCTGCGAGGCGCCGGCGTTGTGGTGGTGGTGGTGGTGGTACTGGCCGGGCGCGGCGGAGTTGTGGGCCTTGAGGAGGCACTTGGGGTTGGTGTTCTCCTTGAGGGAGTCGTCGCGGTCGTATACGCCGCCGACGTCGGCCCAGGCGACGTCGTCGCCGATGCGCAGCCGCGTCGATTCCGGCGGGTCGCCGCCGCGGTCGCGCGAGGTCGCCATGAGAGGGAGAGAGGGGGAGGGGGGAGGAGGAGAGGAGAGGAAGAAGTCGTCGGCCGATTCCGGTGCCGGTTCTCCGGTTGGTCGGCGTGTGGCGCGGTTTTAAAGGAGGGAGGGATTTGGTTTGGTTTGGGGGGATTGGCGTGGCCTCTCGTCTCGTGGGCGTCGTCTTCTTCTATCGCTTTGCGATGGGTTTGTTTTCGTCTCGGTTTAGTAAACGGTTTATCAAAAAAGTTGGGAGTTTCTGTGGGCCTGGTTTACGGGACAGACGACAACAGGATGGTTCCAACAAAATCATCTTTCGGTACAGAGATTCTAGAAGTTGTGATGCTACTACCGTGATCTAATTATTTTATTATTTATCGTTCTAATCAATCGTCATCGTATTATTTTACTGTGTCAATTACTGCTACCTAGATTTTTCATGAAACCAGCGCACGCTTATCTTCGTCCGTGCATTGTCCAGCTAAAAAATGATTACTCCCTCCGTATCATATTAATTATCATTGAATTGAATGTATTTAATACTATTATAACATATCTAGATATACATTCGTTTCAAAAATAGTTAATATTAAATGAAGGTATATGCGTAAAATATATATTACCTCCGATCTATATTATTGGACTCAATTTTGTCTAAATTTGTATGTATCTATTTAAGTATTTAGAATAGATGCATGCGTATCTAGACAAGTTTAAGCCCGTTAATATGGATCGGAGGGAGTACTTTTTTTCAACAAGATATATGAAAATATAAATTAAATACTTTTAGCATAAACGAAAGTTTTAATGAGTAAAAATGACAAATTAAAATTTAAAATATATAATAATATTTCGTCTATTTCATGTTAATTAACGCAAAAAACGGGTGTACCTAACATTGAAATACAATTAGATACATCTATTTTAGCAACCGTTAATATACAGTTAGAACGGATGGAGTAGAACTTTAATAAGGAAAAGAAACTCGAAGCAGTAGTAGAGAAACACCCTTAAGTCCCAACTTTTTTTTCTTGATGAACTATTAAGTAATGTAGAATTTTTTTATCTTCGGACAGATGAGATCTCTAGAAAAAAATGTCTTCGGAGGTGATGGTGGCTGGTGGTTCGATAGAGAGGGCAATGCGACAGTTATTTGTGTGTGATCTAGATTGGGTTGCAAACATGTTTGCGAGGGCAGACAAGATGGCATGAGGTTTCTCAAGTGAAGAGCTTGCACCAAGACTTCCTTAGAAAGGTTTCAGAGCAAATAGGCTACTATTTGTTGATCTAGAGTCAACCAGGTGACATAGGTTGGGTTAGGGACGATTTGATCCTTCCCTTCAGAGTTCTTGGACGTGATGGTGGCTGGTGGTTCGATAGTGGTTTCATCCAGATAATCGAATAGGCCCGTCCCAATGATTTTGGAATGAGCTTGAGCTCACCACCAGATCTAGTTCGTGAGAGTCAAGGGTTTGGACATGGTGTTGTTTAGGTCGGAGGTGGAGTTTTGGCTGGAGGTGGACATGGTGAAAGAGAGGTGGAAGATGGAGGCTAGATGAGATGGAAGAGAGAGGCTCTGTATACCATGAAATGATCCGTAAAGCATCTCAACTCTACAACAGGAAGAGCCCACGATTATGTATTGATAGGCGAGGACGGATCTCCCAAAGGCACATAATCGTATTGATAGGGGAAGGTTGCACGCTCTCTATAGCCCTCATCGTGCTTCCCTTCGTCACTTATGTCGTCGTCTCATTGATGCACAAACAGAGTAACAACCTGCATGTTTGTCCATGTTGGATGCGTCATATGCATGTTGTACTTTGTCGATGGTAGGCGGTGAAGACCGTAGGCAGTGCACAACCTTTCACCAGTCCTCTTTTTTTATTTATAACAATCCACGTCGATAAAAATCATGCGAAGCGACACGAGGGACTAAAAGTAACCGATTTTAAAAGTTGAGGGACCAATTTTATACATTTTAAAATTGAGGGACCAATTCTATACTTTTGAAACAGATTAGGGACCAAAAATATACTTTTCCTTACAATTTTCATCAAACCAATATTTGGTAACCCAATAAATTAGATTAATCTATATCCAACAATAAATTCACAATCTATAAATAAATTGATATTTGTTGGTACCAGTTAAACTCCTTTAATTAGTAGCCCAATAAATAATAATAAATTCAAGATCTAGGACCCCAAAAAATAATTTTAATCTCGATAACTCAATAAAAATAGACTATTGATGGGCACATAGCTATTTTATTGGTCTAAGAAATAGCTAGAAAATCTACATTGTTTTGAATCAAAATGTAATTTTATTTTATCTATTTTTTTAATTAAGATTAATCTCGTATTGTGTGTTAATTGTATAGTTTTGCTAAAGCATATGCGCCCTAAGTATTGCACATTTAAATCATATATCATTTATTTTACGTGAGGCTTTTTTTTCTTTTTTTTTCATTTTAATTTTGGTTAGATCTTTTATATGTGCTCTAGACAGATCACTAAAAATACCCTCACGAATCTACGCGTTAAATCAATGATATATAATTTAGATATGCAATACTTAGCCTCGCAAAAAGAAATCTAGATATGCTTTATAGCAAAACTGATAGTACTAAATATAGATATCTGGCAAGTGAGCTTGCGTTGCGTATATCTCTCCCTGTCTCAGTCTGTGGATCGTGTGCACCTACGTGTGTTGATGGTGGAGTGCACCGGTCGTAGACAAAAAGCTCTGAGAAGAATATTTGTCCGTAAAAAAGGGAAAAAAAAACTGTGTGAGGGAAAGAAGAAGGCGCCGCCCCGCCGGTCAAGGGAGCGCAAGGTGCGATGCGATGTTGCGTACACATCTGGCCAGCAACTGGCTGTACTGTACGTATATTGCATACAAAATGAAATGAAAAACCTTGTGATTAACGACAACGACGACGACGACGTGTTTACACCGCTCCCAGCACGCTCTTGCCCGTTTCCTAAGCTAACGAAATGAAACTAGTCCACTCAAGAAAAAACTAATGAAGCTATAGTGCTACTGCAGGCAGTAGGCGGCTGCATTCCCTCAATTCCCGCGGTTTCTTGGGCTTTTTTGACCTTGGACTCCTCCTCTTCTAGGACAAGGGTCCCACACACCTGGCCTAGATATCTTGTTCATCAAACAATGGGGGGTAGACCGGTGACTAAAATATTCTTCTGAATTTCTTTCAGAACACACATAACAACGAAAAAAGAATCATATACACGAGCATACATTTATCATATGGACGTATACATGCACATTTTAGCTCGATGGGCATCTTCATAATACTGAATCAGCACATTAACTTAAGATTGATAAAGTCACCATAGATATTTCGCAGTCGATGAAAGCATTTTCTTCCATTGAAAGCACATTATTGAAAAGCCTGAACTAAATTAAAAATTAATACAAACAACAATATTAAATATGAGAATTAAAATCTGATAAGCTGAAGATATCACTGTTTCTTTAACCAACTTAATCACAGATTGATACGCAATATTTTTGCAGCCAGGAGTTCCACCATCGAGCAAATTCAAATGTTCTTTTTGCAGCCAGGAGTATTTCTCAACTTATTACATTTACAACTAATTAATTAGACGGGTGCAGCAATCTCCATCAGCCTCCGGAGGGCAATCCCCATTTTATAGTTGAAAAGAACATTTAAACTAAGTGATATTTAATGGTGGAATGACGGAGAAGATGACATCTCATCGTTGATCATGCAGGTCATGCTCGAGCTTATGGTTTGTTCATCAGTTACATCACGTCTCAGTACAACCTCACTGCTCCCTTCTAGATGACTTGTCCCAAACACCTCAACTACTGTGTACTTTAGCTGTCACGCTCGCTCCGGTATATGTATGTATCACTCACTAGTCACTAGGCCTTCTTGTTTCTCATGCATGATTTGAACATCCCACCATGGAATTAAACGTAGTAAAGGCATCTTCAATATTAACATCTAAGACCAATTCTAGCAGTCTCCTTAAAAGCCACGCGTCCTTAAAATAACCGTCGGTTTATGGTTTGGCGCGGGAAAAGTACCCCAAATAGATACTGTAAACATGGTTGACCCTTAATATACTGCGGTTTAAGGGTCTAAATCAGCTGCGCGCTAACTTGAGTCGTAAAACAGAATATCCGCGCAGAACAGATTCCGTAAATCCGAACCGTAAAACAGAATATCCGTGCTGAACAGATCCCGTAAACCCAAACCGTAAAACAGAATATCCGCGCAGAACAGATCCTGTAAACCCGAACCGTAGAACATAATATCGTATGGTTCGGGTTTAGATAATTTGTTTTGCCGCAACCGATTTTGACCCTTATACCACACTTTTTTCGATCCTTATCCCAGTTTTAAGGGTCCACGGGATAAGGGATCTGCTAGAGTTGCTCTAAGTCTGATGAGGTATCCACTTGGCCCGTGCGAATGAAGATCTCGTGAAGCCCTGGGTCCACAATCGATCTATGACTTTATGATCATGATACAAACGTTCACACGACGACTCTACTGCTTCAACTAGGAGTTTGCCAGTGTTGATGAGGAGCGGTTCCAAAGCAAATTTGTCGTTGGCAAGGACAAGGGCGGGGCTCCATCCCGGCCAAGGTCATTGTTGACCGTGGCGACACTATGCGCGGTCGAGGAAGCCAAGCGGCAGGCGGCGATCGGGCATTGCTGATGTGCCCCCGTATCCTTTGGCTGATGGAAGGATTACGACGACAACGACGTCGATGACACATACGCCAACTAAGGTGCCGCCGGGCAGCCCGACCGAACATACGAGGTCACGTCCACTGCAAAATTAGTTTTTTTAGTTTTAGATGAACAAAAAAAATGCCGTACACTTTATGTAAAATTATGTTGAATTTAATTGTTTCACTTTAGTTTATTCAAATTTGTCCAAATTTCTTTGTATTGTGAATGGATATCCGCGGCGTATCACTGTCTATGGGCAGGTGAAAATCAATTTTCGAACAGATATCTTATCTATTTTAAGGATCATAGTTACAGGTAACAATTCCAAGGGAAATGCATGCAAGATTCCGTTTTTCTATTAACGTCAAGAATGGTTAGCATCATTAGACCGGGAAACCTGCAAATGAAAACGACCGCCGGAGCAAACCATGGAGGAGGAGAGCGAGTAGCTCTGACGATTGCACGCAAGGGCGTGCGTTCACATGACTCTACCGTTTTTCTGCTCCATGCATGCTTCCTCTTCCAGAAGCAAACTCGACATATCCGACCATCATTCTTCGTTCCACGCTGCCAAAATGCTCCGCTGTTGCGACACGTCTCGAAATTCTTCCTTTCAAACGCACGCACGAGAAGAGCACGAGAGTGTGCGTGCAGAATTGATGAAAGCGGGAATTAAACCTGTCTCTCTCGTCACAGCCCTTTTTAGGTATCTAAATATTTAGTTGATCAGTAGAATCACGGTAGTACGACCTCACTGCTTACCTATGTACTCAGTACTACAGTACTATGACTTGTCCCATGTACACTACACTAGCCCCTTGACCTTGAGCCTTCAACTAATCTGACTGTAAAACTCACGACATCACTCTCAGCAGTCAGCTCCTGCCTCATCGAGCAGGGAACGTGTGGAGGAAAGTATGAATTCTCTAGAATCATTCCTCTCTTTTATTGTGTGAAAGTCTAGAATTATTACTTTATCCTGGCGCCTAGTTTAGGGTAGCCGCCTGCCGCACCTAATATATTTTTTCTGAAAAGTCTGTTCCATAAAGAACGAGCAGACGAACGTAAGACGTTTTCGTACCATGCATAGTCCAATTATAATTAAGCTGCTGAAGAAACGACGACCAGAAAAGAAGAGAATGGTTTAGAAATATGACCCTGGTGCAGAAGACAAACTTGAAGACCGAGACAGCCATGCATACTTTCCACTTGGTTTTTACTCTCGTGAGCAACGTAAGAAGCTTCTTACAAGAGGCCTACGATTGATGCACATAACTTTATTCTTTCAAAACTCACCTTTTGTAGTTTTGTTAGTGTTTTCCGGCGGAAAGACAGCGTCGCTGTCTAATGGGCGTAGACATACCTAGAGTAGGTATTATAGGATTCCACGGCGTGTTAGGATGTCCAAAGTTGACTAGTAGCGAAATGAAGCTTCAATCGCAAAGTTGAGTCGATCCCTTGCCATCTACTTCAAAAAACTTGAAGTTTCTATACCTCCATTCCAAATTTATTGGCATTTTAGACTCATTTAATTTATACTAGATCATTGATGGTGCGCGTTGCCGCACCCGTCCATTTTGCGATGAAATAGGATTTTTCATACATAAACTGACAAAAGAAGCACATATTTTTTTTAATAGATGGTGCAAATGGTTGAGAAATTGTACTACTTGCAACCAACAGCATTTAGCTCTGTCTTTAGTCATACTCCCTCCATTCCATAATGTAGTGCGTCCACGCTTATCGAGGTTTAAGTTTGACCGTAAATTAAACCAACAAGACCAAATGCGGCGGGAGCAAAAATTATACCATTGAATTTGTATTTGAAAAAAGTTTTCAATGATACAATTTTTATTTTCGCCGCAATTGGTCTCAGTGGTTAAATTTATGGTCAAAGTTGAAGCACGGAAATCGAGGACGCACTATATTACGGAATGGAGGGAGTACTAAGTAATGTATATAACCGGACAGTACCTGGAAATTGAGGAGCCTATGAAGCAATGTCTATTTCAGGCATCAATTTCTAGGCAGTATAATGCATAGCATAATAACGAAAATGAACAAGTAGCAACATGGGTAGCCATTTAGAAATTAGACAGGCAACACACTACAGGCTTTGATAATCATGGTATATATAGGTTGATGTCTTAGGACATAGATTATAGGAATATAAAGTATAGATGCATAAACATATGGAGTTCTACATATTTAAAGATAGTTTCCTTGAACTTCAGGTCTACTCATCAACTTATCTGCACATATGTTTCGAAGATGATGGGACTGATGTGATTGTAATTGGTGTATTGAAGCGATCTAATAAAGGGGCATGCATTTAAAAAATTGGTAAATATGCTAGTAATGTTAATTAGTAATAAAAATATGTTACAAACCAATGATATTCTAATTTAGTGTTGTCTGAATTCTAAACTGCTAATGAAGTTAACTTTCATACGGCGAAATTACTTTAGACAACCTTATAGTCTATACAAACAACTATGTTTCTAGTTCAGTTAATATCTCAACGGAGCAGATGATAGAATTATTAGACAGTTTTCTAGTTCATATTCACATGAAGATATGAAGTATGATAGTCACGCTGTGAATTGATTATTTGAGTAGTAGTCATTTTAATTTTTCAATAGAAGAATTCCCCACTAATTTTTTTACAAGAACCAGCCTTTGTGATCTGCCTGAATCAATCAACTGACCAGATCTAAAGTGAATACCACCAATAAAAATTGAGATTGGAACGGCATTAGCACAACAGAATTGTTCGGTGAAGAGGAGATCGTACAGAATGAGAAAGAAAATGAAGAAAGAGGGCAATACATATCAACATATGTGAACCATTTGTTAGGATTTTAAACTCTGGATTGTTTTAATCTTGTTTAGTAAAATGGTTATGTGCATCTTGATGCTGCAGAGGATCTTCCCTTTTTCGAAAAAAACATACGTGAACCTTCTCTGCTAGTGTAAGAAATACGGAAGAGTTTCAGGCCACAAAGCATATATATGCAGTCACGGTAACTCAAGCAGATGTATGTTGGGAAATCTATAACGTATACCTTCATAAATCGCAGATGTTGAGTGGCACACATAAGTTGTCATGAAGGCTTCGAAGAACCGATGATCCATCACTTCCTTAGTTCATTTGACCGAGCGGATGAGCTACAATTGCTAATAGGCGCAGCGCCGCTTCCGCTTCTGCTCGTAAAATAAAATACAGCGTGTTGCTCGTATAGCATCTCTTCGCGACCAGGAATGTCGTGCTCTCTACGTATCGTCTTGCAACAGCGAGGATGAATCGCCTTGCTCCCCGACCCCGACCGGCCAATCACCTATTCTCTCGCTTTATTTTCCTCTGCTGCAAGCAATCTGGCATCAATTGTTCGAACCTAAGTGAGCAAAGAGTGGCAGGGAAGGAAGAATATATACATGTACATGTACCCCTTGGCAGTGGAAAGGATCGATGCCTCACCTACCATGAATGCGGGCGCTTAGAAACTGAAGATTTGATTGTGTGTTTGAAGTGAGAGAGGAGCAGTTTCAGGAAGATGAGACGACAACCATTATTGCTCGCTCGTGCCCTGCGTTAGCGAAACGGAGCAATTTCTACCTCGCAGACGGATCGCCCGCATCAGCTGAATCGATTGCCCAGTTTACCAGATGGGTCGGATTTAAACTCCTGGAGCAGCTGCCCCTTAGAACAATTGGCCCACGAATTGAGAGATGTGCTCAAGGTCGCTAGATACATAAGATCTGACGGCCAGAAATGCCTAAATCACCTGCATAAATTAGCCAACATTGATCAGCACAGAGCAACAATTGTGCCAATGAAAATTACACAGGGGAATCGGAGGTCTGGCTCACCTAAGTAGACCTGCTTCCGGTAGTCCCTGTCGGAAATCAGACGGAAACGGAGAGATATCAGCTAATGTTCTTGTACGTGAAGTTGGGATGAGTGGCCAACCTGTGCGACTCCCACCGGCCGGTCCGGCGATAGAAGGTGACGCCGTGGTACTGCAAGCTCTGTGACCTGGGCCCGCGCCGCGTCTTCTTCGCGGGTGCGACCCACTGCGCCCCGACGATCTTCTCGGCGCGGCTTGGCTGTCACACGGGGGGCATCGGCGGCGCCGGCCATCATCCCGGGCGCAGGCGGCGGCCCGGGGAAGAGCTACCTCGTCACGAACCGAGACGTGCTCGCAGGAGACAGGAAGAACGGTTCGTCGGCCGCGTCACCGGCATCCCCGATGTCGATCTGTTCCTCTCTACAGCCTAAACTGGTAGTCTCAACGAAGAGTTTTATTTACGGTGACGGGTGTGGGGAGACGAGAGGCCTGACTTTTAGGCAAGTCGAGGTTAGATAAATGGGCCGGAATGTGCTGGCCGACGGTCCAGTTTACCAGAGGCCTTCGATTCGGCCTCTGGAGCAGCAGGCCACAGGACAGCCGGGCCAGATTTCACACAGCGCGAAACAGATTTTTTTTAGACGAGATCTGATGGTCAGAAACGTTTGGATCACGAAAATGAACGGTTCAAAATGCAAATCGCTGTGAGGGCTCTGTTTAAGTGCAGTTTTACTGTCCTTAATTACCTAAATAATTTATCCTTACTAACCTATTTATCATGACATGCAAGCTATCTACATCATCAAATAATTTTTATTTTTTTTCTATTATCTCTTCATGCACATGCTTTCATTAAATCCTCATACGCATGCAACTTATCACAAAAAATATTTAAAAAATTATGCAGTAAGCCTTGCATTTTATTTTCTATGCATGCATATATGTAGTTGCTATCATTGTTTTAAGTTTAGCTAAAAGTGATGCCTCCACTCTCTCATTAAACGTTTTTTTTGTCTCATATCATTTCATTGGTATATTCTTAAGGTAATAAATTAATAAAACAAAAATCACACTCATTTTCATATTTTTTATCAAATTTTCTTAGATTTTTACTCTACGCAATATTTCTTTCAAAAAATATTTAAATTTACGCAGCAACGCGCGGAGTATCATCTAGTTTTATAAATAATTGATGTCTCAACTCATCAATCTATATCATTTCCTATATAGCCTCACCGTACACTCGTCTCCCACATTCTTCTTTCATTGCACATCCTTCGCCATTCACATCGTTTAGAGCAAGTACAATAGAACTGAGTCAACGGGCTATAAGAAGTAAAATAGTATATTTTTGCTTATTTGGATGAAACGAAAGAGGAAAGAGAAGATAAGCAGATTCTTGGTGAAGAGCTAGCTCTAACACGTGCTTCTAGGTTTTTTGTGAGAATAAAAGGTGGGTCATATATCATAAAGTAGTACATTTTTAGCTAACTATTGTACTTGTTCGCTATAAGATGAGCTATAGATGACATGGCAATGGCTTATAACCAGCAACTGGCTATACTAGTAACCATGCTCTTACTACTTACCTGTAACACCCTCAGTTGCTGTAACAATAATCATCATCACTGTTGATCATCACTGTTGAATTATCACTGTTTGATCTCCCTTGTACCTGATAAAACTTTGTGATGCTCATGATCAAACCTTGTTGTGGTTGATCAACACCCCATGCCCCATGTACTTGAGCCCTTGGGATCAAAACCCAAAGCCAAATGCACCTTACTCATCCAACAAACCAAACCCTAGTTGAAACTACTTTAAATGGAAATTAAAGCAAAGGTGCTGAAATAAAGTTGTTCCAAAAATCATGGAACTATTTTTGTAAATTTCCTAAAATCATTATAATCATGTTGGAACAACTTTGGTAATTTTTGGAGTTGCAGAAAATTCCAAACAATTCAAACAGTAGGCTAGAACCCCTACTTTGGGCATTTAATATTTAAAAGAAATACCTAATGGATTTATTTTGCTGCAAAACTTTTTGTGGCACCTCAGTAATATATAAACCTAATTTACAATCACCAATAATATTTTACAAAAATGCTAGAGCTAATAAATCAATTACAGAAAAGAATGTGAGCAAACAGAAAAGAAAACAAATGAAACAAAGACTAAACCCCGCCCAGTGCGAGGCCCACCTTGGCCCAGCCCACCCCGGCCCGTCTTCCACCTCCCACCTGCCCCCGTCCTGTCGGCCACCTGCTCGACGCCGTGGCGCCGCCGTGGCCACGGGCGCCCCTGGAGCCCTCCCCTCCCTCACCTGCTCCCTCCCGCCATGGACACGCTAAGACCACCCCGGCCGACACCCTGGACAACTCCCCCACCCCATTCCTCTCCTCCTCCTCTCGCCATCGTCTGGGAAAATTCCCCCGAGCCCGCCGTCGCCATGACCGCGCACCACCGCGGCCGCTGACCTCGAGCCGCCTCACCACCTTGTCCAGCGTGTGTCTCGTCGACGTCCTCGTCTCCGAGCGCAGGGAATCGAGCCGTGACGCCTCGGAGCCCCCGCAGTCACCGTCTTCGTCTACCTACCGCCGCCGGATCGCCTCCAAATTGTCACTCCGTCGAGCCCTCCCCGAGCAGCCTGCCGTCCACTACGCATCGCCGGTGAGCACGGCTTCCGCATACAGCACCCCGATAACGTGTAATCTACCCGTAGCCGTCGCCCCCCTATACCGTGCTCCGGCCGCCGCCGTTTGCCGTCGTAGTCGAGCACACAAGCCGCCCCAGGCCACGCGTTTGGCACCGTTAAACTCCCCGTGCTCCGTAGGGTTAGTTCCACCCACTGGCCCGCCCGTTTTCGACTCGTGGACGCGTTCGCCATTGGAGCCCGACGACCTTCGCCGCCATGGTTGAAGCTGCGCTCACCTCCGTGCGTCCCAGCCCGCGAGACCACTCCAGATCGACGCGGTTTCGAGCTCTCCGTCGACTGCCACCAGCGGCGCCTCAAACGGCGCTCGGAATCATGGGCTAGCTCGACCTCGCCGCCGGCGAGCCTCCGGTGAGGTTCCGGTGAGGCTGCCAAGTGGGACCCCGGTGTCAGCCAGTTGCTTAGGGGTTAATCTCACCCCTAATGGGCCACTGACAGTGGACCCCCCCGGCTAATTACCCTGTTAGGTTAACTGAGTAGATTAACAGAAAATAAACCCCCCTTAGGCACTGACTTGTGGGTCCCCTAGCCATTTAGTTTAATTAAACATGTTTAATCAGCTCTGGAGTCTATGACACCTCGGCCCCACCTGTCATTTTGTTTATTAAAAGGTTTATTAAAAATCCAGAGACTTACATGTGGGTCCAGAGGCATTTTCTAATTTAACTAAATGTTTTATAAATAACAGAGGCTGACATGTGGGTCCCACATGTCAGCACTGTTCTGGATAATGTTGTGGATAATTTTTTGGATAATGTTTAAATGAATAATAAAAGAAATCCAGAAAATCATTTAAATTGGTTTAAACTTTGAAATTCAATAACTTTTAAACCGTAACTCGGATTCAAAACTTTATACATGAAAGTTGATCAGAAAGATACAACGAATACGAATACGCTATCCGTATGTCTACCACCCCCCTCTAACACAACGAACATCGAACATTTCCCCTCCGGACCGTATGCCCGATAAATTGTCCGGTACTGTTAGAGTGCCCGGATGAATTTATTCCGAACACGAAAGTTGTCCGGAATGGTTCAACTAACACGGATACACCCCCCTTATGTTGTTCCGGTAACCACGACACCTCCGGCTTGATCTTTCCCCCTCCGGACACCCTGTCCGATAATCACCCGGAGCCGGTAGTTCATCCTTAGATGAATTTCCGCTCCGAGCATATTGCATTGCACTGCGTTAGAACACCGATAAAATTTCATCTATCATGTCATGCATATGTTTGTAAATTATTGTTGTGTATTTACTGCTTCCCCCCCCTTAATCTTCGGTAGACCCCGCTGCTGCCGTCGACTACACCGCTGCTGAGTACGACTACGTCGTCGACGACCCTACTACTACCGTCGAGTTTGCAGGCAAGCAGAGCCATTCTCTTCCCCAGATACCGCCTATCTTTCCGTACATTTCTTGCACTAGGCATTGTTACTGCTGCTGCTACGATTACAATCCTATTCAACTGCATAGCCTGATTTTGTCGCCCCTTGATGTGCCTTCCTTTATCCTATGCTGCCTATTATTACTATTATGCATTATTCAGCAGTGGACCCTGCGCATTGTTAGCTAGGATTAGATAGAGGGCCGTGATCACTCAGGGAGTGAACGCGGATACAAATATTTTAACTGCACAGGTACGGTACAATGCAGACACCGCCACAGGCCCTACCTGGGTTATGCCTAGTCACCTCAAGTGTGAGCTATCAAGGAGTAATCTTTGTACTCCACTCGAGGCTGACTTTGTCTTACCGCCATAGGGTTTAGAGTAACGGTTGTCCTAAAGGTAAGCAGTCGGGCGACCCAACGGTGCCCGCGAGAGGTATTGCGACGGGACGACAGGGAGGGCACGACCAGTGTACCGGTGTGCTTGGCCCCTGATCGTTGGCCGCGAGAGTTACCAAACCACGAAAGTCGAGCTCCTCCAGGAGCACACGCGAGACAAGGTAAGGAGACGGTTCACCTTGTTGGTAACCGCAGTGACTTGGTGGGACGACAGGGCAGGCACCGATGTACTGGTGGTCCTGGCTGCTGTCGTTGTCCGCGGGTCGGTTAAGTCGAGGCAACGATAACGGTTGTCACGCAGGTTAATTAAAATGCTAAATGGTTCAGTGAATGTCTTGAGTTGGCTATATGCCATGTACGCACTACCTACCCGTGGGATTACGAGTATGGGCTCCTCTGCTTCTTAGTGTCGTCCAAGGACTCTTCAGACGTCAGCAGTACCGCGGGCTGATTGCCGGGAAGTGGTGTTGTCTTATTTGCCGCGGCGTGTGATTTGTATTTGCTTTGATTTAACTTCACCGGCCAGCCACGCACCGTGCAGGAGTACGTTTGGGTTGGGGTCCAAGGCCCGGCGTACTTAGGATTTAGACCGGCGGATGACCTCTCTGTTGAGTTTGAAAGATGGGCTATGAAGTGTCGGATAGCCTCGGTGGAGCGTTCCCTAACAAGGTTCCCGCCACCCTGGAGATCCGTGCGTGTAGCGTAACACAAGTGCACCCCTGCAGGGAAGATTGATCTATCGATAGCCGTGTCCACGGTAACAGGACCCTTTATGCTGAAGCTGGATCCTACAACTAGAAACTATTATTAAACTGTATGGTTCCGGGTTCCCTTCCTCGCGGGGATGTCGAGGAGGTGAATTCGGAGGCATTGTTAATTATTACAACTTATTATTATTCAATGTTGCAGCAACTTCTGCTTCATTGTTACTTTACTGCTTTATATCAACTGTTGGCTGACTCTTACCTCATGCTGCAAGACATCGTCGGAAGATGCTAGTCTTCGTTAGGCCTAGCTCCTTACCCTTGCTCTGAACTTCTGTCTTCAGTCCACTATATACAGCCTCTTCATTCCGTTGATATCATGCATAATGCTTAGTAGCGGACGTAAGACTCGCGGGTATACTAGATACTCACCTGCTTTATTTCCTTTACTGTTTTGCCTGATCGGCCGCTGCAGCCGACGTTGGAGCCCAGGAGCAGGAGTACCCCGGAGGCGCCTACTACGACGTCGAGTTCCCCGTTGACCAGGAGTAGTACTGTGGATCCCAGGCAGGAGGCCTCGCCTTTTCGTTCTGTATCTCTGATGTGAATTGTGCTAGCCTTCTTAAGGCAAAAACTTACTAACTATGTCTGTACTCAGATATTATGGTTTGTATGACTTATATATTCGGTTCCGCGTGACCCCCTCTATTGTAATATATTTGTTTATCCTTTTGTGTTTAGTGTTGTGCTGTGATATTATCATCGTGGCACCCTAATCTCAGTCGTGTACCCTGTGTGTATGATTACTGTACACGGTCTGATTTTGGGGGCGTCACATTACCGTACTCCTCATTTATTAAACTGAGTACATATTTGCATTTTTTTGCGGGGAAAAACTTTCGATCTATTCATTTTCAATCATGGCAGGACAATGAACATCAGAAATAATAATAAAAATATTCAGAGTCGTAGAACACCTAGCAACGACTACAAACACTGAAGCAAGTTAAGGACGCGCGACTGTCATCGCCCCTCCCTCGTCGGAGCCGGGTAAAACTTGTTGTAGTAGACAGTCGGGAAGTCACTATGCTAAGACCTCATAGGACGAACGCACCAGATCAGCAACCGTCGCCATTGAAGACTAGCGTAGATCGGAAGGATTCAACCAAACGACACACGAATGTAGATAAACTATGACCAGATCTGAGAAAATCCATCAAAGATAGATCCATCGAAAACACACGTCCAAATGTTCACCAATGATGCTAGATGCACCACCGAGATGAAGGTTTGACGGGGAGAACTTTATCCCATCTTCACGAAGCCGCCACAATCTCGTCTTCCCGAGCAAAATGCAAACTCTAAAGAAACTATTTTTTTAAAAAAAAATTGAAGCCTTTCCACCGGCAAAAAACATGATCCACCACATCACCATGGCCCTAAGGCCACCGGAGATGGAGCGGACCGACATCAACCGACTGTGGGTGGCGGCTGCGTGGTAAGGGGCGGTGGCGACTTGCGTAGTACATATTTGCATTTAATTTTGAGTAACATTGAATTGATTGAAGGAACCAACGTTAACATGACATCAAAATTCTAGAGAAATTACTTCTATTTTTATAGTATTTTGATGAGCCTTGGTCTAGTCCTTACAGTTACTAAGTTCGTCCCAAGTAGAGGCTTAGAAGATCTTGATATATTTTTTCTTAAAGTGGAACCCATTTGTGTGGATTTGGTCGAGTTGTGGATTAATTGTTCATGACAATAGCACATACGACCATTTGCTTTGGTCAAAATTCAGTCTGATGTGTGTTATCTCGTTGCTATTTGGCTTTATAGACAAAGAGCCTGTGACATTTGCTATGTTTGAGGTGTCGCTATATTATTTGTTCATAAAATGTTTGTGGTTTTTTTTGAACTTGCATTTTGTTTTAAAAGTCTAAGCTCACTCCCTACCAATGTTGGTTATTGGTGTCTCGCGGCTATGGGGTTGCTTATGGGCTCCTTTTCACATCCATATTGTTTGAGCAGTTTGTAGACTATCATAGCAGTTGTATAGCGCTCTTCATGTTATGTGTGTTACTTGCTTGTGGCTGATTAATTTTGTGGGGTACAAAGGAACACATGTAACAACAAGTGGTAGCTAATGATTGGATTTTTTTCACATTCATTTTTAATTTGTTTATATTTAAAACAAATGCATATATTATGAAAAATAATTACTAAATGTAGTATAAAAAGTTAGCCCCACTTTTAGAAAACATTTTTACATTCAAATAAAATGTATGAATATTTTAAAAAATGTTTAAATATTGTTAAAAATATTTTAAAGCCCTAAAAAGTGTATAGAAAAATAAAATTAATGTTTTAATAGAAAATATTCATGTGTTAAAAAAAGTTAATTATGAAATTCCAATAGGTGATAAAAAATGTCTGTCATATATACAAAAAATGTTTATCATGGTGGTTCTTTTGTATATTTTAAAAATGTTAATCATGCTTCTAAAAGTATTAAGCATGTATAATAAAATGTTCTCGAGGTATAAAATATATATATTGTGCTTGAAAAAAAAATACGTGTTAAAAAATATAGGAAAAATGGGCTTTGTATGTAAACTAGACAAATGAAGAAAATCGACAATAAGAACTTAAAAGGAAGAAAAACAAAGAAAAAAAAGAACTATGCGAAGAGAAAATAAACAAAAAACCTAGGCTGCAGTGTTTGACCGGGCTATAGTCGTGGACTCTTAGTCGATTGTTTTCTGTAATCAGTATGGACGTTATATAGTAGTCTACTAGTCTTGCTGTCAAACTAGGCCTGTGCTGGTCTCAGAAATGATAAACCCTGCTGAAGTCTGTTGGAACGAGGAACGATTGCGCCAAACCTTTCTACAGAATGATGTAGCAGCTATTCTCAATATCCCCCTGGTGACTCACCAAGTTGACGACGCATGGTCGTGGCACTGTGAGAAGAACGGGATGTTCTCTGTTCGATCGATGTACCGCCTGCTGGCCTCCCTCCAGTCCAGAGAGGAGGACCGCCTGATGGGCTCGAGCTCGTCCTCTGACAGGAGTATGGAAGAAAGAGGCTGGAAGAAACTCTGGAAAACTGAGGTACCCGCCAAAATTAGATCTTTTCTATGGAGGTTGGGTCATCATTCTCTGCCTACTGATGACGTTCGGAAGAGGAGAAATATGACCACTGATGATTGCTGCCAGTTCTGTGGCAATCTGGATTCTTGGAGACACTCCCTCATCGAATGCCCGATGGCTCGTAGCGTCTGGGCTTTGAGTGATGAGACCATTGTTGATCAGTTGAAAGAAACAGGCATGCCCAACGCGAAACTCTGGCTCTTCCAGCTTCGGGATACTCTGACCCACAGCGAGTTTGTGAAAGTTGCAGTTACCTTATGGGTTGTTTGGTCAGCTCGGAGGAAAGCGATCCATGAATCGAAATTTCAAAGCCCTCTAAGCACACATCTGTTCATATCAAGCTTTATCCAGGAACTGCAAACTATCAAGGATTTGGACCAAGTCGCTAAAAGCCCTACGCCGTTATTTCATGTGCGAGCTCTATCATCGCATGTGAACTCCAACCTCGGTCATTCCTTTGGCGCTCGGCCGCCGGTGGCGCATGCAAAGCTGAAGGTTGGATCTGGATTCTCGCCTTCGGGTAACACTTGTGCAACAGTGGCAATCTTCCGAGATCATCAAGGCAACTATATAGGCTCCAGCGCACTGGTCATCAAGGGTATCTCGGACGAATTAATATCTGAAACGATCGCATGCAGGGAAGCCCTGGCATTGGCAGCGGACCTGGGTTTGAGTTCCTTCACAATAGCCTGCGAATCATCTTCGATTGTTAAAGATATCAAGAGTGGCAACGGTGGCAAAAACGGGATGATCGTGCAAGAAATAAATCTACGCTCTTCTAGTTTTCAAGTTTGCAATTTTATTTCAGGATCTAGGAAGTTTAATTTTGATGCTCGTAAACTCGCCTCTCATGCTAGTGGACTTGATCAGGGTCGCCATCTGTGGCTTAGCACTCCTCATGAGCCAAGTTGTATCCATTTTGTTTCCAACTATGATCAATAAAGCTAGTTCCCCCCCTCAAAAAAAAACTAGGCCTGTGCTGCACGAATAGGTCGTCCAACTTCAGAAAACATAAAACCCTTATTTTTAACAGCTAGTCCTATATTTTGGAAGCAATTAATTAGAGAGTACCTTACCGGAAACACTTTCTTAGCATGGAGGCATGTGTGCGCATCATAATTTTTATTTTTTGCTTCTTCTTTTCTTTTTTGCATTTTTTAGACTTATGAATTTATTTTATTATTTACGGTTTTCCAAATTATTTCATTATTTTTGTTGTTGTTAGCTATAGACCTACTTTCGTGGATTATAAATTTGGTTCACATACAAGTACAGTACAAATTTTTTGCTTCATATTAAACGAATGAAGTAGTACTCCCTCCGATCCAAATTAATTGACACACACATAGTACAACTTTGTACTAGAGTTGTACTAAATGTGCGTTAATTAATATGGATCGGAGGGAATATTAAATAGTAACACATGTTAATATTTTGGTGGGAAGACGGGTTTGATCACGGTATAGATGCACATTTATGCGAGAGCATTTGTGTGTTTCACGTTTGGAAGCCTTGTTTAATACTAAAAAAAGGAAGCACATATTCAACTGAACAAAAACTCAACAAATTATATTAACATGTGACTAGTTTTAAAGGTTTCAACGTGAGGAGTGCAATGTTGAAAATAATTCTTGATTAGATGCATGGCTTAGGAAATATATAGTAATAAAACAAACATTAAAAACGCGAACAAAACCGCTCATGCTTCCATATGTCCAATGACATCCTACAATTGTTTTTCGATATTGTAATAATGGCGCACATGTGATGCAGCATTTGTAAGTACCAAAGAAAACATAATGATCTTTACAAAAGTTATTTCTTAACTAATATTTTTGCTACTCCCTTCGATCCATATTAATTAACGCACACTTAATAAACTTTAGTACAAAGTTGTACTAAGTATGTGTCAATTAATTTGAATACGAGGAAGTATATTTTTCTTACCGTGACATGTACTGTAGCGACCCCTATAGGAATAACTGAAGTGGGTCGGCGAAGACAAGATTTTGAGAAGCTTTTATCTAAAGATAGACTGGCGAAACCTTTGGCATGGTTTTGTCCGATTGTGAAAAGATTTCATGCGTTTTTTTTTCTTATCTGCCTTATATGGGGTTTTCTTCATTTTTCCAATTTATTTTTCTTAAATGCAGTTATTTTTGTTTTTTTAAATACAAGTCTAAGATTTTTGTATACATATTGAACACTTTTTTATACATGTTGAATATATTTTAAATACATATTAAAAAGTTAAATGACCACATATTGCATATTTCTTAATTGCATATTTATTAATTGCCTATTAAGCAATATTATATATAATAATATTTTCTATGTAAAAATTTGAATAAATTTGAAAACATGTTGATCATATTTTTCATATTTCATGAACATTTTTTTACAAAACGTGCAAAAATCTGTTAAGTGCTAGACCATTTTTTTATAAAAGGCATATTGTTTATATGTTATGAATAATTTTCTAATATTATGCAAATAATATTTTATTTCACGAACATGTTGTTAAATTTGGTG
Source organism: Bromus sterilis (assembly GCA_950022295.1). NCBI lineage: Eukaryota > Viridiplantae > Streptophyta > Magnoliopsida > Poales > Poaceae > Bromus > Bromus sterilis. The sequence goes on along the minus strand of OX465595.1, from coordinate 345,717,826 downwards.
AACATATTTGTAAACAAGTTAATTTTTAAATTCTATGATGTTTTAAATCATGTGAACATTCTTTACTAATTATGCGAATAATTTTGATATTTATCAATGGGTTCCAAAAAATTCTGGATATTTTTATTGTGCTAATCATTTTCAAATGACACAATTGTTTTTTGAGAAATTGCGCAAAACATTATTTGCATGCAATACTTTTATATGTATCGAACATTTTATTAAATAGTATATGTTAAATTTGTTTTATAACACATACATAAAATGTTACCAACTACTCAAAAGGTAAATAATAATAACAATGATAGAATCACACGAATGAAGTAAACAGATATTTGAATCGGCTTTTTCTTGAGGAAAAATATTTGAATCGGCTTTTTCTTGAGGAAAAATATTTTAATTGACTAATAGATGGGCTTACTACCGCGTTGTTGGAGGCGAGTCGTCATCCTTCGAAATCACTAGTTTTAGAGTACTCGTAGTAACGAACAATCACACTGCCTTCACGCGCGCCAAGTGGCGCGCTCTTTTCCGCTTTTCCTGTTTTTAGAGGCACGAGTGCCTCTCGCGGAGTCAAGATAGTGCCTTTTCGCGGATGCACAAGTGCCTCTCGCGGAGGCACGACAGTGCCTTTCGCGAAGGCATGACTCGTGCCTCCCACGGAGGCAAGGTCGTGCCTCTTTTTTTTTAAATGATTTTTTTTACCAAAACGTATAGAAAAAACATGCAAAAATCGGGATAGTCAAAAAACCCACCCAAAAACCCAATTTAAAACACCAAAAATACGTACACAAAAATTAAAAAACGAAATCCCGAGGAAACGCTGTGAACGCGACATGTGGCACTGTTCGTTGGACCGAACCGTGAACGGGTACTCTAGAATTAGTTGCTCTCATCATCCTTTTGGGAGAATCCCATTTACCGCCCGTAAGCGGCAAATAGTCTAGTCTACGTGTTTATGTTTCCGCGGTCTTTCGCTTTGTTTCGTAGCTGGCGCCGTGTATGTTTTTCTTGTTTTCTTCTATGATCTAAGTTTTGCTTCTAATTTTTAGTTTTTTAATTTTTATATTCATAAGTTATGTTTTACCTTCAGTTATTTTCATTTTTTTCTTTTATTTATTTTAGATTTTGTACTATGTAAACATAGTAATAAAATATCAATTTGTTTCCAATACATGTTGAATTTGTTCTAATATACGATAAATGTTTTTCTATACAAACTGAACATTTTTAACACTAATTTTCTTTTCTATTACACATGTGACTAAACTATGTATAGAATAAACTTTTTTTCTTAGTGTCTGGTAAACTGTTTTCTATGTTCACAAATACTTTATGTGGTTTTAGTTCAAATTTGTACTAAAATCATGTCATCTATTGTGAACGGAGGTAGCAGTGCACACTGAATCTTTTTATTGTTTTTATTTCTTTAAACATATTTTTTTATTTGGTCCACTTTAAAAAAAATTAACATTTTTTTTGAAAACTTTGATTAAAACTGGAGAAAAAAGAAATGCAAAACAGGCCCAAGTAGAGGAGCAGCCGTTGCCGTTAGTGGTTGCCTTTCGGAAAAAACGTGTTCTCATAGACTTGTTTCCGTTGTGAATGGACAAATTTATTTTCGCGAGAGCTAAAACCATATCTCCACTACTAATAAAAGAGCAAACATCAATTACTCTAAAATCACCCAGCAAGATGTACACAGATTAACCAGAAACGTTGATCTAACAAACTTGATGAAATCCAAAAGCCTATATTACTCCAATGGTCTGCCGTACAATTAAATGGTTGAGATTCAATGTTTGCCGATCTGCTGTTGCAGACTCCACGCGCATAGCCTGCCTCGATCCAATTAAGGTCCCCAAATCACGGAATTACGGGCGTGCGGTTCCGCTGAATCTGTCTCTGCTTCAATGGCTTGGTCTGGGATCGCGAGGAGCTCACACCTGTCGTAGTCCCTCTCGAGGACCACCTCCGAGGTAGACGCGCCCATCCCGGTTGCGTCCGCGTTGCGCAATGCGTCGGCGCTGGGGCAACGAAGCCACCATGTTGGGTCGTCGTTCCACAGCCTCGCGCACATCGGCCGCATCTACAAGTGCAGCACCGGCGCGGTCGGCCATCTCTACCATCCGAGGAGAGGCATCGCCACGACGCCTGCGAGCCTGCTCCCCGCGGCAGCAGAGCCCCGTGCGACGAGTGCTCCAACACCGAGGATCCCTCTGCGGCGTCGTTGCCGGAACTGATCACAACGGGGAACGGTGAGAAGCCCCTCGTGGTGGGGCTCGGCTCCGGGTAGTCGGCGTGCCGGTTCCTCAAGGACGTGGGCACGTCCGCCTACGACGTGGTGTGGGTGTCCCCGAGGAACCACATTGTGTTCCCGCCTGGCGTCGACATGCCTGGGCACGCTCAAGTTCCGGTCCGTGGTGGATCTTGTCAGTCGCATCTAGCCATCACTTGCCACTCGCCCCGGATTCTACTTCTTCCTTGCCAACTGCACCGCGCACCGGCATCAACACGCGGAACCGGAAGCCGTACGGTAGCGGCCAGCGACGAGCTGCCCACCAACCCCTGCAGCTTCAGGGCGTCCTACGACAAACTTGTGATCGCCAACGACGCCTAACCGCTCACCCTCAACATCAAAGATGTGGAATAGAACGCAATCTTCCTCCACGTCTCCACGAGGTGAACTAGGCGCAGCAGAGCAGACCCAATTTCTGAACCAGAGAGGGCTGAATATTCAGTTTCGGAGGAAGATGTGTGTTTCAGAAAACAACACCAAGCTGAATCGGAGGGATGAAAATGTCAGGAATAAGAAGAGGACGATGCGAGCCCATTTATCGTCGAAGGGATACGCTGGCCCAGAGTGGACACACTAGAGGGTGAAGCTTCCAGGCTTGGCATACAAGGAAACAGCTGGAACAAACTTACATCGTTCTGTAATCTGTACTCTCTGAATCTCACCAACTACTTTCTCCTTACTCCCTCTTCTTGTAACGCAAGTTGTATACTTGCTGTGAATCTTTCTACCAAAACTGCAAGGTGACAAAGAGAACTAGGTTCAGTTATTGCTGCTTGTGTTTCAGGTCCGTTACACCAACCTCATGCTCTGCGAGAACCCAGGTAATTAACCTGAACAAGTGCATTGCATGCAACTCTGTCGAGCAGAGTGTATTCCGTGCGTCATAGCAATCTTGACCATCAGTTGCGTTGCATGTGATATACGTTGTTGATTCTTGTTATGTTGATCTCAACCAACAGGCTTGCCGAAGGCAGACAAACAACGGCTCCTGAACTGCGTGGTCGTCTGCGGAGGTCCTACCGGAGTGGAGTTCAGCAGCGAGCATGAGGTGCCCAATGTCCTAGCAGTGGGAGTAAAAAATTGTGTCTACCCGTGGAATGCATGAAGAAGCAAGGAAGGTGACCTCTTCATTGTTGCAAGATTTGTTCTCTCAAATCTGAAGATAGATACTAAAAAGTTTATCATTGCACATGTCATCAGGACAATATTGTTTTTTCAGGGAGTTGGACACAGCATGGCACTCACCTTGCTGGATAGGGAGTTAGGGACTAACCGAGGCAGATTTCAAGTGACATCCAACTACCATTATGTATGATTACATAGCAAAGCATTCATGATCCTTTAAAGTTTTCATACTTCAATCCTTATTTTACTGAAAACTTCAGTTCAGCTACCGAAAATATATGGAAGGCCTTGAAGGAAAATCTAGAGACACGCGGATACAATGTCGCGTAGGTCAGTTACACATCTTGAGAAAACTCACGGTAGTTGGACGTTCCTCATAACCGGCAGCCTATACCACTGAGAGTTTATAGTCCACACTCTAAATGTATCCTTTACGTTTCTAAGATTGTGTGTTGCTTTCTCAGTTTAGCCGCAGCTGAAGTACTGAAGTTCGGTCTCAAACAAGACACTGTCATAAAATGCATTTGGACTTTATAGCGATTTTTTTACAATTACAACTAATAGGAAGATGTGCTATGGAAAAAAAATGTGGGGTTTCAGTCTTCTCCATGTACCAGCTAGATCTTATGTAAGAAAGTACAAAGCAGCATGTTAGCTAACAGCTCAAGGATTTGTGTGTTGACTACCTCCTGCTTTGCAAAATTCATAGGCCTATCCAAAAGGCACATACCATGTTGATGTTGGTGCTGGATGGAGCAGTTCCATGCCATTGGTGATAAATATATCTTGCAATTGCAACAACCCTGAATCCTAAGTACGGTTCCATGTATTTATTTGGTGTTGATACAAAAGAAGGGAGAGAGTAGGAGCGACTAGAGAGGATTGTATGTGCAAGTTGAAACGAAGTGCTACGGTGACAACGACACAAAGCAACATAGCGGTGGTAGGAGAGGGCACGGGGCAGTGCTGGAAAGGCATGAAGCCTATGAAATTCTCAACATATTCAAATGCGGGTTTCTATGAAAGTCATATCTATAGAAATGGTTTTTAACTTTGATTCACACATTACTATTTTTATCTTTTTTTGAAATATATTGTAACAGCTCATATGCGCTAAGACGTGTTTTTTCCAATTTAAATTTCAAATTGTAGCTTAGACGTGCATTGCACGTGCACGTTTACTAGTCTACCAAAAAAAGAACAAATATGCTTACTTTTTTACAATAGGCACGTGCAGACATATATTTGCTTCTACCATAGGTACGATCAGTAGCGGAGCCAGCCACAACGTACGCCCCAGGCCAATAGTATTTGTACAGTGATAAATTGTACCGGCTACTGTAGCCACAGTTGTGTCTAACGAAGGAATACTTGGCCACGCCCAGGCCGAGGCCCTGGTGGCCTAGGGCCTGGCTCCGCCTCTGGGCACGATTGTGTCACTTAGAAAGGGAAAAACAGATTTTTAGTTTCGCGAGTGGCCTTAATTTTCTCTTTTAGGCTCCGATGCTATTTCGTGAGAGGTACATGCATACCTTTCATAAAACGATTCATCAAAACTGATTTACATGAAATCTAGTTACAAAGACCTTGAGGCGAGGAATCCGACAATGAGAATGGTTCAGAATTTAAACACACGATTCAGAAGATAAAATGTATTTAAGAATGAATCTATGATAAGTCAAGGTGGAGTGTTAAAATATATGTGTTGAATATGTGTGTACGAGTTGTGCTACAGTTGGACTTGTAATAGCGGTGGGTTAGGTGTTTGAGTCGAACACGTGTAACCCAAACCTACTATATAAAGGCACCGCGAATAGCAAAATAAACTAGACACAAGTTGATAGGCTAGACAGATATCACCAGAGGGACGGTTCGGCGCCTGTGGCAGGGGCGACCGGACCGACCGTGGCAGGTGGTCGGAGCGCTGTCGGATTGCCGTGGCGGACTTGTCGTCGACTGTATCATGTGATTTGGTACATGGAAAGGAGCGCCCGTAGTCATGCCCCGAGGATTAGCCATGTTGGTGAACCTCGTTAACAACTCTCGGTGTCATGCTTATGCTTGTGATGATTGCTTGATTCTCGGTAGATCAATATACAAACGCACATACACAACGTCACTTTTTGGCCACCAAAGAAATGAGGGATAATAATTGTAAAAACTAGAAATATATCCCGCACGTTGCAGCGGGAATTCCTTTAAAAATTATATTACGCAAATAAATAGGTATAAGAAGTATGATAAGTTGTTTAATTGAGCATGCAAAATTCGTTTTGTCATAGTAGAAATACTAAATTTATTCAATATGAAACATGTATGTATTAACAATAACATCCTCCGTTCCAAATTAGTTGACTTCCATTTGTATACATAGGTATACAAATATAAGTCAACTAATTTGGAATGGAGGGAGTATTAGCGTACAATAAGATGACATGGAAAATTGGTTGACTAAGAGAATGGATGATGTGGATAGTTTACATGTGAAGATGGACAACTTAAATGATCTTATAGTGGATGACATGAATAATTGATGGGCTAAGAGAATGGATGATGTGGATAGCTTGCATGTTAAGATAGACAACTTAAATGATTTATAGTGGGGTTTTTGTTTTATAAGAAATATAGATTCCATTTTGTAGAGCACAATAAAATAAATTCATTTCCATTTATCTCGCTAGTACAGAAACAGAGATTTAAATGGGCGAGCCTATACTTCGCTTCTTGCGAGGTGGAAAAGAATGTCACGTCAAAAACGCAGTGAGCCGGCCCAAAACCAGTCGGCCGTTCCTTTTCTTTTTGTCCGTTTTCTTACATTAACATATATTCAAAAATATATTATAAGTACATTTTTTTGAAAATTAAATTTATTTAATTTGATTCTAAAATAGTGAAATTTGAAAAGATGTTAGTGCCAATTTTCTAACTGTTGATAACAATAAAAAAATTACACTATTTAAGAAGTTTAAAATACATTTTTTTTCTATTACAAAAAAAGTTCAAACACATATATTTTAAAATTACCCCTTTTGCCTCAGAATAAGTGCCTCAACTTTAATACAATTATTTTTAAAGTTAGTATAAAATTGAAACCGTTATTTTTAAATGAAGGAAGTAGTAATCATGTATTTAAAAAATATTGCATATGTATACAAAAAAAGAAAAAGTGTATGAAAATGTAAAAATAAAAAATATGGTTTTAAAAATGAGAATTAGTGTCTTTTTAGAAATGCTTATATAATTTTTTTTCTTACATATAAAATTAATGTACAATGTGTATGAAAAAAAATAGACATAGCAATATACTTTAAAAAAATATTAGTCATATTTGGAAAAATGTTAAGCACATATATGAAAAATGTTTTTGATGTATATAAAAGATATACAATGCTAGGGTTTTTTAAACAAAGTATATATGCTTACAAAAAATTAATCTTGTATATAAAAATGTTATGTGCGTGTTACTTGCTTGTGGATGTTTGATTTTATGGGATATAAAGGAACATGTGTAACCACCACTGGTAGCCAATGTCACTAGTATGTGTAATAATACTACAACTACCACACCAAAATAATAATAATCATATTTAGCGAATCAATCCGTGGTTGAGTTGGTCAGGGGGACAGTGCAACAAAGTTTAAATTCCAGATTTAACATTGATGCTCGTATTTTCTTAGATTATTCCAAGACTTTTGACGATGTGCTTTTAGTGGGAGGAGACGTTTCAGTCGATTATGAGGCGTCTATGGTGACTTCGTCAATCTCAAGATGATGTGTCAGCTCTGTATTACGAAGATGCTCATAGGAATAGGGTGTGCATGTGTGCGTTCATAGCGGTGAGTATATGCTCGTGTATGTGAGCGTATGCGTTGTACAATGTTCTAAAGAAAATCATATTTTTCTTCAATTAAATATCGATCAAAACAACAAACTAAGTTGATACCAACGAAAGAGAACACCATGCCCAACACAACACACATAAAATCAAATTGAAATAATCGAGCATAATAACACAATGTCGAAGGGAATTCTAGCAGATCTCACGGTACGATATCTGAAGCAAAGTGGTCAGAAATCGATGGTAAAAGAGGCGTATAGTTACTCAGGTTCACGCTCTCAGAGAAGATAAAACTCAGGCTTACGCTCTCAGGTTTCCTTTTTGTACCGAGAGAGTGTTGATTTAATTTTAAGAGATAATATGGGAGACCCTCCGCGTTCATTGGGTGATAACCGTGTTGCATCGACTGCCTCGCTAGTCGTTGGATGGCGTATGCCACAGCTGTTCGATACCTTATGACGTCAGTTGCGGTTGATTGAAACAAGGATCATGTTACACTTGAGGTTTCGTAACCTGAGGTGTGTTGCATCTGTTCCAATCATCCATTGCGAACATGATGCAACATTGACCATGTTGCGATCATTCATTGCAACATGAATCGTGTTGTGGTCATCTCTAGCTTGATGACGTACCTCACTGCAACATGTACCCTGTTGTGGTCATTCATTGAAACATGGACTATGTTGCAATCGAGTCCATCTTGCATATATGTTGTGGAAAGCATCAAGCGGGCAACAATCGATCATGTTGATGACACACATGAAGCATCGATGTCTTGATCCTGGTAGCTGTTGCGCCACTGTCCTTATAGCGCGGGTCACAAGCAGCAGTAGCCAGATGACCAATATGTTTAGGACGGGCAGGGGGAGAGAAGGTGCTCATGGGGAAGCAACAACTTGAGCAGGGGGACAATTGTTTTGCACAGAGCTCGTTGAAGGACCAAATATTGAGGCGGAGTTAGTAGTGTTGTGGTGATGAACTTTGTTGTTGAAGTCTGTGAGAGATATGGATGGAAGGATAAAACAATATGAGAAAGAGAAATAAAAGGATAAAACTCTCCAGGAAAAGAGATGAAAGGGGGAAGGGACACACGGACATGCCCACATGAACGACGTCACGTCATGCGAAGGATGTGGCAGATGCTATGGTTTGATCTGACACATGACGATAAAGCTTTACTAGATAATAATATAGGTGCTACCATGCACCTGATGAAGCACAACAAGTGGGCTCGCTTGGATGGTTGTTGGGCTATTGCACCCAGCATGTACAAAGGTCTCCTCCTCTCAGGATGACAAAGTATCAAGCTGGGGTGCGGCTATGTAACTGCGATACATAGCCCGTACGGGGTTTCCTCATGTCAAGTATGAAACTAGGGGGCGCAAATATATTCCACTTTATCGTGGGATAGACTGTTGTCTCATCTATAGGGAGTGGGAATGGGCTGGCCAAGTTAAAGTTTGATCATGCCAAATATTATGCATGTTTTTTTATGTTTATATTTCGGAAAAAATGCATATGTTATGAAAAATAATTCGTAAATACAATATAAAAGATGTAAAAGAAGGGTAAAAAATATATTTGCCCCACTTTTATAAAATGTTTCTACCTTCAAATAATTTTTTTTAGCTATTGTTAAAAACAATTTGGCATTAAAAACTATAGATAACATTAAAAATAATGTTTGTAACAAAAATATTTATGTGTTAAAAAAATATTAATTGTGTTTAAAATGTTAATTATAAAATTAAGAAATTTTAAAAAGGTGATAAAAATGTCTCTGATATATGAAAAAATGTATATCATGATGAAAAAAAGTAGAAATTATAATATGTAAAAAATTCAATCATGCCTTTACAAAATATTCAACATGTATAAAAAATGTTTTTAGATATAAACAATGCACATTATGCCTTAAAAAATAGACACATGCTGAAAACAATAATAAAAATAAGGTTTTATATGAAAACCAAATAATCTAAAGAAAACCAACTAAAAGAACTACTCTCTCCGTTCCGAAATAACTGTCTTAGCCTTAATACAATTTTATACTAGAGCTAGTACAAAGTTGAGATAGCTATTTTAAAACGGAGGGAGTAATAGGGAAGAAAACCGAGAAAGAAAAAGGAAAACAGAAAATAACCAAAGAAAGAAAAAAACCCAAACTATAACTGTTGAAAAACCAAAGAATGAAAATAACCAAAAAAACCTAGGGTTTGGTCGGGTTATAGCCGTACGTTCATAGGAGATTTCTGTTAGTAATAAACAAAAATGGATGTTATGGTATATATAGTCTTGCTTTCTAATTGGGCCTGTACTTTCATGAGTTGGTCGTTCGATATCAGAAAAAATACATTATCTTATCACTAGCGCTATATTTTAGAAGCAACTAGTTATAATTATAGAGTACCTTACGGGGGGAAAATAATTCTATGAGACCAGGTCTCTTTTCCCATTCCATGAGACCCTCTTCAGATGATGCCATGTGTATTCATCAATTTCAAAGCACTCTTTCTTCTTCAGTTCATTCTTTTTCAGTTCCACATCTCTATCGGCATCACCCATACACATACATCTTGCTAGTTCTTGTGGTCATCTTGGGGCCTTGGGCGGACGTAGTGAGCAGCACCAAAAACAAAGAGATGCGAGCTCTCGGTAGCAGCAATGGTGGTACTAAGGCCTTGTTTTAGAAGTTGCGTATATGCATTTTTTTTATTTGTTGCATAAAAAAGTATTGTTGTTAATTTCATTGCAAGAAAATAAAGACACTGCATTCAAGTTTTTTTATTAGCTACATGTGAAAACTAGCATATAAGAAAATGCAATAAAAATGACATAAAATAATTAATGTGAGCAAATTACTATATACCTTAATATAAAAATAATAATTTTTGAGCCTAATAAATCAAAACGAATGGAGTACTCTTAGCTATGGCCACAACCACGTCCTAATTAGCCGCCGGAGAGCATCTACAAGACTATAACGCCATGGCCACGCCGTCCTCCCGGGGGCTGGAAAGGATAGCCGTCGTGAATTGATTCCGATTAATAGCGGATTCATGCTCCACAGTGCATGATCTCACTACTACTGCCGTCGTGCCATGCTGCGCCCATCCGATTTGTCATGTTTTGATGTCGCGCGCCCGCGCCCATCCACCAAGGTCGTTCGTCCACCCACTACCTAATCTTCTACAAGTTCCCCTATGAACACATTCGTAAGACTAAGCCGACACGTCATTTTAAAATTAACAAAATCATCATCTCATTTTCGATGGAAACGTCTCATTTTGATGGGCTGGGGATACAACTATTCACCTAACCAACTCAACCACAGGTTGATTCGCCGTAGCTGCCTACCCTAACGCTTACGACATCTACAAATTTACAGTGGCTGCCAAGTGGGCCATGGTACTCTAATGCGGGCCTACGGATGTGCGTTCCAGCATCTTCGACCAGCTAATGGGCTGTCAGGCACCTGATGCGTGTGTCGTTTTTATTTGGGTGTTGAAGTGATGATGGATGTATATCAAAGTACGACTTCCAAAGGCCCTTCGCTTTGACTTTTTTGGCATAGTTTTTTGCTTTTTGGTTGGTTTTTTATTTATTTTCCTTGACCTTTTGTTTTTAATTAATTGACTTTTAAAAAAAATTAGGTATTGTTCAAAATTCATGAATATATTTTTAATACTAATGGAAACATAAATTTACAAAGATAACTATTTATGAAGACTTTTTAAAGTTAATAAACACCTTCTAAATATATGAATACTTTTAAAACCCTTTAAACCATGCTTTTCCAAAGCCAGAAAAAAGCTTTTTTAATTGGTTAGATAGTGTTTTAGAGACTGATGTGTTTTCAACAATCTTATTGTAGCAGGAACATGGTTTTGTCAACTAGTGTTTTTCAAAGACAGAAACACGGATCATTTTATTTTATTTTTTTAATAGGAGAAGCACACGGGAGCTGCCTAGGCCAGCCCATGTGGATGTTTTAAGGGCAATCCCATGGCTGAAGGTGGTGAATAGGACCTCCTAAATATCAAGTGAGAAGCAAACTATCTACTCCTAAGGTAAAATGCTCCATGATGAACAGTAAAATTAAGAACATTATAATATATAGAAAATTGGGTTTTTTGGTGGTAAAGACTGACAAATGTTTTGAATTCTTGCAACTTTTAATCATGAAAAAAAAATCGATCTTCCAAAAATACAATTTTCAAAAGTATTTTGACGTGATAATTTTTATTTCATTTTAGTTCAATTTTATTCCCTTTTTTGTCTTTTTTCAATCTTACTTCCCTTTTTTCATGATAAAATATTTATGTGCATAGTTACTTCCCTGTTTTTCTTTTGTTTTATTTCAATTTCTACGAAATGTACATACACTATTTTTATTGGGGTGGGTCATAGAGGAAATGTAATGTATATACACAAATGATTGTTTACCTATTTTTTTTAAATGTGTATGTTTAAATGTCGGGACCCGGGGTTAGCGTATGCAAGCCTCGCTACAAAACAAGCATATGGAGAGCCGAGAACCGTACCCACTTGTCTAAGCAGACAAGGCCAAGCACAGAACGTTCTCGGAAAGGATCGCACGTGAGGGGCATCCCATCCAGGCCGGATGATCAACTGGAATGGGTCCTCATCGTCCGCACACAAGTCTAAATGATATGGGTGGTGAACTCCCATACTCATAGGCAAGTCGCCTCAACCATACTATCGAATGTATTATAACCCTTACATAGACTTACTCTAGCCCGATCACTTAGTCGGGGTCTAGGGCGGGCTTGATCATACATCAAAGTGTGCACGTGACGGTGTCACGAACAATCGCATCACGATGCCCCAAGCTGCACACATCTAAGGGCCACTTGGTGTATAAAAGACCGCCAGCCAGATCACAACTAAGGTCTCGAAAACCCATACTAAGACATGCATGTTATAATCATAGACGCAGCACACATGTCTAGTATGAACAGCAGGTATCATTGCAATTCTCTACCAAGTATACAACTTTATTGATAACTCTTACAGAGTGCACACAGAGATCACAAGTCTGTGATCCAACATTACATCAGACATGCAGAAGCAAAGTAGGTCTGAGTACAGACAAGTTTAACAAATGGCTTAGAGAAGCCTTATCTAGAAACAAGCCCTTCCACGAGGGAACCAGTCGTCTGACTGGGACTACACTAGCTTGGTCTTCAGTCGTCGAGCTCGATGAAGAATCCACCTTCGGGGTCAGTGGGTTCATCTAAAACATAGAATAAGCAAACGTGAGTACAAAGTCGTACTCAGCAAGACTTACATAGGAGCTATACTACTCATGCACATGTATCAAGGTAAAGGGAGGTGGGGTTCAAATGCAGAAGTGCCAGCTCTGACTTGGCTAGTCCTGAACTACGAGTACCAGACTTGAGGTAAGAAGCGTACACGAGTCCACTACATCTCCAACCAATTACACCACTATGGTGCCTTCTCGACTTCCCCACGAGAAAGCACGCCATAGCACTCACTCTTATCTTGGCAAGTTTTATAAGTATCCAGTTCAAGTTGTCTAATAATCAAGCTAAGCTTTCCAAGCAGTCCTTAACCGCGGACGCGGCTATTCGAATAGTTTTGTTAACCCTGCAGGGGTGTACCGCTACACACACGTGTCATCAGTTATCGCCTTTTGCGTGTCACCGTTCAAGAGATGACAGCGAGGATGCCACCACAACTATTACCTCATAGCCGATTTAGTCCAAGAAAGCCGCCTACCTGGGTTGGCTACCACTATCGTGAACTCGACCGGTTTACCGAAGTGGATCCAGATGATGTGTGCGTGGTGCATAAGCCGGTCTCGGCTGAGCCGTTCTCTCACTTAGCAGCCAGGCCACAAACCTACCAGAACTCTGAACTATTGCGACATCTGGACATCGAAAGGGATGAGTTAGTAGGTCGAGAGGGGTCAGTGAGCCCAATGTGTGGTTGTACTCTTCATCTTGGATCACCACACAAGAACTCGGACTTAGGGCGGTGTTCAACGAGACAACCCACCGTGTACTCCTACACAGCCTCTCATCGTTCACCTTGTATTAGGGTAGATTCACCAACACATTTCCACCAACATCAACATGATCACTACCATCCCGACTCACATAACAGTATCGACATTGTATCACTCTAAGCATGCAATAAGCAGTAACAATTGCAGGGGGCCACATGATATCAATCAACTCCTACATTTGCTAGGATTGTGGTTTGCTTTCTACTGTGACAAAAAGATAGGTCATGCAAAGGAATGGGTTCATCTATGCAGTAGAAACGTAGCATGGTAATCATCATATACAATGCATAAGTGAGACATGAGAGGGAAGTGGGATTTTATCGACATGATCAATGGGGGTTTGCTTGCCTTGCTGACGAGGTTCAGTCTCGGGATCTTCAACGAAGGGGGCTGCCTCCTGTTCCGGTTCCACTTCTACTCGACAAACAACAAATAAGGTAGCAAAGTAAATACAATGCACAATCACATGGTTGAAGGTTGAAACTTGGTTTGCATGAATTTGGTGTGTGAGGCAATTCCATTTAAATGGAGTATATTGCAAATGAAATTGCAAATTCAAACTCCAATTGATTTATCGATGAATTTCAAATGCATTTGAATCTATGAATAAACATTTGCAAAGGTTGAGCATGAGGTGATGTTGTAAAGGTGAGGTAAAGTTTCTGATGTGTGGATGAATCCATCTAATAGAAGTGTGTTGCAAAATCATTTGCAATTTCACTCCAAATTTGAATTCAAATTAAAGCCATATGGATGTTTGCCACTGTTCACCCAATTTAAATTGGTCAAACATACAAACAAAGTCCATATTCATATTCCTTGGATTTTTCTGATAATTTTAGACATATTATTTGTCCAATTTGGAGTTAATATGAATTAATTATGAATTTCCAAAGATTTGGCTATTTTCTGGATTTTCTGAAAATAATTTAATTAATTTAACTGGTTTACTGCGTCATGCTTGCGCAAGGATGACGTCAGGGGGGGCTGACCCGTGGGGTCCAGTGGTCAGTGGATGGGGGGAATAAATCGTTCTGTTTAAAACTAATCCCTAATTAGTTTAGGGCCTGGCCCACTGGCCAATGACACTGGGGGGGGGGGAATTAGTGCAGGGGTTAGCGCTAATCAACATAGGCCCGCCGGCGACATGACGACGGCGACGCAGAGGACGACGGCGCCTCGCCGGAGTGCCATTTTGGCCACGGCTTGGCACGAGGAATGCACTGGAGTGCTCCTCGTGCACGTCTGCATCGCCTCGTGCCCACGGGGAGGGTTGGGGAGCTCTGTACGCTCGCCGGCGTCAAGCTTTGCGGCGACGAAGCCACAGCCGCGGGGTGGAATTCGCTACAAGGCACTACTTGGAGAGGGGCTAGGTTGGTTCGGAGCAGAAGAGCACGGCGCATGCGATAGACAAGGTTGCAAGGACGTTTGCGTAGCGGGGGCTCGCCGACAAGGTTCACAGCGGCTCTGTTCTCCGGTGATCATGGCATCTCTAGCTAGAGGAAGGGATGGGTGCCAAGGCTTGAGGGGAAATGCTCACCGCGCTGCAAGGAACTCGACGGTGCAGACGGTGGAGGCGAGGATGAAGCGTGGCCGGAGAAATCGACGACGACGAGCCGCGGATCCGGCGAGATGTTGGAGACGATGGCGTCGGCTTGGGGAGGAATTAGGGCTCCATCTTCTGCAGACAGACGTAGTCGATGATGACGAGCTCGAGGGACACCTTTGTTGGAGCTCTAGGTCACGGTGGCCGCGTCTGCCATGGAGGGGCGCTCCGGTGATCTCTCTGTCGACGGCGAATTCGAGCGGTGCGAAGAGGGAAAGTGGCTGCAAGGAGAGGGAAATGAAGCACGACGTCCAGGCGGTCTCCATGGCGGGAGGATAAGCCTCGGGGTCGCCTGGAAGTCCCTCGGCGTCGAGGTGGCGTCCACGGCGCGCCCTGGCTCGCCACGGAGCTGCTTGAGGAAGACGACAGAGTGAGCTGGCGGGCTGGGCTGGCTGGGGGGATGAGTTGGGCTGAATGCCAGGTAAGCCCACTTCTCTTTTCTTTCTGTTTTAATTTCTGCTATTTGTTGTGCCTTGCTAAAAAAATATCTAGGCATTTTTTAAATGCCCCAAATTTTTATATGGCCTCAAGATATATGTAGCTAGCCACTTATAAAGTTTAGACATTTTTAAAATTCAAATAATTTGAACTTTAATTCAAATAAGGGTTTAAATTTAAATCCATGCTCCTGTTTGAATATTTGAAAATTCCATGAGCATGGGGTTGGTCCCACATCACTTGATATGTGATCCCACTCATTTATGGGACTTTTCAAAAATGCAAAAGAAATTTTTGGAGAAGATTTATTTCTGGCCTTTTGAATTAATTCATCTGGGGGGTGTTCCTTTTCCCATTTTGATTTCTTTTGAAATTTTTAACATGATGCAAAGTGACTTGTTTATCCTAGAAAATACCTAACTTGGGGTTGTGATATTAAAAAAAATCCAGGTGTTTCGAGGGACATGTTCGTGTATTTACGGGGGAGGGGATGTTTGTTACTTTATAAAATACTTATGTATTACCAAAATGTCAGCATGCTAAAAAATCTCCGCGGGCGTGAAAATGTTCGAGCATTTTAAAAATGTTCATCTATTTTTAAAAAGTTCAAAAGATGACTGCATTTAGAAGCTTTCATATGTAGAGAAATTAAAAAATAAAACTAAATGAAAAACGAAAAATGCGGTGGTAACCCGAAATAAAACCACCTTAGCTAGAGAATTGTACTCCCTCTGTTCGCAAATAAAAGTACTTCTAGCTTTTTTCTAAGTTAAAGTTTTAATTTTTTTAACAATTTTATGGAGAAAGGTAACAACATTTATGGCACTAAATTAATATTACTAGATCCATTTTGAAATGTAGTTTCATAGATCCCAATTTGATATCATATATCTTACTGCTCTTTTCAATAAAACCGGTCAAAATTTTAAAACTTTGACTTAGAAAAAAAGTTAAAAATATATTTATTCGCGGATGGAGGAGGTATGTTAAATTAGGCTAATATTTCCCGCCTTCTCGTCTAGTCCTTTATTATTTTCCATACTGATCACCAACTAACAATGACACATGATGTGGCAAATAATAAAAGTGAAAAGTACAATGTGGCAAATAATAAAATTCCCTCTTACATAGACCGTCACGAAGGTGAACTGGACCTTGACGCCGGTGAGATGCATTAGATTTTAATTAATTTTAAAATGTTTTACATAAAAGATGGCTACAACCTAGTTTCTATCCTTCATCCGATGTTAGCACGTATCTCATGTCCTACTCTTTGTTGAAATCCGCTTAATCATCGATGTTATTGATGAAGGTAAGATCAATGATTGAGCTAGACGGTCCAGCCACGCCATCATTGCGGCCCAACGCAAAATTGATGACATTGGCATCGCGGATGCGCTGGTCTGACGATCGTCGAACTCCGCCTCGATTGTGTTGAAGAGTAAGTTGTGCTCTGCCTCGTTCACTCGGAGCAGCTACTGCTTGAGGCCAAGGGTGACGTGCACGGAATCGAGCACGCTTGCTGCTTGTATATGATGCTCGAGCCTGATGTGACCATGGTCATGGTGGTCTACTTGGACATCCAATCCCCTGCGATATGATCCCTTGTTAGTCAGTGCTACTTGAGGAGTTGCATTTTGTATAGATTCTTCTCCTGCGGTAGCCGAAACACGAATTCTGTGGGCACCTGCTCATTCTACTCCGCCTCCGTCATCATGCGATTGTGATGTTGCTCCGCCCGTGATAGGATGAACCTGACCATCGGTGACGCCTACCCCAGTGCGGGCGTTTGCTCCTCATCCACCTCCTCCATTGCCTCTTGTTCTTCGTCCAAGCTCGACTCCAGAGAACTCGGAGACTGTGTCGCCAAACTCCAAAGTATGGGACGCATGATCGAAGGTGTAGGTTTTGTGACATCGTTGATCAGCTTTAAATAGAAGCAGGTGCCCGAAGTTGGCTTCTCGTTCTCCGTGTTGATGTAAATGCTAGGTAGGTGGTTGATCGCTTAGCCATCTTGAGTGTGGTTCATGTCCACTCTGAACCGATAGAAATGCGGCGCAAAGAGTGAGTTGATGCCGCAAGAGAGGAGTATTTGGATGGAAGTATGCAGAGGTCCGGATTCCCCCAATACCACCTCCCCCTCCCCTCTAGTTTGGTTCCGGTTTATGCGATTTTGAACGGTACAAACAATTTTGATGATCATTATTAAATGCTAAAAATGGTTTTAATACTTAAGGATTATTTGATGATCCGTATTGAAGTTGCCCGCCTTTGTATGCGAGGGTAAGACTGTCGGTGGTTCATGTTAGAGAATCGACAGACAAAATGACAACAAGAAGAACTAAAAGCAACACAGGGACACGCAGAATTAACCTGGAAAACCCATCCGAAGAGAAGGGTAAAAACCACGGGCACCAGCTAACCAACTTTCACTATTGCGGGAGGTGTTATAATCGCGGAGGAATTTACAACTTGAGGAACTATCCCGTTCGGCGGCTTGCAAGGCATATATATATAGGCGACAGGAGAGACCTAGGCTTACAAGTCTACCGGGAACGGGCCTGCGCTCCGCTCCATCAGAAGTTTGCCTTTAGCTTCATATGAATTTGGATCACAACTTCAACAAACTCCACCTTAAGACAAATTCCACCTTGTAGCATGAATGAGTAACTCCTTCCTGAACAAACAAAAGAAACACTTTCGGTGCCAAACATCCACTAGGGCTAAGCATTTATACCAACTAAGTATGAGCAAAGCTCAAACTTAGCAACATGAAAATGCTTTGTCATCATATCAGCAGGACTTTCATGAGTACTAATCTTGCATACCTTCGGTTTACCTTGAGAAACAATGTCTCGAATATAATGGTATTTTACATCAATGTGCTTTGTCCTCTCATGGAACATTTGATCCTTAGTTAAGTATATGGCACTTTGATTGTCACAAAACAGATTCATGCAAGTAGTATCTCCACAAAGCTCAGTATATAAACCTTTCAACCAAACAGATTCCATGCAAGCTTCAGGAATGGCCATGTATTCAGCTTCAGTACTGGATTGAGCAACAACTAGCTGCAATGTTGCTTCCAACTCATGACACAACCCCCAATGGTGAACACATAACCAGTGAGGGATCTACTCTTATCCAAATCACTAGAAGAAATTTTTTAATCCACGTAGCCAACGAGTCCCTCACCGGTTTTGTCAAACTTCAAATAAGCCCTTAAAGTGCCACGAAGATACCTGAAAATCCACCGAACAACTTTCCAATGTTCTTTACGAGGATTAGTCATGAATCTACTAACCAAGCTCATAGAAAATGATAAATCGGGATGAGAGAAAACCATGGCATACATCAAAGAACCAACAACACTAGAATATGGAACTCTTGACATGTACTTAAAAGCCTACCGGCGACGGGCCTGCACTCCACTCCAGCAGAAGCTAGCCTTTAGCTTCATATGAATTTGGATCACAACTTTAACAGTTCAGGGGCACACATTCTGTCTACCTTGGGCAGCCACCCATACCATTGCATGCCCCTGCGATGGCGCCATCCCTGTGTAGGCCGGCGGTGGCAGCGGACACACGCAAACCATGGCGGGATCAAAGCATTCGACACCGCCTTTGGTCGGAGATCAGCCGAAAAAGTGAGATGTTTGTATCGTGTGTTGCCCTATAGAAACACAGACTCGATTTCCAACTGATTCGTTTGTTCCATATTCCCTCCATTCTATAATATAAGGTGTATTATTTTTCGTGCAAGTTAAACTTTTATAGCTTTGGTCAATGTTATAGAGTAAAATGCCTAAAAAGGATTATAGAGTAAAATATGAATCTATACATTACAAAAAAATTGTGGTGGACTTAATGATACAAATTTGATATTGTAGTTTTTTTTTTGAACTTGGTCAAACATGCACATGTTTGTCCTTATATTTTGAAATGGAGGGAGCGGTATTTTTAGAAGGACGAATGTAATAAACACTTTTGTATTTTTAGAAGGATGAATGTAATAAACACTTTTGTATTTTTTGAAGTATGAATGTAATAAAAACTTTTGTATTTTTTGAAGTATGAATGTAATAAACACTTTTGTAATAACCAGTTGTTGTCACCTTCCACGGGCATAGACAGACGGAAAATGCAATGGCTGTTTCAGACAAGAAAAATACAACAACAATGCCAGCAACACAGAGACTGCAGTTTATGGCAACATAGACGAATAGACTATCTAGAAAGCTTTGTGTTCATAACATTTGAAGCTATTGTTCTGTATATCACATCCACTACAAACCTACATATGCTTCTATATAGATAGACGAAGCATGACTCCAAAGTCTGGATATAGACTTCTACATATACTATTGAGTTGTTCGGCCAGATTCCAAACGCTGGCCACCACTCTGGTCGCCCCTTTGAAGGAAGATCCTTATTCCATCAGATTGCCTAAACCAAAACAAGGGATTTGGCATATCTGAACACACATCGTCGGTTTCCGATCTTCGCTCCAGCCACACCGGACGGACAGTCAGAGATCAACGGTTTTGAGGTATCAATAGTTCGCAACTTTTGAGGATGTACATACAGCAGTTGCACGCCTGAGCCAGGTCAGGCCACGCCAACCATTTGTACTACTAGCATAGCCAAAGGCCTACGGCGGATCCCGTGTGGCGGGACTGGCCTTTCTAGCATGTTGATTGCTTCCAATATCCTGTTGAACACAACTTTTGCGGGGACGCATGTGACTAGCGGGATTGCTCCGCCCACGATATCGTTGCGCCTTGCTTGGCCACCTTCTCTGCGAGGCTTTTTCCCAATTGAAATGGATGTGAGGGCTTTGGTTTTATGGCTCGGTGAGCTTGCTTTCTTGAAGCTGGAGGGTTTGTTTTGAGTTTCTGCGAAAACAGCCTCCGACCATTGTTGGTGTTTTTCTTTGCATTCTTGACCCCCCTGCTCATCGCTGGCTTTCATCTCCCAAAGCCCCCCACCGACATCGCCATCTAAGGTTGGTCGTGATGAATTAAAACATGGAACGCTTGGCATAGCGGTCCTTCTTCCTGTTGGCCAAGCAGGCGGTGTTGCTCTGTTGTTTTTTAGAGCAAGATCACTGCCCGAAATAAGGTTGTCCACTGAAGCTTCTTCAAGTATTCCAACTTGGATAGGGTGTCCAACAATAGCTTTGTTGTCCAGTCTGATCATCAAAGAAACCAATGGGACATGCTCGCCTTGATAGTTAGATTGTACCTTCAGGTCATCAAAGAAACCAATGGGACATGCTCGCCTTGATAGTTATATTGTACCTTCAGGTCAACATTAAACAACTCTGGGCCCATGCGACCAAGATGTGAGCCATTATTTTGTTGATGCAATGAAGATCCTCCTTCCCCATATGCCTTCTGACCAAGAGAGGTTATGTGATTGCCATTTTTATTTAGCAGAGAGGTCTTGCAAGAAAATTCGTCATTGAAAAAGTGTGGCTTCGTCCAATATCTCTGGTAGCTTTTGAGGATAAGGCATAATCTTTAACATAATATTAAGTCCAGAATGACTCGCGACCTTGTTAAAATCTGCTTCATCAGGATCACAATCCAACCCTTCTTGGTTCTGAGGAAAACTTTGACCAATCGGTTGATGGCTAGACGCATCAATACTCTCAACTTTAGATTCACCTTCATTGGATATTTTAAGCAGCCCTTTCCTAAAACTACTGGAGCCATGATCCATCTAATGACAGGTTTTCATCCGCCTTCCCGATTGGTCTCTTCGCTGCACTATGCTGGTTGCATTTACCTTTCATATGCCACTGGGAGACACCTAACTGAGGAGAACCGTCCTCATCTAGTAACTATATATGTACGACGAGCTTGTGTTGCATGGTGAAATCGAATAACGATCAGCAACAACAAATGACATTGCCAGGACTGTCTCCTTCCACGCCGTCTGTTGGATGTCCAACGGCTAGCAGCAACAAACCAACAACAAATGACACACCTACAGGAAGGATCTTCTGGAGTGGATACTTAGAGGTTGTACGGAGTAAATACTTGAGAGACATGGATTGAAAAAATAATAGATTGAGGAAGAAGAAGTGCTTTAAGATTGATGAGAACATGTGGCATCTTCTGGAGTGGGTCTCACGGAAGGCAAAAAGAGACCCGGTCTCATAGAATTAATTTCCGTTACGGGGAACACTTTCTTAACTAAGCCTAGGAGCATGCGTTTGCATCACGTCGTGCATTCAACCATCTCAAGCCATCCCTATATTCCAACATGTTTTTATTTTTCAAAAATTTAGTTCTTTGGATTTTTTATTTAGTTTTTTTCCAAATTATATGATTATTATTTTTATCTATAGGCGTACTTTCATGTGGAGTATAAATATGCTTCACACAGATGCATAATATTTGCTTTATATTAAAAAACACAAGTTAGTACTCCCTTCGTTTCTTTTTACTTCGCATCTAAGATTTGGTTAAAGTCAAACTTGATGAAGTTTGACCAAATTTATATTAAAAAGTATCAACATCCACAACATC
The DNA here is from genome assembly GCA_950022295.1 of Bromus sterilis. Lineage (NCBI taxonomy): Eukaryota > Viridiplantae > Streptophyta > Magnoliopsida > Poales > Poaceae > Bromus > Bromus sterilis. Next base: position 345,695,929 of record OX465595.1, on the reverse strand, counting down.
AAAGTTATACCATATGAAAATTAATATCATGATACTTCTAATGATATTGGTTTCATATAGTGGATGTTGATAGATTTTTCTATAAAAGTGGTCAAACTTTATCAAGCTTGACTTTGACCAAATTTTATATGCGGAGTAAAAAGAAACGGATGGAGTATTAGATAGTAGGACACATTTATTTGGTGGGAGGATGGTTTTTTTGTGGAACAAGGAAAGGCGCACAAAGCGCTATTTTTTTTCATTTTAGGTACAGTCTACAACATGAAGTACATGAAGATAAAAGAGTGAACACGAAAGCAAATGGAATTATAGTTGTTGAAGTGTATATGTGAATTGCCTAACCTTTTTTACCAATTTGGACTTTCGATTGCGTTGGCTAGTGTGAACCAGTCCAGGATTTTCACCCAAATTAAAAAAATTGCTTGTTGCTTTATTTTATTGCTTGTTAGAATTGTTTGCAGTATTTGCTTCACCGATATATTAATTGGTGATTATATTTCCCCCTGCTTCTCGTATTGGTATGCGTGACCGAACCTTTCCACCACGGCACACGACCTTTGCGACATTGGGTTCACCCGAGCACCGTCGCAACTTCCGGCACAAGACCAGCCATCGTCATCGGAACGAAAAACCCCGTTTATTTAATAAACGGATTATTTTATTGGGCACCGAAAAATGTTTTCAGAACGGTAACGAAGTGAGATAGGACTGACGGGCTAACGGCGCTAAGCGCGTGGTTCGAGATTTCGTCCGAATCAGAGGTCGTATGGACTCCCGGCGGTAAGAAACGTGGAGTACCGGACGCGAGAGAGAAAGTCCGGGGGCGTTTGCGTAAACCTGCCATCCAGGCCAGCCTATAAATAGACCACCACCCTCTCCTAGCCCTTCTAGGGTTTCCCCCTTGCAAAATTTGCAGCCACCCCCCAAAACATCCAGATTCCCCCCTAGCCCCTCCTCCACCGAAACCCTAGACTGCATCTGATCGGAGCCGTCAAATCTGGCCTCCAACGGCTCAGATCGAGCCCCCACAGCCTCCCAGCGAACCGGGCCCCGCAAGGCCCATGGAACCGCCGCCGCCGCCCGCCCGGGCCTGATTTGGGATCAGCCAGCCCGTCGCGCCGCCGCCTCCCGTCGCCGCCGGCGAGCGCCGCTGCGCTCCGGCGAGTACCCGAGCCGCTCCGGTGAGCCCGCACCACGCCGCGCCTCCTCTCATCTCCCTCTCACCTCTCCCTGTCCTCCTTCTCTGTCCAGGAAGCTCGCCGCGCCGCCGGAACCTCGCCATGGCCGCCTGCTGGAGCTCACCCGGGCACCACCAAGGCACCGCCGGCGACCGGATCAGGCGGATCCGCCCCGCTGTGGCCGCCCCTGGTGCCCCGCGCCACCTCGCCCCCACCGCACAGCCGCCGGAGGCTGGCCGGCGAGCGACGCCGCCGCGCTGCTCGACGGGAACGAGCGCGCCGCCCAGATCCAGCGTCGTCGCCTGGTTGGGCCTCCCAGCGCACGTGGGCCACGCGCCTCCCAGGCAGCCAACTCCCCACCAGCCCGCGGTGCTGTTGGGAAACGTAGTAGAATTCAAAAATTTCGTGCCTACGTAACGAGAACCCAAGATCATCCAAGATAGATAGCATACAAGGTTTAGGCCTTTGCTCACCAACAGTTGCAGCGGAAGAAGAGTTGGTGAAGCGACGTGGACGTAGTGGAAGTAGTCGAACCAGATCTCCCACGAACAGTCCCTCGAACGGATCACCGAGAAGAAGATGGTCCTCGAAGCAAGATCAAAGCTATGATCTCTCCACCAGTATCCACACGTCCGGCACAGCAATCCGGCAGCGCTCCGCCGTCTAGAGAAGAACGCCTCCGAGAAAACTAGAGAGAGAAAACCCTAGCGATTTCCAATCTAGATTAGAATCTAAACCGGGGTCTAAAAGTGGAGCAACTAGAAACTAGGGCAAAGGGGGGGGGGGGCGCAGGGGCTTGTGTGTACTCCCCCCCTTTGGCTCACCTTATATAGGTGGCCAAGGGGCCTAGGGCGCCGGCCAAGAGGGTTTGGGAGTCCAACTTGGACTCCCAAGCCTTCCAAACCTTTCCACACCTTCCCACCGGAAACCTTCCATAATGGGAATTGGTAATCCCACCTGGAGGAGGATTCCCCCCCCCCTTTCGTGCGCCCCCACCACCTGGCCGGCCAGGGCAGCCTAGGTGGCTTGCTCCCCAAGGCCAGGGGCGCAGGGCAGTGGGTGGTACTTCCCGGAACCTCCCAGAACCTTCCATGACCTTCTAGAAGCTTCCAGGACCTTCCGGGACCTACCGGGACCGTTTCGGGACATTCCGGACACTTCTGGAGCACTTCCAAGACCTTTCGGGACCTCTAACGAATGTTCCGGAGCCATATAAATAGGTTTCGGAACAATCCGGGCTAAGGTTAATATGTTCGATGAACACAACATATTGTTTAAGCTGTCCACCGATCACCGAAACTATTCCGGTTGATCGTAAACTTTCCCATTACCATTTTCATATGAACTAAAGTTATCTGAAACAATTCCAAAGTATCTTAGCCATATTCTTTGCTCTTTACTTGCTTCCACTAAACCTTCAATCATCCTAGTATTCTAACAAATTACTGCACTTTAAGTGTGTGACCCAATAGGTTCGGTATTATGTGGACATGACTTAGAACGCTTTCAAGACTCATAGTCATTTGTCAATAATCAACAACGGAGCCATGTACACCCATGTTGACTCCCACAAATACACGAAAATACTTCGAGTGAACCTTTATGCTTATCATATACTATTCCCTTTGCTTCGCTATATATGACAAAGTTAGAGGAGAGAAGTTTGGCACCCATGTGAAACAACCTTTTGATCACAAGCCATTAGTTATCCTCATTGCTCGTTTGTCTTCATTCCTCGTTATGTATACCGGTATCCCCGTGATCGAATCACAAAGTGTCTGGCTAGACGATAATTGATACCGTTATACCGAGTGAGCCTTGAGTCTATATCTCTTCATCGTGAAGGAGCAAATCCCAGTCTCGAACTATCACTGTTACTAGACACACTGTCCAGTGTACCCAGAACTTATTTTGCTACTTCCCATTTACGAGAAGATTCATCTAAGAACCAAAGCACATCTTCTTGTGTGAAGCAACTTGACATTCTCATGGTCTAAGGAACTATGTATATAATAACATTTTATGATATGACTTATAACGTTTGTTTTACGATGAGTTCTCTAAGTATATCATTTAACACTGGGGTCGGTTCAACATCATTGTTCTGCTAACAATATGCTCTCATTGCTATCGTCATCCTTGTTACAAGAACAATGTCCATGATTAAGAAAACATAATCATCAATAAGCACATGGGCTGGTCTTAGAGGCAAAACCATGAACTCTTTTTGTTTACATTTCCACACATGCATATGAGTTTTCTTCTGAATCTCACAGTCAGGATCATTGCAATTATAGCACAGAAATATAAACATTAATTATGAACATGAATATATAAATAATAACACACTTTATTATTGCCTCTAGGGAATATATCCAACAGTCTCCCACTTGCACTAGATACAATAATACTAGTTACATAAGTTCTCTCACACCAATGGCTGTTCGGTGTTGCTCATGTTTTGCTCGTGGAAGAGGCTTCGTCATCGGATCTGACACGTTCAGGTCTGTGTGAATCTTGCATACTTTCACATATCCTTTGTCAATGAACTCTCAGATTTTGTGATAACGGCGTTCAATGTGTTTGGATTTCTGGTGGGACCTTGGTTCTCTAGCTTGCGCCACGGCTCCACTATTGTCACAGTAGATCTCCATGGGGTCTTCAACACTAGGAACCACACCGAGTTCAGTGATGAATTTCTTAATCCAATATCCCTCCTTCGTGGCTTCTGAAGCTGCGATGTACTCAGCCTCCGTTGTAGAATCCGCGACCATATTCTGCTTAGAACTTTTCCAGCTCACGGCACCCCCGTTGAGTGTGAAAACATATCCTGATTGAGATTTGAAGTCATTCAGATCTGTCATGAAGCTTGAATCAGTGTAACCCTTTACAACAAGTTCTTCATCACCTCCGAATACCAAGAACATATTCTTAGTTCTGTTTAGATACTTCAAAATATTTTTGACTGCTACCCAGTGTGCATTACCTGGGTTGCTTTGCTCTGGTATTTGCTACATATACTCAGAGCATAGGAAACATCTGGTCTTGTACATATCATGGCATACATAACAGATCCAATTGCCGAAGCATATGGAACTGTGCTCATCTCTACCTGCTCCTCAGTGTTCTTAGGACACTGGCTCTTGCAGAGTACTACACCATGTGACATTGGGAGGAATCCCTTCTTAGATTTCTCCATTCTGAACCTATTCAGAACCTAGTCTATATACGTGCTCTGGCTCAGCCCTATCAGGCGCCGGGATCTATCTCTATAAATCTTAATGCCCAATATGTAAGCGGCTTCACCTAAGTCTTTCATCGAAAAACTTCTTTTCAATGACTCCTTTATAGTGTTAAGAAATTCTTTATCATTTCCAATCAACAATATGTCGTCTACATACAGTATTAGAAAAGATATTGCGATCCCACTTACTTTCTTGTAAACACAAGCTTCTTCGCCATTCTGGATGAAGCCAAAACCTTTGACCACTTCATCAAAACGAAGATTCCAACTCCGTGATGCTTGCTTTAGTCCATAGATGGATCTTTTAAGCTTGCACACCTTTCCAGCATCCTTTGGTGCGACAAAACCCTCAGGTTGTATCATGTATACATTCTCCTCGAGGTTTCCATTTAGGAAAGCTGTTTTGACGTCCATCTGCCATATCTCATAGTAGAAATATGCAGCAATTGCTAGTAAAATCCGCACAGACTTAAGCATTGCTACTGGCGAGAAAGTCTCGTCGTAGTCAACTCCTTGCACTTGTCGGAACCCTTTCGCAACAAGTCTAGCTTTATGAATGGTGACATTTCCATCCGCGTCTGTCTTTCTTTTGAAAATCCATTTACATTCAATTGGTTTCACACCCTCTGGAGGGATCACCAAGTCCCATACTTGGTTTTCGTACATGGATTCCATTTTGGATTTCATGGCTTGTAGCCATTCAGTGGAGTTGGGGCTCATCATCGCTTCTTTGTAGTTCACAGGCTCATCATCTTCCAATATGAATACTTCGTTAGCATACCACTCCGGTAGCTGACGTACTCTGCCTGATCTCCTTGGTTCAGTTACTAGCTTCTCAGAAGTTTCTGCATCACTTGCATGAGCTTCTGGTTCCTTCATTGGAATGACTGCTGGAACAACTTCCACCGTTTCATTCCTTGGTTCCGAAGGTTCACTAACCTCATCAAGCTGTACTGTCCTCCCACTCACCTCTTTGCTAAGAAACTTTTTCTCAAGAAAGGTTCCTCCTTTAGCAATAAAGACTTTGCCATCGGAGGGGTGGTAAAAGGAATAGCCTACGGTGTCTTTGGCATAACCTACAAAGCAGCACTTGTCTGCTTTAGGGTCGAGTTTGTTCGGTTGTAAACGTTTTACATAAACATCACAACCCCAAATTTTCAGGAACAAAATGTTGGGTTTGTTCCCATTCCATAACTCGTATGGTGTCGTTTCCACAGACTTTGACGGCGCCCTATTTAAAGTAAAAGCGGCAGTCTCTAACGCATAACCCCAAAAAGAAAGTGGCAGATCAGTTAATGACATCATGGACCTCACCATGTCTAACAAAGTTCGGTTACGCCTCTTAGACACTCCATTTCTCTTTGGAGTTCCAGGTGGCGTCAGCTGTGAAACGATTCCACGCTCCATGAGGTGTTCTCTAAACTCATGACTAAGATATTCACCACCACGATCAGATCGTAAAAATTTGATTTTCTTGTCACGATGATTCTCAACTTCGTTCTGAAATTCTTTGAACTTTTTGAAAGTTTCGGATTTTTGCTTCATTAAGTAAATATAACCATATCTACTCAAATCGTCAATAAAAGTTACGAAGTAAAGATATCCACCGCGCGCTGGTACACTCATCGGTCCACACACATCACTATGTATTATTTCCAATAAGTCTGTCGCCCGTTCAACATGACCTGTGAACGGCATCCGGGTTAGTTTGCCCATCAGACAAGCCTCACACTTATCAAATGATTCAAAATCAAAAGATTGCAAAATCCCATCTTTATGAAGTTTCTGCATGCGTTTCTTTCCGATGTGACCCAGACGGCAGTGCCACATGTAAGTGGTATTTTCATCCTTCTTAAGTCGTTTAGAGCTTATGTTTAAGATGTCGTTTCTACATTCAAGATCTAAATAAAACAGCCCATTCTTAATAGGTGCAAAACCATAGAACATATTCTTCAAGTAAATAGAGCAACCATTGTTCTCAGACTTAAAATTATAACCGTCGCGAATTAAACATGATCCGGACATAATGTTCTTACAAATAGCAGGAACGAAATAACAGTTATCTAATTCTATGGTAAATCCTGAAGGTAGATGTAGAGTGTAGACGCCCACGGCCTTAGCAGAGATCGTAGCTCCATTTCCGACACGCATCGTCACTTCATTCCTTTCCAGCTTCCTTATTCTCCTTAGTCCCTGTAATGAATTACAGATATGAGCAACAACTCCAGTATCAAATACCCACGACTTAGAGTGAGGGCCGGAAAGAAAAACATCTATGACATATATATATATAACTTTTATACCTTCGCTGGTAAAACCAGGCTTCTTTCTATCTGCCAGATACTTCTTGCACTTCCTCTTCCAGTGACCTTTAGCTTTGCAGTAGAAGCACTCAGTATCTTTGTTAGGGCCAGTACCAGACGGTTTCTTGGTCTTGGCGCCAGGCTTGCCGGCGCCCTTGCCCTTGGACTTGCCCTTCTTCTTGAAACTGGTGGTCTTGCTAACCGCCAACGTATAGTTAGGGTCAGCCTGCATGGTAGTCTCCGCATTTTTCAGTATTGCAAGCAGTTCATTAACTGACTTATCCATCCCGTTCATGCGATAGTTCTGAACAAAGCCTTTGAAACTTGGCGGGAGTGACATGAGGACAATATCTGTACCCAGTGATTCCGCGACCGGAAATCCCAGCTCAGTCAACCTTTGCCCAAGGCGCATGATCTTTATCACGTGCTCACTGACAGGTGTTCCTTCCTTCATCTTGCAATTCCACATGGCATGAGTTACCTCATACCGTTCAGTTCTAGCGTGTTTGGCATACAGAGCGTCTAACTCCTTAACAATTAAGTGGGGATCGGTGTTTTCAAACCTCCCTTGTAACTCTGGTTCCATACACGCAGTCATAAGACACTGAACTGCGGTACTATCATCAAGCTTGGTCTGATGCACATTCTGCTCAGCAACCGTGGCTTCAGGCCCCGGTGCTTCTAAGAGAGGTGTCGTCAGGACATAGTCCTTCTTAGCACTCCCGAGTACAATTCTCAGGGCACGAACCCAGTCTGCAGAGTTGCTTCCATCAGCTTTCAATTTTTCTTTCTCAATCAATGGACCTAAGTTAAACTGGGGATTGACACGGGACATTTCAATCTACAACATAAACACAAGTTTCACTTTAGAAAATGTTCATAATTAAGTTGCACTAATTAATCATATTATTAATTTAATAAGTGCTCCCACTCAGACCAACATCTCTCGTAGTTGATACTAAGTGATTCAAGATCCAAGTTTAGTCGTCCGCCATTGATGTGACATCGCTGATGACTTAGACTGAATTGGTAGGCCAACTTGCCAATCACTCAAGAGTGACTCTTGTTCATCTTTCGATGGGCGTGTTCCGGTAGCAAACTTTTATCCAAACCATCAAGACAACCAAGTGCAAATCCAGTGTGTTCTTAACACACCCGCCTTTTATGCGTCACACCGTGTGCACCCATGTAACATGACCTGCTCCGGTGTGAAACATAGTATAGACGGTGCTACAGTTGGGAGAACACTATCTAATTGATATTATTTTGCGAGAGATCACCCTAATAAAACACGACTACCGCGCATCAAACAAGGGTGCATAAAAGGGATTAACATGACAGGCAATTCATAAAATATGTGACATGATATAGCCCTTTGTGTCTTGAAGTTTTCGTTGCCTTCATGACTCCGTGGTTGAAGTCTCCACCACCTTTTGTCCTTGGTGCCGGGACCTCCTCACGGCTTCGGCATGTGTGTTGGGGTCCACCTTCACATCATTGATCATCACTGCGTCTCCATCTATAGCCTTGCCTCAAGCTGCTAAATAGTTCTGGCACGCATGCCATAATTAAGTGACAATCATATGACTCCAGTCATCATGCCGTACTACGGCTCGCAGGCCGCAAAAATATTACATCATATAGCATCTCATACAAAACACATTGCAAATCTTGAAGGCTATACCACATCACAAGCATTCTCTGCAAAAACGAGTTAGATCGCTATCTATACGGGTTGTTGCAAATTTTATCGTGGTTGTTAAGAAGGTTTACAAGGCAAACGAGAAACCCTAGACAAAACAAAACACGATACTTCTTTTGTTGCTAGTTTAACATACGGGATGCTTGTAGCAACTAATGCCACAAGCCAAACTTCGTTAAACGCGTGAGCCCCGTGTGGATTTGAGTTCATAAAATCCACAAGCCCGTTCATGTAAAATTTTCTATAGCAAGACTAGGATGAGATCCAAGGAATTTGATGTAGTCCATGATCAAGGCAACCAGCATACTAAGAGCAGCATAGAGGGATCATGGCAAAACTCAAACCTTGTAGAAAAATCACATCATGCCGTCGAGCAAAGAAAAGATCACATGATAGGGAAGCAAACAATAAAATCAATGCCTCATATCAACATATGATCTACCTAAACAGGCATCTAATCAAGGATCGCTCATGATACCGCTGTTGGGAAACGTAGTAGAATTCAAAAATTTCGTGCCTACATAACGAGAACCCAAGATCATCCAAGATAGATAGCATACAAGGTTTAGGCCTTTGCTCACCAACAATTGCAGCGGAAGAAGAGTTGGTGAAGCGACGTGGACGTAGTGGAAGTAGTCAAAGCAGATCTCCCACGAACAGTCCCTCGAACAGTCCCTCGAACGGATCTCCGAGAAGAAGATGGTCCTCGAAGCAAGATCAAAGCTATGATCTCTCCACCGGTATCCACACGTCCGGCACAGCAATCCGGCAGCGCTCCGCCGTCCAGAGAAGAATGCCTCCGATGAAACTAGAGAGAGAAAACCCTAGCGAGTTCCGATCCAGATTAGAATCTAAACCGGGGTCTAAAAGTGGAGCAACTAGCAACTAGGGCAAAGGGGGGGCGCAGGGGCTTGTATGTACTCCCCCCTTTGGCTCACCTTATATAGGTGGCAAAGGGGCCTAGGGCGCCGGCCAAGAGGGTTTGGGAGTCCAACTTGGACTCCCAAGCCTTCCAAACCTTTCCACACCTTCCCACCGGAAACCTTCCATAATGGGAATTGGTAATCCCACCTGGAGGAGGATCCCCCCTTTGGTGCGCCCTGACCACCTGGCCGGCCAGGGCAGCCTAGGTAGCTTGCCCCCCAAGGCCAGGGGCGCAGGGCAGTGGGTGGTACTGCCCGGAACCTCCCAGAACCTTCCATGACCTTCTAGAAGCTTCCAGGACCTTCCGGGACCTACCGGGACCGTTTCGGGACATTCCGGACACTTCTGGAGCACTTCCAAGACCTTCCGTGACCTCTAACGAATGTTCCGAAGCCATCTAAATAGGTTTCGGAACAATCCGGGCTAAGGTTAATATGTCCGGTGAACACAACATATTGTTTAAGCTGTCCACCGATCACCGAAACTATTCCGGTTGATCGTAAACTTTCCCATTACCATTTTCATATGAACTAAAGTTATCTGAAACAATTCCAAAGTATCTTAGCCATATTCTTTGCTCTTTACTTGCTTCCACTAAACCTTCAATCATCCTAGTATTCTAACAGATTACTGCACTTTAAGTGTGTGACCCAATAGGTTCGGTATTATGTGGACATGACTTAGAACGCTTTCAAGACTCATAGTCATTTGTCAATAATCAACAACGGAGCCATGGACACCCATGTTGACTCCCACACATACACGAAAAGACTTCGAGTGAACCTTTATGTTTATCATATACTATTCCCTTTGCTTCGTGATATATGACAAAGTTAGAGGAGAGAAGTTTGGCACCCATGTGAAACAACCTTTTGATCACAAGCCATTAGTTATCCTCATTGCTCGTTTGTCTTCATTCCTCGTTATGTATACCGGTATCCCCATGATCGAATCACAAAGTGTCTGGCCAGACGATAATGGATACCGTTATACCGAGTGGGCCCTGAGTCTATATCTCTTCATCGTGAAGGAGAAAATCCCAGTCTCGAACTATCACTGTTACTAGACACACTGTCCAATGTACCCAGAACTTATTTTACTACTTCCCATTTATGGGAAGATTCATCTAAGAACCAAAGCACATCTTCTTGTGTGAAGCAACTGGACATTCTCATGGTCCAAGGAACTATGTATATAATAACATTTTATGATATGACTTATAACGTTTGTTTTACGATGATTTCTCTAAGTATATCATTTAACACTGGGGTCGGTTCAACATCATTGTTCTGCTAACAATATGCTCTCATTGCTATTGACATCCTTGTTACAAGAACAATGTCCATGATTAAGAAAACATAATCATCAATAAGCACATGGGCTGGTCTTAGAGGCAAAACCAGGAACTCTTGTTGTTTACATTTCCACACATGCATATGAGTTTTCTTCTGAATCTCACAGTGAGGATCATTGCAATTATAGCACAGAAATATAAACATTAATTATGAACATGAATATATAAATAATAACACACTTTATTATTGCCTCTAGGGCATATATCCAACAGGTGCTCCTTCCGCCCAGGGCGCAGCCGGCGTTATCCCGCGCCCACCCACGAGCTGGGCCTCGGCCCACGAGGTGAGGCACCCCCTTTCCTTTTTTTATTTTTTTGTTGCTCCTCTTGTTGGGCTCGGCCCACGACCCGTTCCTCGCCCGTAGGCGTTGTATAGTTGTCCAGCGCCCCTGTTAGGCCCAACAACAATAGCTTTCAGCCCAATGGTGTTTTATTATTTTTTGTATTTATTTTTTTGGCAGAATTGTGTTGGTATTTTGCGACGCGAATATCTTTTCACCGGTAGCTCTGATGGAGACGCTTTCTACATGAAAGTTGCCCCGTTTTGCGCGTAGATTAAGAAAATGTGCTCCTTTTCCATGTTTGCGCTTGTCAACATGTTGTTTCACTGCTATTTACAACCTTGCCACTGTAAAATGTAATAGGCCATAACTTTTTAACCGTTGCTCTGATAAAAATGTTCTTTAGATGTAACTTGACTAAAATTGCATATAGATTGTGAATATGCTGCTCTTGCTTGCTAATAAAAATAATAAAATTATGTTTAGGATAGAACAGTACCAAATGCAATAATTATCGTGGGGTCCGTAATAGTTGCCATGTATAAGTTTTACCCCTCACTTAAAGAGACTAGCATAGATAGTTTACTTTATACTTCATCTCTTGCCATGATTGTGTGACATGCAATGCTTGAGTGAGGTGCCATGTGAAGGCCCGACCCTGAGGGGGGGGGGAGTGGCGGCCACCCCAGGCCCCTGATCGCGAGGGCCCCCCAGGTTGCGTGTTTGTCTACCTTAGGCCTGGCCCGTACTAGTTTCATAACACTGCGAACAAAATACATGTTTCTGGCTGTTCCGGGAAAAGAGGCGTTTAATCTTCGGGATACCTGCACGTTTGGAGCGATCTAAGCAGCTGTGGTGGCGTTTGATTCGATGTGCTAAGGAAAGTATGTTCTTGCAACCAGGTAACACATGGTCTTTTGATCCATGGTCTTCTTTCCCGCTGAGGTCTAGTTTGGTGGCTAGGGGAATACAACCCAGGGTAGTAAATCCACAGAGAGAAAATTCAACTACCAGCGTATGGAGGTTTGGGAGGAAATGTCCAGCATATGGAGGTTTGAGGGGAAGAGCCCAATGTGGTAAGGAAGAAGATAAGGGGAAAATTTCCACGAGTGAAGAGACGGGGAACTTCTACCCGTGCAAAGAAGGGGGTTCAGGCTGACCAGCTTGGTAAATTGATTGGTTCAGACCTGTGCTAGTTCTTCTTGACTACACATTCCACGTGGTTTTTTGGCCCCGCAACCAAACGAGCCCTGATTGTTAGGGAGTTGGGTCTTGATCTTGTTAATTTTACCTAGAAGAGTTTTCTATCAGATGTTTAAAATCAATGGTTAATCCTTGGCCTGGTTTCAATTCAGATTCCCACCTTAACTAAACCCTAATATTATCAAATCGATCTAGCTTTGGTGAGTTGGGTTGTGCTTGTATAAATACTATGAAATTGCAGAAGTGGAAAGAATTACATTGCCAAAAGAAAATTTATTGTCTTCCTATCTGTGCAACTAGAACAAGAATTTTTTTTGAGAACGGCCAAAGCTAGCATTCCATTGTTTTCCTTGAATCGAACTTCAATAGTTAGCTGCCATCCAATCTATATTTTTTTCATTACACATCCATGTGTGAGGCCTCATCCTTTTGGTTGTATGCCTGTTATCTTTGTAGCATTGTTGGATTAGTAACATAATTGCTATTATTTGTGTGACGCCCCCAAAATCAGACCGTGTACAGTAATCATACACGCAAGGTACACGATCGAGATTAGGGACTCACAGTGAGATATCACAACACAACTCAACAAAATAAAATAATACAAGATGTTTAATACAAGCCAGGGACCACGAGGGCTCAAAGAAAACAGCTCGAGAGCACAAAGTTAGCGGAAACAATAGTATCTGAGTACAGACACAAGAATCCAAGGTTGCCTTAAGAAGGCTAGCACAAAATCAACACTCGATCGAAAAGGCGAGGCCTCCTTCCTGGGAACCTCCAAACTACTCCTGGTCAACGGGGAACTCGACATCATAGAAGGCATCGGGAATCTTCATGTTGCGGGGGTCGGCATCGGGGATCTCCTGCTCTTGGACTCCAAGGCTCCAACGTCGACTGCAACGGCCGATCAGGCAAAACAAAAGGGGAAATAAAGCAAGGGTGAGTATCTATCATACCGCGAGTCCTACGTCCGCTACTAAGCATTTATGCATTTGTATCAAATGGAAAGGGGAGGCTGTATATAGTGGACTGCAAGGTAGAAATCAGAATAAGGATAAGAAGCTAGGCCTATCGAAGACTAGCATCTTCTGACGATGTCTTGCAACATGAGAAGAGAACAATCAACAGTTCATATAAAGCATAAAGTAACAATGAAGCAGAAGTTGCTGCAGCATTGTATAATATAAGTTGTAATGATTAATAATAATAATGCCTCCGAGTTCCCCTCCTCGACTTCCCTGCGAGGAAGAAAAACCGGAACCACACAATTTAATAGAAGTAGTAGTTTCTAGTGGTAAGATCCGGCTTCAGCATACAACGTCCTGTTATCGTGGACACGGCTATTCGAATAGATTAAACTCCCTGTAGGGGTGCACTACTGTTCAGCCTGCACGCTCAGATCTCCAGGGTGGCGTACACCTTGTTAGGGAATGCCCCACCGAGGCTATCCGACACATCGCAGTTCATCCTAGGCTCAGCAGAGAGGCCATCTGCTGGACTATATCCTATGCGCTAAGGGGTCTAGCCCCCTCACCCTTGTACGCTCCTGCACGGTACGAGAGTGACCGATGAAGCAAAAGAAAATGCAAACACACCTGCTGTAGCAAAGAAGACAAGACCGCTTCCCGGCTATAAGCCCGTGGTTCTGCTGACGTCTAAAGAGCTTTCAGACAAACTACGGCGCGGAGGGCCCACACCGTAATCCCACGTGTAGGTAGTGCGTACAGACCAATGGGTCTCTCAAGTATCCGCCGAACCTTTTAGCATTGTAATTAACCTGCGTGACAACCGTTATCGTTGCCTCCACTTAACTGACCCGCGGACAACGACAACAGTTAGGACCACCAGTACATTGGTGCCAGCCCTGTCGTCCCACCAAGTCTCTGCGGTTACCAACAAGGTGAACCGACTCCTTACCTTATCTCGCATGTGTTCTTGGTAGAGCTCGACTTTCTTGGTTTGGTAACTCTCGCGAGATACGAGCAGGGGCCAAGCACGCCAGTAACGTCGGTCGTACCCTCCCTGTCGTTCCCGATGCAATACCGCTCGCGGGCACTGTTGGGTCTCCCGACTTCTTACCTTAAGGACAACGGTTGCTCAGGTACCTAGAGCGGCTATACAGATTCAACAACGAGTGGAGTACGAGGATTACTCCTCGGTGGCTCCACTTGATGGTGGCTCGGCAGAGCCGAGCTAGGGGGCCTTAGGCGGTGTCTGCATTGTACCGTACCTGTGCAGTTATATATATATCGTATCCGCGTCACTCCGCTGAGTGATCACAGCCTGCTATCTAATACTAGTTGACTAACAAAGCGCAGGGCTCACTGCTGAATAAGGCATATAATTATAACGGGAAGCATAGGATAAAGGAAGGTACATCAAGGGGCGAAAAAAACAGGCTATGCAATTGAATAGGATTGTAATCGTAGCAGCAACAGTAACAATGCCTAGTGCAAGAAATGTACGAAAAAGATAGGCGATATCCGGGAAAGAGAATGGCTCTGCTTGCCTGGAAGCTCGACGGTAGCGGTGCAGTCGTCGACGACGTAGTCGATCTCCGGGGCATCGACAACGGTCGTCGGGACTACCGGACAATAAGAGAGGGTGAAGAAACAATAAATACACGGCAATAATAGCAATACAAATACAAGACATGGCAAACGCAGTGTTAGGGGTGACTAATGCGGTGCTACACGTTGCAGACGAAACGGGAATTTAACCGGCTCCGACAATTACCGGACAATGCAACTGGAGGGGGAATGTCTCATGTGCGGTATGTTAGAGGGGTGTGGTTGGGGTATGTGTATCTTATCCGTATACGCTGATCTATTCCGAACAACTTTCGTATACAAAACTTTTTCATCTGGGCATTTTTTATCGGCAACGGAGATTATCGACAAATAGCCCGAAGGGGGGTGTCAATTTTCGTTGTGATAGAGGGGTGGGGTAGACATACAGATAGTGTATCCGCATTATTTGTATTTTTCTGATCAATTTTGATATATAAATTATTTTCATCTGATTTACGATTTAAAAGATATTGATTTACGAAGTTTAAATCATTTTAAATGTTTTTCTGAATTTATTTTATTAATTTAATTCAACATTATCCACAACCTTATCCACTACAATGCTGACATGTGGGCTCCACATGTCAGCCTCACATTTTAATAATTCATTTTATTAAACCTAATTATCCAGTGGGGTCCCACATGTCATACTAACATTCCTATAAAAACATTTTATTTAATTAAATAACTGTGGGGCCCAGGTGTCATAGGGCCATATTAATTTATCACTACTATTAAACTTAACAGTGAATTAAGGGGGCTGGCCCACCTGTAATGGACACAGGGGGGTTATTTAACTAATACTGATTATTAAACTAAACCAAGGCCTTGGGCCCACTGTTAGAGACAGAGAGGGGGGGGGGGGTTAAGCCCACGGTTAATTAACCGTGCTCGCGAGAGACAAATGAGACGATGGCGAGGCCAGCCGGCCAAGAGGGGTGGGAGCACGACGGGGATCCATGTCGGCCAGGGGCCGCGCTGATGGAGGGGGTCGGAAGAGGCTGGAGAGGCGAGGCGGCGCGGTAAGTAGCAGGCCCGGCCGTGGTTCTTCGCAGCCATGGCGGCCGAGGCCATGGCAGCACGACGGGGGAAGGGGCCACGACGGGGAGGGGCGCTTAGTGGGACGCGGCCTCGCGTAGCTAGGGGTGCGCGCAAGGCGCAGCCGGACGCAGCAGGGGCGTGCGCGGGGCGCGACCATGGCCTGCTGGTGCGGATGCCCGTCCATGGCAGCCGTGGCTCACGGGAACGGTGGCTAAAACGAAGGGTTCGCAAGGGGGAAGAGAAGGGAAACGTGAGGGAGCTCACAGGGGCGTTGTAGGGAGGGGGCAGCGGGCTCGGGGAGGCGTCGTCGACGACGAATTTGTCGCAGATGGTGGGCGGCCGTGCCGACGAGGAACGACGGCGATTTGCCAGCAGCAGGGTGCCCCGCCTCCAATTGAAGCACGGGGCAGACGCAGACGAGGCAGAGGAAGGGCCCGGACACGGTGGCGTGGCCCGGCACGGCCTTTGGCCACGGCGGAGCAGCGACGGCGCCCACGGCGATTCCAGTGCGCGAAGAATGCAAACGACGGCGCAGCAGGGAGCGGGGGGTGCGTTAGGGTTTCTGGAGGCGCGCGGGGGGTCTTAACCTTGCCGGCTAGCCGGTAGATGGCCTCCACGGCGTGGCCACGGCGTGGCCACCGCGGGATGCACGCCACGACCCCCCTGTGAACAGGGGAGGAAGACGAGTGAGGGGAGGGGTTGGGCCGTGGTGGGCTGGGGTGGAGGTGGCTTGGCCCAGTGGGGGAGCCCTGCCCAGGGCGTTGTTTAGTTTTTTTATCCTTTGTTTTCCTTTTTTTCCTTTCTATTTTCTTTTATGTTTTCTATTTATTTGGTCACATTTGATTTTTTTAAAATATGAGAATTGCTCCAATATTTATATTATAATTTAATATGCTGCCACAAAAAGTTTGGCCACCTAATAAATTCATTTGCAATTTTGTTTTATTTAAAATGGAACAAAGGTGGCTGTTTTGCTACGGTTTGAAATGTTTAAAATATTTAAACATTGTAATAAATGCCCACTATTATTTTAATATTACCTAATGATTATTATGCATTTAATAAAATTGTTTGCAACATTTTTGGTTTCACTTTTATTTCTACTTTGTTTTTTTATTCCATCCAAAGGGGTTTGAAAAAGATTTGATTTAATGATGACCAAGTCATGGTTAATCACTGAGCTTAGTCATTAATAAAAAGTGATCATTGTAGCTTGACACCGAGGGTGTTACAAATCTCCCCCACTACAAAGAATCCTCGTCCCGAGAATTAAAAGGTAGTGGAAGGGGTAAAGCGTTGGTTTCGTATTCTAACGAATCTTGTGGTTCTTGTTGCCCTTCTCGAAGAAGTTAATCTTTCACGTTGACGTCTTCATTTCTCAGCATCAGTGCATATCGACGGGTTGTCATCCTATTTTTGGGGGCTTCATCGTACCTACGGATAGACTAGGAGGAAACACTTAAGGGGGGGTCGGATCGTTACCCGGTTAATCAACCGAGATTGTCCAAGGTAATGGGGTACCAAGTATCTCACGAGTTAAACTCAGGGAGATACATCAAGAGCAACAAAAGAAGGCATGAGAAGTTTTTAAGCGGATATGCAAGCATTCGACGATGATAGCGGATGAAGAAAAGGGGTCCAGAGCATCAGGAATAAGCACCGAGCCTGTTATCAGACTGAATATCACAAGGTAGAGGACTCGTGAATTGCATACGAGGTCAAGCAAGAGGAATAACCTCGAGAACAGAAAGGTACAAGAGAGTCAGGTTTCGATCCTGTGGAACTGTGGGTTATGGGCCCACATTGAATAAGAAGGGTGGTGACAAACAATGCGATCAAGTTGCAAGGTAAGTCAGAGAACAACTTGTTAGCTATGGCGGCAACAACGTCGGTACCAAGGGCGAGGGACAAAGAGAACCATTTTCCTGCTCGTTAATACGAGGCGGACCAATAGGCAAAGTTCCCGTCCATCAGTGGTTACCGAAATGTTATCAACAATAGTAACATGTTGTACGGACAAAGTAGTACACCAAAGTGTTTACATCAGCAGGAAATTATCACTGCTCGGATAATTTATATTCAAAGAAAGGGTAGACAGACGAATGGAAAGGAAACTGTGACGATACACAAGTATCACGTGTATATCTTTCCCAAGGGAAAGCAGAGCACGATATACATGACCAAGTTTGTATTGGCAGGGAGTCAAAGGATGTTGTCGATGATAACACAAATCATCGAGGGGAAAGGATGGTATTTCTCACCATGAATTCAATAGACACATGGAAGAAGCAAAAATGCTGATGATGACCACGACACTTTACGTCGAGAGGTTTCAAGAGAATGCAATCGAATAGCAACATCGGTGGAGCAAAAGGTAAGCGGTGTTCTCGGTTGACGAAAACTCAAAACCCATAGAGTGGTTATGACAGGGAAAAGTATTGTTTCATCAAAATTCATTAGATGTAATTCAAAGGTATGATATCCTTGAGGTTCCAGGAGGTAATACTCGAATGTAGAATGGAGGATCATATGTGCAGCAGAGTTTATACGAAGGGGATAATTACCTTTACGAGAAGCTTTCATGGAAAGTCCTACATCGTATCCATGGGCATGAACACAAGTTCAAGGTCGACTCCCACTTCTTTAATGCATAACCTTTCATTTACTTCTCGCCTTTAGGTGAAGTTGTTATTTTGAAATTTTATCTAGCATAACACCAGTAGAGTAAGACCCACAGAAGTTTCCGGGGTTCACACAGATGGCTGAAACATAGATAGAACCAAATAGGACATTTTACGAATCTTTATAACCAACAACATGAGTACATGATACAAGTTCGAAAGCAGAAGGCTAACGACATGAAGTAGATGATACCATTAGCGGGAGGCATATGATATCAGGGAAAATTCATGAATGACTTAGGGCACAAGGGGACGGTAGGTAGTAATCCACCAAAAAGGTCAGGTGGGGTACAAATAGTCTGGTGTGAGTATTGGTACTTGACCATAAGAAGAAAGAATGCCAAAGCATTGGAGATAGAAGCATCGGAATAATTTGATGCTTAAGTACAAAGGAATTATGACTTCCATATCGGTGTATCAAATTCAGATACATCGGTCAAACATGAATAAGTTGAATAGAAGCTTGACGGTTAATCAATTAAGGTTTTATTTACCGAGAACCAGCTCATGTCCGGAATGACGTCTGAGCCAGAAGAATGGATTCATAAGGATCAACTGATAATTGCGTGCACTCGCACACACGATGATTCAACAGATCGGAATAGCAATTCCAAGGGATGGCATCGCAGACCACAAGAAAAACAGGATTAATCATAATGCAAGCAGGTAAGAAGAATCTTCAGAGCAGTAGGCTGCCGAGGATTGTCGAGAGATCGAATAGTATTTCAAAGTATTTTGGGAATCACAGGAACAACTTAGGATGAACGGATCCTCAATAAATGTGAGGAATTATCCGCAGGGTGAAAAGAAGCTGCACGACAGTAGTCTCAAAGGATTTCCGAAACAACGGAAAGTATTCCGATGCATCTTGTGAACACAAGAGCAACTGGGATTGAATGGATGAACGAAAGGTGTATGTTGTTATACATACGACCTTATCGGTGGCAGGGAATTGTCAAGGTATCGGCACATATGGTCTCGGGAATTTTATCGGAGAGTAATCTTCGGCATCTTCTGGTGAATCAGGTCATCATCTAGGATGAGGGCTCTCCGGGAGGAAGCAGTCACGAGAACCTAGAATTAGAGTTAGCAAAATATTTAACCTGAAAGGATGAGAGAGCAGAGCCCCAGAGTAAAGGTACGGAGTAAAAGATCCTAATACCACCCAGTTTGCGACGTGGGCCGATAAGCCACACGACACGTTTAGTAAAGTAGTTTTGCAACGACTAGACTCGACTTCGACCAAGGAGTTGGAAGGGGGCGTCCTACAGGCAGTCGGCTCTGATACCAACTTGTGACACCCCCAAAATCAGACCGTGTACAGTAATCATACACGCAAGGTACACGATCGAGATTAGGGACTCACAGTGAGATATCACAACACAACTCTACAAAATAAAATAATACAAGCTGTTTAATACAAGCCAGGGGCCACGAGGGCTCGAATACAACAGCTCGAGAGCACAAAGTTAGCGGAAGCAATAGTATCTGAGTATAGAAACAAGAATACAAGGTTGCCTTAAGAAGGCTAGCACAAAATCAACACTCGATCGAAAAGGCAAGGCCTCCTGCCTGGGAACCTCCAAACTACTCCTGGTCAACAGGGAACTCGACGTCGTAGAAGGCATCGGGAATCTTCATGTTGCGGGGGTCGGCATCGGGGATCTCCTGCTCCTGGAGTCCAAGGCTCCAACGTCGACTGCAGCGGCCGATCAGGCAAAACAAAAGGGGAAATAAAGCAAGGGTGAGTATCTAGCATACCCGCGAGTCTTACGTCCGCTACTAAGCATTTATGCATTTGTATCAAATGGAAAGGGGATGCTGTATATAGTGGACTGCAAGGTAGAAATCAGAATAAGGATAAGAAGCTAGGCCTATCGAAGACTAGCATCTTCTGACGATGTCTTGCAGCATGAGAAGAGAACAACCAACAGTTCATATAAAGCATAAAGTAACAATGAAGCAGAAGTTGCTGCAACATTGTATAATATAAGTTGTAACGATTAATAATAATAATGCCTCCGAGTTTCCCTCCTCGACTTCCCTGCGAGGAAGATAACCCGGAACCATACAGTTTAATAGTAATAATTTGTAGTGGTAAGATCCAGCTTCAGCATAAAGCGTCCTGTTACCGTGGACACGGCTATTCGAATAGATTAAACTCCCTGCAGGGGTGCACTAATGTTCAGCCTGCACGCTCGGATCTCCAGGGTGGCGTACACGTTGTTAGGGAATGCCCCACCGAGGCTATCTGACACATCGCAGTTCATCCTAGGCTCAACAGAGAGGCCATCCGCCGGACTATATCCTATGCGCAGAGGGGTCTAGGTCCCTCACCCTTGCACGCTCCTGCACGGTACGAGACTGGCCGGTGAAGCAAAAGAAAATCCAAACACACCTGCTGCAGCAAAGAAGACAAGACCTCTTGCCGGCTATCAACCCGTGGTACCGCTGACGTCTGAAGAGCTTTCGGACAAACTACGACACGGAGGGCCCACACCGTAATCCCACGTGTAGGTAGTGCGTACAGACCAACGGGTCTCTCAAGTCATCCGGCGAACCATTTAGCATTTTAATTAACCTGTGTGACAACCGTTATCGTTGCCTCCACTTAACTGACCCGCGGACAACGACAGCTGTCAGGACCACCAGTACATTGGTGCCAGCCCTGTCGTCCCACCAAGTCTTTGCGGTTACCAACAAGGTGAACCGACTCCTTACCTTATCTCGCGTGTGTTCTTGGTAGAGCTCGACTTTCTTGGTTTGGTAACTCTGGCGAGATACGAGCAGGGGCCAAGCACGCCAGTAACGTCGGTCGTACCCTCCCTGTCGTTCCCGACGCAATACCGCTCGCGGGCACCGTTGGGTCGCCCGACTTCTTACCTTAAGGACAACCGTTGCTTAGGTACCTAGAGCGGCTATACAGAGTCAACAACGAGTGGAGTATGAGGATTACTCCTCGGTGGATCCACTTGATGGTGGCTCGGCAGAGCCGAGCTAGGGGGCCTTAGGCGGTGTCTGCATTGTACCGTACCTGTGCAGTTATATATATATATCGTATCTGTGTCACTCCCCTGAGTGATCACAACCCGCTATCTAATCCTAGTTGACTAACAAAGCGCAGGGCTCACTGCTGAATAAGGCATATAATTATAACGGGAAGCATAGGACAAAGGAAGGTACATCAAGGGGAGACAAAAACAGGCTATGCAATTGAATATGATTGTAATCGTAGCAGCAGCAGTAACAATGCCTAGTGCAAGAAATGTACGGAAAAGATAGGCGATATCTGGGGAAGAGAATGGCTCTGCTTGCCTGGAAGCTCGACGGTAGCGGTGCAGTCGTCGACGACGTAGTCGATCTCAGGGGCATCGGCCACGGTCGTTGGGACTACCGGACAATAAGAGAGGGTGAAGAAACAATTAATACACGGCAATAATAGCAATACAAATACAAGACATGGCAAAAACAGTGTTAGGGGTGACTAATGCGGTGCTACACGTTGCAGACGAAACGGGAATTTAACTAGCAATTTTACCGGCTCCGACAATTACCGCACAATGCAACCGGAGGGGGAATGTCTTGTTCGCGGTATGTTAGAGGGGTGTGGTGGGGGTATGGGTATCTTATCCGTATACGCTGATCTATTCTGAACAACTTTCGTATACAAAACTTTTTCATCCGGACAATTTTTATCGGCAACGGAGATTATCGACAAACGGCCCGAAGGGGGGGTGTCGATGTTCGTTGTGCTAGAGGGGTGGGGTAGACATACGGATAGAGTATTCGTATTCTTTGTATTTTTCTGATCAATTTTGATATATAAATTATTTTCATCTGATTTACGATTTAAAAGATATTTATTTACAAAGTTTAAGTCATTTTAAATGTTTTTCTGAATTTCTTTTATTAATTTAATTCAACATTATCCACAACCTTATCCACAACAGTGCTGACATGTGGGCTCCACATGTCAGCCTCACATTTTAATAATTCATTTTATTAAACCTAATTATCCAGTGGGGTCCCACATCTCATACTAACATTCCTATAAAAAGCATTTTATTTAATTAAACAATAGTGGGGCCCAGGTGTCATAGGGCCATATTAATTTATCACTACTATTAAACTTACCAGTGAATTAAGGGGGTTGGCTCACCTGTAATGGACACAGGGGGGTTATTTAACTAATACTGATTATTAAACTAAACCATGGCCTTGGGCCCACTGATAGAGACAGAGAGGGGGGGGGGGGGTTAAGACCACGGTTAATTAACCGTGCTCGCCGGAGACAAATGAGACGACGGCGAGGCCAACCGGCCAAGAGGGGCGGGAGCATGGCGGGGATCCATGCCGGCCAGGGGACGCGACGAGGGAGGGGGTCGGAAGAGGCCGGAGAGGCGAGGCGGCGCGGTCAGTAGCAGGCCCGGCCGTGGTCCTCGCAGCCATGGCGGCCGAGGCCATGGCCAGCACGACGGGGGAAGGGGCCACGACGAGGAGGGGCGCTTAGTGGGACGCGGCCTCGTGTAGCCAAGCGTGCGCGCAAGGCGCAGCCGTACACAGTAGGGGCGCGCGCGAGGCGCGACCATGGCCTGCTGGCGCGGAGGCCCGACCATGGCAGCCGTGGCTCACGGGAACGGTGGCTAAAACGAAGGGTTCACAAGGGGGAGAGAAGGGAAACGTGAGGGAGCTCACATGGGCATTGTAGGGAGGGGGCAGCGAGCTCGAGGAGGCGTCGTGGATGACGAATTTGTCACCGATGGTGGGCGGCCGTGGCGACGAGGAACAACGGCGATTCGCCAGCAGCAGGGTGTCCCGCCTCCAATTGAAGCACGGGGCAGACGCATACGAGGCAGAGGAAGGGCCCGGACACGGTAGCGCGGCCCGGCGCGGCCGTTGGCCACGGCGGAGCGGCGACGGCACCCACGGCGGTTCCAGTGCGAGAAGGATGCAAACGACGACACAGCAGGGGGCGAGGGGTACGTTAGGGTTTCTGGAGGCGCGCGGGGGTTCTTAACCTTGCCGGCTAGCTGGTAGATGGCCTCCACGGCGTGGCCGCGGCGTGGCCATCGCGGGATGCACGCCACGACCCCCCTGTGAACAGGGGAGGAAGACGAGTGAGGGGAGGGGTTGGGCCGTGGTGGGCTGGGGTGGAGGTGGCTTGGCCCAGTGGGGGAGCCCTGCCCAGGGCGTTGTTTAGTTTTTTTATCCGTTGTTTTCCTTTTTTTTTCCTTTCTATTTTCTTTTATATTTTCTATTTGTTTTGTCACATTTGATTTTTGTAAAATATGAGAATTGCTCCAATATTTATATTATAATTTAATATGCTGCCACAAAAAGTTTGGCCACCTAATAAATTCATTTGCAATTTTTATTTATTTAAAATGGAACAAAGGTGGCTGTTTTGCTACGATTTGAAATGTTTAAAATATTTAAACATTGTAATAAATTCCCACTATTATTTTAATATGACCTAATGATTATTATGCATTTAATAAAATTGTTTGCAATATTTTTGGTTTCACTTTTATTTCCACTTTGTTTTTTTATTCCATCCAAAGGGGTTTGAAAAATATTTGATTCAATGATGATCAAGTCATGGTTAATCACTGAGCTTAGTCATTAATAAAAAGTGATCACTGTAGCTTGACACCGAGGGTGTTACAATTTGGATATACTATATACACGTATTCATGAAGCCTTATACTGCCATTAGGATTTTTTTCATAAATTCGAATACACCTTGTTCATTTTGTATGGAAGAACTCAAAAACTATAAATACCATATCACTTAGCTCGCATCAAAATCTAAATATCACGGGCCCCATTTTTTAGTTCGCCCCGGGCCCCCTAAATCTCAGGACCGTCCCTATGGACAACCGTTGCTCATGTTGTGTAGTTAAACAACTTGAACCATCGTAAATGTGCAGTATCGTCGTGTGTGACAGATGCTTCACTTAACCTGTTAGTAATCGCTCTCAACGGTATATCCGTATCGTAGTGCGTTGCCTTGTGTTGCCTTCTTGTTGTTGCTTGCTCGTGATTGCTTCATAGTAATAGATGCTTGCTCGTCGATTGCTTTTCCAGTGTTTCCTCCATGTGTGCTCCCGTGGTTACTCTCGGGGACGATGCGAGCTTGCGATCGACTACACCTTCGGATCGTCTTCTCAACAGGTAAGGGGGGGCATATATCATGCTTATAACTTTCAACTCTCTTGTTCCTAGGTATAGGATAGAACGATTGCTGGATCCTACCACCTCATATTTATGCCTCTCAAATAAACCCAAACAACCATGTCCCCCACATCTTAGCAAACCATTGTTTGGCCATGCACCTTGCTTGCTTAACCACTACTTAGTATGCATGCTTAGGACGCTATCAAATGTTACCCAGTTACTCCTTGGATTGGGCTATCACATTATTATATTGTTTTGGATGATATGATTATTATAATGTTGACTATACTCGACGAAGGATGGAAGGTCTAGGATATCCCCCCCGATGCTTTGTTCCATTCGAGTCACCTAGGACCCGAGTTCCGGGTATTGTGTCTCTTGACGAGCGTGCCTAACCGCGTGTGGGATACTAATGGGGTCCCCTTTTCTTACCTACCTAGATTCAAATATTTATAGAGGTGGCCCAAGCTGATTTACCATTTGAAACCATGCATATATGTCTGTCGGGTCGCTCCTAGAAGATATCCTTTAAAACAACTTGGGCTAGCGGAGACATGGTTTCTCTTGTTGGTCCACTCGATCAGCTAGGACCAGGCCCCATGTGAGGTGACCCGGTAATCCGACCTGGGTCAGCCGGTAGAGTCCGATCCGAGAGTGTAGACGACTCTTGGATTGGGTGTCGACTCCCCGGGGGCCACCCAGATTTGTGCGTTGTTAGTTAGAGGGACCTGTCGTTTCGGATCTCTCGGAAATAAATCATAAAATAGTTGACTGTGATGGGTAGCAACTGAGAGAGATGGGCGTGCGTGCGGAGCCTTGTAATGGGCAGTTGGACACCCCTGTAGGGTTAAATCTTTTCGAGAAGACGTGTCCTCGGTTATGGACAACTTGAGACCTACTCCTTGTTCATAGATAACTACAACTGAGATAATCTTAATAACTTGATCAACGTGTGTGTGCCTTGACTGCTTCTTCTTCATCGGGTGATGAAGGGAAGGACAAGGATAGGATAGGTGTTATGTTTGCGTAAGTAGCTGATAGCAGACTTGTTGGAGGTGATTCCTCATCGAATGCTTGGCTTCTCATCTCACTCTAAATAGACCGTTAGCCACTTCATATATTGCTAGTGCGGCTGCAACCTCAACCACTACCCCCATCTTACCGTGAGAAGTTAGTTACAAGACTTGTTGATATAGCTCACCCCTTTCTTCTCTCTTTTACGCACGTTATGCAAATGATCTTGGACTACAGAGGAGCCCGACGACCCTTCTTCTGGGCGCCTTCGCGGAGACTCGACGATGACTAGTTAGGAGGATCCCGGCGGAGAGCCTGGACCCGTGTGGTTACGAGAAAGGTGTGTTTTACCTTTGCCACTAGACATTTGATTGTAGTCTGTACTTGATACGTCTCAAACGTATCTATAATTTCTACTTGCTCCATGCATGTTTTGTGTGATATTGCTATGCTTTTGATACACTTTCATATCTTTTTATAACATATTTTGAAACTAACCTATTAATGGTTGCAAGAGTGCACAAGTTCTTGTTTTTGTACTTTATGTATAGGAATTACTCGGATAAAGGAAAAATCACAAAAAAGGAGCCTTGTAGGAGTTGGACTCTAACTCTCCCGAAATCTGTCCCCACCAGACAGGTTTAAAAGATCGCCTCGGAAACGCTAGAAGACAGCCTCAAACGGACAAACTTAAAACTACAAAGTTGTAGGGAATTTTTTTCCGATGGATTTAGACATAAAATTCGGACAAATCGGAGTTCGGACGCTTCCAGAAACCCCGAAATACAAAAGACGTAATCTGGATGACGGGAATCCGAGAGTCTATATAAAGAGAGGAAACCTAGGTCAAAGGGCACCACGAAATTTCCTCCCTTTCGCAGCCGTCTTGAGGGGGAGATCAATCTCCACAGCAGAACGATCTCCAAGAAAGAAGAAGGGGCCAAGGGCCTCTGCCCCCAAGGGCCGTGGCCGTGGCCATGGGCGCCGCCGCCGCCGTCGCCGTCTCCTTCATCTCCTCCGGGTTGCACCTCTCCATCAACAACTCTCTCTCACTCACCATGTCCATGTGTGAGTAGTTCCCCCTCGGGGCTAAGGCTTATATCTTGATCTATGCGGTTTCTCTCTCTCTCCCATGATGTGATCTTTGTTGTGATCATTGACTATGTTAATCTAGGGTGATCCCATGATGTTTCCTCTTCTTCTATGTATTGGATTTGATGTACTCACTTGATCCTATCTAGTATAATCCCCGATACCATGGTGACATCGGTCTATTGGACATGGGTTAGAAGAATATTATCATGAGTGATTTCCTCTTTTGTGTGTGGATTGAAGATTGAGAGCCTTTTGGTGCTTGTCTTTGACTATCCTTTAGATATGTTGTAATGATTGTGGTACTCTCTTTGGATGGCCGCGGTGACATTGGGAAATCCATAGATTGAGAACTACGAACTCTGAGGTGTGCTTTTGTAGCCCTACACAATTCTCGTCCTCTCTTGACCACAAAGGAATGACCTCCGAGTACGTCTCCATTGCATGTTTTATGGGAAATATCATGTGATTAGACTATGTTAATGTTGTTGGGAGTTGCCACTAGTGAAAGTATGAAGCCTAGGCCTTGTTTCCACCATTGCAATACCGTTTGTGTTCACTTTTTCCACTTGTTTCTTTGCTGCACTTTTTATTACAGATTTATATTACTTTGTTTTACCACACCTATCACCCATATTTTACCATCTCTTCGCCGAACTAGTGCACCTACACAACTCCTAGTTGTATTAGGTGTGTTGGGGACACAAGAGACTTCTTGTTTCTTAATTGCAGGGTTGCTGGAGAGAGACCATCTTCAACCTCTACTTCCCTGAGTTCGATAAACCTTAGGTCATCCACTTGAGGGAAATTGCTGCTGTCCTACATACCTCTGCGCTTGGAGGCCCAACATAGTCTACAAGAATAGAAGCGTGCGTAGACATCAAGCTATTTCTGGCGCCGTTGCCGGGGAGGTGAGTGCTTGAAGGTATATATTTAGATTTTGCAATTAAATCTTTTTGTTTCTTGTTTTTATTTTCACTAGTTAGGCCTTATGGAAAACAACAAAAATATTATGAGAGAGCTTTATGAGCTCTACCTTGAGTTGGGACATGAAGTGTTTGAAGAGAAAATCAAAAAGCCTATGGAGCTTCATTATTTGCACAACACTCATGTTAGTAGCAATGTTATTAGTATGTCTTCTTTGAATACCTTTGATCCTAATGATATGCAAAGCTATAAGCTTGGGGATGCTACGTTTTATGAAGATGATCTTTTTAGCCCCCCAAGTTTTGATGAGGAAATTTATTTTGATGATACTTTGTCTCCTATCTATGATGATTGTTGTGATGACACTTATGCTATAAAGAATACTATTTTGCAAGTGCATCATGATAACAATGATTCATGTGATAGCTATTTTGTTGAGTTTTCTCCCACTATTACTAATGAGAAGGATTTTGCTTATGTGGGGAGTAACAAATTTTCTATGCTTGTGGATCATGATAAGAAAGTTTTATGTGATACTTATATTGTTGAGTTTATTCATGATCCCACTGAAAATTATTATGAGAGGGGAACATATGCTCATAGATATTTCAATAATATCAAATTCCCTCTCTTTATATTGAAAGTTTTGAAGTTGCACTTGTTTTGCCTTCCTATGCTAATATCTTTATGCTTCAATGAGTTATTCTTCTATAAGATCCCTTTGCATAGGAAGCATGTTAGACTTAAATGTGTTTGATATTTGCTTCTTGATGCTCTCTTTTGTTCTTCAACTCTTATTCCTACGAGAGCATCACTAAAATCTTAAGCCTAGCTAATGGCTTTAAAGAAGCGCTTTCGGGAGGCAGCCCGCAACGAATTGAGGATTTACTTTTTGTTTTTCTTCTGTTTTTAGTGGTCTTGATGATTGTTACTACTGTAGCAACATCATTGTATCTTTACTTTTCAAACTTTGTGCCATTTATAGCCTCATATGACAAGGGAAGTGAAAGTTGTGACATGCTGTCCAGAAAACAGATTCTGTCCTCGTGACTAGAAAAATCACAGAAAAATCCCAGTTCATCTTTTTGAGCTGAATTTTTTACACAGCGTGCTCTATACAATCACGGAACTTTAGTATGATCTGAGTTTTTTGATTTGAGTTGCAGAAGTACCCCTAAAAATTATTTACTACCTGCTTTTCTGTTTTTCATAGATTCTGCCACGTTTTGTCTCTCCTAACTTTTGCAAACCTTAAGCTTGCTTTTTCTTTGCAAAAACCCTTTGGCAATCTTGAGAAACAGTATCTCTTCAAGAATATCCTTATTTCCAGTAGAGGAAAAATTATTTATTATGGGTACTAACCTCGCTAATCAGATTATGATGAGTTATGTATGAAGGGAGTTTTCAAGTGTGCGATGGATGATGATGAAAGAAGATTCAGGAGTGTCAAGCGATCAAGCTTGGGGATGCCCCCATGCATCCCCAAATAAATATTCAAGGAGACTCAAGCGTCTAAGCTTGGGGATGCCCCCGTGCATCCCCTTCTCCATCAACAATCATCAGTTTGTCCTTCGTCTCACTATATTTTTATCACTTCATGCGTTATGTGCTATGCTTGGAGCGTCCCGCTCTTAGGTTTTATTTTTAGTTTCTTTAGCTTTGCTTTCTGTTCATAACAAGTTAGATCCCGTCTTACTTTGTGTGGGAGAGAAACACACTCCACTTTCAAAAACTAGAACACATCATAGGATTCTTCATGCCGATCCTTTTGCTGTTGTGTGTTCTTTATCTTTTCGTAGCTACTGCCATGTCTAGTTTTAGTCATAGTTTGTCTTTAGCAAGAGCCTTGGCTTTTGTTTAGTTTATTGCTGGAACTCTCTTTAGTTTTCATGTTTATCTTGTTAAGAGAGTTGGTTGTTGCACTGAGTTATGTCTTGTCTTGAAAGTAGGCAATTGAGGTTGCTATTTAATTTTAGTAGTAACTTGCAATGGTTTTGAGGTATTGATGTGAGTAATGTTTGAACTTTTGGTGTCAAGAGCTCTAGCCTATTAGTGATAGGTGTCGTATTTTGGGAAATCCGTGTTTATTTTCAAAACCTACAAAATTAGTTGAGAACTTTAGCTACTAGATGGATCACTACTCTTTGGAGGGATCGAATATTAGAGTACACTCACGTACCATGAGTCGAGGATGCGCAAGGATAACCAAACCTTCATGCACTCCTCCTCGGGGTACTTGTCTCTTTGTGAACCTCCTTACTAGATTTAGAGTTACCGATGATAAGTGCATGAGTTCTTCGGACTAATGTAAGTATTGAAATTGACACTTCCACCTCCTCATTTTTGCTAGCCTCTCCCGTGCCGTGCATTGCCTTCTTCTCACTCCGAGAGTTGGCGTCCACCTTCGCCGGTACATCCAAACTCTTGGCATGATACGCTCTGTCATCATAAACCTCCTTATATCTTTCCTCAAAACAGCCACCATACCTACCTATCAAGGCATTTCCATAGCCTTTCCGAGATATATTGCCATTCAACATCCACCTCTTCATGACTTGATCTTCATGTCATACATGTTCCTGCTACACTGGCAGAGGCATACATTGCATACATCATGATAGTTACATATTCTTTATGATTTGAGTACTTTGTAAAGTGTGAAAGATCTTCTATACTTCTTGTAATATATAGAGTGTTGCTCCTAAAGTGAGGAAAAGATCCCAAAGTGGACAAATTAAAAGATCCCAAAGTGGACACCATAAAAGATCCCAAAGAGGACAAATGAGAGTTAAATAGAAAGAGCCATTGAGGCCACAAAAAAATACAAAAAAATAGAAAAAAGAGAGAAGGGGGCACACTACTATTCCTTTTGAGAGATCAACACTAGTACTTCATCCTCTATCCCTTGTACTCCATAGAGATCATCATACATGCATATAGCTACGTGGGGACCCTTCACACTATAATACTTGGCTTGTATATTCCAATGATGAGCCTCCTCAAATGAGCTCTAGGTCTTCTTGAGCAAGCAAGTTGGATGCACCCCCACTAGTTCCATTGGAGAGCTTTTCTTAGCTCTTATGTGCATCCGTTGCATGGCAATCCCTACTCCTCACATCATATTTATCATATGGCCTTCTCTCGCCTATGGTTGTCCTTATTGATGTGAGCCTTTCTCACCCTTTTTGTCTTCCTCCACCATATTTCTCTCTTTGCAATCCAAAGTGTCAACTCTCGTGCTTACGCTCATCCATTGCATGAGTGCTCAAAATATCGAAAATGAGTGGATCAAATTGACTTGTACCTGGCTAGTGGTCTGGGGACGAGTCAAGATAACATTCCAAAGAAGACCGAGTGTGAAACTTTAGTAGATTGAGTTCTCAACAAAAATACTTTTTCATCTCGTATTCCCTATCCCCTTTCTTTCACGCAAACACCATTTGGAGACATTCGAGTCACGGACAGCGAGAGCTCTTGCAACCTTTGTTCTTTTGTTGCTTGTGTCAATGCTAATATAGACTCTTGCTTGTTAAGACTTGAATTGAATTGCATGCTTTGATTGCTTTACTTAAAAGTCCTTATATATTTGTGTGGCATGTCACCACAGAAATTATGCTTGTTATCATTTACCTACTCGAGGACGAGCAGGAATTAAGCTTGGGGATGTTGATACGTCCCAAACGTATCTATAATTTCTGCTTGCTCCATGCATGTTTTGTGTGATATTGCTATGCTTTTGATACACTTTCATATCTTTTTATAACATATTTTGGAACTAACCTATTAATGCTTGCAAGAGTGCAAAAGTTCTTGTTTTTGTACTTTATGTGTAGGAATTACTCGGATAAAGGAAAAATCACAAAAAAGGAGCCTTGTAGGAGTTGGACTCTAACTCTCCCGAAATCTGTCCCCACCAGACAGGTTTTAAAGATCGCCTCGGAAACGCTAGAAGACAGACTTAAACTTAAAAACTTAAAACTACAAAGTTGTAGGGAATTTTTTTCCGGTGAATTTAGATATACAATTAGGCCCAATCGGAGTTCGGACGCTTACAGAAACCCCGAAATACAAAAGACGTAATCTGGATGACGGGAATCCGAGAGTCTATATAAAGAGAGGAAACCTAGGTCAAAGGGCACCACGAAATTTCCTCCCTTTGGCAGCCGTCTTGAGGGGAGATCAATCTCCACAGCAGCACCATCTCCAAGGAAGAAGAAGGGGCCAAGGGCCGTGGCCGTGGCCGTGGGCGCCGTCGTCGCCGTCTCCTTCATCTCCTCCGGGCTGCACCTCTCCATCAACAACTCTCTCTCACTCACCATGTCCATGTGTGAGTAGTTCCCCCTCGGGGATAAGGCTTGTATCTTGATCTATGTGGTTTCTCTCTCTCCCATGATGTGATCTTTGTTGTGATCATTGGCTATGTTAATCTAGGGTGATCCCATGATGTTTCCCCTTCTTCTATGTATTGGATTTGATGTACTCACTTGATCCTATCTAGTATAATCCCCGGGACCATGGTGACAATGGTCTATTGGACATGGGTTAGAAGAATATTATCATGAGTGATTTCCTCTTTTGTGTGTGGATTGAAGATTGAGAGTCTTTTGGTGCTTGTCTTTGACTATCCTTTAGATATGTTGTGGTTATTGTGGTACTCTCTTTGGATGGCCGCGGTGACATTGGGAAATCCATAGATTGAGAACTACGAACTCTGAGGTGTGCTTTTGTAGCCCTACACAATTCTCTTCCTCTCTTGACCACAAAGGAATGACCTCTGAGTACGTCTCCATTGCATGTTTTATGGGAAATATCATGTGATTAGACTATGTTAATGTTGTTGGGAGTTGCCACTAGTGAAAGTATGAAGCCTAGGCCTTGTTTCCACCATTGCAATACCGTTTTTGTTCACTTTTGCCACTTGTTTCTTTGCTGCACTTTTTATTACAGATTTATATTACTTCGTTTTACCACACCTATCACCCATATTTTACCATCTCTTCGCCGAACTAGTGCACCTATACAACTCCTAGTTGTATTAGGTGTGTTGGGGACACAAGAGACTTCTTGTTTCTTAATTGCAGGGTTGCTGGAGAGAGACCATCTTCAACCTCTACTTCCCTGAGTTCGATAAACCTTAGGTCATCCACTTGAGGGAAATTGCTGCTGTCCTACAAACCTCTGCGCTTGGAGGCCCAATATAGTCTACAAGAATAGAAGCGTGCGTAGACATCAAGCTATTTCTGGCGCCGTTGCCGGGGAGGTGAGTGCTTGAAGGTATATCTTTAGATCTTGCAATTAAATCTTTTCGTTTCTTGTTTTTATTTTCACTAGTTAGGCCTTATGGAAAACAACAAAAATATTATGAGAGAGCTTTATGAGCTCTACCTTGAGTTGGGACATGAAGTGTTTGAAGAGAAAATCAAAAAGCCTATGGAGCTTCATTATTTGCACAACACTCATGTTAGTAGCAATGTTATTAGTATGTCTTCTTTGAATACCTTTGATCCTAGTGATATGCAAAGCTATAAGCTTGGGGATGCTACGTTTTATGAAGATGATCTTTTTAGCCCCCCAAGTTTTGATGAGGAAATTTATTTTGATGATACTTTGTCTCCTATCTATGATGATTGTTGTGATGACACTTATGCTATAAAGAATACTATTTTGCAAGTGCATCATGATAAGAATGATTCATGTGATAGCTATTTTGTTGAGTTTTCTCCCACTATTACTAATGAGAAGGATTTTGCTTATGTGGGGAGTAACAAGTTTTCTATGCTTGTGGATCATGATAAGAAAGTTTTATGTGATACTTATATTGTTGAGTTTATTCATGATCCCACTGAAAATTATTATGAGAGGGGAACATATGCTCATAGATATTTCGATAATATCAAATTCCCTCTCTTTATGTTGAAAGTTTTGAAGTTGCACTTGTTTTGCCTTCCTATGCTAATATCTTTATGCTTCAATGAGTTATTCTTATATAATATCCCTTTGCATAGGAAGCATGTTAGACTTAAATGTGTTTG
The DNA here is from genome assembly GCA_950022295.1 of Bromus sterilis. NCBI lineage: Eukaryota > Viridiplantae > Streptophyta > Magnoliopsida > Poales > Poaceae > Bromus > Bromus sterilis. Next base: position 345,662,203 of record OX465595.1, on the reverse strand, counting down.
ATATTTGCTTCTTGATGCTCTCTTTTATTCTTCAACTCTTATTCCTACGTACAGGTGCGTACACCGAAGTCCTCGGGTCCTCCCATGAAGAAGGGTCCGCGCTCCAAGCAGAGGAAGACCCCTCACCAAACTGGGTGACGGTCTCCCCCTGGAAAGGTGGGAACTCACCATGCTCCTCCTCGTCGGGCACAACCCCTGCCGTGGGGTTATGCGGCTGGTACTGGTCCACGAACTCGTCGAACTGGATTTCGTTGAAAGACCATCCGTTCCCGCGGGTATAATCAAACAAAAGTGGTGCAGGTAGACGGATCTCTCGAATAATAGTCTTTTCAAATCTCAAAATATAAATAAGGTTACTAAACTCGGAAGTCATGGTAACAAACTTATGCCTCTTCATAGCAACAAGATCAAGACATGAGTAAGTAAAAGGGACATCATCGGGATGTGGTGTGCCGTTAAAAGACTCAAGGATAAGTGTGGCTTAAACGCCACCAAATAAATCTCCCTCGTTACCATTCATAGCAAGGCGTCGAGAAATTAAGGCACCCACATTATAATAATTCCTACCTGAGAGGCCATTCGTATAGATAGCAAAATCTGGTGCGGAACACCCCTCTAGCAATAAAATACGCAAAATACCTGAGGTGGGGGAATAAGATGCTGGAAATCTTTGTACGCCGGATATCCCTCGCCTCCTGGATACAAAGAGAGTCAAAGAGAGTCCTCAACTCAGAGATCTGAGTGTGCATCCTGGCCGTCTGTCCAACGTTCGACACACCTATTATATCACAAAATCTTGCCAATGACATGGTCAGAAGCTCATTGTAAATTTTAAACTCAATAACCCCTACATTTGATACGTCTCAAACGTATCTACTTTTCCAAACACTTTTTCTATTGTTTTGGATTCATTCTTGCATTATTTGGACGAAACTAACCCGAACTAACACTGTTTTCAGCAGAGCTACCAGTGCTGTTTTATATTGTGCAGGTTTCTGGATATTTATGTACGCTGGAAAAATCCAAAAAATATATATAAAAAATCAGCGTTCCCGAAGCTTCGATGATGCCAAAGGGGGCCACAGGGCAGCCAGGGGGTACCCAAAAGGGTGTGGGGCGCGGCCCAGCCCCTGGCCGCGCCACCTGCCCTCCTGGGTGGGTCCCACACCCCCTGGTGCCCTACCTTGGCCCTATTTATTCCCGTGACGGGGAAACTCCAAAATGGAAGTCTCTTTTCCAATCTACGTCGCAGAGCCGCCGCCACCCTATGGTCTTCTCCGGGAGAGCTAATCTGGAGGCTGCTTTGGCCTCCGGTGAGGGGAAATCATCGCCATCGTCATCATCATCGCCTCTCCATCACCCCTCCATGACTCCTTCTCTCATGTGTGAGTAATTCCCTGCTGTAGGAAAAGGGGATGGTAGGGATTGGATGATTTAGATCATGTAATAGTTCATCAGATTGTTGGGGGCATGTTGCCTATCATCTACTTGGTGTTTATCATCTCTGTTATAACTTGTTGCTCTTATTGCTTGTCACTTTGGGCCCGAGTGCCATGATTTCAGATCTGATCACCCTTTCGTTTCTTGAGTTTGAGGTGTTCTTGATCCTATCTATGAGTTGTATGCACCTATTAGAGTCCGGAACCGGCGATCCCAATGGAGACAGCTTGGGACACCAAAGGGGATGGACTATAATTTCAGGATTCCATGTACCCATGAAGTGTTAATGCTTTGTTCCGGTGCTCTTTGACAGGAGTACCTTAATCTCCCTAAGTTCCTTTTGGCCCCGTAGAGGGAGGGTAGGACAAAAGATGTTGTGCAAAGTTCTTATTGCAAGCACATACAACTACCTTGGGATACATGCCTGATGTTTGATATTTTCCTATATGATCCTTTCTTTTCTGTGAGCCTTGCCCGTGTTAGAATCTATTACATGTTTGTTCTCATCCAAGCAGCACCCAACCATCCATCTCCCTAGCCTACAGTGTTTCTTTCCGCTGGTTACTAGTTGTTTACTTTCACTGTTTTACTTTTGCTGTTTCACCACCACAATTATCACTATTATCACCTACACTACCACTACCATATTATCGTTGCTACTAATACTTTCGTGCAAGCAAGTGTTTATTTCAGGTGCGGTTGAACTGACAACTCAATTGTCAAAGCCTGTACGTATTCTTTGTGTCCCCAAGTGTCGAATCAATAAATTGGGTTATCTTGCCCGCGAACACTATCTCGATCCCCTACAGTTGAGGGTTATCAATTACTGTTTTTTGGCGCCGTTGCCGGGGACCATAGCTTTATTTACAGGTCTACTTGAAGTATCCTTCCTGCTGCACGTTATCCACTATGGGTAAGAAAGGAGACCCCAAGGTTCCGATTTTACCATCCCGTATGAGACGAGGTACTACTCTTAGCACTAGTGCTAAACTTGATTCACCTTTAGTTATGAGTAAGTTTGATTCACCTCAGTTACATGCTACTTCTGCTGAGTCTAGCAATATGTCAGACACTTTTGATGATGCTTCTACTACCTTTGAAACTACTGGTTCACTTGGTTCTTTTATTGAAGAACAGATTGCTGCTGCTGCCCGATTCTCGGGAGTTGAAATTCCTGTTACCAAAACCCTATTGGAAAAACTCATGATTTTGTTGGCCTTAAGGAGAAACTCCTTGAGGATGATTATGTTATACTTGATGATGATTTTTGCAGGGAGCTTAATGAATGTGCTGATTCCGACCCTACTGCTATAAAGAAGTTGCTAGCAAAGCACTCCTTGAAGAACAAGTTTACTCCTGATCCTACTTTTGCTACGTCTCCTATGTGCATCAGTGATCCTGATTATGATTTCTCTGTTGACCTTTCACTTATATCCACAGCTGAAGTCGATCCCTTTTATGGCAGAGAAAATGATGATGCTATCGAGCACCTGACCAAACTCACTGAGTTGGGCAGCTTGTTTACTACTGATGAAAGGATCCGGAACTTTTATGTGACCAAGCTTCTTCCTTTTTCTTTGAAAGGAGATGCTAGAGCTTGGTATGATACACTACCATGTGTCTCCATTCAAAGTCCTCAAGATATGGCTATATCTTTCGTTGATAAGTATTTTCCTGCTCATGTGCAACATGCTGCTTTACAAAGAATTTATAACTTTAAACAGTTGCAGGACGAGCATCTCCCTAAAGCTTGGGGGAGATTTTGCAGTTTTTTGAAGGATAGACCGGGACATGAGATCCTCATGAATGAATTACTTGATATATTTTATGCTGGTCTAACCGATAAATCTAAATCCTATCTAGATAGTTGTGCTGGTTGTGTTTTCAGGCAAAGAACACCGGACGATGCAGATGAATTGATGGGCAAGATTGCCAAAAACCACGAAGATTGGTCCATCCCTGAACCACCTCCACCACCAAAGAAGAGGGGCATGCTTGTCCTAAGCCCCGAAGATATGCAAGAAGCAAAGAAGTCTATAAAAGAGAAAGGTATTAAAGCTAAAGACGTGACCAATTGAAAAGCTGTGTGAGCTTACCACTCACCCACCTATGGTAGAGGTAAACTCTCTTTGAGATTTCAATGCAAGTGACTTCCTAAAGGTAAGCCTCCTGACCAATATTTAGATGAGCTTGATAATTTTATTATGAAGCAAAGTCACTTTAATGAAAAGATACAAGGTCAGTTGCATGATAATACTATTTCTATCAAAAGTTTGCTTGATGTTCTAGGAAGAACAATTAATGATGTTAAATGTCTTGTTAAGCATTTTCATATGGTTCAAACTTAGCTTGAATTTTTTTCTAATGTGCAAAAAGATTTACTTGCTAACAGGACAATTTACATGCTTATGGTATAAAGACCCGGGGTGGAACACACACCGAGGACCCTCTCTATCCAGAAGGACATCCGAAGAGGATCAAGCAAGATTCTCAAGTGCAGGAAGAAGAAATTGTTAGCTCTCCGAAGAAGAAGAAGAAGAAAAAGAAACACAAGGAAGCTGACAATGCCAATGATCCTATAGAAGAAGAAGAACATGCTGTTGATCCAAACAGCATATCTACCTCCGATGCTGAGACTGAAGACGGTGCTGAACCCGAAAAAGATGCTGAATTGGGTTATCTTGCCAAAGCCTGTACGTATTCTTTGTGTCCCCAAGTGTCGAATCAATAAATTGGGTTATCTTGCCCGCGAAGACTATCTCGATCCCCTACAGTTGAGGGTTATCAAGTACTGTTTTCTGGCGCCGTTGCCGGGGACCATAACTTTATTTACAGGTCTACTCGAAGTATCCTACCTGCTGCATGTTATCCTCTATGGGTAAGAAGGGAGACCCTAAAGTTCCGATCCTACCATCTCGTACGAGACGAGGTACTGCTCTTAGCACTAGTGCTAAACTTGATTCACCTTCGGTTATGAGTCGGTTTGATTCACCTCAATTAGATGCTACTTCTGCTGAGTCTGGCAATATGTCAGATACTTTTGATGATGCTTCTACTACTTTTGAGACTACAGGTTCACTTGGTTCTTTTATAGAAGAACAGATTGTTGTTGTTGCCCGACTCTCGGGTGTTAAAATTCCTGTTATCCAAACTCCTATTGGGAAAATTCATAACTTTGCTGACTTTAAGGAGAAACTCCTTGAGGATGATTATATTACACTTGATGATGATTTTTGCAGGGAACTTAATGAATGTGCTGATTCCGACCCTGCTACTATAAAGAAGTTGCAAGCAAAACACTCCCTGAAGAACAAGTTTACTCCCGATCCTACTTTTGCTACATCTCCTATACGCATCGCTGATCCTGATTTTGATTTGTCTGTTGACCTTTCACTTATATCCACAGTTGAAGTTGATCCCTTTTATGGCAGAGAAAATGATGATGCTATCGGGCACCTGACCAAACTCACTGAGTTAGGCAGCTTGTTTACCACAGATGAAAGGATCAGGAACTTTTATGTGACCAAGCTTCTTACTTTTTCCTTGAAAATAGATGCTAGAGCATGGTACGATGCACTACCATGTGGTTCCATTCAGAGTCCTTAAGATATGGCTATATCTTTCGTTGATAAGTATTTTCCTGCTCATATGCAACATGCTGCTTTACAAAGAATTTATAACTTTAAACAGTTGCAGGATGAGCATCTCCCTAAAGCTTGGGGGAGATTTTGCAGTTTTCTAAAAGCTAGACCGGGAAATGAAATCCATAAAAATGAATTACTTGATATATTTTATGCTGGTCTAACCGATGGGGCTAAATCCTACCTAGATAGTTGTGCTGGTTGTGTTTTCAGGCAAAGAACACCAGACGATGCGGAAGAATTGATGGGCAAAATTGCCAAAAACCCATGAAGATTGGTCCGTGCCTGAACCACCTCCACCACCAAAGAAGAGGGGCATGCTAGTCCTAAGCCCGGAAGATATGCAAGAAGCAAAGAAGTCCATAAGAGAGAAAGGTATTAAAGATAACGACGTGAAGAATCTACCTCCAATTGAGAAGCTGTGTGAGCCTACCACTCACCCACCTATGGTAGAAGTACACTCTCTTTTAGATTTCAATGCAAGTGACATCCCTAAAGGTAAACCTCCTGACCAATGTTTAGATGAGCTTGATAATTTTATTATGAAGCAGAATCACTTCAATAAAAAGATACAAGGTCAGTTGCATGATAATACTCTTGCTATCAAAAGTTTGCTTGATGTTCTAGGTAGAACAATTAATGATGTTAAATGTCTTGTGAAGCATTTTCATATGGTTCAAACTCAGCTTGAACAAATTTCTAATGTGCAAAAATATTTTCTTTCTAATAATGCCAAACAGGATAATTTACAAGCTTACGGTATAAAGACCCGGGGTGGCACACACACCCAGGACCCTCTCTATCCAGAGGGGCATCCAAAGAGGATCGAGCAAGATTCTCAAGTGCAGGAAGAAGAAATTGTTAGCTCCCCAAAGAAGAAGAAGAAGAAAAAGAAACACAAGGAAGCTGACAATTCCAATGATCCTATAGAAGAAGAAGAACAAGCTGTGGATCCAAACAACATATCTACATCCGATGCTGAGACTGAAGACGGTGCTGAACCCTAAAAAGATACTGAAAAGAATGATCCACCCGAGGTTCGTGAAGAAGAAGCACCCGATAAGCGCAAGAAGTATACTAGAGAAGACTTCCTTGCAAGGAGACACGGGAAGGAATGAGAACCATGGGTACATAAATCCATGCCCTTTCCAGGCAAGTCCGTTAAAACCAAAGAATAAGAGCACTACAACAAGTTTCGTGAGTGGATGAAACCTCTTTTTCTTCAAATTCCTTTGACTGATTCTATTAAGTTACCTCCTTACTCTAAATATATGAAAGATATTGCCACTAATAAAAGAAAAGTTCCTAATGAGGCAATATCTACTATGCTTGCTAACTACTCTTTCAGTGGCAAGATTCCTGAGAAGCTCGGTGATCCAGGTATACCCACCATTCCTTGCTCCATAAAGAATAATTATGTTAGAACTGCCTTATGTGATCTTGGTGCAGGAGTGAGTGTTATGCCCTTTTCTCTCTACAAAAGGCTTTGTTTAGAGAAACTAATTCCTACAGATATCTCTCTTCAAATGGCCGACAAGTCCACGGCCGTCCCGATCGGTATTTGTGAGGATGTTCCTGTTGAAGTTGCCAATTTCTTAATACTTACTGATTTTGTTGTGCTTGACATGCCCGAGGATGGGAGCATGTCCATTATTCTTGGTAGACCTTTTCTTAACACCGCATGTGCCATTATTGATTGCAATAAAAGGAAGGTTACCTTCAACGTGAATGACAAAGAACACACGGTGTATTTTGCAAAAAAGATCGACAAAAGGCATGGCCTTAACTCCATTGAGAATATCGAGACCGTGAAGATTGGAGAATGGGATTGTCCACTACATGTATACCACAAATACAAAACAATTATGGTAGGGACAATGTCCATCAAAGTGAGAGTGCAATGATCACTTCATAAGAGGCGATACTTTCTGCTCTATATATCGCCGGTTTGTTGGTAAGACTTGATCAACCTTGCTAACTAGCATGTTTTATATAGGTAAAAAGCTGAGCTTGTTATGTTTTCATTTCCTTTAGCTTTTATTCTCCTTGTTGTACCCAAGTTTTTTGTTTAAAGCTTCACTTGTTCTAACTTTTGTCTCAAGTTCATGAAAGTTTTTGCAGCCTTTTGAACTTTGAAAAATTCTCTACAATGAAGTTGCCCAGAAAATTCCAGAAAATTCAGAATAAAAATTTCCAGGTAAAATGCCATCATGAAGTACCTGTGGCCGACCAGCGGGGTCCACCCCTGGCCCAGGAGGCCTGGTGGCGCGGCCCAACCCCTGGCCGCGCCACACACCCTCCTGGGGCCCACAGGCACCCCCTGCTGGCATCTCTTCTTCCACTCTCTCTCTTTCACCCCAAAAACTCGTGTTCTTGCTCTGGTTTCGTGTTCTTGCTGTTCTTGAGCATGGAACTTCGATCTCCCTCTACAGCCACTTGTTTGAGCTGAAATTTGCAAAAAATACTCCTTGGTATGTGACTCCCTCACCCTCCAATTAGTTTTCTAGTTGGTGGCTTCATTAATGAGTATTCAGTAGTTCTTGGTGCTGTTTAGTTGAGCTTAAATGTATGTGTAGAAACTTATTTTCCAAGTTCTGTTGCTAGTTTGAGCCTTGGTGAAGTAAGTAGAATGTTTTGCCCAAACTAGTTTTGCTTAAACCTTCGTTTTTGTGATTTGTCCAAAATTTCAGAAATGGATAGGCTAGGAAGGTGGCTTGGGAAGAAGAAACCCGAGCGCTCTAGCCGTGTTACGCGGTCCACAGCTTCACCTTCGGTTACGAGGGTGAGCTACAATGAAGAAATCGTACCCTTGGAGCTGTTGGACGCATCACCCGCAAAAGCCATGGCATTTCCATGTAGAGAGCTCATGGCAGATGCCGGCATACAGGAGGAGTTCGACGCCCTGTGTGCCAGAGCAGGTTTGACACGGCTTGTGACGAGCCGTGTGTCGCAGTATGAAACTCTCACTGCTATATTTATTAACAGCTTCAGATTCTATCCTGAAAGTGATGCTGTTGTATTTCAGATTTATGAAAGGTTACTAACCATGCCTATGAGTACCTTTTGTGAAGATTTAGGTTTTCCCGACAGAGGAGAGAAGAGGAGGAAAAATTCTCAAACTGCTGCACTCAAGACCCTTCTTGACTCGTTGTGCAACACTGAAGTGAGGAACACTAACCGTCAGAAGATCTCCAATATTTTGTTTCCTCATCTCAGGTATTTCACGTATTATATTGCTAGAGGGGTGTTGGCTCGAGACAACACGAGCAACGCTTCTTCTCTTGATACTGCTATCATGGCGAATTCCCTCTCAGGGAATCACGAGTATCATGTGGGCACACTGATTGCTAGACTCCTTGCTGCTAATAGCAACAAGGGGGATCTCTTTGGTGGCGTCTATGCCATACTTCTGTTGCAGTTTCTCGAAGGAGAACCACGCCCAGATGATACAGTTTTTCCTTTGTTAGTCTTGATTTAGTTGCCATGAAGAGGCCTTTCTTTGTTACTAGGGCCTCTGACCGATATGCACTTGATTATATTTTGCGGTTTGAGGGCGGTGTGGAACGCATCATCCGTCTACCTGCACCACTTGCGTTTGATTTTTCTCGCAGGAACAGATACCGCTTTTCAGATACCCATTTTGATGAGATCATGGGGAGATACCAGTTTCACGACCCCACGGAGGGGGTTGCGCCAGATGAGGAGCGCGTGGTGTATCCACCCGTCCAGGAGGAGACCGTCGCCCCATGGGACGGAGGGTCTTCCTCTGGTTGGGATGAGGGACCTTCCTCATGGGAGGATCCGAGGACTTCAGTGTACGCACCGGAGGGCTCATACAACCCTTGGACTTACCATTACCCCGGAGCAGGAGGCTCCTCGGGACCGGAGTAGACGAGCCCAACTTAGGCCAAAATCCTAAGCTTGGGGGAGTACGTACTCTCCTCCCTTTCCATTGTATCTTCCGTTCTGTTCGCTTTGATCTTTTTGAAGTCTTTGCCTGTTCTTCTTTGTTATTTTTATTTTGCAAAAACCCAAAAAGATTTCTTCTTTCTTTTTCTTTTATTTTAGCCTTTGAGAAACCCCAAAAAGATTTTCTTTCTCTCTTTAGTTTTCTTTGTTTTCGGAGTTCAGCTCGAGTCCGTGATGACATTTGATTATATATTTCCTACGTTCGATTGTGCACATGACAAGGCAGTAATGACGAGGATCGACGGAAGGGATGCAACAAGGAAAGCTGGTATGAACTCTTTTTGTTTCTAGTTTTGTACATATGCCTGTACTTATGCTTAGAGACCATCTTGTAGCGACATAGTGCTATGTTTACAATGCTTTCCCAGTGGTTCATGCTTTCTTTGTGGTTAGTCTTAAATAGCTAGAGTTCATAATCTGTTGCTTGAAATGCTTGACATGCATTGCACTGTTCATGGTTTGGCATATTGGAATGGTATTTCCCTTCGGAGAATTATTGGATCGACTTGGCACATGTTCACACATGTTAAGACTAAAAAGTATGTTCTGCCTTGATGATCTTTTTTACTTCAGAGTGAGTAATATCACTTTCATGCCCGATTCAATGTTGCTTTGTCGCTCTGCATGATTATGGCCGTTATGCTCTCTGGTTGGTCGCTTCCCAGTCTTTTGCTAGCCTTCACTCGCACTAAGCGGAATTCTACTTGTGCTTCTAAACTCCTTTCCAACCCAGTTGTTCCATTTGAGTCCACCATACCTACCTATATGTGGTATTTACCGGCCACTCCTAACTTAGACTTTCGTGTGCCACCTCAAAATTTATTCAAAAGCTTCCCTTTTGTAACCGTACAAGCCCATGGTGCTGTGAGGGAAAATCAATATCTTTCATGCCAAAAATATTTTGACGGAAGTTTTAACTAGTCAATAAAAAATATATGAGAGTTACACCTCCCCCATACATGATGATGGAATGAAATGGACCAAATGTTGCTTATGAAAGGTGGAACGATACCCTCCTTCCATACTTGAGGAAAAATAAAAGGTTCCGTAGACCATCAAAGGATTTATGGATAAGGGAACATGTGTAAGCAAAAGGCATTACTATGGTTGGCATGGGAGATATTGAGAGACCTTTACCGTTCACCGTTGACTGGAAAGTTGCACTTCTTAAAAGAGTTTTATCTCTGTTTCCAAAACAAAGAGCTCTGGCACATGTTTAGTCTTTGCTTCCTTTCACGGGTTTTCAACCTTGCCATCAAAATCCATGGTTCGAGAGTCTCCACCTTCCTTTCTCCAAAGCACCACTAAGAATGAAAATTATGCTCTCAATAGTTGGTGCTTTGGTGAAAGAAGGGGATACTCTCGAACCGTGTCTTTTTGATGGCAAGGTTGAAAACCCGTGTTTGGAAGCAAAGACTAAACATGTGCCAGAGCTCTTGGTTTTGAAAACAGAGATAAAAATCTTTTGAGAAGTGCAACTTTCCAGTCAACGGTGAACGGTAAAGGTCTCTCAATATCTCCCATGCCAACCATATTAATGCTTTTTGCTTACACTTTTGTTCCCTTTTCCATAAATCCTTTGACGGTCTATGGTGCCTTTTTATTTTGCCTCAAGTATGGAAGGAAGTTTTTGAATAAATTTCGAGGTGGCACACTAAAGTCTAAGTTAGGAGTGGCCGGTAAATACCACATATAGGTAGGTATGGTGGACTCAAATGGAACAACTGGGTTGGAAAGGAGTTTGGAAGCACAAGAAGAATTCCGCTTAGTGCGAGCGAAGGCTAGCAAAAGACTGAGAAGCGACCAACTAGAGAGCAAAAATTGTCATAATCATGCTGAGCGACAAAGCAACATTGAATCGACATGAGAGTGATATAACTGTTCTGAAATAAAAAGATCATCTAGGCAAGATAGACTTTTTAGTCATAAACATGCGTGAACATGTGCCAAGTCAATCCAAGAATTCTCCGAAGTGAAATACCACTTCAATATGCCAAACCATGAACAATGCAATGCATGTAAATCATTTCAACAACATATTATGCACTCTAGCTATTTGAGATTAGCCACAAAGAAAGCATGAATACTGGGAAAGCATTGTAAACATAGCACTATGTCTCTCCAAGCTGGTCTCTAGATCATAAGTACATGCATATGTACAAAAGTAGAAACAAGAAGAGTTCATACCGGTTTTCTTTGTTGCTTCCCTTCCGTCGATCTTCGTCATTACTACCTTGTCACTTGCACGACCGAACTTGGAAAATATAATCAAACGCTATCACAGACTCGAGTTGAACTCTGAAAACAAAGAGAACTAAAGAGAGAAATGGAAATCTTTTAGGGTTTTTCAAAGGTTAAACGAAAGCAAAATAAAAGAGAAATCTTTTTGTTGTTTTTTCAAATTAAAGAGAAAAGAAGAACGGGCAAAAACTTCAAGAAGATCAAAGCAAAATAAAACAGATAATACAATGAAAAGGGGAGAAGGGCACGTACTCCCCCAAGCTTAGGCTTTTGTCCTAAGTTGGTAACAGCTAATGCCCCCAGGAGCCTCCTGCTCCGGGGTGGTATGGGTAAGTCCAAGAGTCGTAAGGGGCTTCAGATGCGTACACCGAAGTCCTCGGGTCCTACCATGAAGAAGGGTCCGCGCTCCAAGCAGAGGAAGACCCCTCACCAAACTGGGTGACGATCTCCCCCTGGAAAGGTGGGAACTCACCATGCTCCTCCTCGTCAGGCACAACCCCCTCCATGGGGATATGCAACTGATACTGGGCCATGAACTCATCAGACTGGACGTCATTGAAGGACCATCCGTTCCTGTGGGTATAATCAAACAAAAGTGGTGCATGTAAACGGATCTCTCGAATAATAGTCTTTTCAAACCTCAAAATGTAAACAAGGTTACCAAACTCGGAAGTCGTGGTAACAAACTTATGCCTCTTCATAGCAACAAGATCAAGACTTGAGTAAGAAAAGGGAACATCCTCAGGATGCGGGGTGCCATTACAATACTCAAGGATAAGTGTGGCGTAAACGCCGCCAAATAAATCACCCTTGTTACCATTCATAGCAAGGCGACGAGCAATTAAGGCACCCACATTATAATCGCTCCTACCAGAGAGGGCGTTCACATAGATAGAGAAATCTGGTGCAGATTCATTGCTCGTGTTGTCACGAGCCAACACCCCTCTAGCAATAAAATACGCAAAATACCTGAGGTGAGGGAATAAAATGCCGTAAATTTTTGTACGCCTGATGACCCTAAACTGTAGGGGATCATTTGTAGCGTTTTTGATAAATGAGAGTGTCGAACCCAACGAGGAGCATAAGGTATTGGTAAGTGACTTTGGTAAAGAAATAGCTGCAGGAACTGAAAGATAACTTTTTAGGGTTTTTGATATAAGCAGCAAAAAGGTAAAAGCGAGCAAAGTAAAGAGCACTGAGGAGTAATGAGTGGCCCGATCCTTTTTGAGCAAAGGATAGGCCTAGGAACTGAACTTATAAAGGCTAAAGCGTTCTTGAGGACACACGGGAGAAATAGTCATGTGTTTTCGCCATATTCTGTATCGGTACTATGTGCCGTGTTGATAAGTGTGGAGTGGGTGGATCTATGCTAGTGCACCCTCTAGACTAAGATAAGTGCACTCTTATGATTAAACACCTTGAAAGCATCCGCAAATACAAGATAGTAATTAAGGCAAAAGCCTAACCATAGCAATACGATCAATGATCCGTTGTTCCCTTGTGCAAAAGCATGGGAACTGGGGTTCAGGTTTCTGTCACTCCGGCAATCCCACCGTAAGCATCCTTTGTACACAATGTATTCCCCTAGGTCCTTAATAAGGCGAAGTGTTGAGTGTTCGACTCACACAACACCACTAGGAAAATAACAACACAACTTAAATATCAAACAACACATATTACTTCAATATCATATAACTACTAACAACTAGACTTCTCCCATGTCCTCAAGAACTAAAGTAACTACTCACAAGAAATAAAAGAGATCATGATCAGTGGGGATAAATAGATGATAAACAATCTGGACACAATGATAATTCTCCAACAAAACTCAATAGCATTCATCACACGGTAGTAATCAACACGGGTAGAGTAGAGAAGATAGAAAATACGGATTACAACACAAGTTGAACTTGTGAGGTGAGATTGGATGGTGATGGAGATGGTGCTGATGTTGGGGATGATGTTGATGATGATGTTGATGATGCCTATGACGATGGTGATGACGATGGCGATGATCTCCCCTTCCGGGAGGTGTTCTCCCCGGCGGAATCTTCCCGCCGGAGATGTCTTTTCTCCTCTGTAGGTTTCCGCCACGGAGCGGCGGCGGAACTCCGAAAACTCTCCCTTTTTTAGGGTTTTTGGAATATGTGCGATATATAGGCGAAAGGGGGAGCCGGGAGTGGCCCTAGGGGTCCAGGAGCCCTCCCGACGCGGCTAGGGGTGGGGCCGCGCCGGGTGGCCGCCTGGGCACCCTGTAGCCCCCCTTTGGCCCCTCTTCGGCGTGTCTTCGTTAATCTTCTGAAAAATGCCCTCCGTCGATTTTCAGGTAATTTGGAGGTATTCTTCTTCAGCAACTCAGCGTCCACTTTTTACCGCCGAATCCTGCGTCTGCTGCTTCGGCATCGAAAAGTTGCAAACTGTGTAAAATAAGCCAAAACAACATAAGAACAACATCATAACATGAAATATATCAATGAATAAGAAAGAATTACTATATAAAATAGTGATGCATTTTGGACGTATCAACTCCCCCAAGCTTAGACCTCGCTTGTCCCCAAGCGAATGCTGAGCTCGGCAAACCTGTCCACAAGTTTAGAGAGTGAAGTGTCGATAAATAGAACACCTATAAGAAGCATCAAGGTTTCTTCATCAAACTCAAGCATCCTCAACAGCAACCTCAACTCATAAGGCCCTTATGAGAAAGTAATAACAATTATAATCAAAAGTAGGGCTGAGAAAACTCATGAAATTATGGCAAACATATCCTTGGTCAAAGGACAACTAATAACTTTTACTTTTTCTCTTTCTAAATATAATGAAACAATTTGGAGATTTTGAAAGAACATGTTATTAGTCAAGAAGTGCAAATGTTAACACAAAAGAAGATGTTTGCTTGGCAAAAGCTTTCGCAAACAACTTACTTATCAAAGGATAATGTCAACAACGATGTGGCATGGCAAAACTTAATGCAACATTATATGGATGAATCCTCATCAACATCAAGTGTATGTTCTCTTTGGGAAAGGAAAGAAGTAGGAAAACTGAATCAACATAAAAGTAAAGGAAAGGCCTTGTTAAAGGCAAGCAAGGAAAACTTATATGCTATCCTTAAATCAAATGGAATGAAAAATAAACTTTGGGAGGTGCATAATTTGTCAACGAATGCTAATAGATAGCTCAATTATTTCTCAAGATGGACAAGTTTCGAGAAACGGCTCCCAAGTGGGGACGATCACATCCCCTTAATCTCCTTTGTTTATCACGCCAAAGTTTTTGATTTCTCATAGACCAAGCATGAAGGAGGGTTTTTTTGTTATATTATCTTTTGAGCTGGGCGCACTCATGCCAGTTCCTCCTCGAATTATGGGTTTGCACATTAGACATGCAATCCCGGGGTAAAACTTGTCCAACTTAAGAAGATCATGAATTACCTACTACTTCCTCATGAGCTAAACAAGAGGCACAAAACAGAAGATTTTGAACATTTAAGGATAACACATAAATTCTATACTTATAAGAGTGGTAGGGGAATACCACGAATAGGAAGGTATGGTGGACTCATATGGAAGATAAAGATTTCATGGTATGGATGCACAAGAAGAAATCTGCTAGGCGAGGAGTTTGGCTAGCAAGGGCTTTGAGAGAATAGACCATTGATGCTAACTTAGATGCAAAACATATAAAGTATAAACATTAAGGTAAGCATAACACATCAAGTTGTCTTCCTTGTCAACATAACACTTCAAGCATAATAACATAAAGGTTTTGGCTATGTCTCTACTTGAGAAAACATGCATGTTGTCAAGACCAAAGCTATGTTTGCCAAAATTAAATAATGTTTTCAAAGCCATACCTGATATAAGGTCAATACTCCCCATAAGAATCATCATATAAGGTCGATTGCGTGAAGAGAATACCGAGTGCAGCGAAGGAACCAATAGACTTCTCATTAATATTCCAATATAGACGACTCCACACTCACGGATACAAACTCTCCAGAGAAGGAGTGATAGACCTCAATGCAAACACCTATTTCATATAATAACTTCCCTAGACATGACATGACTCTACTTGACTCTAAAATACTTAGATAAAGATAAAGATAAAGATACCGGGCACTCCCCCAAGCTTGGAACAAGATGAGGGGATGCCATTACCTAAGGAGATTTACTCCTCATTCTTGTTGAGCGCTTCCATGGTAGAGGTTCCCCGGTCCCATGAGAGGCTTCAGTCTGCAAGATCCTACTTCCAGCACCTAAACCCATGCGCATAAACTTTAGTTCATACTCACAGTTCTGGTTGTGCAGATCATAGATCTGCCCTTGGAGATCATCAATTCTTTCTTCTGCAGCGGGGATGCTTGAACAAATCCCCCTCATCTCCTTATTGTAGAACGTCTTCAGCTCGTTGTTGATGTCGAAGTTGGCTTCAACACCCCGCTCAACCATCTTCTTGTACTTGAAGACTTATTGCTCCATCTCTTCTAGCCTGGCCTCGATGCTCCCCTCCTTGATAGGTTCCTTCAGATCCTCTTGGTGAAGGTCACCATCCTCCAACTGGAGGGCTCGAGGATGGTTCTTCACCTGAGCGAGATAAGGGTTGATGACGTTGACGACGAACTTGTCCTTGGGGGAACTTGGGGAAGCCATGGCACCTAGGTCTAGCTAGGAGATTTCCTGGTAGAAACAACCCGAGAAGAAAACACACGAAATCCAGAGATACGGTGCCGGGGCTATTCGGGAAAAAATATAGAAAAAAATTCTGCAACACATGGAAGGAAACGAGCCAAAGTGGAGTCGGAGACGGGCTCCGGGGTACCCAGGCGGCCTCCCGGCGCGGCCAAGAGGTAGGTCCCGCCAGGGGGGCGCCTGGGCCCCCTGGAGCTCCTCTCCGGCTCCAATCAGGCTCTGAATATTCTATATTTTGCAAAAACGCGTAATCTGGAACTTTTATGGCGGTTTCGCGATGTTTCCTTACTGTAATACATACCTTTTCCTATTTTTCTTCTGCTGGAATCTGAAACGGGGCTGCAACATGTTCTTCATGAGTTATTGTGTGTATTATATTTACATCAACATTGACGGGGTCCCCCGCCATGTAATGCTTGAGTCTTTGCCCATTCACAACTTGAGGTTTGGTGCTATCAAAATTATTAATCTTGATCGCACCTCACCGGTAGACTTCTTCGATATGAAATGGCCCTTCCCATCTGGAAAGTAGAGAAAACCTGAAACGGGATCTAAAAAATAAAACTTTATCACCAACATTAAATTCACATTTCAGAATCCTTCTATCATGCCACTTCTTTACCTTTTCCTTGAACATTTTAGCGCTCTCGTAAGCTTCACTTCTCCACTCATCTAGAGAAGTCAAGTTCATGAGACGCTTTTCACCGGCTAACTTCGGGTCAACATTAAGCTCTCTAACAGCCCAGAAAGCTTTATGTTCTAATTCCAATGGCAAATGGCAAGCCTTACCATAGACCATCTGATACGCGAGAGAGGATTGCTTCTCGTCCTTCGTGTAACATCCCAATTTTCTAAACTCGGATGTTAATAGATCATCATATGCATCTCATGTTGTTTCCGCATTTTCTGCAGTTTTAAAATAGTTTTAACATTTTTCAACACATGGCAGTTCGCTGGAGAGGATATAAAAGGACTTATCCCCATTTTTAAATTGTTGGAAAATAGTTTAAAATATTTTATGGAGACTTTTTAAATTTACTTTGGGGTTATAAATAATTTCTAAAAATATTTTGGGAAATTATTTATGCTCCGGAAAAGTTTTAAAATCATTTTTTGGAGTTTTTCGGTATTTTAAAATGGCCGGAAAAGTATTTAAAAATATTTAAAAATAAGTTGCAAAGTTTTATTTTTATTTAATATTTTGGTAATGCCAAAAATTCAATTTTATTATTTTAAAATATTTGGTGAAGACGGAAATTAAAAATAATTATCCGTGATTTTTCTAAAATTATTTTGGACCTAATGGGCCTGTTCTATTTTTTTCTGCCTGGCCGAATTTGTTTTTAATTCCGGATTAAGAAAAATCGCGGAGCGGGTTATAAATACCCGCGTATCCGCGGGTTTTAGGGTTTCGCCCGATCCGCCGCCGCCGCCGCCGCCGTCACGCCGCCGCCGCCGGTAGGCCGCTGCCGCCACCGCCGCCTTCCCGCCGCTGCTCGCCGCCGCTTGCGGGCGCGCGCCGGCCCTGTTCGAAAAAAAAATGAAAAAATGAATCCAGATCTGGTAAACTGACGGTCAGGGACCCGATCGCGTTTTTTCGCGTTATTTTATTTACGTATGGGTCCTTTTTGCAGATTGGACCCCGATTTCGCCCGGTACCGTTTTCACGAGTACTTTTTAACCGTAGCTCAGAATCGAGTGATTCCCGTTGAGTTGCGACCGTGACGAAATTTTCTAGCCAGTAGACTAAGTTTTACAGAAGTTTGGAGTTTTCAAATTTGAATCCCACGCAGATCCAAATTTGAACTTCCGGTAGCCGTATCTTTTTAACGGTGCGCCCGTTTGCGCCGTTTCTTTTTGCGTTGGTTTTATTTTGTCAAGTACTTTAAGTTTAGCTTCTTTTAGGCAAGTTTTGCTACTGTTCTTTGAATGTTTATTATTGTTTGTGCATAATTGTATTGAATATATATTGATTGGTGCTATGTTTGCTCGTATAGATTGTCCGGAGTGCGCCACCTCGTTTTGTGAGGATTGTGATCGTCAGGAATAGGAAGAAGGCAAGTGATGCTTTGACCATACTCATACCTATATTTTCTATATGCATTATGTTAAGAGTATCACCCTATTGCATGATAGGTAGTTTACTTCAAGGACCCTATTCGCGAAGTGGAACATGATCTGATTGAATTGCAATAGGACTTGAATTATCAAGAACATCCGAGCCGCATTCTCGATCAGTCTGAACGTAAAACCCGCAACAAGACAACCAAGTTCCTCAAAGTTCAGTGGTCGAATCATTCTGAAGATGAAGCCACATGGGAACGCGAAGATCGTCTTCGTGAAGAATACCCCAACCTTTTCCCCTCTACCACTTAGATTCTCGGGACGAGAATTCTTGTAGGGGGGGAGATTTGTAACACTCTCATTATTAGTGTACAGTAATCACCATTACTGTTGATCACTACTGTTCCAAAATTTTGCTTTGAGCAACTTGGTTCAGTTCAAATTCAAATTCCCCTTTTGATGTTGTTAAGCAATGTGAACCATGGGCATTGATCATGAAAATTCAACACACGTCCAATCCCATAACCAATTGCAAACAAGGCAAAGCTTGAAATGCTTTTGGAAGAATATTAAAAATAAGTGGAAATAAAACTTGGTCCAAAAATTGTGAAAGCAATTTTGTAAAATCACTAATAATCAGTGGACCATGCCAATATGGTTTTGGGTATTTATCATGCCACTGAAAAATTCAAACAATTCAAACCAGTGGCTAAACATCAATAACTCTCAGTTGAATATTAAAAAGAAATGATAAATAATTTTCTTTTGCCACCAAACTTTTTGTGGCATCTCAATATGGTGCAATACCAATTATGGATCAAGTTCCATATTTTTAAAAATTGTAAAAAGCAACTAAAAAAGAAATACAAAAAGAAAATAACAGAAACAGAAAAGAAATAAAAGAAAAAGGCCTATCTACTTCCCTGGACAAGCCCACCCCCACCCCACTTATCCCCCTAGCCATCCCAACTGGCCCAGCCACGCCCCCTTCTTAAACCTCCGTACAGGGGAGGGCGTGGCAGGCATCCCCACTGCCACCGGCGACCCCCCCCTCCGTGGAGCTCATCCACGGCTCCCCCGGGAGGATAAGAACCCCCCCCCCCCGCGCCCCTCCCTCCCTCTGAAACCCTAGCCGCCATCTCCCCGCCTCCCCCTCGCCGTTTTCCTGCTCGCCTGAGCCGCCCGTGGGCTCCCCGTCGCCGCTGTCGAGCACCACCGCGGCCAATGACGACCAGGAGACGCGCCATCGTGTCCCCCAGCACCCTCTGCCTCATCTACGTCACCCCCACGCTCGCAGTCGAGCTCGGGAGCAGTATAGCCGTCGCTATCGCCATCCTCTCCGTCGAAGGGCACCACACCGTGCCGCCCGGTTCGTCGCCTACAGTCACTGCTCAGCGTTACCGACCTCTTCATCGAGTTCCCTGTGAGTATTCACGCCGTTTCCCCTCTCTCCTCTCGCCAAAACGCCGCCATAGCTCCTCCCCGTCGATGCCGTGCTCTGGCCGCCGCGGATGTGCGTGTCGCCGTCGGTGTGTATAGTTTTGGGCTGCGTTGATGCCACAAATGGATGCGGGGTGGTCGTCCCGTTCGATTCCACCCCTTCGCCGCTGAGATTGTCCGCCGGAGCTGGTTAATGTGCCTCGCCGCCTCCTGGCTAGAGGCCACAGCCATGGCCGTGCTCCCGCCCCCACTAACCCGTGTTGCGCTCCCCCTCGCGCACCCCGTGGCTGCCGCGGCGCGCCCGGCCAACGTGCGTCCGGGGCCTCGCTGCCGCTCTCTGCCGCGCCCCTGCCTTGGCCCTCGCCGGAGCAGCTGGCACCGCTGTGCCTCCTGTTCGCCGGCGGGCACACGCGACTTGAATCGGGGGGCTAATCCCCTGTTTAACCAGTACCCCCCCTCCAATAAAGTATGACAGGTGGGCCATGCCCCTTAATTAACCTGCAAATTAAAACAATAAGAAAACTATTAGTTAACTAGTAAGTCACTTACAGATGGGCCCCATGCCCTTAACATTAATTAAGTTGTTTAATTAACACTGTGAGTCAATGACATGTGGTCCCCTGGCCTTTTATTTTATAAAAACTGTTTTATTAAAACTGTTACAATGACATGTGGGACCCCACTGTCATATAATTTTTTTAATGATTTTATTAAACTATGAGGATGACATGTGGGTCCCCTTTAATATTCAGATAAATAAAATGAATTTTATTAGAACTGTGTCTATGACAAATAGGTCCCACTGGTCAGTTTGACCAGTCAACAAACTGTTCTGGATAATGTTCTGTTTTAATAATAAAAATAAATTAGAAATTGATTTAAAATAATTTAAACTTTGAATTTGAATATCTTTTAAACCGTAAGTCAGATTCAAAAACTTTATACATGAAAATTGATCAGAAAAGTATAACGAATACAGATACGCTATTTGTATGTCTACCCCACCCCCCTAACACACCGATCATCGACATTCCCCCCTCCGGGCTGTCTGTCGATAATTCCCGGTGCCGGTAAAAACCTGCCGGATGAATTTATTCCGAACACGAAAGTTACCCCGAATGGTTCAACTAACACGGATACACCCCCTTGTCTTTGTCGGATGTCCACGACACCTCCGGCATGATACCTTCCCCCTCCGGTCGACCTGTCCGGTAATCACCCGGAGCCGGTAGTTCATCCCCGGATGAATTCCCGCTCCATGCAACGTGCATTGCACAGCGTTAGAGCACCGTTAACATTGCATACGTCATGTTATTGATCTGTTTGCTATGATTGCTTTGTATTTACTGTTTCTTCCCCCCTTTATCCTCCGGTAGACCCCGCTACTACCGCCGACTACACCGCTGCTGGGTACGACTACTTCGTCGACGACCCTGCCCCTACCGTCGAGCTTCCAGGCAAGCAGAGCCATTCTCTTCCCCAGATATCGCCTACCTTTTCCGTACTTTCTTGCACTAGGCATTGTTACTGCTGCTGCTACGATTACGATCCTATTCAATTGCATAGCCTGTTTTTGTCGCCCTTGATGTACCTCCTTTATCCTATGCTGCCTATTATAATTATGCATTATTCAGCAGTGAGCCCTGCGCATTGTTAGCTAGGGTTAGATAGCGGGTCGTGACCACTCAGGGGAGTGACGCGGATACAACTTATTACAACTTCACAGGTACGGTACAAGGCAGACACCGCCTAAGCCTGCCCTAGCTCGGCTCTGCCGAGCCACCATCAAGTGTGAGCTATCAAGGAGTAATCCTTGTACTCCACTCGTTGCTGACTCTGTATAGCCGCTCTAGGTACCTGAGCATGGTTGTCCTTAAGGTAAGAAGTCGGGCGACCCAACGGTGCCCGCGAGCGGTATATTGTCGGGAACGACAGGGAGGGTACGACCGACGTTACTGGCGTTCTTGGCCCCTGCTCGTCTCTCGCGAGAGTTACCAAACCACGAAAAAGTCGAGCTCTACCAAGAGCACACGCGAGACAAGGTAAGGATACGGTTCACCTTGTCGGTAACCGCGCGCTTTGACGGGACGACATGGCAGGCCCCGACGTTACCGGTGGGCCTTGTTGCTGTTCGTTGTCCGTTGTGTTGTTAGTCAGACATCGATAACGGTTGTCTGCGAGATAATATTAAAATGCTAAATGGTTCGGCGGATGACTTGAGAGACCCGTTGGTTTGTACGCACTACCTACACGTGGGATTACGATGTGGGCCCTCCGCGTCGTAGTTCGTTCGGAAGCTCTTCAGATGTCAGCAGTACTGCGGCCTGATCGCTGGGAAGCCGTGTTGTCTTATTTGCTCCAGCAGGTGTGTTTGGATTTGCTTTTGCTTTACCGGCCAGACGCGCACCGTGCAGGAGCGTGCAAGGGTGAGGGACCTAGATCCCTTGGCGCATAGGATATAGTCCGGCGGATGGCCTCTGTGCTGAGCCTAGGATGGGCTGCGATGTGTCGGATAGCCTCGATGGGGCGTTCCCTAACAAGGTTCACGCCACCCTGGAGATCCGAGCATGCAGGCTGAACAGTAGTGCACCCCTGCGGGGAGTTTAATCTATTCGAATAGTCGTGTCCACGGTAACAGGACACTTTATGCTGAAGCTGGATCTTACCACTACAAATTATTACTATTAAATTGTATGGTTCCGGGTTTTCTTCCTCGCAGGGAAGTCGAGGATGGGAACTCGGAGGCATTATTATTATTAATCACTACAACTTATATTATACAATGTTGCAGCAACTTCTGCTTCATTGTTACTTTATGATTTATATGAACTGTTGGCTGTTTATCTTCTCCTGCTGCAAGACATCGTCAGAAGATGCTAGTCTTCGATAGGCCTAGCTTCTTACCCTTATTCTGATTTCTATCTTGCGGTCCACTATAAACAGCCTCCCCTTTCCATTTGATACAATGCATAATGCTTAGTAGCGGACGTAAGACTCGCGGGTATGCTAGATACTCACCTTTGCTTTATTTCCCCCTTTATGTTTTGCCTGATCAGCCGCTGCAGTCGACGTTGGAGCCCAGGAGCAGGAGTACCCCGGAGGCGGATACTACTACGTCGAGACCCCCGTTGACCAGGACCAGGAGTAGTTTCGGAGGCTCCCAGGCAGGAGGCCTTTCCTTTTCGATCTGTATCTCTGATGTTATTTGTGCTAGCCTTCTTAAGGCATAACTTGACTAACTATGTCTGTACTCAGATATTATGGCTTGTATAACTTATGTATTCGGGTCCGCGTGACCCCCCTTTATTGTAACATATTGGTTTATCCTTTTTTGTTTAGTGTTGTGCTGTGATATTCTCACCGTGGCACCCTAATCTCAGCCGTGTACCCCGCGTGTATGATTACTTTACACGGATTGATTTTGGGGGCGTCACACGGGTCTACACTCAGCATGTTCGCTTGTGGCTGTTGATGGGACTCCACGTTACTTGCTTTTTCTTCCGCTATATTTATGTTGAATAAGCTAGCCTTGAGCTATGCAACTTGTTATTTGTTTTATTCTGGATCATACGTTGTAATAATGATGCACTTGTACTTTGATATACATCTATGATACTGTGTGTGCCAGCGAGTTCGATCTAGGGACTGTCACTTGATCACAGAGACGCCAATTCTATGTGAATTGGGTCGTTACAGATGGTATCAGAGCAGTGTGTTGACTGTAGGACGTGACCCTAGAAAATGGACTAGAAAAGCCATAGGAATGAAAATATTACTCTACATCACTCTGTCTTGTACTTACTTACCTTCTCTATCTCGTATTCATACCTGTTCTAATCTTTCATTACCTCTCTTTGATTATAGATGACCACTTTGTCATACCGCGCCATGGCGTTTGGACCTGAGCTCAGAGGGATTTTCCACTACCTGAACATCTACGCGCCAGTCTTTCAGCCGGACATAGTGGAGACAAGGGGAGATGATGACTACTGGCAAGTGGAGAATTTTATCCTAGGAAGCATGACGAATGAGGAAAGGGTGATCACGGAGTCATTCGAGGTGCATGCCCAGGAGAAGGAGCAGTGTGTGCGCATAGCCGCTCACATAGCTCTTGGACGCATTGTTGAGACGTATGCCGCCAAGCTAAAGGGTACGGTGTACGCGGAGATGGCCAAGATCCTTCCATCGGGGAACATATGGCCAAAGAAGTTCAGGTATGTGCCTGGGGCCATTTGGACAGGTACAACCAGCTACATCATCCAGAGCCTAAAGAAGCACATCCATTGTCTGGAGAAGGACACTCAGTCAGACCTCTACACCATCACTGAGTTGCAGCAGAAGAACACTAGGCTCAAGAGGGAAAACAACAAGCTGAAGAAGGAGAGGTTGGAGATGCAAGCTGAGATAACGAGGCTGAAGGAGAAGATGAAGGCCAATGGGATTGAAGAATCAGAAGAGAAGCCAGAAGTGGGGACCTCGGCAGAAGAAGAGGAGCCAAGTCCCAAAAGGCGCAACCGCATTAGCGGGCGCAAATACCGCATGCTGTTTAGCAAAGACAGCATTCAGAATTACTTCACCGGCAATTAGTTTACTACCATTATCGTGTTAGCGTATTTGACCATGTCGACTTATTCGGTATGGGAATACTATGTTGCTTGATATACTCTTATTCGTGGTTGTGTTGAGGATCTTATATTATTCGTGGTTGTGTTGAGGATCTTATATCAGTTATAAAATATATTTTAAACTATATGGTGTGATATGTGATGGTTTTTCGTATGAGTGCATTGGTTGATGATGGTTATATGTTTGATGCTATGGTGATATTGTTTGGTGAAGTTGATTGGTGATATATGTATTGTATATATAATGCTTTCCATGATCATCATAAGCATATGGGGTAGGATATATTTCCCTAGCTACTTTCTGTCTACAACTTATCTATTCTTGCCCAACAGATGCCGCCGAGACGTGATCCCACGGGGAATGAGAACAACAACAATGGAGTGCCAGCTTACATGGAGCAGCTACTTCAAGGACAAGCTCAGTTGATCCAGTTGCTCACTCAGAACATGGGCAACAACAACAATGCGCCACCACCACCACCTGTGGACACGCTTGCGAGGTTCCTGAGGTTGAATCCTCAGAGGTTCTCTAGCACTCCAAAGCCCATAGTGGCGGATGATTGGCTTCGTTCAGTGGGCCGGAACATGGAGACAGTTGGCTGCAGTGAGGCAGAGAGAGTGAGGTTTGCCTCACATTTGCTGGAGGGTCCTGCCGCAGCATGGTGGGACAACTACTTGGTGACTTATCCCATCGACACCATCAATTGGGCGTAGTTCCAGTCTGCCTTTCGCGCCGCACATGTTTCAGCAGGCGCCATGAGCTTGAAGAAGAAGGAGTTCCGCAGTTTGCATCAGGGAGGCCGTTCAGTGGCCGAGTATGTTGAGGTGTTCAACAAGCTTCCAAGATATGCTCCAGATGATGTCAGAAATGATGCAGCAAGGCAGGAGAAGTTCTTGGAAGGACTGAATGATGAGTTGGGAGTACAGTTGACAGTGGCTACTTTTGCTAACTGCCAGGGGCTCATAGACAAAGCTATTGTGTTGGAAGGCAAGCAACAGGCCATTGAGAACCGCAAGAGGAAGTACAACAACAACAACAACAACAACAATGGTGGCAAGTATAACTCTGGACCGCATCATAAGCCACGCAACTCTTATGGTGGCAATGGGGGACATAACCATGGACATAACCACAATGGTGGGAATGACCATTTTCACATTGGAGGACACAACCATCATGGGGGTAATGGTCACAACCATAATGGCCACAACCACCACAATGGTAACATGAATGGCAATGGCAATGGCAATGGCAATGGCAATGGCAATGGCAATGGCAATGGCAATGGCAATGGCAATGGCAATGGAAGGAACAATGGGAATGGGAGAAGCAATGGAGCCAATGGAGGAAATGGAAACAACCGTCAGAATGGCCAGGCACCAAAGGACTTGAGTCACATCCAGTGTTTCAAGTGCAAGAACATGGGACACTATGCCACAGACTGCCCAGAGTCCAATGGGAATGGAGTCGTCAAGCCCAATCCTTTCAACAAGGGGCATGTGAACCATGTCAACGTGGAGGAGATCTGTGATGAGCCTGATGCTGTGATTGGTAAGTTCTTTATCAATTCAGTACCCGCACTTGTTGTTTTTTATTCTGGTGCATCGCATTCATTCATATCGAGGGTATTTGTGTTTAAGCATGAGTTACCTACCGTAGTTCTTAAGTCATCTATGCTGATAAGTTCACCGGGAGCGGAGATGTTAGCTAGTTTGGGATGCTATCAGTTGAGCCTAGCCATAGGGAAGCATGTTTTTCCTACAGATTTGATTGTATTGAAGTCACAAGGTTTGGATGTTATATTGGGCATGGATTGGCTAGCTAAGTACCAAGGGGTTATTGATTGTGCCAGTCGGTCTATCACTCTCCGTACACCGAATGGGCAGAAGATCAGATATGTGTCCAAGTATAAGCATCAACACGCTCAGGTTAATTCTCTTAAGGGGGGTAGCCTGTATGATGTGCGTGTCGTGAGGGATTATCCGGATGTGTTTCCAGATGAGTTGCCAGGTATGCCACCGGATAGGGATATTGAGTTCCTTATTGATTTAATACTAGGAACTGGGACTATTTCTAAGAGACCGTATAAGATGCCCGCTAATGAACTTGCAGAGTTGAAGGAACAGATTAGGGAATTGCAGGCAAAGGGATTCATTTTCCCAAGCTCGTCACCTTGGGGATCTCCAGTGTTGTTTGTGGAGAAGAAGGATGGAACCCAGAGGATGTGTGTTGATTACCGTTCCCTGAATGATGTTACTATCAAGAACAAGTATCCTTTACCTGTGATTAATGATCTATTTGACCAGTTGGAGGGAGCTTGTGTATTCTCTAAGATTGATCTTCGTTCTGGTTATCATCAAGTGAATATTCGGGAGAAGGATATTCCGAAGAATGCTTTTACTACGAGGTATGGGTTGTATGAGTATACCGTTATGTCATTTGGATTGACTAATGCTCCTGCATACTTCATGAATATGATGAACAAGGTGTTTATGGAGTTCTTGGATAAATTCGTTGCGGTGTTCATTGATGATTTATTGGTGTATTCCAAGAATGAGCAAGAGCATGAGGCACATCTGCGTTTGGTATTGGAGAAGCTCAGGGAGCACAAATTGTATGCCAAGTTCAGTAAGTGTGAGTTTTGGTTGAAGGAGGTAGGATTCCTTGGACATGTTGTGTCAGGAGAAGGAGTAGCTGTGGACATCTCCAAGGTTTCAACAGTTACGGAATGGGAGACACTCACGACAGTTGGAGACATTCACAGTTTCTTGGGTCTTGCAGGATATTATAGGAGGTTCATTGAGAATTTCTCCAAGCTTGCAAAACCAATGACTGAGCTGTTGAAGAAAGAGAATAAGTTTGATTGGAGTGAGGCATGTGAGACCAGCTTTCAGGAGTTGAAGAAACGGTTAGTAACTACACCTGTTTTATGGTTGCCTGATATACATAAGGATTTCCAAGTATATTGTGATGCATCTCGTCGAGGACTTGGTTGTGTTTTGATGCAAGGGGGTAGAGTTGTTGCTTATGCTTCACGTCAGCTTAAGAACCATGAGCAGAACTACCCTACACATGATTTGGAGTTAGCTGCAGTTGTTCATCCATTGAAAACATGGAGGCAATATCTTGTTGGGAATCATTGTGATGTTTTTACTGATCATAAGAGTTTGAAGTATATTTTTACTCAGAAGGAGTTGAATCTCAGGCAGAGTAGACGGCTGGAGCTTATTAAGGATTATGATTTGAATGTGCAGTATCATCCTGGTAAAGCGAATGTGGTTGCTGATGCATTGAGCCGTAAGAGTTATATCAATGTTGCTAATGTTGAGGATATGCCACGTGAGTTATGTGAGCAGTTCAAGAATCTCAGGTTGGAGATAGTTCCTAAGGGATATGTGGCAACATTGGAAGTGAAGCCAAATCTGTTGGAAAGAATCAGAGAAGCTCAGAAGGGTGATGCAGAAATTGATGAGATAAAGGTGAATATGACCAAAGGGAAAGCAGAGGGTTTCCGTGAGGATGAGCATGGAGCCATTTGGTTTGAGAAGCGCATTTGTGTACCACAAGATGCACAGATCAGGAAGTTGATTCTTCAGGAGGCACATGATTCACCTTATTCTATTCATCCCGGGAATACCAAGATGTATCTGGACTTGAGGGAGAGATTTTGGTGGCCTAGCCTGAAGCGAGAGATAGCCCAGTATATTGCATTGTGTGATGTTTGCCAGAGAGTCAAAGCTGAGCATCAGAAGCCAACAGGATTGTTGCAGCCTTTTCCTATACCAGATTGGAAGTGGGATCAGATAGGTATGGACTTTATTACTGGTTTACCCAGGACTCGGTCAGGATATGATTCTATTTGGGTGATTGTTGATCGTTTGACCAAGGTTGGTCACTTCATTCCAGTAAAGACAACTTACAACAGTGCCAAGCTAGCCAAGATTTATATGTCCAGGATCGTGTGTATGCATGGAGTTCCAAGCAAGGTTGTGTCTGATAGAGGTACTCAGTTTACTTCGAAGTTTTGGCGTCAGTTGCATGAGACCTTGGGCACTAGGCTGGAGTTCAGTACAACGTTCCATCCTCAGACAGATGGGCAGACCGAGAGAGTTAATCAGATCTTGGAGGATATGCTGAGAGCTTGTGCGTTGGATTATGGTTCGAGTTGGGATGACAACTTACCGTATGCCGAGTTCTCATACAACAACAATTACCAGGCTAGTCTTCAGATGACACCATTTGAGTTACTGTATGGCAGGAAGTGCAGGACTCCTTTGATGTGGGATGAGGTAGAAGAACGTCAGTTGTTTCGACCTGACCTGATCAGAGATGCTGAGGAGAAAGTCAAGTTGATCCGTGATAGACTGAAGATAGCACAGTCCAGGCAGAAGAGCTATGCAGATGCGAAGCGCAAGGATGTGACCTATGAGGTCGGAGACCGTGCGTATCTAAGAGTTTCACCAATTCGCGGAATCAAGAGGTTTGGAATCAAGGGCAAGTTAGCACCACATTTTGTGGGGCCTTACATGATCTTGGAGCGCAGAGGAGAGGTAGCTTATCAGTTGGAGTTGCCAGGAGCTTTGTCAGGAGTTCATGATGTGTTTCACGTATCCCAGCTGAAGAAGTGTCATGCAGAGATGGCAGATATTCCTTTGAGAGATACAATGCCACTTGAGGCAATTCAGTTGGAGAGTGACTTGACTTATGAAGAGAAACCTGTGAAGATTCTGGAGACTGCAGAAAGAGTTACTCGCACCAAGACGATCAGGCTATGCAAGGTTCAGTGGGATCATCATACCGAAGAGGAAGCAACTTGGGAGCGTGAAGAAGATCTGAAGCAAGACCACCCGCACCTCTTTGCAAGCCAGCCAGAATCTCGAGGACGAGATTCATCTTAAGGGGGTAGGTTTGTAACATCCCAATTTTCTAAATTCGGATGTTAATAGATCATCATATGCATCTCATGCTGTTTCCGCATTTTCTGGAGTTTTAAAATATTTTAAACATTTTTCAACACATGGCAGTTCGCTGGAGAGGATATAAAAGGCCTTTTCCCCATTTTTAAATTGTTGGAAAATAGTTTAAAATATTTTTTGGAGACTTTTTAAATTTACTTTGGGGTTATAAATAATTTCTAAAAATATTTTGGGAATTTATTTATGCTCCGGAAAAGTTTTAAAATCAATTTTTTCAGTTTTTCGGTATTTTAAAAGGGCCGGAAAAGTATTTAAAAATATTTAAAAATAAGTTGCAAAGTTTTTATTTTTATTTAATATTTTGGTAATGCCAAAAATTCAATTTTATTATTTTAAAATGTTTGGTGAAGATGGAAATTAAAAATAATTATCCGTGATTTTTCGAAAATTATTTTGGTCCTAATGGGCCTGTTCTGTTTTTTTCCGCCTGGCCGAATTTGTTTTTATTTCGGATTAAAAAAATCGCGGAGCGGGTTATAAATACCCGCGTACCCGCGGGTTTTAGGGTTTCGCCCGATCCGCCAAGCCGCCGCCGCCCGATCCGCCGAGACGCCGCCGCCCGTCGCCGCCGGTCCGCCGCCGCCGCCGTCACGCTGCCACCGCCGCCGGCGCTTGCCGCCGCTTTAGGCGCGCGCCGGGACGCCGCAGCCGCGGTCGCGCCGCGGGCTGCCGTCGCCGCTGTGCGAGGCCATGGCGCCGGCCCCGTTCAAAAAAAACGAAAAAACGAATCCAGATCTGGTCAATCGACGGCCAGGGACCCGATCACGTTTTTAACGTTATTTTATTTACGTATGGGTCCTTTTTGCAGATTGGACCACGATTTCGCCCGGTACCGTTTTCGCGAGTACTTTCTAACCGTAGCTCGGAATCGAGTGATTCTAGTTGTGTTGCGACCGTGACGAAATTTTCTAGCCAGTAGACTAAGTTTTACGGAAGTTTAGAGTTCAAATTTGAATCCCAAGCAGATCCAAATTTGAACTTCCGGTAGCCGTATCTTTTTAACGGTGCGCCCATTTGCGCCGTTTCTTTTTGCGTTGGTTTTATTTTGTCAAGTACTTTAAGTTTAGATTCTGTTAGGCAAGTTTTGCTACTGTTATTTGAATGTTTATTACTGTTTGTGCATAATTGTATTGAATATATGTTGATTGGTGCTATGTTTGCTCGTATAGATTGTCCGGAGTGCGCCACCTCGTTTTGTGAGGATTGTGATCGTCAGGAACAGGAAGAAAGCAAGTGATGCTTTGACCATACTCATACCTATATTTTCTATATGTATTATGTTAAGAATATCACCCTATTGCATGATAGGTAGTTTACTTTACTGTTGCTGCAAAACCAGTTAGGATAGCCACATGTCTTGACTTGTATTTGTAGATCAACCTAGCATGTGTTGTTACTTTATTGCTATGCTTTGTAGAAGTGGATTGGGTTGTGAGATTTCATGGAGTGCATGTGAGCTATTAATAATTGGTGTAGCAACTTTATAATAAATAGAAATCACTTCTGGACGGGCGGGTTGCATCCCGGTGGCGGTGCCTTGTCTAAGGACAGTGCCGGGGTTAAATGCACCCAATGGTTGTTTTGGTGGTGAACCGGGTGCGACATGGTGTCTACCCTTTGAACGCAGTGGGCGCCGTCCAGGCTAAAAAAGATTAGACATGCAATATTACTAGTAGCTTCCGTGTACAACCACTGGCTATATGGGCTCTGGCTTAGCACGAGTACGTTGTGGGGAACCTGGCCCTGGTAGCTAGCTGATGTGGATGTGTGTTAGGTGTACCGGCTACCAAAGGGTGGAGGAAACCTCTTCGGAAAGTCTTCGTCTCAATCTTCGGGTTGAGTCCAGTGGGGAACGTGTACAACCTCTGCAGAGCGTATAAACTGATCATGATTAGCCGTGTCCACGGTTAGGGACGAACTTTGAGAAACTAGTCAGTACTGTTGATGAATGTTCTTGACAGATGAACACTTAATAATAATTTTGGTGGGAAAGATTAGCATGGGTTGCTGTGTGTTTCAGGTAGACTTAACCTTAAAATTTTGACTAGTTTAGTTCAAGAGAAAATTGGCTTTCTGCAAAACAAAACCATAAGCCTTTCCTTTGACTCACCTTGCATGTAGTTGTAGGTCCTTTATATAAACTATTCCGTGTCACTTGCCGTACAAATCAGATGTACTGACCCGTTGTCGGGCTGTAACCTTCGGTGTTGCAGGTTTTTCTGACGACCAGTAAGGTGCGTTTAGGGGGGGGCTACACTCAGCATGTTCGCTTGTGGCTCTTGATGGGACTCCACGTTACTTGCGTTTGCTTCCGCTATATTTATGTTGCATAAGCTAGCCTTGAGCTATGCAACTTGTTATTTGTTTTATTCTGGATCATACGTTGTAATAATGATGCACTTGTACTTTGATATACATCTATGATACTGTGTGTGCCAGCGAGTTCGATCCAGGGACTGGCACTTGATCACAGAGACGCCAATTCTATATGAATTGGGTCGTTACACTTCGTTGATTACCCCAAGTGGAAGGTAAGATGCAGCGTAGCAGCAAGTTTCCCTCGGTGAAGATAGCGAGGTTGAGTATCGACCAGTAGGACTCCAGCGATGATAAGTAGGTGTCAGCGGCGCACCTGACGAGGACCTGCACACAGCACAATTAACTTTGCTCCCAACGAAGTTTAGAGAGGTTGTCAATCTCTCCGGTCTTGTTGTTTACAAAGGATAAAAAACACAGGATAATGATAATGATAGCAACTGAAACTAAAAAGCAATAAAGTAAATGAGCGTGTTAATATTTATGAGAGTATGGACCGGGGTCCCGTGATGTTCACTAGTGATGTCTCTCTCCCAAAAGTCGATAAGGCTGCTATGCGAGGTAAACAAATTACAGAAGGGAAATTGACAGGATTATAAACGCACCGCAATGCAAACTATGCTACAAAAGAAAGGAAGAGGCTCAAAAGCATGGGAAGTACACCAAAATAAGTAGACTGAAATCCATCTGCATCTACTACCAATCATCCACCTTGAGATATCTATCCAGAACATCTCGCTGGTATTAAGTTGCGAGCCCCACCCAAAGTGTAAACCCAAAGCAACAGACAACTGCATTAAAAGAACTTTGCGTAAAGTAAACAATCTTTGTAACCGCGGTTACAAGCACCGTTGTTTTCCCCCTTGTGGACACAACACATCCCCTAGACTCATGTTTCTGTCACTCAAGCGTGTCATCAGGGGGCATGTACCCACAATCGAGCATAATGTTCCCTCTTGGAGTCACTACCTACCACTTGGCCAAACCAATAAATAGCAACTGAGAACATGCAAGAACTACTTCGGAACAAAAATACAAAAGATAAGAACCAATTATATTAATCTATCACAATCTGGACATAATCTCATAATCCATCAGATCCCATCAAACTCAGCATAGCAAAAGCAGAAAGAATTACATATGTGCCTCGATCATGTAGGGAAGCTCATGAGGTCTAAACCATGAAGAACAAAGAGCGGATGAGAACATCACATGGCTACTGATCATGGAACCATGGTCCAAGGTAGACTACTCACGGCACATCCGGGAAGCGTCCATGGTGGAGGAGAAGCTCCCGGAGGTCGATCCTCCCTCCGGCAGGGTGCCGGGAAGGGTCCCGACGGTGCTCCCGATCTTGGAAGCGCGGCGGTGGAACAGAGGAGAATTTGCGAAATAGGGTTCTGTCTTCGGAGTTTCCCCGTGAAGGAGAATAAATAGGCAAAGGGGGGCAGCCAGGGGGGGCACCAGGGGTCCAGGGCCCCCCCTGGCGCGGCCAGGCCCCTGGCCGCGCCACGTGGCCGTCTGGGCCCCTGGTGGTGGCCCTCTGGCCCCACTTGGGTGCACTGAGTTAGTAGGTTAGTCCAAATATGATCAAAAGTGTATGAAAGTGTATCTAGATCATAGCAATATCACACAAAACATGCATGGAGCGAGCAGAAATTATCGATACGTTTGAGACGTATCAACATCCGCAAGCTTAATTCCTGCTCGTCCTCGAGTAGGTAAATGATAACAAGCATAATTTCTGTGGTGACATGCTAGCAACCATATAAGGACTTTGAAAAGTAAACCAATAAATGTATGTAATTCAATTCAAGTCATAACATGCAAGAGTATATATTAGCATTGAAACAAGCAACGAAAGAACATTAGGTGCAAGAGCTCTCGCTGTCCGTGACTCGAATGTCTCCAAATAGTGTTTGCTTGCAAGAAGGGGGATAGGGAATACACGAAAAAAATTTATTATTGTTGAGAACTCAATCTACTAAAGTTTCATACTTGGTCTTCTTTGGAATCTTATCTTGACTCGTCCCCAGACCACTAGCCAGGTACAAGTCAATTTGATCCACTTCTTTTCAATATTTTGAGCACTCATGCAATGGATGGGCGTAAGCACGAAAGTTGACACTTAGGATGGCAAAGAGAGAATATGGTGGAGGAGGAATTCAAAAAGGTGAGAAAGTCTCACATCAATGAGGACAATCATAGGCGAGAAGGCCAAATGATAGATATGATGTGAGGAGTAGGGATTGCCATGCAATGGATGCACATATGAGCTGAAAAGCTCTCCAATGGAACTAGTGGGGGTGCATCTAACTTGCTCGCTCATTAAGACCTAGAGCTCTTTTGAGGAGGCTCATCCTTGGAATATGCAAGCCAAGTTCTATAGTGTGAAGGTCCCCACATAGCTATATGCATGATCATCTCTATGAAGTAGAAGGATAAGAGGGAGTACTAGTGTGGATCTTTCAAAAGGATAGTAGTGTTTCCCCTTTCCCTCTTTTTATTCTTTTTTCTCTTTTTTCTATTTTTTTGGTGGCCTCAATGGCTCTTTCTATTTAACTCTCATTTGTCCTCTTTGGGATCTTTTACTCACTTAAGGGCAACACTCTAATTTACAAGAGGGTATAGAAGATCTTTCACACTTTACAAGGTACTCAAATCATAAAGAAGATGTAGCTATCATGATGTATGGAATGTATGCTGCTGCCAGTGTAGCAGGAACATGTATGACATGAAGATCAAGTCATGAAGAGGTGGAAGTTGCATGGCAATATATCTCGGAAAGGCTATGGAAATGCCTTGATAGGTAGGTATGGTGGCTGTTTTGAGGAAAGATATAAGGAGGTTTATGATGACAGAGCGTATCATGCCAAGGGTTTGGATGTACCAGCGAAGGTGGACGCCAACTCTCAGAGTGATTCGATCCCTCAGAAGAGTAGTGATCCATCTAGTAGCTAGAGTTCTCAACTAGTTTTGTAGGTTTTTGAAAATAAACACGGATTGCCCAAAATACGACACCTATCACTAATAGGCTCGAGCTCTTGACACCAAAAGTTCAAACATTACTCACATCAATACCTCAAAACTATTGCAAGTTACTACTAAAATTAAATAGCAACCTCAAGTACCTACTTCTCAAAACAAGACATAACTCAGTGCAACAACCAACTCTCTTAACAAGATAAACATGAAAAATAAAGAGAGTTACAACAATAAACTAAAGAAAAGCCAAGGCTCTAGCTAAAACTAAAACTAAAACTAAACATGGCAGTAGCTACGAAAAGATAAAGAACACAAAAAAAAAAAAAAGATAGGCATGAAGAATCCTATGATGTGTTCTAGATATTGAAAGTGGAGCGTGTTTCTCTCCCACACAAAGTAAGACGGAATCTAACTTGTTATGAACAGCAAGCAAAGCTAAAGAAAACTAAAAATAAAACCTAAGAGCGAGACGCTCCAAGCATAGCACATAACGCATGAAGTGATAAAAATATAGTGAGACGAAGGACGAACTGATGATTGTTGATGGAGAAGGGGATGCACGGGGGCATCCCCGAGCTTAGACGCTTGAGTCTCCTTGAATATTTGTTGGGGATGCATGGGGGCATCCCCAAGCTTGAGCGCTTGACACTCCCGAATCTTCTTTCATCATATTCCATCGCACACTTGAAAACTCTCTTCATACACAACTCATCATAAGCTGATTAGAGAGGTTAGTACCATTAATAAATAATTTTTCCCCACTGTATATAAAGGTATTCTTGAAGAGATACTATTTATCAAGATTTCCAAGAGGTTTTTGCAAAGAAAAAGCAAGCTTAAAGTTTGCAAAAGTTAGGAGAGACAAAACGTGGCAGAATCTGTGAAAAACAGAACAGCAGGTAGTAAAGAATTTGTAGGGGCACTTCTGCAACTCAAATAAAAAAACTCAGAACATACGAAAGTTCTGTGATTTTATAGATCATGCTGTGTAAAAAATTCATCTAAAAAAGATGAACTGGTGATTTATTCTGATTTTTCCCGTCACGAGGACATAATCTGTTTTCTGGACAGCATGTCACAACTTTCACTTCCCTTGTCATATGAGGCTATAACTTGGCACAAAGCTTGAAAATAAAGATACAATGATGTTGCTACAGTAGTAACAATCATCAAGACCACTAAAACAGAAGTAAAAACATCTTGGGTTGCCTCCGAACAAGCGCTTTCTTTTACGCCTTTAACCTAGGCATAAGGCAAAATAAGAATCAAGTTTTATCAAGAGAAAGAGAATAGCTCGCCCGTGTAACGGACTCAAAAGGTAACTTGAATTTCTTTCTAGGGAAGTGTTCCATCCCTTTTTTGAGAGGGAATTTGAATTTTATATTCCCCTCTTTCATGTCAATGATAGCACCAACGGTGCGAAGAAAAGGACGTCCCAAAATAATTGGACATAAAGGTTCACACTCTATATCCATAATAATGAAATCAACGGGAACATAGTTGTCATTGACAATGATAAGAACATCGTCGATCTTCCCCAAAGGTTTATTTACGAAAGAGTCGACAAGAAGAAAACCAAAAGAACATGAATCAAAAGGTTTCAATTCAAATATATCATACATTCTTTTTGGCATGACGGAGGTATTAGCTCCAACGTCACATAAAGCATAGAAAGAGATGTTATTTAATTTAATTTTTATCATAGGGTCCCAACCATCATCTAGCTTCCTAGGTATGGAGGCTTATATCCTAAGCTTCTCCTCCCTAGCTTTGATAAGAGCATTTGTGATATGCTCTGTGAAGGCAAGATTAAGTGTGCTAGTGTGGGGGTCTCTAGACATTGTGTGTAATAAGATGATAACTTCTGAGAGGGTGCAACTATCAAAATCAATATCACTACTATCAAAGGTGGTAGTAGTGTCATCTAAGCTCACTTGTTTGAAACCCTCTATGTTCATAGGAGTTTCTTCTTCTATGGTTGAGGTATTAGCATCACCATTAATAGGTCCAATGGGACCAGGAGTGCATTGGGTGCTAATAGTTTCAGTGTCCTCAACAATTTGGATAGTTGCAACTGTGTGGTGTGTAGGAAGGCTCTTAATTCTATCCTCTTCCTCTTTTTCTCAAGCCCATCTTTCCTTAAGTTTATCCATCATCCTAATATTTTCATTAATTTGTAACTGGATAACATTAATAGGAGTGGCCTTACTCTCCTCAAGGGGAGATGTTCTAATTTTTAACATCTCAACATCAAGGGCTAAGCTGTCTACCTTCAAACAAAGATTATCTAGTTTAGCTAGTTTTTCTTCCACATTCTTGTTGAAGGCTTTTTGGGTAGTGATAAAGTCTCTAAGCATATTTTCTAGTTCAGAAGTGGGGTTCTTGTTGCTAGGGTAGGTGTTGTTCTTCCCATAAGTGGATGGAAACGGTCTAGGATTACTAGCAAAGTTGCCCCTATAAGCATTATTATTAAAGTTGTTTCTAGCAATGAAGTTCACATCTACTTGTTCCTGAGCAACCAAAGAATTTAAAGGAACATCATGAGGATCAATAGAGGGTTGCTTGGTAAGTAGAGACATAATTAAATCAACTTTATCATTGAGAGAGGTAATTTCCTCGACATAATTTACCTTCCTACCTGTTGGAGCGCGTTTGGTGTGCCCTTGGGAATAATTGGTCATCATCTCATCGAGAAGTTTTGTGGCAGCACCAAGAGTAGTTGACATAAAGGTTCCTCCCGCGGTCAAATCTAACAGGTTCCGCGAGGTAAAGTTCAAGCCTGCATAAAAAGTCTGGATAACCATCCAGGTAGTCAAACCATGTGTAGGGCATTTCTTAACAAGAGATTTCATACGTTCCCAAGCTTGGGCAACGTGTTCATTATCCAATTGCCTAAAATTCATAATGTTACTCCTCAATTGGATAATTTTAGCAGGTGGGTAATACTTCCCAATAAAAGCATCTTTGCACTTATCCCAAGAATTTATGCTATTCCTAGGCA
The DNA here is from genome assembly GCA_950022295.1 of Bromus sterilis. Classification (NCBI taxonomy): domain Eukaryota; kingdom Viridiplantae; phylum Streptophyta; class Magnoliopsida; order Poales; family Poaceae; genus Bromus; species Bromus sterilis. Next base: position 345,624,816 of record OX465595.1, on the reverse strand, counting down.
AAGATTGAAACCAGATTTTAGCTCCGTCCCTCAAAGAGAAAGGAAAAAGCTTGAGATTAACAACATCACCTTCTACTTCTTTATAATTTTGCATATCACATAATTCAAAAAAAATATTCAAGTGTAAACCAGCATCATCTCCAGCACCCGAGAATTGATCTCTCATAACAAGGTTTAGTAAAGCAGGTTTAATTTCATAAGAGGTAGCTGAAGTGGCAAGTGTGGAAATAGGAGTGCAGATAAAGTCTTTGTTGTTGTGACTGGTGAAGTCACACAACTTTGTGTTTTCAGAGGAACCCATAGTAGCAGCAGGTGTGGCAGATTTTTTTTGTAATTTTTGATATAAGACACAAAGACAAAAACAGAAAGGTAAACTAACAAGACTAAAAAGTAAAGGTAAAAGGTAGTGGGCACCTCCCCTATCTTATCACTCGGAGTCCCCGGCAACGGCGCCAGAAATTCGCTTGATACGCGAGAGAGGATTGCTTCTCGCCCTTTGTTGGTTACCCCAAGTGGAAGGTAAGATGCAGCGTAGCAGCAAGTTTCCCTCGGTGAAGATACCGAGGTTGAGTATCGACCAGTAGGACTCCGGCGATGATAAGTAGGTGTCAGCGGCGCACCTGACGCGGACCTGCACACAACACAATTAACTTTGCTCCCAACAAAGTTCAGAGAGGTTGTCAATCTCTCCGGTCTTGTTTTTTAAAAAGGATAAAAAAACACAGGATAATGATAATGATAACAACTGAAAGTAAAAAGCAATAAAGTAAATGAGCGTGTAAATAGTGATAAGAGTATGGACCGGGGTTCCGTGATGTTCACTAATGATGTCTCTCTCCCAAAAGACGATAAGGCTGCTATGCGAGGTAAACAAATTACAGAAGGGCAATTGAGAGGATTATAAACGCACCGCAATGCTAACTATGCTACAAAAGAAAGGAAGAGGCTCAAAAGCATGGGAAGTACACCAAAATAAGTAGACCGAAATCAATCTGCATCTACTACTAATCATCCACCTTGAGATATCTATCCAGAACATCTCGCTGGTATTAAGTTGCGAGCCCCACCCAAAGTGTAAACCCAAAGCAACAGACAACTGCATTAAAAGAACTTTGCGTAAAGTAAACAATCCTTGTAACCGCGGTTACAAGCACCGTTATTTTCCCCCTTGTGGCCACAACACATCCCCTAGACTCATGTTTCTGTCACTCAAGCGTGTCATCAGGGGGCATGTACCCACAATCGAGCATAACGTTCCCTCTTGGAGTCACTACCTACCACTTGGCCAAAGCAATAAATAGCAACGGAGAACATGCAAGAATTACTTTGGAACAAAAATACAAAAGATAAGAACCAATTATATTACTCTATCACAATCTGAACATCATCTCATAATCCATCAGATCCCATCAAACTCAGCATAGCAAAAGCAGAAAGAATTACATATGTGCCTCGATCATGTAGAACATCTCACGAGGTCTAAACCATGAAGAACAAAGAGGAGAGGAGAACATCACATAGCTACTGATCACAGACCCATGGTCCAAGGTAGACTACTCACGGCACATCCGGGAAGCGTCCATGGTGGAGGAGAAGCTCCCAGAGGTCAATCCTCCCTCCGGCAGGGTGCCGGGAAGGGTCCTGACGGTGCTCCCGATCTTGGAAGCGTGGCGGCGGCGGAACATAGGAGAATTTGTGAAATAGGGTTCTGTCTTCAGAGTTTTCCCGTGACGGAGAATAAATAGGCGAAGGGGGGCCACCAGGGGTCCAGGCGCCCCCTTGGCGCGGCCAGGCCCCTGGCCGCACCAGGTGGCCACCTGGGCCCCTGGTGGTGGCCCTCTGGGCCCACTTGGGTGTTTCTGGAAGAGTCCGTTGCGCTGATTTTTATCCGATTTTCCCGAATTTTTGGAGCATTTTTAATATGGGGGAAACCTGGAATAGAAAAACAGCAGAAAACTGGAGCTGGCACTGGGGTGCACTGAGTTAGTAGGTTTATCCAAATATGATCAAAAGTGTATGAAAGTATATCTAGATCATAGCAATATCACACAAAACATGCATGGAGCGAGCAGAAATTATCGATACGTCTGAGACATATCACCATCTTATACGGGGACATGCCCATGGGATTTTTTAAGTAGTTCTATACGCTCACAAAGCATCTCCCAACTTATTTGAACAGTCCTTCCTAGAACTGTTAACTGTCTTTTGCAAGATCAACTTGATATCTCTATTGGTGAGCTCAACTTGCCCACTAGTTTGAGGATGGTACGGTGAAGCAATCCTATGATTGACATCGTACTTGGCTAGAGCTTTTCTAAAAGCTCCATGCGTGAAGTGTGACCCTCCATCTGTCATAAGATACCTAGGTACACCAAACCTAGGGAAGATTACATCTTTGAGCATTTTCAAAGATGTCTTGTGATCAACACTCTCAGTGGGGATTGCTTCAACCCACTTTGTAACATAATCAACGGCTACTAAAATGTGAGTGTACTTGTTTGAGGGAGGAAAAGGACCCATAAAATCAAAACCCCAGCAATCAAAAGGCTCAATCACTAGTGAGTAATTCATAGGCATCTCATTCCTCCTTCTAATATTACCAACTCTCTGATACGTCTCAAACGTATCTATAATTTCTGCTTGCTCCATGCATGATTTGTGTGACTTTGCCATGTTTTTCTTGAACTTTCATACACTTTTGATCATATTTGGACTAACCTATTAACTCAGTGCACCTAGTTGCCAGTTCCTGTTTTCTGCTGTTTTAATATTTCAGGTTTTCCGACCATTAAAAGTGCCAAATAAATTCCGGAAAAATTATATAAAAAATCAGCGTCCCGGAAGCTTCCCGAAGAACCAAGGAAGGAAGGGAGTGGACCCACCAGGGCCCCAGGAGGGTCCCTGGCGCGGCCCCACCCTCTCGGTTCCCCCTTTGGCCTATATTTAACCCCCACGGAGGAAACCCCTAATATCGATATGCTATTCTGTAAGAGCAAAGTTTTGCCCCCATGTGTAGGGGATTCCAGCCCTAGGAGGAAGTTAGCCTAACGTCCGAGTAATGAGGCAAGGTACGCACCCCCGGCCCCTCGGCCACCTTACAATAAAACCAACTGTTCTGCCAATTCTTGACAGAATCTGGCACACTAGAGGGAAAATACTGCACCCCTTGTTTCTTAGCCAAGAACAGGCCACCGCATAGGTGATTGAACTCCACGCCACCACCCTCCCCAGACTTCTTCTCCTTTTGAGGCTTAATGGCGTATATGCTACGGAAAAGGTGCCAGTGAGGCTCTATGCCTAAGAATCCCTCACAAAGGGTGAAGAAGCTAGCGAGAAGAGTAACAGCGTTGGGGACAATGTGATGAAGCTGAGCACCCATAAAAGACAAAAAATCCAAGAATAAGGGATGTGGAGGAAGAGAAAATCCGTGGTCCACATGCGAAAGAAAAATGACTCTCTCACCGTCCCGTGGAGCAGGCTCGTCTTCCCCAGCCGCGGGAAGGCGACAACCCTCGCGGGGAACCAGATCGACATCCTGGTACCCCAGCAGCATGTCCTCTGTCACGATTGACGGAAGCCATTCCCCCGCAGACATGGTCTCGGCGGCGGCGGAAGGGCATCGCGAGTGACGGCCTCCCAGGATGGAGCACGGCCGGCCGGCGGAGGTGTCTCGGCGGCGAGATCGAGCGGGTAAGGAAGAGATGAAGCGAGAGAGAAAAGTGAGAGCGGCTGCGCGGGGGAAAATGAGTAGATCTGCCCCAAACCGAAAGGTAGGAGCGATTTTATAGCCCCAGGTTGCAACCGCCACGCGTCAGATCCGCACCCCATTATGGGCTTGCCGGTTGCCCTCCCCATAAAACCGCTCAACTTCCCCATAATCCCTCCCACTTCCCCACGGACAGTTAATTATTATCCTATAAGACCGCCGCAGGAATCGAGGAGACAGGCCCAAACAGTGCGCCCACTTGTCTGGGCAAGAAGATTCTCTGACAAGGCAAGATCCTTTGTAAAAGACCGAATCTGATGTTGATCCGAAGCTCAAAACCACCTCAACTACTCAGAAGATACGAAGCATAACACACACCGACCAAACGCTCCGAGTACGCCATCACTCGGAAGAAATTACCAAGCTCCCGCAGCGACCGAGTAAGCGGTCACTCGGAAGTACCACGAAGAGAACCACTTGAGGGTTCTCCGTGAAACGAAAAATCTCGCACCCAATTACTCGGGCAAAAATCCGAGTAATTAACTCGCTGGTGGCCCGTCTCTGACGTAGAATGCCAGGCCACCAGCAAGACCCGGCGCAGGGGGTAAAGAATCAATGTCCCATGTGGCATGGCCTAGGACTCGTCACGATGTCCTAGGGCATTGAACTTTACAAATTTGGTTCATATGGAGTTTAAGGCCTTTTTACTCCGAGACACGCCTTCCGAGGCCTCAGTCCACCTCTTCCGAGAGACGTTTGAGTGTCGCCAAAATTTTCCGCTAACCTGCCCAACTCATACTCGAGGGAAAAGTTCAAACATCAATAAAGCCCTTCCGGGCCTCTTACTGAGTTTAATCTTCGCATACCTTAGAAAATCTGACAAACGTCAGCCACCTCAATTACGAGCACCCGAAAGCGCTTGGGGGCTACTGTCGTGGTAATACTAAAGGCATACCCCTAGGCAAGGGAAACCAAGGGGTACCCTTAAGCCCTTGGTTCTCCAAACACACCCAGCAAAATAAGATCAGTAAAAAACATAGAGCATTAACAATCTCCGAGTAACAAGTTATTCGAAGATCAGAAGCCGCTTCCGAGTACACAGCTACTCGGAAGTCCAGCAAGATCCGAGTAGATCGACACTCGGAAGAGATCGGCGAGTCTTCCCTTACTCGGATCACGGGAGCGCAACGGACAGGAAGCATTCAAGGCTGCAGGCGTTTCTCCTCCTTTATTAGTAGTAATGGGCAGACCGTTTTTGTATTTAATACGCATTCAATCTTGTAATTAAGACCCATTTAAGCCGAGGCATTAAGGAGGTAGGGGAGCACTCTATATAAGCCCCCCTCCCCTCCGGCGTGGGCACGCGCAACATTTTCCCTTCTCAGTACTTCTGAAGAAAGAACACCCGAGTCAGCCTGGGACAGGACTAAGGTTTTTATCTCTACGGAGAGGCCTAACATGTATAATTCCCTTGCGTCAACCCTCTCTACGTACAGATTCATTTAGCTCCTTTCATACCCCTATATCTATTGTCACGATTATATCCACGACACAAGGTACGTTACTTCGGGAAGCCAGAACTCGCACTTAGAATACTTAGCATAGAGTTTGTGTTCTCGAAGCTTTTCCAGTATAAGGCAAAGATGTTCGGCATGTTCTTCTTCATTCTTGGAGTATATCAATATATCATCCAGATAAACCACGACAAACTTGTCGAGATATTCCATGAATATATAGTTCATCAATCGGGAAAAAGTGGTTGGGGCATTCGTCAAGCCAAAGGACATGACAGTGTACTCGTATGAACCATAGCGAGTAATGAAGGCGGTCTTCGGAATGTCCTCTTCACGGACTCGGATTTGGTGATAACCCAACCTCAAGTCGAGTTTAGAAAACACCTTGGATCCAGCAAGTTGATCATACAAATCATTGATCCGAGGAAGTGGGTACTTGTTCTGTATCGTGGCTTGGTTGATAGGTCGGTAATCTTGGACCAAACATTTCGTTCCATCACTCTTCTTGACAAAGAGCGAAGGTGCTCCCCAAGCAGAGGAACTAGAACGGATGAAGCCTTTGTCGAGTGTTGTGTCGATCTCCTTCTTCAGTTCAAGGAGGTGGTGAGGTGGCATCTTATAGGGACGCTTGGCAATAGGGACGGTGCCATGCTTCAAGTCGATGACGAATTCCACCTCTCGGATCGGGGGTATTCCCGAGAGTTCTTCTGGGAAGACGTCGGGAAAATCACGAATGACTGGAACGTTCTCAATCCCGTCAAGAGGTGAGATATTCAGAGCATTCATCATATAGATCTGCGTTTCCGCATCTTGGGTAATTCGGGTGGTGTGGTTAACAATCTCGCCGGAGGGGTGAAAAAGTTGGAAAGAACTGGTGCCACAATACAGTGTGGCATCGTGGACTTTCAACCAATCCATGCCCAGAATGAGGTCTATGGTGGAAGACTTCAGGAGGATGGGGGAAGCAAGGAACTCAATTCCTTCAATTTCGACGATGGTTTTGGGCACTATCTTGGAGGTGTGGCAATGGCCTATCGGAGTGCGGACAACCATCGGTGGATCCATCTTTTCTACCGTGAAGTTATGCGACAAAGCAAATGCTTCCGACATGAATGAATGCAATGCTCCTGAATCAAATAAAATAGTAGCAGGTACTGAATTAACAAGAAGGGTACCCATCACGGTAGCAGGTTTCTCCTGAGCTTCTTCAACATTAATGTTGTAAGCATGTCCGCGAGTGTGAGCAGAAGACCCAGTGTTATAGTTGGGGGTCCTGTTGTTGCCACGGCCAGCAGGGTGAACTACCAGTTGATTCTGTCGCTGGGGGCAGTCTCTGGAAAAGTGACCTGGCTAATGGCACTTGAAGCATAGGCCATCTTGAGGACGGAGGGGTGCAATCTCATTCTTTGGCTGTCTCGGTGGGGGCGGCGGTAGGCGAGGTGCAACATACGACGACCTTGGTGCAGGGGCAGGTGGACGATACACACTGTGTGGAAGCCAAATGCGTTACTTCTGTGCTGTGCCCGAAGATGAGCCAACATCACGGGGGCGTCTCGGCGAACCCCTGAACTTAGCCTGAGCGGTCTCAAGAGTGATAGTCTGGTTCACCATGGTGGCGAAGTCGGGGAAGACATGCAGGGCCAGAGCAAGCTGGAGGTCTGAGTTGAGTCCATCACAGAACTTCTCTTGCCTACTTGCATCATTGGGGAGGTCACTTGCAGCATAGCGGGAGAGGCGGAGGAATTCCCTCTGATATGCCTCGATAGTTTTGTTGCCCTGAACGAGGTTGCGGAACTCAGCCTTCATACGGTTCATAATCGCCTGGGGGACATAACGAGCTCGGAAGGTAGTCTTGAACTCATTCTAGGTGATAACAATCCCTTCAACTAGCAAGCCCTTGTAGGTGTCCCACCACTGAGCAGCGGGGCCACGCAGGAAATAGGACGCGAAGTTGACGTAATCAGCAGCGCTCACATTAGCGAACTCCAGCTGACGAGTGATGTCACGAAGCCAATCATCGACATCCAGCGGCTGTTCAGGTTGGTGGAAGAGAGGGGGATTGAGACGCATGAAATCCCACAGAGTAACCACAGGCGGTTGGTTCTAGTGCTAGTTCTGGTTCTGATTCTGGTTTTGGAGCTGATCTATGACTCCTTGCATAAACACTTGGTTCATCTGAAACTGTTGCATCATTGCGGCCATGTAGTCCTGCGGCGGAGGTGGATCGTTGGCACCACGACCACGACCACGACCACCACCACCAGCCATCCTACTAGAATTTAACAGGGGTATTTCAGCGATGAAAATTTAACGAGATGCTGGAAACGAGTAAGAGGTAAAGCGACAACAAAGAGGAGGCGCGGATATATAGGAGTAGTCATATAAGACATACACATCCACACATAGAGTCAACCGGAAAATCGGGCAGCGTAACATCATAGAAATTAAGGAAAAAGGACACACTAGGCGGCGCGCAGACCGCGGTAAGGATTACACGACGCGACATAGATTCCACTATGTCAATAACGCCACAAGAAAACTGTTGGCCACAGGAGTTAATGCCAGAGGACGCGCGGCCTGCCCAGAATGAGAATGGGATCCGCGGTCCGGGACCTGGGGTAGAACTCCTGCGACACGACTCAATCAATGGGGTAGCACCAGAACGCCGGGTGGAATCAAGAGAACGTGATCCTAATGTCAGAGTTTGTAAAACTTACCAGCAAGGATAAGAGAGCAGATTCCCAGAGCATAGGTAAGGAGAAAAGGATCCTAATAACATAGATACCACACGTAGTGACATCGATGTGGGCCCGTAAGCCAAACATTAAGTTAGCAAAATAGTTTTTCAAAGTCTAGACTCAACTTCGACCAGGTAGTGGGTGGGTGGCTTCCTACAGGCAGTCGGCTCTGATACCAACTTTTGACGCCCCCAAAATCAGACCGTGTACAGTAATCATACACGCAGGGTACACGGCTGAGATTAGGGTGCCACAGTGAGAATATCACAGCACAACACTAAACACAAAAGGATAAACCAATATGTTACAATAAAGGGGGGGTCGCGCGGACCTGAATACATAAGTCATACAAGCCATAATATCTGAGTACAGACATAGTTAGTCAAGTTTTGCCTTAAGAAGGCTAGCACAAATAACATCAGAGATACAGATCGAAAAGGCAAGGCCTCCTGCCTGGGAGCCTCCTAAACTACCCCTGGTCCTGGTCAGCGGGGGTCTCGACGTAGTAGTAGGCGCCTCCGGGGTACTCCTGCTCCTGGGCTCCAACGTCGACTGCAGCGGCCGATCAGGCAAAACAAAAAGGGGGAAATAAAGCAAGGGTGAGTATCTAGAATACCCGCGAGTCTTACGTCCGCTACTAAGCATTATGCATTGTATCAAATGGAAAGGGGAGGCTGTATATAGTGGACTGCAAGATAGAAATCAGAATAAGGATAAGAAGCTAGGCCTATCGAAGACTAGCATCTTCTGACGTGTCTTGCATCATGAGAAGAGAAACAGCCAACAGTTCAAAAGCATGAATGTAATAACAATGGAGCAGAAGTTTCTTCTGCATTGTATAATAGTAAGTTGTAATGATTAATAATAATAATGCCTCCGAGTTCCCTTCCTCGACTCCCTGCGAGGAAGAAGACCCGGAACCATACAATTTAATAGTAGTAGTTTGTAGTGGTAAGATCCAGCTTCAGCATAAAGCGTCCTGTTACCGTGGACACGTCTATTCGAATAGATTAAACTCCCTGCAAGGGTGCACTACTGTTCAGCCTGCACGCTCGGATCTCCAGGGTGGCGTGAACCTTGTTAGGGAATGCCCCAGCGAGGCTATCCGACACGACGCAGCCCATCCTAGGCTCAACAGTGAGGCCATCCGCCGGACTATATCCTATGCGCCAAGGGGTCTAGGTCCCTCACCCTTGCACGCTCCTGCATGGTGCGTGGCTGGCCAGTGAAGCAAAAGAAAATCCAAATACACACCGCTCGAGCGAAGAAGACACAACTTCCTGGCGCAAGCCGCGGTACTGCTGACGTCTGAAGAGCTTTCGGACAAACTACGACGCAGGGGAGCCCATAACTCCTTATCCCACGTGAAGGTAGTGCGTACAGGCCTTTGCGGCCTCTCAAGTCATCCGCCGAACCATTTAGCATTTTAATTAACCTGCTTGACAACCGTTATCGTTGCCTCGACTTAACTGACCCGCGGTCAACGACAGCAGTCAGGACCACCAGTACATCGGTGTCTGCCCTGTCGTCCCACCAAGTCTCTGTGGTTACCAACAAGGTGAACCGTCTCCTTACCTTGTCTCGCGTGTGCTCTTGGTAGAGCTCTACTTTTCGTGGTTTGGTAACTCTCGCGAGATACGAGCAGGGGCCAAGCACGCCAGTAATGTCGGTCGTACCCTCCCTGTCGTTCCCGACGCAATACCACTCGCGGGCACCGTTGGGTCGCCCGACTTCTTACCTTAAGGACAACTGTTGCTCAGCTACCTAGAGCGGCTATACAGGGTCAGCAACGAGGGGAGTGCAAGGATTACTCCTTGATAGCTCACACTTGATGGTGGCTCGGCAGAGCCGAGCTAGGGGGCCTTAGGCGGTGTCTGCATTGTACCGTACCTGTGCAGTTGTATATATATTGTATCCGTGTTCACTCCCCTGAGTGGTCACGACCTGCTATCTAGTCCTAGCTAACAATGCGCAGGGCTCACTTCTGAATATAACATATTTATAATAAGCAGCATAGGATAAAGGAAGGTACATCAAGGGGCGACAAAATCAGGCTATGCAATTGAATAGGATTGTAACGTAGCAGCAGCAGTATCCATGCCTAGTGCAAGAAATGTACGGAAAGGATAGGTGATATCTAGGGAAGAGAATGGCTCTTCTTGCCTGGTAGCTCGACGGTAGGGGTAGGGTCGTCGACGAAGTAGTCGTACCCGGCAGCGGTGTAGTCGGTGGCAGCAGCGGGGTCTATCGGAGAATAAAGGGGGGGGACAGTAAATATAAAGAAAACATAGAAATCAAATCCATGATATGACAGATGAAATGTTATCGGTGCTCTAACGTAGTACGAGGCACTCAGCTCGGAGCTGAAATTCTTCCGGGGATGAACTATCGGCTCCGGGTGATTACCGGACAGGGTGTCCGGAGAGGGAAGGTACCATGCCGGAGGTGTCATGGACATCCGACAAACATGTGAAGGGTGTATCCGTGTTAGTTGATCCATTCTGAACAACTTTCGTGTTCAGAATAAATTCATCCGGATAGTTTATCGGTATCGGGCAATCATCGGACAAACGGTCCAGAGGGGGATGTCAATGTTCGTGGTGTTAGAGGGGTGTGGTTGGTATATGGATAGCGGATCCGTATTCTTTATATTTTTCTCATCAATTTTCATGTATAAAGTTTTTGAATCTGATTTACGGTTTAAAAGATATTCAATTTTAAAGTTTAAACCATTTTAAATGAATTTTTGAATTTCTTTTATTAACAAAATGCAACATTATCCAGAACAGTAAGATTTGACTGGTCAAACCTGACCAGTGGGTCCCACTAGTTAGCCTCACATTTTAATAAAAAGCATTTTATTTAATTTAACAGAAATGGGACCCACATGTCATAGCCTAGTTAATTCAGAAATTGTTTTTATTAATAAAATGCAGTGGGGTCCAGGTGTAGGTGACACATGTTTATGATTAATCATTTCATTTAATCAACCATGTCCTGGGGCCCAGCTGTCATAGAGTCAAATTATTCCAACAATTATTTTAATTTAATAGGGGTTACTTAAGTGGATGGACCCACATGTAAGTCATAGAGGGGTGTTTCCATTAGTTTTAACCAGAGACTATTAGGGGGGATGTTAGGGAGTGCATTAGCGCTAATTAAAAACCTGACATGGGGGCCACCTTCCAGTGACAGAGGTCCATGCCGGCGAGGAAGTGGGCGCCGACGGCGGGCGTGTGCTCGCTCCGGGCCATGGTAGGAGGCGTTGGAGGGCGCGTTCGAATGGGCTCGTCGAGCCGCGCCGATTGGGGGTCACAGGGCGGCCGGACATGGCCAGAGCAGATCTCGCGGTGGTCAATGGCGGTGGTCGGCTTACGGCTTCAATGGCAACCGGCGACGCGAGGCGAAATCGAGTGACCTACTAGGTTGAATCGATCCTATGGTCTACGGGGAGCACACTGGTGCCATTTGCGGGAGCTAAGGGGCACGGGGAGCATGGTTAGAGCCAGCCACGGCGGCGGCCAGATCACGGCGGCCATGGAGGGTGCGCCTACGATGACGGAGAGGGGCAAAATGCGCACGGGGATGATAGAGGGGCTCACAGTGGCCGTGTAGAGGAGCAAAGCGGGCTCGGGGGCGGGGCGGGTGGCCGGAATTCGATAAGCTCGCCGGCGGCTTGGGGAAGGAGGTGAGCTCGATTCGCGCCGTGTGTAGGCTCCGGGGACGACTCCTTCTGTAGGTAGGCGAGGTTGACGCTGGCGAGCGCGATGGACAACCCAGCTCAGCCTGAGGGCGTCAGTGGCCACGCCGGAGCGCGACAACGGCGACGGCGGGCTCAGGACCGCTCGGGGGCGCGCCGTGGGGAGAAGAAAACGGCGTGAGGGGGCAGGGAGATGGCGGCTAGGGTTTCCAAGGCGCAGGGGGCGGGGGAGGTCTTATGCACGCCGCCGGCCGTGGATGGCCGCCACGGCACGCCGGCCGGCCGTGGGATGGCCTCCACGCAAGGTGAACAGCGCATTAGGGATGAAGACAAGGGGAGGGGAAGTGGGCCAGGCCCGGGCAGGCCGGGAAGGAGGTGGGCCTCGCCTAGGGCGAGTTATAGCCTTTTTATTATTTTCTTTTCTTTTTTCTTTCTGTATTTTCTTTGTGTAATTAATTCAATTGCTTCTGCATTTTTGTAAATTGTGTTAGGTGTTTGTAAATTAAGTCTATACCCCATATCAGTGATATAAAAGGTTTGGGGCATATATAAATTCCTTTGATATTTCTTTTAATTAATAAATACTCAAAGTGGGGTTTTTAAGCTACTGTTTGAATTGTTTGAATTATTTCATAGCTCATAAAAATACCCAAGTTGGTGTATCATGGCCCACTGATTATTTGTGAATTAACAAAAGTGGTTGGAAAATTTTTGGGCAAAGTTTTATTTGCCACAATGTTTTTATTATCCACCAAAAGGGGTTTTGGGTTTTGAGTTGATTCCAAGTGATCAAAGTGCATTGGGCATTGGTTTTGAATATCAACCATCATGGTATTGAGCATGATCAAATGCAAAGTTTGTTCAAGGCAAAATAAGAAACAATGGTTAGCAACGGTGATTATCATTAGCAAAGTAATTACTGTTCCACAACACTGAGGGTGTTACACGTAGCACTAGTGCTCAGAACAATACCTTTTCTTGTAGTAGATGGTAAGATCGGAACCTTGGGGTCTCCTTTATTACCCATAGCGGATAACGTGCAGCAGGCAAAATACTTCAAGTAGACTCGTAAATAAAGCTATGCTCCCCGGCAACGGCGCCAGAAAACAATACTTGATGACCCTCAACTGTAGGGGATCGAGATAGTCTTCGCGGGAAAGATCACCCAATTTATTGATTCGACACAAGGGGAGCCAAATAATATTTATAAGTTTTGACAGTTGAGTTGTCAATTCAACCGCACCTGAAATATACTTGCTTGCAACAAAATATTAATAGCAACGGTGATATGATAGTGGTAGTGGCAACAGAGAAAGTAAAGACAGCAAAAGTAACAACTAGTAACCAGCAGGATTAAAACACTGTAGGCTAGGGCGATGGATGGTTGGGCTCTGCTTGGATAAGAGTGAACATGCAATAGATTTTAACACGGGGCAAGGCACACAGAAAATCAAGGATCATCTAGCAAATATCAAACATTAGGCATGTATCCCGTAGGTAGTTGTGCGCGCTTGCAATAAGAACTTGCACATCATCTTTTGTCCTACCATCCCGCTACGAACGGGGCCAAAAGGAACTTATGGAGATTAAGGTCCTCCTGTCAAAGAGAACCGGAACAAAACAATAAACTCAATGGATACATGAAACCATCAAATTATGAAACCCTTTGGTGTCCCAAGTTGTCACCTTTGGGATCGCCGGTTCCGGACCATAATAGGTGCATACAACTCCTAGAGGGGGTGAATAGGTCTTATTACAAATTTTATCACTACTTAGCAATTTTAGGCAATAATGCGGAAGATAAAGGTGTGCCTAACAATTGGAAGGTTTACCTAGCTATGACAAGATAAACAATAAGCACAATATACTAAAGCAAGTGTGGGGAAAATAATATGGTAGCACAAGTAATAAGGGGAAAGAGTAGGGATAACCGAATGACGCGAAGACAACGATGTATCCCGATGTTCACTTCCTTGGAGGGAAGCTACTCACCGTTCGGAGAGAGTGGGTGAAACCACGAAGGCACACCAATGCCACGAAGGCTCACTCTATTCCCCTTGAGATATCACCACGAAGGCGATTCCAAACCACTACCGGTTGACCTTAAAGGTGGTCACCAAACCCTCACAAACTCAACGGGGGTAATCAAAATGGTCGATTCATCTCCGAAGAACTCCTAACCGCCTAGGATTCTCCAACCTCCAAGAGTAACAAGATCAATGGGGAAAAGATCAATGCTTTCTCAAATCACGAATTGCTTTGGTCGGAAGATGGGGAAGGGACGGATCTATCACGTGGTGAAAGATCCGACAAGAACTCTCACAAATCTCTCCGGGATCTTGGATTTAGTGTAGGAGAAAGGGGAGAGGGACCACTTGGTGTTCTTGAGTAAAATGAATGAAGTGGGTAGGGGGTATATATAGGTGCTCAAGAAAACTAGCCGTTTTGAGCTATCTGCTATGCTCCGGACGTCCGGGACTTAAGTCAGACGGTCCGGGCTGTGCCCGGACGGTTCGACCTGAGATCCGGATGGTCCAGCAGGACAACACATGCTCTAATGTATGTGACGACGGACAGTCAGGGAAGCACAGTCGGACGATCCGGCACATGACCCGGACGGTCCGGAAGATTGTGCACCCTCTGGTCCTGGGAGCATAATTATTCGGACGGTCCGGGGTGCAGCTCGGACGATCCGGGCTGAGCCCGGACGGTCCGGATGATTGTGCCCCCTCTGGTTTCGGGACCGTAATTATTTGGATGGTCCGGGGTCTAGCTCGGACGGTCTGACCTGACACGCGGACGGTCCGGAGAATTATGCACCCTCGGGCGTCTCGGGATCGTAATTATTCGGACGTCCGGGGCCGTGGACGGACGGTCCGGGATGTGGCCCGGACGATCCGGCATATGCAGTGAGTGCTCAAATTGAAGTGTTTTGAAAACCCTACACAACTATATTGATTTTTCTTAGATGTATGAAAATGTGTTTTACATGTTGAAGTTTTAATGATTTGAGCAAGAATGAACTCAACCTTATGATCCCCTCTTAATAGTGCGGGGATCCCTATGACTCAAGATGTAATAGTAAAGAAGACTTAGCGTCATCTTCAGTCGTTATGTCGAATTCTTGAGTGCGGTTGAGGTTCAGCATATGATCCCTACACGATGATGTCAAGAGAACTAACCAACTTACTGTGTGTCACTTAACAAACATAGTTAGTCCCCTATGTGTATATTGTCATCAATCAACAAAATATGCTTAAGGGCATGATTGCACTTTCAAACATAAATATACTCATGAAAACACAAGTGGTTTAGATCTGAAAACATGGCACTCGGGCCCAAAGTGACAAGCATTAAGAGCAACAAGTTGTAACAAAGATGATAAAAACCAAAGTAGATGATAGGCAACATACCCCCAACAATCTGACGAACTATTACATGATCTAACTCATCTAATCCCTACCATCCCCTTTGCCTACAGCAGGGAATTACTCACACATGTTAAGAGAAGTCATGGAGGGAGGATGGAGTGGTGATGATGATGACGATGGCGATGATCTCCCCTCGCCGGAGGCCAAATCAGCCTCCAGATTAGCCCTCCCGGAGAAGAACTGAGGGTGGCGGCGGCTCCGCGACGGAAACTGGAAAAGCGACTTCTGTTCTGGGGTTTTCCCATCACGATAATAAATAGGGGCCTCGGTAGGGCACCAGAGGAGGAGGGAGTCCTCCAGGCGGCCTACCAGCGTGGCCAGGGGTGGGGCGGCGACAGCAGGGCGCCTGGAGCCCCTGTGGCTCCCCTCTGGCCCCACCTCTGGCTCGTGGAAGCTTCGGGTGCGTGGATTTTTCGTGAATTTTCCTGGAATTTTCCGAGATACAAAAAAATCCATTTTCCTCAACACAATAAACCATACAGGCAGCTCTGCTG
Source organism: Bromus sterilis (assembly GCA_950022295.1). Lineage (NCBI taxonomy): Eukaryota > Viridiplantae > Streptophyta > Magnoliopsida > Poales > Poaceae > Bromus > Bromus sterilis. Next base: position 345,609,230 of record OX465595.1, on the reverse strand, counting down.
AAAACAGCGTCAGTCCGGGTTAGTTTAGTTCAAATCATGCAAGAATGAGGGAAAAACAATAGCAAAAGTGTTTGAAAAAGTAGATACGTTTAGGACGTATCATATGCTGATTGTATGAGATGTTGTATCCTTGTTGTTGTAATTTTGTGATATCATGTTGGAAATCCGGGCATATGGCATTGTCATATGTCGCGGTGGGACCGATATGTGCTTCGTCCCCGGAACAGTGCCGCATATCGGGCCTTACATAGTGCATGAAGCTTAACATTGTATTAGAGCCTAAGATCTGAAGTTCAAAACCCGGCTTTCATAATTTATCTAAAAAATATTCTTCACCCCCTTTGTCCACGTATGAGCCTCTTGAGCCATACGTTTGAGTCTATACACGTGAAAGCCTTTTCAACAATTTGGACCACGTGAGAGCCTTTTTAGCCATTCAAACTTTTAGCTGCGTTGGCTAATGCATAAACTCAACAGTAGTGAGCCAAAGCATAGCAACTCATGTACGAAGCCACAAAAGCACGCAGAAACTGATGAGCTAAATTATGATCAACTCAATTGCTAGCTCTCGTACGGGTTTGATCACATCATATATGTATTGATTATATTTTGCACTTTAGATGCTTCCTAATGATTCTGTATAAACTTTTCTAACTCTTCTCCTCCTTTATAGGTCAATTTACAACCCCAAATTTTCATACAATCTATTCAAACTATCTGTCGGGATGGTTGCCTTCTACTTTGCAGGAATGTACTTGGAGCACAAGATTATATTCGGCGACCATAGTTTTGAAAGCAAGCAACATGAGAAGAAGAGGGATGATTAATGTCCAGATATAGTATATGCTTTGAAGTGTCTTAGTTTCCGTGAGCAATCGTATGCCTCCTAGTTCGTGTTTCTACTGACTATGTGAATTCATCCTCGTATAATTGCGTTTGTGATTGGCGCTTTAGTCGACCTTTCCATAAATAAATAACTTCTCCAAAGACTAGTGACTGTCTGATTTTACACATGATTTGGCTAATACATGAGATACAACATTACGACGCCGATGAACATGTTTGAAGGTCACAGAAGAGAGATCCCTTGTTGCATACTTGATATCAGCACAATGTAACAAACATCGGGACGATCCATGGAATTGAGGCGTTGTACTATAGATAGACAATCTGAAGCAAAAACCACATCATGAAAACCTTCATCATCAGCAATATCAAGGATAAGATAGCCCGTTAAATGGTTAATATCTCGGTGATATAGCTGCCAAGAAAGCTTGCCGATATTTGTTTTCTTCGTTGAATATCGGCAAATAGCGGAATATATTTGTGATATATCGGAAATCTTGGTTGTCAAATATCGGTAAAATGTTTGCCGCTATATCACTTATCCCACTATTTTAAATCATGAGCCAAATATACATCTTGAATCGCAAGGGCTTCAACTAGTTTCGTGGCGGTGACCACCACGAAGAGCTTGAAGCAGGGATCTCACACCTTTGTGTGGGTGTAGATTTGAAAAGATGCACCGGAGTTAAAGTAGCTTAGAGCAACTCTAATGGGCCGACCCAAACGGACACCAATTTGGTCCGCCATTTGTCCTTTTGGGTCGAGCCGGCGGACCAAACGCCCGCAAGGTGTCCGTTTGGGTTGCGAGGTCCCCACAGATGCGAGAAGGGCGCAAATATGGGTCCGTAAAAATCATTAATTATACATTAAAAAAACATCCCATTCAAACCCCTACACCCTAGCTCATCGCCGGCTGCTCCCTGGGTCGCCTACTGATCTTTCACGTCGTCGTCGTCGTCGTCCCCGCTGAGGTCGATGAAGGCCGGCGGCGACCACAACCGCTGCGGTGGCTCCGATGGTGAGGGTGACGGCGGCAGTAGCTCTGATGGGTCGCACTGGAAGGTTCAACGCGTTCCCACGAGATCGCGGATGATCTCGCGCACGCAGGCCTCCTCGTGGCCAGCCGGCGGCGGCGGAGGAACATCCTCGTACCAGAAAAAATAGTGTCCGAGCAAAAAAAAATCCCAGAAATATTTTTTGCCTAAAAAAATATAAGCCCAAAAAACCAACTTTTCCCTGAAAAATATATTTCCAATGTTTTGGGAAAGATTAAATTTCGGGAGAAAAATAGTATTTTTCTTTGGGAAAGAAACGTGTTTTTGTCCAAATTCTTTTTTTGGATATAAATGTGTTTATTCTCTAAAATATTTTTCAGAGTAAAAAATAATTATTTTTGGAAAAAAAATGGTTTTTTGGAAAGGAATGTTTTTTGTCAAAAAATATATATTTCAGAAATGCATATGTATATATACAAGCGGTTACATATGATATCATGTTCGCACAATATTAAAAGATTACTTTGAGATCCGTAAAAATTGTGCTAGGAACATTGCATATTTTATACAAAACCCAATGCAATGCACCTAATCCTTAATGAAATTTTTTACTTTTTCCAGTGAATTAAACCATGCATTTTCAAATCATATATGAACCAATACATAATAGCATATTAGTCATATGTTTTTCCTGCTCCTATGTTTTTAGAAACCTACAAACAATGAAGCAATTTTAAGTTCCATTTCATATATGCTGGTAGAAAGTTATGGTATGTATTCAAATAACTATATCTTATGGAATGATCAATAATAAAAATAAACCCATAGTGCAAAAAATATAGATTTTTTTGTCAAAAATCTCAAATAACAATGCACGAATAAGATATCATATGTACCCGCTTACACATGTACATATATTTTGCGTAAAAACTAATTATTGTTTCAGAAATAAATGTGATTTTGTGTCCGGATATATATTTATTCGGGTAAAATAAAGTTGGGAAAGAAATGTGTTTTTTTGCGAAAAATATATTTCCAGTGTTTTCGGAAAGATTAAATTTTGGGAGAAAAACAGTTTTTTCACCAAAAAATATATTTTTCGGATATAAATGTGTTTTTGTCCAAAAATATTTTTTTGGGTAAAAAATACGTATTTTTGGAAAGAAATGTTTTTGTCCACAAAAATATATATTTGGGTAAAAATTAATTATTGTTTCAGAAATAAATGTAGTTTTGTGTCCGGAAATATATTTGTTTGGGTAAAAACATTTTTTGTGGGAAAAAATGTGTTTTTTGGTGAAAAATATATTTCCAGTGTTTTGGGAAAGATTAAATTTTGGAAGAAAAATAGTTTTTTTGGGGAAAGAAATGTGTTATTTGTAAAAAAAATATTTTCGGATATAAATGTGTTTTTTGTGCAAAAATATTTTTTTCGGTAAAAAATAACTGTTTTTGGGAAAGAATTGTTTTTTGTCCAAAAATATATATTTTTGTTGTAAAAACTAATTATTGTTTCAGAAATAATCGTGATTTTCTGTCCGGAAATATATTTATTCGGGTAAAAACATTTTTTTTGGGAAATAATTTTTTTTGGGTAAATGTTTTTATTATTGGGTAAACAAAAAAATTGTGGGGAAATAAATGTTTTTTTGTCCAAAAATATTTTTTCCTGGAAAGAATGTTTTTTGTCTAAAAATATTTTTCTCCCAAAATATTATTTTTTGTGGAAATGGAACGGGCTGACGTGTTAGTTCCATCTGTCAGAACGACCAAACCTAACGGCTCTTGACAGGTGGGCCATAAATATCATAAACCGCATTAAAATTAACCCGTTTTGAGATTTGGGTTTTTTTGCCAACGGTTACCAAAAAAGTGATAACTTTTTAGAAGATTAAGAAAAACAATAGTTTTCCGTAACCCTTGCCTGTAAAGTGGTAGTTTTCTTGCTATTTACTTTTAGGTGATGCTTCATAGTACATGCCCTAACCAAACTTGATCTTTATTAATCAATTGATGTGTTTCTCTTTATATAATACTTTCTCTATTCCAAATTTAATGACTACAACTTTGTATATATACATCCACATGTACATAAGTGAAAGTCATCTTCACATGTACACAAATGAAAGTCATCTAATTTGGAATGGAGAGAATACATGATACACATTAGCAAATTCTCTAGCATACCATGTAGCAAATTCTCTAGCCTGTATATGAAAAAGATCTTATATCTCTCTGTTGACCATAGATACTCTTTTTTAAAATGGAATGTGGACTCTTACTGCACAACAGTATTTCTATCAGCTATTTCTATTTAGTCAAAGCTGGGTATAATGCCTGTTAGGCCCAATTCACACAGCATGCACCCAGTTAATAATTAGCTTGCGCTAAAAAAAACTTAATAATTAGCTTGAACCCTGAAACTTTTGATTAGTGGTCCGTATTTGCAGTTCTTCGTCTACGGACTAAAGGTACCCGCCTAAAAGCGTGGACGCAGAAGATTCCTATTCATGCTGAATTTTTAAATGTTATATGCATATCGTTTGCATGGATGTCATTGTTGGTTCGATAAGGTTTCTTCCTATGAATTGAAGTGTATATACCTCAGCCTTTTCGGGTTTAGAAACTCCGAATTATTGTTGGTGTTAGATAAAACGAGATCAAAGTAAAGACAAGAGACACCGATTTAACGTGAAAACCCTTGCGGGAGAAAACCACGGACGCACGAAGGCGCAACTTCACTATAATGGAGGAGTATTATAAGCACGAAACGACAGGCCGTTTTTAGGCGTGACTACATAGGGTATATATAAGAGGCAACACATAAGAGTCCTATAGGACAAGTAAACGAGTTGTACTCGTACGCGTCGGTACCAACGCAAAGCCCCACACCGCTCATGACACGGTACCCGTGTATAACACGGTAGACGAATTTGGATCATATTTTAACAATCTCCACCTTGAACCAAATTCCCTCCAGTAGTCGAAGAAAGAAATAACTCCATCCAAATCAGCATAAAAACCTTCTGCGTCAAAGTCCATAGGACTAGTGAGAGATACCAACTAAGTCTGAGCAAAGCTCAAACTTATTGGTCAGAACTGGCTTTGTCATCATATCCGCAGGATTATCATGCGTACTTATCTTGCTCACCTTCAAAACACCTCTAGCAATAACATCTCGAATGAAGTGATATCTCACATCAATGTGCTTCGTTCTCTCATGATACATTTGATTCTTAGTGAGACATATAGCACTTTGACTGTCACAAAATATGATAGTGCAAGACTCATCTCCACAAAGCTCAGTGTATAAACCTCTCAACCAGATAGCTTCTTTGCATGCCTCAGAAACAACCATATACTCGGCATCAGTAGTGGAATAAGCCACAATAGACTGCAAAGTCGCTCTCCAACTCATAGCACAACCACCAATGGTGAAAACATAACCTGTGAGTGATCTTCTCTTATCCAAATCACCAGCAAAATCAGAATCAATGTAACCAACAAGCCCATATTTAGATTTCCCAAACTGTAAATAAGCATTAGAAGTACCTCGCAGATATCTGAAAATCCACTGAACAGCTTTCCAATGCTCTTTTCCAGGATTAGCCATGTATCTACTAACAACGCTCAATGCGTGTGATAAGTCCGGATGAGAACAAACCATGGCATACATAAGTGAACCAACTGCACTTGAATAGGGAACTCTAGACATGTGCTCAATATCAACATCTGACTTTGGACATAAAGCTGATGACAATTTGAAATGCGCAGCTAATGGAGTACTCACTGGCTTGGCATCATGCATATTAAAACGACGAAGAACTTTATCAATATATCCCTTCTGACTGAGATATAATTTTCCAGATGGCCTATCTCTGGATATTTCCATGCCAAGAATTTTCTTTGCTGCACCCAAATCCTTCATCTCAAATTCATTACTCAATTGCTTCTTTAGTTCATTAACAAGTGACATACTCTTTGCAGCAATGAGCATATCATCAACATAAAGGAGCAAATAAATAGTTGAATCATTAACAGATTTCAAATAAACACAGCTATCATAATCAGACCTTTTGAAACCTTGAGAGAGCATGAAAGTGTCAAATCTCTTGTACCATTGTCTAGGGGATTGCTTCAATCCATAAAGAGATTTATTTAACTTGCAGACAAGATTCTCCTTTCCAGGAATAATAAAACCTTCCGGTTGTTCCATATAAATATCCTCTTCTAACTCCCCATGTAAGAAAGCAGTTTTAACATCCAATTGTTCAAGCTCATAATCATGCATGGCAACAATACTAAGTAAAGTGCGAATAGAGCTATGCTTCACAACGGGGGAAAAGACTTCATTAAAGTCAATACCTGGAATCTGGCTATAACCTTTAGCAACCAACCTTGCTTTATATCTTTCCTCATCATTTGGAGAAATACCCTCCTTTCTTTTGAAAACCCACTTGCAACGAATAGGTTTCTTCTCTCTAGGCAATTTTACTAAATCCCAAGTGCCATTCTTTTCAAGTGATTCCATCTCATCATGCATAGCAATTGTCCACTTATTACTATCACCAGAAATAATAGCCTCGGAATATGAAGAAGGCCCAGCATGACCTTCAATATCTTCTGCAACAGATAAAGCAAAAGAAAAAATATTGCACTCATCAATTAACCTTGAAGGTGCCTTAGAAACACCACGCCTAACTCTGTCACGTGCAAGATTCCAACTTGGTGGAACAATAGGCTGATTTGGAGTGACATGATCATTATCAACGGCGGGTTCATCATGTGCAACAAAATTTTCCTTATCTGATGTGGAATCAATAACCTGCTCCACCTGAACAGTAGGATGCTGAATAGTAGACTGCTGTTCACTCTCAACATGAACATCAGTAGAAGGAACATCATGTAACATAGCAGTTTCACTAAAGATAACATTTCTGCTAATAACAACCTTCTGAGTTTCAGGATTCCACAATTTAAAACCTTTAACACCAGATTTATAACCAAGAAAGATGCACTTAATAGCCCTAGGCTCCAACTTTCCATTATCCACATGAGCATAAGAAGTGCAACCAAAAACTCTCAATTGTGAATAATCAGCAGGTGAACCAGACCATACCTCAGTTGGAGTTTTCTTATTCAGAGCAATAGATGGTGAACGGTTAATAAGATGACAAGAAGTGGAAGCAGCCTCAGCCCAAAAACGCCTACTCAAACCGACATTTGACAACATGCAACGGGCCTTGGAGATAATGGTTCTGTTCATACGCTCAGCAACACCATTTTGTTGAGGAGTATAAGGAACGGTGTAATGTCTGACAATGCCTTCAGACTTGCAATAATACTTAAATTGCTTAGAACAGAATTCCATACCATTATCAGTACGAAGTATCTTTACCTTCTTTTCAGTTTGCCTTTCAATCATAACCTTCCACTCTTTAAATGCAGAGAATGCCTCATATTTATGCTTCAAGAAATAAGGCCAAACTTTTCTCGAGTAATCATCAATAATAGTCAACATGTATCTAGCACCACCTAGTGACTTTCTGCGAGAAGGCCCCCATAAATCGGAATGCACATAATCAAGAATGTCTTCAGTAGTATGAGTTGAAGTGTTGAACTTCACCCTCTTGTGCTTTCCGAAAATACAATGCTCACAAAACTTTAATTTTCCAGTTTGATAACCAGCAAGAAGACCTTTTTTATTTAACTCTTCCAAACCAAGTTCACTCATATGTCCAAGACGCATATGCCAAAGGTTAGCAGCATCACAATCAGAATTATTTGAAACAGCTGGAGTAGCGTTACCTGAGATGGTAGAACCTCGAAGGTAATAAAGACCATTGGTCAAACTCAAGTCACCCTTCATAACAATCAGAGAACCTTTAGTGACTTTCAAAACGTTATCTCCACCTGAATACTTGTACCCCTTTGCATCAAGGGCACTCAAAGAAATAAGATTTCTCTTCATCTTCGAAATATACCGAACATCTGTTAAACTTCTGATTGTGCCATCAGACATCTTGATTCGAATAGAACCAATGCCTTCAATCTTGCATGGTGAATTATCAAAACCCAAAACGGAACCAACAGCAATAGTAGAATCCAAAGTATTAAACCAATCTCTATTTGGGCACATATGAAAAGAACATGCAGTATCAAGTACCCATTTATCATTGGCCTCAGCGCATCCAGCAATAACGACAACAGCATCATCAAAACTATCATCACGAGTAACATTAGCAGAATTTTCACCTTTGTTACCTTTCGGTTTGTATGTGCCATTCCTCTTTTCCTTATTCTGCAACTTAAAACACTCGGAGATTTCATGTCCTTCTTTCTTGCAATATCTGCAATACTTGTTCTTGCCTCTGGATTGCGACCGCCCCCTATAGCCGTTCTTACTTTTGCCTCGGTTTCCATTACTTGAGCCCTTCTCATGTGTCCTGCCACGAACAGATAATCCCTCGGCTTGAGAGAAACTAGAACCATCATCAGATACCATTAGCTTCATCTTCTCCTTAGAGTGCAAAGCTTCATAAACCTCATTAAGGGTGAGAGTATCACGACTGTATAATATGGTATCTCTAAAATTGGTATAAGAACTTGGCAGTGAACATAATAACATTAAGCCCATATCTTCCTCCTCATATTTAACCTCCATTGCAGCTAGATCAGCAATAATCTCCTTAAATTCTGAGATATGATTGAGAACATTACCTCCCTCGGGTAACTTGTGCAGGAATAATTTTTGTTTTAGATGCATCTTGCTAGTAATATCTTATGTCATGCAAATCTCTTCTAGCTTTAACCATAGAGCGGCAGCGGTTTTCTCGCTCAGAACATCCTGCAAAATATCATTGTGCAAATGGAGTTGAATTTGTGACAAAGCCTTTCGATCCTTCCTTTTCTCATCAGCAGTCCAATCCTGAATTCTGTTTTTCCCAAAACTATCCAGTGCATCATCATAATCGGCTTGCGCCAATAACGCCCGCATCTTGACTTGCCATAGAAAAAACCTTGTGTCACGGTCCAACAGCTGGAGATCATACTTCATAGAAGCCATGAGTAGATCAAATCTGTGCACAAAGTAATACAAACCGAAGATAAAATTCTTGAAGAATTAATTTGCAACGAGCAACTCAATGTAGGAATAGTAGCACCAGGTAACCAATGGATGAACAGTAAGATTATTGCCGTTCAATTGTACTAGTTGGAGTACTAGTAGCGATTCCTGTAGCGATTTGATGGGACTTGCTTCACGTGACGAGCGGCTAGGCAGATCGATGGAATCGGCCCTCGGTTCCTGGCCGATTAACTCGGCGACTTGACCGATCCACAGCGGAACGTGCAGCGTACAGCTCGGCGGAACCGCGGAAGCACCAGCCGCGGATTAAATAGATGTCCAGCGTACAGCAGAATCGACGCAGCGAAAGTAAACTTCCAATCGGATTCGACCGATCGTTGGATTCCGTCGCCGTCGAAAAATATCTCTGATCTGAAAACTGATCTTCGTAATTAACTTGGCTTTGATACCACTTATTAGATAAAACGAGATCAAAGTAAAGACAAGAAACGCCGATTTAACGTGGAAACCTTTGCGGGAGAAAACCACGGACGCACGAAGGTGCAACTTCACTATAATGGAGGAGTATTACAAGCACGAAACGACAGGCCGTCTTTAGGTGTGACTACATGGGGTATATATAAGAGGCAACACGAGTTGTACTCGTATGCGTCGGTACCAACGCAAAGCCACACACCGCTCATGACACGGTGCCCGTGTATAACACGGTAGACGAATTTGGATCATATTTTAACAATTGGCTTGCTTCCACGCATGGTCTAACTACGCTAGGTCGATATTTTAACAGTCTCTGCATAACTGTCTTTGAAAGGGATCGAGAAGATTTCAAAAGTAGCAGTAGACTCAAAGTCAGTACACTTTGTTCGCCTTCTTCGTCTGAAAATATACCACTTCGAAATGCTGGTATCACATGCTAGCCGGCAAATGAATGGAAGTGGTGCTGTGAGTGTTCTGGTGCTTTACGGTTTAGATGGATAGATTATAGATAGACTCTAGTCAAAAGAAATTCAAGGCTAGTTGCTGTATGCAAATAACGACTTTTGGATCCGACCTCACCGCAATCGCCGAAGGTTCGGTTCGGCACACCTAAACACCTCAATCACATGAGGCTAGCTACTACTACCTTCTTTCCGGTTTATAAGGCTTACACGTATATCTAAGTTAACAATATAATAAAAATTATATATCATAAAAAATACATCATTAAAAACTTTAAATCATATATTTTCTAACGATATAATTTTTTGAGTATACAACTCATTTTATGTTGATCAAATTATGAATCTAGGGATACGCGTAAGCCTTATAAACCGAAAAAGAGATAGCAGGTACGTGTAGCAACATGCTTTTTTAAGGCAATACGTAGCCGAACGAGTCCACCATCCATAGACTAGCTTTGGCAGCAGTATTCCATCGCCCATTCAATAGCAAAACTCTACTGAAGTATCAGAATGCTTGGGCAGCAGCTGTACTTCTCTGACCACAACATGCCATTGAGAATAATCAACGATAATATCTGGGTTAGCTCTCACTGAAGAATATGTCTTGTTGACCGTTTATCCTTATATTATGTGTTGTTCGTTTGTGTATACGTACTTGTCGTCTCTGAAGAGTTTTAACATAAGATACTAGGTAATCATATTTTTCGTGAAGAAGAGAAGGTTTAATCTTGAGCAGACAGTGGTTACTGCTAAAGATCAAACTAAGCAATATCAATCGATAGTGTCAGTAAATAAATTATTTTGTCACACGTTTTCTTAGACATGAAATGTAACTTATGCATCAGTGTTCGTTTTGGTCAAAGACCAAAGGGTTATCTCGCAATTAAAAAGAGGCAAATAGTAGATAGGTCGGACCAGCCAACCAGTGATATCTACAACCTTTATGATTGGGATAAACAAATTACTTGTTTGATTAAATCGATGAGCTTGTCGAAGGGACGAATGTTTCTACACTTGTGTGTCTAATTTCTATCTTGTTGGAGGGATACAAAATTTATGTCCACACACAAACACATAACACTGTATTAACGGTGTGCTATATCGGGATGGCCCATAGATGGCCTAGCCAGACTCTCACGGTCAGTGACGGAGCCAGCCTGCTGATGAAGGAGCCTGGGCAAAGTATGTACATGGTGATCTTGTCCAAAATTTGCCCCAATAATCAACGCTACTAACCTTCATCTCTTTGTATTAATTAGTGAATAGTGGCCGGAACAGCCCGGGCCGGGCAGCTGCCCCGGCTCGCCGGGAGCTGGCTCCGCCCCTGCTCACGGTGCGTAGCACAAAAGATCTTTGCATGGAGCATGGAGCTCTTCCTCCAGAAGCTACCATTCGGAGTGCAATGATAGGACTCTTATGTATTATATTCTTAGTTGTAGGTCGGTTATGCCATGTAAATCCTATGACCCGCTACATATATATAAAGCGAGGTCAGGAAGGGCTCGAGACATCTTGACTTTTCGTCATCAATCTCGGTCAAACTGGACACATTGTATCCCTCTCATCTGAGGCGATTATACGCTCATAATCAAATATAGCAGGAGTAGGATTCTACCTCAACCATAAGGGTCTAAACCTAGGTAAATCTCAGTCTTGTTCTCCCCTCTGCCGATTTTTTGCACCATCAGTTGGTGCGCTAGGCATGTGCATCGGTGCTGAAGACCTAATCTCGATCGGATCTTCACCGGCCTCCGGCATCTCCATGTCGGGGCAGGACTTCACCTTCGTCGAGTTCAACGACTCTACGACAGCCCACTGACCCACCCCATCAACTCCAGCGCGGCAACCTCAAGCTCTGCGTCTTACCCACGATTAGGGAAGATGCCGCGATACTCGTGATAACCGTGCCTTGCCAATGATTTTGGTTCAAGCTCCACCTCCAGCCATGATCTTCTATCATCTACACCAACAGAACCCGCCAACAGATAACATCCGAGCTCTACACATTAAAGATGGGGTACCAAATCCAATGTAGACAGTCCCGAGACATGAGACACCGTGTCATTCCAGTAGGTCGAGGCCCTACTGCATCGTCTACCAAGGTGTTAGGTCACCCCGCTCGAGACCAGGCGCCAACCGGTCACTTCACCAACTTTGAAGACAAGGAAGCATGAGGCTACCTGCAGATGACACTATCTGGTTCGACCAAGAGGTGCAAGCCCATCTGTGGTTTGACCTGGACCGTGTAATGCTAACTCGACCAAGTATATAAAGCGAATGGGGGGGGGGGGGCTATCGGGCAAGAGATGGCATTATAGATCCATATATAGCCAGGGTTTTCACCTAACACCATCTTCCTCCTCGAGCGTTGTAATCACAACCGATAGCTTATGACACCAAACATCATGCTCTGGCAATCTTCTCGGTCGTCGATGAGCACTTGAGGACTACAACCACAAAAATCTAGTGTAGGTTCTTAAATATTTCAAAAGGTCCGAAACCTAGGTAAACGACTTGTCTCATGTGATGCCAGCTCGATCATATGCTATATCTAGATGGTTCTTGCTAGTTTCAATAACATCAACACGCCATATCTTTAGATTGCCCCGGCCCTGAGCTCTGAAAGCCCCCATGAGAGGGTGGATCAACCCTAGCCTCGCTACGCCCTTGACCGAAAAGCACATGGCATTTTGGTGGGCCCCTTTTGGTGGCAGCGAGAGAGAAGGAACTGGGGAGAGAAAGTCGACAATGTGCAAGGTTTTCACCGTCTGAGTCGCCCCTGCAGGAGCGACGCCGAGGCTGAAGTAGTCCCTTCTTGGTATGGTGGTGGTTTGTAGATATTTTTTTCATAGACTCAACACTTTTACTATTTTTACTAAAAAGGGGAAAGGTATAGACTCAATCACTTCATGTAGAACAATGACAACCCAATGAGTTTCTTATCCCTCAAAAAAATAGAAATTAGACACATGTGCAGAAACACTAATCTTCTCGACCAAGTACTCACTTAATCAAACAAGGAATTTCTTTATCCAATCCAAATGAGTTGTAGATCACCGGATGGCCAGCCCGATCTATGAACCCCATACTCTTGGATAGAAATGGTCACCTTGATGCACAAGTTACATTTCATATCCTAAATAAGAAAAAATGTGATAAAATTATTTATTTACTGGCACTGTCGACAACTATTGCTTAGCTTGATCTTTAGCAGTAAGGCTTCTCTTCCTCTAAAAAAGAGAGAGACGACAAATATGGTTACCTAGCTATCTTATGTTAATACTTCTCGGACACAACAAGTATGTAGAAATGTTCAAAAAAAAACAAGTATGTAGAAACAAACAAGCAAGACACAACACCCTAAAAAAACAAGCAAGACACAACGATCGATTATAACCCCGCAAAAAGAAAGAAAAATAAAAGATAGATGGCCAATGGATAAATTCTTTGGCCACAATTTTTTTGAGGCTTTATTACTCAAAAGTTTAATTCTTTTTGCGTGATTGTCTTTAAATTATTTTCTTAATGGCATGTTGTGGTCACAGAAGTACATCTGCCGCTGCAGCATTTTGATACTCGATTGCAGAGTTTGCGACTATATGAGCGTCGGAATTATGATACAAAAGCTAGTCTATCGACCGTGGACTTGTTATGCTACATACTGCTTTAAACATGTTTATTGTTATTTATTATTTTGTGAATAGTCCTAATGACTTATTATAATTCTAAATATATCTGTATTCAAATAAATCTATGTTAAATAATTTAATTAGGATGGATGAAGTATATATTTTTCGTTGCTGCCTGGATTAAAAATATGATAGTTGAATGCGTGTTCAAAAATATGATAATTGAATGCGTGTTGTTACACGCAGTACACCTCGGAATAGTCTCACGATCGTGTGCGTGCATGCGTGAAGAACAGCAGCATTTTCGTCTGCCAAACTTCCGGTGATTGTGCTGCGGTCGGATCCAAAAGTCGTTACTTGCTTTCAGCAATCAGCATTGAATCTCTTTTGACAGGAGTCTGTTTATTCATCTAAGGGCATATATAATGATTGAATAAGATAAAACAGTTTTATCAACTGACAGGAACTGAAAAAAAAAGGCTTTGTCTTCTCCATCGTTCTTGTAGGTCACCTTGAGTTAATAAAAGGAAGAACTGTGAACGCGGGACACCCAAATCAAAAGGTTCGGGGTTCAAGCTAATTATTAAGTGGGTGCATGATTGCTGCATGCTGTGTGAACTTGTCACAAAAGTAAACAGCTAATTATCCTAGTAGTACTTCACTTTGACTAGAACGGCAATACTGTTATAAGTAGCTCATGGAATAAGAGTTTTCGTACAGCGGGCGCTCTGGTGTAGTCCAGCTCTTGGCTTTGTATAGTGGCGTGCATGCGGCGTCCCAGCAAGGAGAGCTTGTCTCTGTAATCAACTCCCCTTCTGCTCTTAATGAAACGATACGGAACCCTCTTGCATGTTTCGTAAAATAGTTTTCTTTCAGTAAAAAAAAGTAAGATATATATGAAAGTAGAGGATGTAATAAACATCTTTTTCACATACCGACCTACTCGACAGGGTATGTTGTAGAATTTGCTGATGTGCGTACATACGGTATATGCTACTCGCGCTTGGATTGTCCATGTTAGCTAAAGATATACAGTATAGATGAGCATATGGGTTGATTAGAACCGCCGGAGACCCGGTCCGTCGACCAATATCACAAAACTAACCCTGTCATGATTGTGCATAGTGTATGAGAAATTAAAGATCTTTTTCACATACAGACATACTCTACAGGCTTAGAGCAACTCTAGCACATATCTATGGATCTTTTGACGGAGGTGTTTTGCTACCCAAACAGATGTGTCATCCCCCACTCGGCCAGCAAAAATATGCGGATGACCCGCAAATTTTTTCTATATCTACGTTGCGGAGGGAAGGGGGGAGGGTTAGGGTTGTCGTCTTCCATTCCAATCCCTTTCAGAATCGCATCGCATCGCATCCGAACTCCGACGAACAATTGTGATGCAAGGGAAAGAGGTAGCACCCGCGGAGGCCATACCGGTTCACCATCGGCGAAGCGCTAGAGCAACGACGACGAGGCGGGCTCCTCTCCAGCGGCCCCGCACCTCCTCCAACCGTAATGGCGCTATCGACGAAAGCCTACGCCCCCTGTGCCATGTACCGTACCGGGAACGACACCTGGCCGCGGTTCCACGAGCTAGGCGACGTTCTGTGGCCGTCCACGTCGCATTTTCGTGATGCCGAGCACGAGTTGTGCATGAGGAAGGCGTTGGTGGCGGCAAGAAAACTCTGCCTTGAAGTATCACCTTGGTGTGAGCAAGTAGAGGCGGCGGCTCCGGCGAGCCTCCCCAGTGAATTTTACTTTTTTCGTCTTTCTAAATTTCGGTGAAGTTAAAACGTGATATATACCTAGAAAATATCAAGTTTTTATATATTTAAAATATGGTGTTATGACTGATGTATTTTTTCTGTCGAATCTGTTTTCACTTTTCATACTGTATTTGGTTTTTAAGGCGAACCGCATATCACTTTTACAGCATGAAAATTTATCGTTTGTGCCAGAGCTGCTCTTACGCTGGAGAATTTTGTAATGTGCGTATATGCTACCTGGAGGAGAGAATTCTCGTTAGAATTGGCCATTCTATATATAGATATATAAATCTTTTGACCATGACAACGCAGCATGTCTCCAGTTTCTATGATGAGCATGGGCTAAATGGTACCGGCGGAGACCCGGTCGATCGTCTGCCCTCGAAACTTGAAAAAGAGTATGCGAAAGATAAGCACGATGGTCGGAGACGCTCATCTCACTATTCATGTGCTGGTAGTGGTAGGTGGAGCAACGACATACCGATCGAGATCTACACTCAGTAGTCACCTTGACATTTGTTGGGTACGAAACGGCAATGAAAAATTATATAACAAAATCAGCGTGCTATTGTACTACTCTTCCTGCTGCTGCTCCGAGATGTCGCCTTAAAGTCCATGTGAATGTTCAACAAGAATGATCTAAATTTGACTCGGAAATGTATCGTGTAGTAAGTAAGTAGCTAAAACCGTCGGTAGCGGCCGGCAGGCAGCAGCCACTCTACGTCTCTACCTAGTAGTTTTCGGTAGACAATGAAAGGAAAGGAAAGCAACATGCATGTACACTGTACGAAGGAGACTCGCTCAGCCATGCTCGCAATCTGATTGACATGGCCTTTTTTGCTTAACCGTGTCGGCATGCAGCTTTTATCGCTAAACTGTTCATTCTACACGAGCTACACCTGGTGGTGTGAACCGCGTTTATTCGAAAGCGCGCCCCGCGCCAAGCCGCCCGTTTCTATCAACTCTCAAAGTCCAACGCAGTAGGTGAAGACCATGGGGCCATGATGATCATCTAATCTAATAATCTATGATGTTGATGGCATACTACTACGACTATAATCATGGCCCGCTGCTTGAGCTAGGCTTTTCTCCCTATAAATACCGGCCGCCCCGCGTTCCTCCACCATCCAGCAAACAAGAGCTCAAGGCACCATCTAGCTAACTTGTCTACTCTACAGTTGATTCGGTCCATCAAGTAGCATCGTACGTAAGCAACACGCATATATAGGCAATAGCCATAGACATAGATCGATCATGGCGGCGCGCGCCATTCTAGCATGCTCGCTCGTCCTCGCGCTGATCGCCGGCAGCGCGTCGGCGCAGCTGACGTCGGGCTTCTACTCCAAGTCGTGCCCGGACATGCTCAAAGCCGTGCGCTCGGCGCTGCACCCGGCCATTAAAAAGGAGCGCCGCGTGGGCGCCTCCATCCTCCGGCTCTTTTTCCATGACTGCTTCGTCCAGGGCTGCGACGCCTCGCTGCTGCTGGACGACGCGCAGGGCCTGCAAGGCGAAAAGAACGCCGCGCCCAACATGAACTCCGTCAGAGGGTTCGAGGTCATCGACGCCATCAAGGCCGCCGTCGAGAAGGAGTGCCCCGGCGTCGTCTCCTGCGCCGACATCCTCGCCATCGCCGCCGAGGAGAGCGTCGTTTTCGTAAGTATCCATACATCTAAAGCCATGCTTAGCCGTAGACCGTAGTACCTAGTACGTACTCTTGAACTAAGTCTCAGGGCGTGACGACGTGTGTTGCGTACGTGCAGCTGGGTGGTCCGAGCTGGGAGGTGAAGCTGGGGCGGAGAGACTCAACGACGGCGAGCTTCAGCGGCGCCGGCAACAACATCCCCCCGCCCACGTCGGGTCTGGCCAACCTTACGTCCCTCTTCGCCGCGCAGGGGCTCTCCCAGAAAGACATGATCGCACTCTCAGGTACACTACTGCATACTTTTTTTTCTTTGCGAAATCCTCAGTTTCATAATGTAAGATATTTCTACAGTTTAAATTAAACTACAGTACAAAAATATTATACATTATGGAACAGAGGTCATAGCTGTAAAACAGATGAGA
Source organism: Bromus sterilis (assembly GCA_950022295.1). Taxonomy (NCBI): domain Eukaryota; kingdom Viridiplantae; phylum Streptophyta; class Magnoliopsida; order Poales; family Poaceae; genus Bromus; species Bromus sterilis. Next base: position 345,591,899 of record OX465595.1, on the reverse strand, counting down.
TAGTGAGATGCTGAGATCAACCAACGGAGCTGATAGTCACGTTTTGACTCCAAAGCTCAAACTTTCTGCATGACAACTTTTCTCAGGATTAAACAAACTATACTTTATGGATTCCAATAGTTGGTGGTTAATTACCTTTGACCTAAGTCTCTGGTCGGTTATGGGAGACTAGTAGGAGTAGTATAGTTGACAACAACAAAACTTTGTTCCGTGATCACTTCAAAACGTACTAATAATTATGAAAACTCGTGAATGATCGTTGATGATTGCAACAGACAGAATAACTATTTAACGGTACCCTGATCTGATCTGACGACGTCTTACTTGTGTTCCAGGAGCCCACACAATTGGCCTAGCACGCTGCACAAACTTCCGGGCCCACATCTACAACGATACCGATATCAATGCCGGCTTCGCCAGGAGCCGCCAGTCAGGCTGCCCACGAGCCACCGGCTCCGGCGACAACAACCTGGCGCCGCTGGACTTGCAGACACCGACCGTCTTCGAGAACGCCTACTACAAGAACCTTGTTCAGAAGAGGGGCCTCCTGCACTCAGATCAGGAGCTCTTCAATGGCGGCGCCGCAGACGCACTGGTCCGGCAGTATGTTGGCAGCCAGAGCGCCTTCTTCAAGGACTTCGTCCAAGGAATGATCAAGATGGGGGACATCACGCCGCTAACAGGATCCAACGGACAGATCAGGAAGAACTGCAGGAGGATGAACTAAGATTCTCCACTTTCTGTAAAACAAATTGTGAAGTTAATCACATGCTTGAAATCTTGATGTTTGCCCTTTTCACTTTCATTTCTTTTGAGGTAAAAGGTTAGAACAAATAATAATATTATTGCTTTCTCGTGCCATTTTTTTTGCTGGAGCCCCATGTGCCATGTTTACTCATGAATTGAACGTGGGTGTAATGATCAAAGTGTAAAGAAAGATGTGCCAAACCATCATTTGTTTGACACCCGCAATGTTGTTACCGCCCAATCCGAAAATATTTGGGTTTCACTTGGTACAAAACCAAGTGGAAAAAGATGAAGGGGGGCTACCTTAACAACGAAATGTTCCATACCCTTCTTTAGTAATGAGTTGTACCACTCGCAGGTTCCATCGAAACACATCCCATCCATGTGTCAGGTTAATTGAAATTAATCGAGACAAAACATTTTGCCATAACATAAATCGAGGGACAATCAAATCCTGCCTGAAAAAAAAATCCGATGGAAATAAACTAAGCACATGCGCAAAAATATCACTTTTTATCATGGACAATGCGATACAGAGAAAGTATTTAGTACTCCCTCCGATCCAAATTAATTAACGCACATTTAGTATAACTTTAGAATAAACATTACAGGACAGCGGCCAAACGCCGACGGCCGGCCACCGTCGGCGTAGGCAAGAAAGCCGTCGGCTTAGGCCTACACCGACGGCCACCGTCGGCGTAGAGCCGTCGGGCTTGGGTTTCCTCGGGCTTGCCCTAAAAACCGTCGGCGTAGGGGCGGCCGTCGGCGTATAGGCTAGTCTGACAGTTATTACGCGGTCGTCGGCGTAGAGGCCGTCGGCGTAGCGCCAGTGGGCCTCACCCTGAGCTTAACGGCCGTTAGGCCTGGCTGCCCTCTACGGCGACGGCCGGGCCGTCGGCCTAGGTTGCCACGCGGCAGGCTGTGGGGCGGCTGGGCTTCGGGCCTACGCCGACGGCCTAGCCGTCGGGGTAGGTCCCCTTCCAGTCAGGCCACGCGTCGCCTGCTGTTCTCGTCTGGACCCTGCCACTACCTACGCCGACGGCCAGGCCGTCGGCGTCGTCGGCGTAGGCTGTGCCAAGGCCGTCGGCGTAGGTAGTGGCAGGGTCCCTTTTTTGTTTGTTTTCCCTATTTCCCTGCATATATCAAATTCAATAATAGATATATATTGCATTATATATTATATCCTGTGCATATAAGCACATGCACATCGACACAACAATTGATATAAGCACATCAATACAAGCATTGATATAAGCACATGCCCATCGACACAAGCATTTATACATCGTATCCATACATAGCATAAGAAGAAGAAACATTGTATCCATACATAGCATACGTATCCATACATAACATGCAAAGAGAAGAAACATCGTATCGGTTCATAACCCGGCCGAGGTAGAATCATCATCAACTCATCGCGTCCGGAGAGGGAGTCGAGCCGGAGAAGCCCAGGTCTCCGCGCGTGAAGATAGTCGACTGACGGTGCGGAGGCGCCGTCGAACCAGCACCGGAAGCAGGTGATCCCGCGCCACCATGAACCGGTGTGCTTTCGCGTGAGGCACCACTACCACCGGGGCCAGGGTGCACCGGTGTGACCGCGCGGGACGACGACGGCGAGGCAGCAGCACGACCAAAGGGTCCAGTCCCGGAGGCTCCCGTTCCATACACGTTTGAGCAATAGTTAGCAACCGCCAAGGCACATGAAAGTGGTAGCAACTGATTGGGCAAGTAAATTACCGGGGTTAAGCCGGTGTAGTAGAAGTTCTGGGCGAACTCTTCCTTCGATACAAACTCCGGCTTAAGCCCGGCTCGAGGAGGTCGTGGCGTATATCGACGAGCACTCCCGTAAGCCGAGCACTCTCTAGAGCCTGCAAGATAGTTAACATGTCAGGCATTGCACAAAAGTATGAAAATTGGGACTTGTCATCTTTTGAAAAAAAGAAAGGTTGGAACTTACATCTTCTTTTGCCTCTTTCCACGCCTCGTGTACTTCTGCTCTCTGTCTCCACTGCGCAAGGTCCACCAAATAGGCGTAATTGTGGGCCTTGTAGGCCGCCTCGAAAGCAGCCTACAATTACAAAAATTGAACCATCTCATCAACTAAGCCACTGAGGAAGTAGTATTGTCACAGAAAGGATGGAAATGAGAGAAACTTACATCGTAGCCAGTCTGGGAAGGCCGTCGTAGAGGAGGCGGTGCGGGGTCGTCGGGACCGAGGGTAGCCTTGATCCGCGTGAGGCTCAAATTGGGAGTGCGCGGGGTCATCTTATCCATAACGCGCAGATGGCCGTGCTGAAGGCCTTCCCCAGACACGACCAACGCTCTGGGGTCGGGTTCCGCACTTCTAGGGTCGTCCAGCTCCGGATTAAAAGCGATCATCGCCTCGAGGTACTTAGCACCGTCCTCCTGGGCAGTGCCGAAGTACTCGGTAAGCTGAGGCTGAGGCTGGGAGAGATCGGGCGCCATCATCCTCATCGAGTCCCATGACTCATATGAGCTGACATGCCTCCCTAGTTTATCCTCCTGCATCGCCAAAGATATTTTATGAGTACCAAGTAGGAACATGCATGAGGGGAAATAAATGCAGGTTGTTCCATGTATGTGTATACCAGCTTGGCCTTGTAGCGCTCACTGCCTAGGTTTCCAGCCCGATGTGTCCCCTCGCTGCCGCGGTTCGCCTTGTTCCGCTCGCTCAAGGCGTTCCACTCCTCGTCTTCCCCGTGCCACCTCGCAGTCAACGACCTCCATGCCTCCTCCTTGCCATAGGCCCAATCGGGCCTAACCTAAAAAATCAATACGCATGTGAAGAACAGATGATGCAATTGCAACTTAGCATTAACATAGAATCTCATTGACAATTTACTTAACTCGTCGTACTGTTCCACGCTCATCGTCGAGCGTGACTTGACATTCTCGTGCTTCGGCAACGGCTTGCCCGATTTCGCCATGTTGTATTGACTCCTGGCGGTATGACCCTGGTTATAGAACTGCTGATAGTCAACCTCTTACAATGAGCCTGTAGTGTCTTGTTCGCCGTCTCCTGGTGCTCCGGAGCCACCCTATAGAATCTCTGAAATCATGCATCAAAAAAGTGTGGGATTCATGAGTTAGCATGGCGGGGTCATCAACTATGAACAAAAAAAGTGTGAAGAGTCATGATTTTGCCTTACCCAAAACTTGTTGATCACGGCGTCAGAAGCTTTCCCCTAGGGGGGACAATCTGCGAGCTCGTAGTGTCTCCAAAGCGTGGCTAGCTTCCTCTCGCCTTTGTCTGTGGTGTAGAAGCCCGTCCAAAACTTCCTAATGATAGCTCCAAGTGCAGCCAGGGACTTGGGTCCCCGCAGGATGAAGCCAATTGCTGCACAAGAATCAAACATTAGTACATGCCAAGTTGGTATCAACGAAATGAAACTATAGCCACTTAGTTCTAGTAGGTTCAATGAGCGTCCGAGCCTCCGGGGCAGGCTCCTCCTTAGGGACTTCTGTTTCCCCACGAACCTTTGCCTTCTTCGTCGACGCACTCGATGGCCCCGACGCAGTCACCATCTCCTCGTCTCGAGACTCCGCTTCCAAGTCTCGAGAGTCAATCTCCTCGTCTGGAGACTCCGAGAACGCGGTCTGTGAAGCCACGTCGCCGGAAGCGGAGGGTATGTCACTTAGAAGGATGGTACCTCGCCCTCGTCCTCGACCTCTTCCTCGACCTTCTACAATCGGAAAAGGTAAAAAATTAAGAAGCATGTTAAAAATAAATACCAAGCATAATGAAGATGCAATGTACCTCCTCGGTCTGACCTCGGGGGACGTCCCCCTCTTCCTCCTCCTCGTCCTGCATCCCCTCCTCCTCCTCCTCCTCCTACGTCCTCGGCGCTGTACCTTGAGGTGGTTGCTCTTCCACTCTTCGTCTTATTTATCCCCTGAAGCAAGGACTGCGGTGATGCCTTGCCACTGCTCATATTGGCCAATCACCTGCATTGAGAAAAATAAAACAATTAAGCATAAAGACGCAATGCAATTAAGAAGCATAAATACGCAATGTAATTAAGATGAAAATAAATACTAATACTCGTCATCACTCTCAGCCTCGGGATCCTCGCACGGTGGAGACTCATCATTGTCATGGAACATAGAGCATTTTAAATAGCACGTGCACATCGACAAGATACAAAATAACATCATCATCAATTCATCGTAGCACATCCGCACACAATCATCATCATCATCCAAAATAACATACATATAGTATCGATACATAAATACTAATAATCATCATCATCACTCTGAGGCTCATTCTCATCTCCATCATCACTATCATTATCACGTGCGTATAAAGCGTCGGGATCCTCGGACGGTGGAGGCTCATCATCATCATCACTCTGAGGCTCATCATTGGCATGTGCCTTGTTGAGCATCTCTATGTCACTTATATCCGTGACTATCTCACCACGGGTGTGTGCATCGTTCTCGAGGTCCTCAAGACCTTCTAAGCCAAAGTCCCCAAAGTTCTCTTGCTCTTGATAGAAAATTCCCTCGTATGTTTGAGGGTTAATGTTGTTGTAATCGTCCTCGGAGGGCATGGGTAGTTTACCATGTGGCGATACCTGGTACACGACTTCCCAGCCCTGGAGGTATTCTTTCTGGCATGGGTAGGGCAAGTAATAAACTTGCTTCGCTTGGTGAGCCACAACAAAGACATCGGATCCGCTATAGGTGGTTGAAGGCCTAACTTCAACTAACCCAATGGAAGGGGTATTTTTGTGTCCATGGTGTGGATCGAACCAGTGGCATCTGAACACAACGAGCTTGAGTTCTACGGGCCCATTGTTGAACGTCAGCTCGTATACGTTTTGCAACCTTCCGTAGTAATCAAAGTCATCTTGTCCCTTGGTGAAGACCGGGGTATTTATAGTTTTTGCACCCGGGCGACTATTTTGGTGGCCCTCTGTATGAAAGCGATACCCATTCACATCATACTTCTCATACATGTTGACTTTACTGTTAAAACCCTGAGAGACACATCTCAACTCATCCGACATCATCACTGTGGGATCAGCTCCCTACAAGTTTAGTACGAATCATGCATTAGTTACGTGTAATAAGAGGGCCAAGTTGCCAGGTAATTAAGAGGGATAGGTTACGGATTACCTTTTCCCTGAACCATGACGTGAAACTTCTTCCCGGGGCACCCCCTTTCAGAAGAGCATCCAACTGCGCAGCACCGGGATCTGTTGGTCCCGGCCACACCTCATCCACGAATTGGCTAGAAGGAGAAAATACGTATTATAACGAAACCGAGTTACTAGTTGCAAAGTAATTAAGTCGCCATTTTACCTAAGGAAACTGGGCACCTCCTCCTCCTCCTCCCCGCTCTCTTTCTTCTGGTCCTCCACCACTTCCCCCATGTTCATAAGCACATATAGCATTATGCACTCCTTATCTTGGTTGGAAAAGGTATGAGGTTTTGCGCCACCGGCCTTGCCACCGGGAAACTTGAAGAGGAGGAGCTTGGGGTCACGCTTGGGCTCGTCGACATTGTACCGAGGTACCTGGTTATGCATAGTGGGAACTTCATCCGCATAGTACGTTGTCGTGGCGTTTGCTATCTCCTAGAGGATAGTTGCCTCAGCTATGCATGCTTCAATCTTATTTTTGTTTCCACATTTGAGCTGAATATACTTGAACTTTCTCTCAATACAAAACTGCCAACGAAACTGCACCGGTCCACCCAAGAGTGCCTCGTTCGCGAGATGCACAATGAGATGTAGCATTTGAGTAGAGAAGCCTGGCGGAAATATCTTCTCTAACTTGCATAGCAACTCCGACACTAGATCATTGATACGTCCAAAATGTATCTCTAATTTCTGCTTGCTCCATGCATGTTTTGTGTGATATTGCTATAATCTAGATACACTTTCATACACTTTTGATAATATTTGGACTAACCTATTAACTCAGTGCACCCCAGTGCCAGTTCCTGTTTTCTGATGTTTTTCTATTTCAGTTTTCCCCCATATAAAAAGTGCCAGAAAAATTCCGGGAAAAATACAGGAAAAATCAGCGTACAGGAAGCTTCGCGAAGAGCCCGAGTGGGGCCAGAGGGGAGCCAGGGGGGCCCAGGCGGCCACCCGGCGCGGCCCCACCCCTGGTCGCGCCAGGGGGGCGCCTCGGGCCCCTGGTCCACCTCTAGCTGCCCCCCTTCGCCTATTTATTCTCCGTCACGGGGAAACTCCGAAGACAGAACCCTATTTCGCGATCTCGCCTCTGTTCCGCCGCCGCCGCGCTTCCGAGATCGGGAGCACCAGAAGACCTCTTCCCGGCACCCTGCCGGAGGGAGGGCCGACCTCCGGGAGTCTCCTCTCCACCATGTATGCTTCCCGGATGTCTCGTGAGTAGTTTTCCTTGGACCATGGGTCCGTGATCAGTAGCTATGTGATGTTCTCCTCCCCTCTTTGTTCTTCATGGTTTAGACCTCGTGAGCTGCCCTACATGATCGAGGCACTTTTGTAATATTTCTGCTATTGCTATGCTGAGTTTGATAGGATCTGATGGATTATGAGATTATGTTCAGATTGTGATTGAGTAATATATTTGGTTTTTATCCCTTATATTTTTGTTCCTAAGTAATTATTGCATGTTCTCCGTTGCTGTTTATTGCTTTGGCCAAGTAGTAGGTAGTAAATCCAAGAGGGAACGTTTTTTCTCGATTGTGGGTTCATGCCCCCCGATGACACGCTTGAGTGACAGAAACATGAGTCTAGGGGATGTGCTGTTGCCACAAGGGGGAAAACAACGGTGCTTGTAACCGCGGTTACAAGGATTGTTTACTTTACGCAAAGTTCTTTTTAATGCAGTTGTCTGTTGCTTTGGGTTTACACTTTGGGTGGGGCTCGCAACTTAATACCAGCGAGATGTTCTGGATAGATATCTCAAGGTGGATGATTAGTAGTAGATGCAGTTGGATTTCGGTCTACTTATTTTGGCGTACTGCCCATGCTTTTGAGCCTCGTCCTTTCTTTTGTAGCATAGTTAGCATTGCGGTCCGCTCATAATCCTGTCAATTGCCTTTCTGTAATTTGTTTACCTCCCATAGCAGTTTTATCGTCTTTTGGGAGAGAGCCATCACTAGTGAACATCACGTATCCCGGTCCATATCCTCATCATTGTTTACACGCTCATTTTCTTTTCTGCTTTACTTTCAATTGCTATCATTATCCCTTGTGTTTGATCCTTTGTGAACAACAAGACCGGAGTGATTGACAACCTTTCTGAACTTCGTTGGGAACAAAGTTATCGTGTCTGTGTGCAGGTCCGTGTCAGTTGCGCCGCTGACACCTACTTATCATCTCCGGAGTCCTGCTGGAGACAAACCTTGGTATCTTTACTGAGGGAAATTTGCTCCTGTGCTACATCACGCCTTCCACTTGGCGTTTACCAACGAAGGGCGAGAAATCACTATCATTACCTCGCACATCAAGCCGAATTTCTGGCGCCGTTGCCGGGGACTCCGAGTGCTAAGATAGGGGAGTTGCACACTACCCTTTACCTTTGTTTTTTAGTCTTGTTAGTTTACCTTTCAGTTTTTATCTTTGTGTCTTATATCAAAAATTACAAAAAATCTGCCACACTTGCTGCTACTATGGGTTCCACTGAAAATACCAAGTTGTGTGACTTCACTAGTCACAACAACCAAGACTTTATCTGCACCCCCATTGCCACACCTGCCACTTCAGCTACCTCTTATGAAATTAAACCTGCTTTGCTAAACCTTGTTATGAGAGATCAATTCTCTGGTGCTGGAGATGATGCTGCTTTACACTTGAATAATTTTGTTGAATTATGTGATATGCAAAAGTATAAAGAAGTAGAAGGTGATATTATTAAGCTCAAGCTCTTTCCTTTCTCTTTAAGGGGAGATGCTAAAATCTGGTTTCAATCTTTGCCTAGGAATAGCATAGATTCTTGGGATAAGTGCAAAGATGCTTTTATAGGGAAGTACTACCCACCTGCTAAGATTATCCAATTGAGGAGTAATATTATGAATTTTAAGCAATTGGATAATGAACACGTTGCCCAAGCTTGGGAACGAATGAAATCTCTTGTTAAGAAATGCCCTACACATGGTTTGACTACCTGGATGGTTATCCAGACTTTTTATGCAGGCTTGAACTTTACCTCGCGGAACCTGTTAGATTCGGCCGCGGGAGGAAACTTTATGTCAACTACCCTTGGTGCTGCCACGAAGCTTCTCGATGAGATGATGACCAATTATTCCCAATGGCACACCGAACGCGCTCCAACAGGTAGGAAGGTAAACTCTGTCGAGGAAATTACCTCCCTCAATGAAAAAGTTGACTAAATTATGTCTCTACTTACCAACAAACCCTCTATTGATCCTCATGATGTCCCTTTAAATTCTTTGGTTGCCCAAGAACAAGTAGATGTGAACTTTATTGCTAGAAACAACTTCAACAACAATGCTTATAGGGGTAACTTTGCTAGCAATCCTAGACCGTTTCCATCCAACTATGGGAACAACAACACTTACCCTAGCAACAAGAACCCCTCTTCTGGATTAGAAAGCATGCTTAGAGACTTTATCACTACCCAAAAAGCCTTCAACAAAAATGTAGAGGAGAAATTAGCTAAAATAGATAATCTCTCTTTGAAGGTAGAAAGCTTAGCCCTTGATATTGAGATGCTTAAAATTAGAACCTCTCCCCTTGAGGAGAATAAGGCCACTCCTATTAATGTTATCCAGTTACAAATTAATGAAAACATTAGGATGATGGCTAAACTTAAAGAAAGGTGGGCTAGAGAAAAAGAGGAAGATGATAGAATTAAGAGCCTTCCTACACACCGCACAGTTGCCACTATCCAAATTGTTGAGGAAACCCATACTATTAGCACCCCAATGCACTCCTAGTCCCATTGGACCTATTAATGGTGATGCTAATACCTCAACCGAAGATAAAGAAACTCCTATGAACATAGAGGGTTTCAAACAAGTGAGCCTAGATGACACTACTACCACCTTTGATAGTAGTGATATTGATTTTGATAGTTGTACCCTCTCAGAAGTTATTAGCTTGCTACACAAAATGTCTAGAGATACCCACACTAGCACACTTAATCTTGCCTTCATGGAGCATATCACAAATGCTCTCATCAAAGCTAGGGGGGATAAGCTTAGAGTAAAAGCGTCCATACCTAGGAACCTAGATGATGGTTGGGACCCTATGATCAAAATTAAATTAAATAACTTCTCTTGCTATGCTTTATGTGATGTTGGAGCTAGTACCTCCGTTATGCCCAAAAGAATATTTGATATGTTTGAATTGAAGCCCTTTGAGCCTTGTTCTTTTGGTGTTCGTCTTGTTGATTCTTCCGTAAAGAAACCTTTGGGGAAGATCGACGATGTTCTTATCATTGTCAATGACAACTATGTTCCCGTTTATTTTATTGTTATGGATATAGAGTGTGAACCTTTGTGTCCAATTATTTTGGGACGTCCTTTTCTTCGCACTGTTGGTGCGGTTATTGACATGAAAGAGGGGAATATAAAATTTCAATTCCCATTCAAAAAGGGGATGGAACACTTCCCTAGAAAGAAAATCAAGTTACCTTTTGAGTCCGTTACTCGGGCTAGTTATTCTCTTTCTCTTGATAAAACTTGATTCTTCTTTTTGCATCATGCCTAGCTTAAAGGCATAAAAGAAAGCGCTTTCGGGAGGCAGCCCGCAACGAATTCAGGTTTTTCTTTTTGCTTTTGTTGTGTCTTGATGATTGTTACTACTGTAGCAACATCATTGTATCTTTATTTTTCAGCTTTGTGTCAAGTTATAGCCTCTTACGGCAAGGGAAGTAAAATTTGTAACATGCTGTCCAGAAAACAGATTCTGTCCTCGTGACCAGAAAAATTCCAGAAAAATCCCAGTTCATCTTTTTGAGCTGAAATTTTACACAGAATGCTCTATAAAATTACGAATCTTCCGTATGTTCTGAGTTTTTTGATTTGAGTTGCAGAAGTATCCCTAAAAAATTCTTTACTACCTGCTGTTCTGTTTTTCACAGATTCGGCCACGTTTTGTCTCTCCTTACTTTTGCAAACCTTAAGCTTGCTTTTTCTTTGCAAAAACTTTTTGGCACTCTTGAGAAACAGTAGCTCTTCAAGAATATCTAAATATCCAGTGGGGAAAAATATTTATTAAGGGTACTAACCTCTCTAATCAGCTTATGATGAGTTATGTATGAAGGGAGTTTTCAAGTGTGCGATAGATGATGATGAAAGAAGATCCAGGAGTGTCAAGCGCTCAAGATTGGGGATGCCCTCATGCATCCCCAATAAATATTCAAGGAGACTCAAGCGTCTAAGCTTGGGGATGCTCCCGTGCATCCCCTTCTCCATCAACAATCATCAGTTCGTCCTTCGTCTCACTATATTTTTATCATTTCATGCGTTATGTGATATTCTTGGAGCGTCTCGCTCTTAGGTTTTATTTTTAGTTTTCTTTAGCTTTGCTTGCTGTTCATAACAATTTAGATCCCGTCTTACTTTGTGTGGGAGATAAACAAGCTCCACTTTCAAAATCTAGAACACATCATAGGATTTTTCCTGCTTATCTTTCTGCTGTTATGTGTTCTTTATCTTTCCATAGCTACTGCCATGTTTAGTTTTAGTTTTAGTTTGTCTTTAGCAAGAGCCTTGGATTTTGTTTAGTTTGTTGCTGGAACTCTTTTTAGTTTTCATGTTTATCTTGTTAAAGAGAGTTGGTTGTTGCACTAAGTTGTGTCTTGTCTTGAAAGTAGGTAATTGAGGTTGCTATTTAATTTTAGTAGTAACTTGCAGTAGTTTTGAGGTATTGATGTGAGTAATGTCTGAACTTTTGGTGTCAAGAGCTCTAGCCTATTAGTGATAGGTGTCGTATTTTGGGCAATCCGTGTGTATTTTCAAAACCTACAAAACTAGTTGAGAACTCTAGCTACTAGATGGATCACTAAACTTTGGAGGGATCGAATATTAGAGTACACTCACGTACCATGAGTCGAGGATGCGCAAGGATAACCAAACCCCCATACACTCCTCCTCGGGGTACTTGTCTCTTTGTGAACCTCCTTATTAGATTGAGAGTTATCGATAATAAGTGCATGAGTTCTTCGGACTAATGTAAGTATTGAAAGTTGACACTTCCACCTTCCCATATTTTGCTAGCCTCTCCCGTGCCGTGCATTGACTTCTTCTCACTCCGAGAGTTTGTGTCCACCTTCGCCGGTACATCCAAACCCTTGGCATGATACGCTCTGTCATCATAAACCTCCTTATATCTTTCCTCAAAACAGCCACCATACCTACCTATCAAGGCATTTCCATAGCCTTTCCGAGATATATTGCCATGCAACATCCACCTCTTCATGACTTGATCTTCATGTCATACATGTTCCTTCTACACTGGCAGCGACATACATTGCATACATCATGATAGTTAAATCTTCTTTATGAGTTTGAGTACCTTGTAAAGTGTGAAAGATCTCCTTTACCTTCTTGTAAAATAGAGTGTTGCCCTTAAGTGAGGAAAAGATCCCAAAGTGGACACAATAAAAGATCCCAAAGAGGACAAATGAGAGTTAAATAGAAAGAGCCATTGAGGCCACAAAAAAAAGAGAAAAATAAATAAAAAGAGAGAAAGGGGCAACACTACTATCCTTTTGAGAGATCCACACTAGTACTCCCTCTATATCCTTGTACTCCATAGAGATGATCTTTATGCATATAGCTATGTGGGGACCTTCACACTATAGAACTTGGCTTGCATATTCCAAGTATGAGCCTCCTCAAATGAGCTCTAGGTCTTCATGAGCGAGCAAGTTAGATGCACCCCCACTAGTTCCATTGGAGAGCTTCCTAGCTCATATGTGCATCCGTTGCATGGAAATCCCTACTCCTCACATCATATCTATCATTTGGCATCTCTTGCCTATGATTGTCCTCATTGATGTGAGCCTTTCTCATCCTTTTTGTCTTCCTCCTCCGCACTTCTCTCTTACGCTCATCAATTGCATGAGTGCTCAAAATTTCGAAAAGGAGTGGATCAAATTGACTTGTACCTGGCTAGTGGTCTGGGTACGAGTCAAGATAAGATTCCAAAGAGGACCAAGTGTGAAACTTTAGTAGATTGAGTTCTCAACACAAAAATACTTTTTCTCGTATTCCCTATCCCCCTTCTTGCACGCAAACACCATTTGGAGACATTCGAGTCACGGACAGCGAGAGATCTTGCACCTAATGTTCTTTTGTTACTTGTTTCAATGCTAATATAGACTCTTGCATGTTATGACTTGAATTGAATCTCTAACCTTGATTGGTTTACTTTTCAAAGTTCTTTTATGGTTGCTAGCATGTCACCACAGAAATTACGCTGTTATCATTTACCTACTCGAGGATGAGTAGGAATTAAGCTTGGGGATGTTGATACGTCCAAAACGTATCTATAATTTCTGCATGCTCCATGCATGTTTTGTGTGATATTGCTATAATCTAGATACACTTTCATACACTTTTGATCATATTTGGACTAACCTATTAACTCAGTCCCACCCCAGTGCCAGTTCCTTTTTTCTGTTGGTTTTCTATTTCAGTTTTCCCCCATATAAAAAGTGCCAGAAAAATTCCGGGAAAAATACAGGAAAAATCAGCGTACAGGAAGCTTCGCGAAGAGCCCGAGTGGGGCCAGAGGGGAGCCAGGGGGCCCAGGCAGCCACCCGGCGCGGCCCCACCCCTGGTCGCGCCAGGGGGGCGCCTCGGGCCCCTGGTCCACCTCTGGCTGCCCCCCTTCGCCTATTTATTCTCCGTCACGGGGAAACTCCGAAGACAGAACCCTATTTCGCGATCTCGCCTCTGTTCCGCCGCCGCCGCGCTTCCGAGATCGGGAGCACCAGAAGACCTCTTCCCGGCACCCTGCCGGAGGGAGGGCCGACCTCCGGGAGTCTCCTCTCCACCATGGATGCTTCCCGGATGTCTCGTGAGTATTTTTCCTTGGACCATGGGTCCGTGATCGGTAGCTATGTGATGTTCTCCTCCCCTCTTTGTTCTTCATGGTTTAGACCTCGTGAGCTGCCCTACATGATCGAGGCACTTTTGTAATATTTCTGCTATTGCTATGCTGAGTTTGACAGGATCTGATGGATTATGAGATTATGTTCAGATTGTGATTGAGTAATATATTTGGTTTTTATCCCTTATATTTTTGTCCTAAGTAATTCTTGCATGTTCTCCGTTGCTGTTTATTGCTTTGGCCAAGTAGTAGGTAGTAACTCCAAGAGGGAACGTTTTGCTCGATTGTGGGTTCATGCCTCCCGATGACACGCTTGAGTGATAGAAACATGAGTCTAGGGGATGTGCTGTTGCCACAAGGGGGAAAACAACTATGCTTGTAACCGGGGTTACAAGGATTGTTTACTTTACGCAAATTTCTTTTTAATGCAGTTGTCTGTTGCTTTGGGTTTACACTTTGGGTGGGGCTCGCAACTTAATACCAGCGAGATGTTCTGGATAGATATCTCAAGGTGGATGATTAGTAGTAGATGCAGTTGGATTTCGGTCTACTTATTTTGGCGTACTGCCCATGCTTTTGAGCCTCGTCCTTTCTTTTGTAGCATAGTTAGCATTGCGGTGCGTTCATAATCCTGTCAATTGCCTTTCTGTAATTTTTTTACCTCGCATAGCAGTTTTATCGTCTTTTGGGAGAGAGACATCACTAGTGAACATCACGTATCCCGGTCCATATCCTCATCATTGTTTACACGCTCATTTACTTTTCTGCTTTACTTTCAATTGCTATCATTATCCCTTGTGTTTGATCCTTTGTGAACAACAAGACCAGAGAGATTGACAACCTCTCTGAACTTTGTTTGGAACAAAGTTATCGTGTCTGTGTGCAGGTCCGCGTCAGTTGCGCCGCTGACACCTACTTATCATCTCTGGAGTCCTGCTGGAGACAAACCTTGGTATCTTTACTGAGGGAAATTTGCTGCTGTGCTACATCACGCCTTCCACTTGGGGTTTACCAACGAAGGACGAGAAATCACTATCATTACCTCGCACATCAATCATGCAGCTTCTCAATCATCATGGGACATATCTGCTTAGCACAGACCGTGCGGAAGAAATGGCTCAACTCCTCTAGCACTCGCCAGATACGCTCAGGGAGATAACCTCGAAGCATCACCGGCATCAATCGCTCAATCCATATATGATAGTCGTGACTTTTCATCCCAGTGACTTTTCCCTTCTCAATATTGACTCCCTTGCTTATATTCGAACAATAACCATCAGGAAACATCACAACGTATTTCAGCCACGTGAATGACTCCTTCTTTTGGTCCTTATCAAGCACAAACTGCGAATGCGGCTTCAACCACCCTTTTCGTTTTCCTTCAGGAGGCTGCATGTGTTGTCTCGGCCTATCACACAGCTCCTTAACATCGACTCTAGCCTTGACATTATCCTTTGTCTTCTCAGAAATGTTTAGGATTGTGTTAAAGAGGGACTCTGCGACATTCTTTTCGGTGTGCATCACATCGATGTTATGGGGAAGTGCTAATTGGTGATAATAGTCGAGCTTCGTTATGCCTGCCTTGTGAGTCCAATTGTGCTCCTTACCATATCCGTCAAATACTAGGACACCGGATTCAGTACGCACGAGAGCGGCTAGCTCGACCTTAACAACTGCACCATTGAACGTTGGTATCTTCCTTTCTTCAAGCACAACTTTGCCCTTCTTAAATTTCCTTCTGTCTTGTCTGAACGGATGATCTATTTTGAGAAATGGCCGATGCGTGTCAAAGGCGGAATATTTTTTACCCGGTTTTAGACAAAGGAACTCAAGTAGTTTCCTGCACACTGGGCATGGCCACTTACCAGCTGTACAGTGGCCGCAGAATAAGGCATACACAGGCATGTCGTGCATGTAATATTGGTACCAAACTTTCATGAAGAAGTTTGTCTTCGATGCACGGTCGTATGTCAACGTTGGGTGGTGCCAAGAGTGGTTCAGATCATCCACAAGCGGCTGCATGTAGACACTCAAATTCTTCCCCGGGTAGTCAGGCCCTGGAATGATCAGCGTCAAGAATATGGTATTCCTTTGCATTAGGGCTGGGGGAGGGAGATTGAGTGGAATAAAAAACACCGGCCAACAGCTGTACGAGGAACTCGACATGCCATATGGATTGAATCCATCCATAGATATGGCAATTCTGCAGTGCCGGGCCTCTGCCGCCAGATCGGGGTGGTCTTCATCGAACTTCTTCCATGCCCTGCCATCAGATGGATGTCCCATTATTTCCCGTCCGTGCTCGTCAGGGTATCTCTTCCCGTCCTTGTGCCACATCATCTGTTTGGCAGACTCCAAGGTCATGTAAAGCCGTTGGATTCTTTTTATGAATGGGGATAACGAAGAATCGAAGTGGGGACCTTTGTCTGCACCTTGGGCTCACCATCGTCTCCCTTGGACTCAAGATACCTAGAGGCCCCACACAAGCTACAGTACTTGTCATCCGCAAACTATTTCCAAAACAGAAGGCAACCTTTTGGACAACAATCTATCTTTATGTAGTCCATGTTGAGCGCTCGCGTGATTTTCTTGCATTCGTACAAGGTTTTAGGCAGACAATGACCATCGGGCAACGTGTTAGCATGTCTTACCAGAGTGTCTTCAAAGCATGAACGGGTCATGTTGAACTGGAGCTTTGAGGCTAGTGCTTGCGAGATGGTATCGAGCTGAGAAACATTTGCACCCGGGTACAGAGGCCTCTTAGCCGATTCCATCATATCATAGAACGCCTTAGCGGATGGCTCGGGATCCTGTGGTTCAGGCGGTTACTCCGGTTCCGGCGGTCCCCATGGTTCAGCAGAAGGTGGAGACTCCAGCATGGCATCACCGAAATCCTGCAGCAAGTTTCGCATGCCATCGTACTCTATGCCATCGATCCGTTGCCGCATCACGTCACCTCTATCACGTTCGTTCTGAGTAAAGTCAACCGTCGTGACGAAGCCCGGCATATACCCATAAGCCCAAAGGTGTTGTTTCATAACCTCCTTTGTAGCGCGATGACGGTTTCTGCAACGGATGCAAGGGCAACGGGGATCAAGTGTCTTTGGACACGGGCTATCTTCTGCACTACCATAGCGGTTTTCCATGCCCACTCATCTGTTCTGTCAACAGCACTAGTACGACCACTATACATCCACCCATTATAAGCCATCCTCTTCTGCTTTGTTGAGAGCCAAACGACAAACATAACATTTCATATCAAATAATATCATGAAACTAGATGCATCATGTTTTAATTTTTCTACCGGGAAAAACGCATGCACCAACCTACATCTCTAATAGGTATAGAGGGTCCTAGCAGCCGCCGGATCCGTAGATTGAGTACGTTCTCCATGCTCCACCCCGGTCCGAGACAGAATTTCGGCAGCACCTCCCCGCTGCTCTCCTGATACACGTCTCGGCAAAAAGCCGAGAGGATGTGCATCCGGAGAACAACGGGGAGGCGCTAACGAAATCCTGACTCGGACCGGAGCAGAACATGGAAAACGTACCCAATCTACGGATCCGGCGACTGTCGCAAAAATGCCGCAAGTGTTACGCTTTATAATATGCTGACGACTAATGCATATTTATCTGCGTAACGCTCGCAGATGGGAAGTGACACCTAGGTTACGCGACTTGACAGGCAAAATGGAACCTAGTGACATAAAAAAATGCAAGGGGGGAGACGGAGTGCTAGCTCACCCTCGGCGCGTAGAGGAAGTAGTCGGACGATGGGGGCTCCGAGACGGCGGTGGTGGCAGAGGAGGATGAAGGCGGGGGCTCCGAGACGGCAGTGCCTCCAACCAGTGGCCCTCAAAAAACCTCGATGGTCCTCGGCGTCCCTCAACGGCCCTGCATACACAATGATAGCTATCCATCAAAATCAACGACCCTCAACATTTTTTACAAGTCTATAAAAATGATAGCGATATTTCCAATAGTTTATTGTTATTTCCAATAGTATTTTTACAACACATCTCTTCTCATTCATAATTTCATTTCTTTGCTAATGAAGCCGCTAGAAAAATAAATTATTTGTAATTTCATACATGCCTCACCCAATAGTTACTACAATAAAAACCAAAAATCTTGTTTTCTACATGAAGGTGGGATCTTTTTAGCAATTATTTCATACTACTTTTCGAGCCGAATGAAGCATTTACCTAATTGTTAAATGAAGCATCAAGTGAAATAATGAACATTTTCTTACAGTATCAACAACCATAAGCAATACCATTAGGCAGTACCAAATTTGCTAATTGGCATATAAATTTGTTCAAGACCTAATTTGCTAATAAGCAGTAGCAATGGCAGTACCAAAATGTTCAATCTTGCAAGTTTTTGACTACCATCTAGGAGCTAGTCGAGGAGGGCGCTGGGTTGTGGCCGTCCTTCTGCTAGATCCTGAGGGCAGGGCGCCGGCGAGGGCTTCTGGATCCTGAGGAGGGGTGGACGGAAGCTGGCTTGGTGAAGGAGGGTCGACGGCGGCAGGCTCGGTGGAGGAGGCCTCGACGGCGGGAGGTGCTCGGCGCGGCGCGAGCAGAGAAGGAGGTGACTCGGCAGCGCGAGCAGAGGAGGAGGTGGCTCGGTGGCGCGATGGAAGACGACGGAGGGAGGTGCTGCGGCGGCGGGAGGGGGCTCGCGAGAGGAGCGGCCGGCGGCGGGAGGGGGACTCGGGCGGGTGGGACGGGCTGCCGGCGGCGGGACGGGGGGCCGGCGGCGCGCGGGTGGGCTCTCGGGCTCGGGGGTGGTTGGGATTCGATTTGGGGGTGGGGGAGACAGGGCGTTGACCAGGGGGTCTTGTGTCCGAATTTGGGGGCGCAGATCTACGCCGACGGCCAGGCCGTCGGCGTAGGTCTATTTATTTTTTTAGTCCGAGCTACGCCGACGGCCTGGCCGTCGGCTTAGGTCCATTTTCATTTTTTGTTTTTTATTTCATTATTCTTTTATATTTTCAAGCACATGACCTACATATGCCATCTACAAACATTAAATCACACTTATAAACATAACCTAGCTCCACATGCAGGTTTTCCAATGATTCCGGCCCTCCGACGGTCATTCACCCCCGAAACCCTAGATCGGGAGGGCCCGCAGATCTACCCTTATAGCTTTCTCCGTACGAGGATGGACCAATGGACTTTTTTATCTATCTATGTTTGTTTAGCACATATGTACATGGAAAACCAAGGATGAACACATTTCACCACATTATTCACACCGGTAGACCCGTACCGGGAGTTTCCACATACGGATCGACGATTTTACTAAGTATCAGCCCACGTCCGTGAACAACGTCAGACACATGACCTACATATGACATCTACAAACATTAAATCACACTTATAAACATAACCTAGCTCCACATGCAGGTTTTCCAATGATTTCGGCCCTTCGACGGTCATTCACCTCCGAAACCCTAGATCGGGGGGGCCCGCAGATCTACCCTTATAGCTTTCTCCGTACGAGGATGGACCAGTGGACTTTTTTATCTATCTATGTTTGTTTAGCACATATGTACATGGAAAACAAGGGTTGAACACATTTCACCACATTATTCACACCGGTAGACCCAGTACCGGGAGTTTCCACATACGGGTCGACGATTTTAGTAAGTGTTAGCCCACGTCCATGAACAACGCCAGACACATGACCTACATATGCCATCTACAAACGTTAAATCACACTTATAAACATAACCTAGCTCCACATGCAGGTTTTCCAATGATTCCGGCCCTCCGACGGTCATTCACCCCCGAAACCCTAGATCGGGAGGGCCCGCAGATCTACACTTATAGCTTTCTCCGTACAAGGATGGACCAATGGACTTTTTTATCTATCTATGTTTTTTTAGCACATATGTACATGGAAAACCAAGGTTGAACACATTTCACCACATTATTCACACCGGTAGACCCGTACCGGGAGTTTCCACATACGGATCGACGATTTTACTAAGTGTTAGCCCATGTCCGTGAACAACGTCAGACACATGACCTAGATATGCCATCTACAAACATTAAATCACACTTATAAACATAACCTAGATCCACATGCAGGTTTTCCAATGATTCCGGCCCTCCGACGGTCATTCACCCCCGAAACCCTAGATCGGGGGGGCCGCAGATCTACCCTTATAGCTTTCTCCGTACGAGGATGGACCAATGTACTTTTTTATCTATCTATGTTTGTTTAGAACATATGTACATGGAAAACCAAGGTTGAACACATTTCACCACATTATTCACACCGGTAGACCCGTACCGGGAGTTTCCACATACGGATCGACGATTTTACTAAGTGTTAGCCCATGTCCGTGAACAACATCAGACACATGACCTACATATGCCATCTACAAACATTAAATCACACTTATAAACATAACCTAGCTCCACATGCAGGTTTTCCTATGATTCCGGCCCTCCGACGGTCGTTCACCTCCGAAACCCTAGATAGGGGGGGCGCAGATCTACCCTTATAGCTTTCTCCGTACGAGGATGGACCAATGGACTTTTTTATCTATCTATGTTTGTTTAGCACATATGTACATGGAAAACCAAGGTTGAACACATTTCACCACATTATTCACACCGGTAGACCCGTACCGGGAGTTTCCTCATACGGATCGACGATTTTAGTAAGTGTTAGCCCACGTCCGTGAACAACGTCAGACACATGACCTACATATGCCATCTACAAACATTAAATCACAGCATGGGCCTTCCACCACACTGTTACACATACCCTAGGTCCATATGCAAGTTTTACTAGGATTCCGACGCTTCAGCGGTAATTCACGTGTTACATCCTGTTCCAGAGGGGAGTGTGGAGGTCTACCCCTATAGCTTTCTTTGCACGATGTTCCAATAATGTATTTTTTTTGTTTGTTGAGGTTTTTTATGACATAACTACATGGAAAACAAGGTTAGGACCTTGTAACACATCGTAGCCCCTGGTATACCCGCAAACAGGTGTGTTCCACACCTACATGCATGTCCATGACTTTGCAGATATAGTGTTATCGCATGATTGTGGAGATGGTCACACCAAGGAGCTATACATTGCATTTATGCATGGATCTTACACCACACTTGGACACATATCCTATACATGCAAGTTCATGCGGTACTACGGCGCTCTGGCGGCCTTTCTTCACCGAAACCCAGCCTAGTCCGGGCGCGAGGGCCGGGGTGGGTAGGGGGCGGTGGTTCACCCTTATAGCTTTCTTCGCACGAGGTACAACTGTGGAGCATACATATAAATATAGTAATAGTAGCATAATATATTTTAATTTAATATTACTCCCTCCGTTCCTTGATATAAGGTGTATAGTTTTTGGCACGAAGATTAAAGAACACACATTGAGGAAAATTTACACTAGGTTTGGATGGGATTAAACATAGCTAATTGACATGAGAAGATAGAGGGGTTTGCAAGAGATAAAGAAACATGATAAAATTTTTTTTTAAATCCCACACGAGTGGTACAACGCAATACACCTTATATTTTGAACTTTTATTAAAAAAACTATACACCTTATATCTAGGAACGGAGGGAGTATAATTTATTAATATATCATTTTATGTATTAATTAGTAGACACAAAAAGAATAAAGAGGCGTATATCGAGGGTTGAAATGAGATGATATATATTATAATTCCATTTCTAATATTATTTTATGTATTAGTAATAGAAGATTAAACAGTTAAACAAAAAAAGGAAAAAGGAAAATAGGGTCTACGCCGACGGCCAAGCCTCCACTGGCTAACGGGGTTATCGGCTGCCGTCATCGGGGTCCACCCGACAGGCCTTTCGCCGGCGGCTTGAGGTACGCCGACGGCAGCCCTCGGCGTAAAATGGACCTACGCCGACGGCGGCCCTCGGCCTAAAGAGGCCTACGCCGACGGCTTTGGGACGCCGACGGCCCGTTACGAGGGCTGACGAGTCGGGCCTCTACGCCGACGGCCCCGACATTTGGCCGTCGACGTAGAGATTGGCCGTAGGCGTCAACCGCCTCTCCCGTAGTGAAAATTGTACTAAGTATGCGTCAATTAATATGGATCGGAGGGAGTAGTAAGTTTTCCCTTCCCCTAAAAAAAGGAAGGAATAAGTCTTCTCTTCCACCAAAAATATGGTTACCGAGCTATCTTATGTTAATACTTCTCGCACACAACAAATACAAACAAACAAACAAACAAACAAACAAACAAAGAAACAAGCAAGCAACAGAAAACGATCAACAGTCAACAGATAAATTCTCCAGCGACCCAACCAGATATTGTCGTTGATTTTTCTTAATGGCAAGTTGTGGTCAGAGAAGTATAGCTGCTGCAGCAGCATTTTGGATGGGCGATGGAATTGTGTTGGCAAAGCTAGTCTATCGATCGTGGACTCGTTCCGTTACATGTTGCCTTAGAAAATGCGCGTTGCTACACGTACCGAGTAGCTAGTCTCATGATGTATGTCTTTTCTTGGCTTGCTTGTGCGTGCATGCGTGAAGAACAGCAGCATTTTGGTCTGCCAAACCTCCGGCGATTGCGGTGTGGTCGGATCCAAAAGTCGTCATACTTGCTTCCAGCAACCGGCATTGAATTTCTTTTGACTGGAGTCTATCTGTCTAATAAGCCGTAAAGCACCAGAACAGAGCACCACTTGCATTGATTTGCCAGTTTAGGGAGTACTCCACTATGAAAGCTTCTATGTCTCTGGGATCTCTTTTCAAAGCCAGTTCCACACACACTGTCAACATATCGAAATAGTCATATAGACCATGTGTGCAGCAATCAAACAACAATAATGAGTTTATATGACCTATGATCCATGCACCCATATGCATATAGTAGCATCTAAGAATTAGGCAGTCTTAGAAATCTTCTTCATTGGTCCCTTTTCGATCATCTAGAATTAATTAAAGGGAAAGAACTGTGAACGCGGGACTGTCAAATCAAAATGTTCGGGGTTCAAGCTAATTATTAAGTGGGTGCGTGATTGCTGCATGATGTGTGAACTGGGTCTAAAAGTAAACAGCTAATTATCTATTCAAGCCAAATATAGTACTCCACTTTGACTAAACACCAATAGAAGGATACTAGTAAGTAGCTCAATGGATAAAAGTTTTCCTTCAGTAAAAGAGAGCGAGATACGTAGGAGCGACCTACACCACAACCACAGGCTATGCTATAGAATTTGTTTTTCTTTTTGAGGATTGCTATAGAATTTGTTGATGTACGTACATACGTACGAGTGCAAATTTCTGAAGGCCAAGCTACATGTAGCCCTTTATTTAAAAAAAAATCATAAAAAATATTTTAAAGTTTTCAAAAATTCTGAATTTTTTCCGTGGAAACTTATATGTATTCCGCATGAACATGTCAAATTTTGTTTGAAAATATTGTAATATTCAGTCTGTACAAAAAAACAAAATTTCAGCCCAAAAACAACGAATCAGGCCCATTTTAAATCAAATATTTGTCTTTTTTTTCATACGTCACATATGAAAATATAATGGTATGAAAATTTGCACATATGACATATACATGTGTATGTATATTCATAAAAAAATCAATGCTTTTTTAATAATGTAAATATATTTTATGTTTTTTTAATAAAGGGCTACGTATAGGTCTACGTTGGCATTTTTTGCATATGTACATGCCACTCATGCTTGAATTGTCCATAGTCAAGAATATATATCAATATTTTTTACCATGATCATGCATGTCTCCCGTTTCTAACGATGAGCACTTAGGACAGTAAAACTGGGCACTATCCAAGCTCTTACAGCGATTTGCGTTCTTGACCGTTCGATTTCGTGAGCAGGGAGTTTCTGGCCGTTAGATGCGAGTGTAATTACGTGACCAGTCTGTCCTAAAGGGCCTCTGCTCTGGAAGCCAAATGCCTGCGCTGTGAGCGATTTGGCAGTTTAGAAGTCCACGAAAGTCGGTGGCCCATCCAAAAGCCCACGAAAGTCGTTCGCCCAACCGAAGAGCTGTTGGAAAAAAAGGATTTGTTCAGTTCAGGGAATGAGGCGACAGAGGGGCAGACAATTTGGGAGGGGGTCCACCGCGCCAGGTGATGTGGATACAGTCGACAGGGGCCGGTGATTTGGAGAAGGGGAGCGACCGCGCGAGCCGGCAGGTGATTGGGACCAGGCGATTTGGAGGAGAAGCGTCTCTGCGGCTGTTCGATGAAGCAGTCGACTGAAGCTAATCCGTCGGGAGGAAGAAATCAATCGCCGGTTCATTGAAGCATTCATGGTTGATGATGTGCGCCACTTGCCAGCGGCAATTAATGGAGGTATGCGTTTCAATTTCTTAAAACTGAAACTTCTTGCATATCCCTGTATACATATACACTCCGTCGCTGGACGCTCAATCGCAGGGGCTTCTTGCATATGCGCGTATGCATAATATACATATACACTCCGGCGCTAGACACCTCAATCGCAGGGGAGATCTTGCAGGCTAGCGGCATACGCAGAGAGGAAAAGAGACGCAAAGATGAGACGCGGCCTACAGGAAAACATGGTGTGTCATCGCTGCCATTATCTATATCTTCAGTCGTAGCGCCTCGATTTATTTTCTCTACCTCAAGCAATCCACCTTGCCTCGGCTGCAGACCATTCCGCTGCCGTGTCGGTGTTTCGATCTACCTCTGACGATGCGCTTTCCTCCCATCGCAGCGCACAACAGGGGCACATCGGATTTCGTCGCCGGCCTCTCCTCGCAGCACCGTGGTGGCATCACCTCGCACTTCACACAGCTGCTGAGCACAAGATGTTCTAATTGGGATTTGGATGAGGTGGATCGAATCATGCCTTCCTTTCTCCATGTAAATGAGTGTTTCAGAATTGGCTATGTGTTTTCCCTTCTCATTTTTTAGCCCGTACATGTTCCTTCCCGCCGGCCGGTGACTCCCTTCTGTGCCTCCTACTGCTGCATGCCTGCATTCGTTCTTGCCGGAAACATGCTAAACAAGATTAAGAGATACATATATTGTCCCATCTGTATGACAAGAACAAGTTGTATGTGTGTGAGAGTACATGTGAAATCTTTATTTCCATACGTCTCCTTCCCTGTTATATTTATTGAACAATATTCTTGTATCCACTTCTAAACAACTTGGAAGATAATTTCAAAACACATAATATTCAAGCAGAAGATTTGATCTGATATGCAAAGATGATTAACTTATGATAGCAACAGACTTATACTTTTAAAAAAATCAAGCAAAGAGATAGCTTTTCAATCATCTACTTGATGGACAACAAACCTGTTATAGGTGCATTTATGTATATTGATTTTAAGTCTGGAGTCATGTTGTAAGTCAAATAGGTACTTTATGTACCATCTCTTGAATTTCAGAGGGGTGCAGGGCAACAACTTAATTGATGCTGCAAGTCTGAAGGCATGTTGCCCTACTTAGCCCCTGCTCTTGTTTTTCTATATTCTTTCCCTCATCTGGAGTTAAGCAATTGAAAGACAACCAATCGCTATATATGCTGGAGTCAGAGATTTATATAGCACACTATACTATAGTCTACCAATATCTTAAATTTATGTTGCTATTATGACCATCTGAAGTTCACTTTTGCACATCGTAGTGATTATTTTGCTCCATATCATGTACCATTTTTTAAAATATATAAGTACACATAAAATGCACAACATAATAGAAAATATAATGCCTGCCGCTTCATTAAGCACTAGCTCTCAGTGTGTAATGCCAAAGACAGTGCAAGATGTTGTTTCATGTTATAATATCTCATAGTATGTATCTATCATTTCTCCAAGTTGGCAATATGTTGTTTCCTGTTATAATATATTATAGTATGTATCTATCATTTCATTTTCGAGATTGTGATACACCACAATTCAGTTTAATTATTATGGTTCGGTGCATATTGTTCTCCAACATTGTGATTGGTAACAAAACTTAGTTGTTATGATGGCCATGATTTTAAAAATCCAAATATCTGGGATTTAAATTCCTACTGTTGAAGCTTTCTCTTGTGATATTTGATTTGTTTCTTTTGCAGATTTTTTTAGAACCTTCTACCTTCTTAGTTTCCCATACTTTTAACCAATAGAATTATGGTGGCATTATAAACATATTCACATGTCTACATTTCATAGTACAAAAAGACGGGCGCAGCAACGCGCGCCATTCATGATCTAGTGGCTGATTAAAACCGCTGGAGACCCGGTCCGCCGACTAAAATCGCAAAATTAACCCTATCATGATCCTGCTTAGTGTATGCTACCTGGAGGAGAGAATTCACGTTAGGATTGTCCATCCTACATATAGATATTGTTGTTTTGACGATGACAAAGCATGTCTTCAGTTTCTACGATGAGCATGGGCTAAATGGTACCGCCGTAGACCTGTTCGTGTCTACCCTCGAAACTTGAAAAAGAGCATGAGAAAAATCAGCAGGATGGTCGGACGTTAATGTGCTGGTATGGTAGGTGCAGCAACGGTATACCGATCGAGACGTAAACTAATTACTAATTAGCTAGACATAGTAACCTTGACATATATTGGGTAGAGAAATGGTGAATGGTGATGCAAAAAAGATACTAACAAAATCAGCGTGCTAATCTACTACTCTTCCTGCTCCGAGGTGTCGCCTGGCCTTAAAGTCCATGTAAATGTTTAAAAAGAATGATCCAAATTTGACTGGGAGATACAATTTCAAGGAAAAACCGTCGGTAGCGAGCGGCAGGCAGCTACTCTCTACGTCTAGTAGTTTTCGGTAGACAAGGAAAGGAAAGGAAAGCAACACTGTAGGAAGGAGACGGAGCCATGCATGCAATATGATTGACGTACATGGCTCTTTGCTTAACCGTGTCGATTGCATGGCACAGTGTCGGCATGCAGCTTTTGTCTCAAAACTGTTCATTCTTCACGAGCTACTAGTACAAAGTGTGTGGTGTGGTGTGAAACGCGTTTATTCCAAAGCGCGCGCCGCGCCAAGGAGCCAGTTTCGATCAAGTCTCAAAGTCCACCGGAGTAGGTGAAGACCATGGAGGCAAGGCATGATGATGATGATGCAATCTAATAATGTATGATGGCATACTACTACTAGGACTACGTAGTATGATCATGGCCTGCGGGGTGACCTAGCCTTTTCTCCCTATAAATACCGGCCTCCCCGCGTTCATCCAGCAAACAAGCTCAAGGGATTATCTAGCTAATTCTACTACTCATAGATAACATACTCGATTCTGTCGATCGAGTAGCAACACCCATAGATCGATCATGGCGGCGCGCGCCGTTCTCCTGTTCTCGCTCATCGTCGCGCTGATCGCCGGCAACGTGTCGGCACAGCTGTCGTCGGCCTTCTACTCCAAGTCGTGCCCTGGAATGCTCAAAGCCGTGCGCTCGGCGCTGCACCCGGCCATTCAAAGGGAGCGCCGCCTGGGCGCCTCCATCCTCCGGCTATTCTTTCACGACTGCTTCGTCCAGGGCTGCGATGCCTCGCTGCTGCTTGACGACATGCAGGGCCTGCAAGGCGAGAAGAACGCCGCGCCCAACATGAACTCCGTCAGGGGCTTCGAGGTCATTGACGCCGTCAAGGCAGCCGTCGAGAAGGAGTGCCCCGGCATCGTCTCCTGCGCCGACATCCTCGCCATCGCCGCCGAGGAGAGCGTCGTTTTCGTAAGTATCCACGCATCTAAAGCCATGCTTAGCCAGTTAGTGCTGTGACGTGACGTCTGCTGTCTGCTGTGTACGTGTAGCTGGGTGGCCCGAGCTGGGAGGTGAAGCTGGGGCGGAGAGACTCCACGACGGCAAGCTTCAGCGGCGCCGGGAACAACATCCCCCCGCCCACGTCGGGGCTCGCAAACCTAACGTCCCTCTTTGCCGCGCAGGGGCTCTCCCAGAAAGACATGATCGCCCTCTCAGGTACAGCACTTCGTAGTACATACTACTACTGTACTTTTTTTTTCTTTGCCAAATTCTCAGGTAATTTCTCAATGGAGTGGGTAGCTTCAGCAGCTGCAAGACAGCTGAGATCAACCAACGGAGCTGATAGTCATGTTTTGAATCCAAAGCTCAAAATTTCTGACGACGTATCATTTGTGCTTCAGGAGCCCACACGATCGGCCTAGCACGCTGCACAAACTTCCGGACCCACATCTACAATGACATCAACATCGACGCCGGCTTCGCCGGGAGCCGCCAGTCAGGCTGCCCACGAGCCACCGGCTCCGGCAACAACAACCTGGCGCCCCTGGACCTGCAGACGCCAACCGTTTTCGAAAACGCCTACTACAAGAACCTTGTCCAGAAGAGGGGTCTGCTGCACTCAGATCAAGAGCTCTTCAACGGCGGCGCCGCAGAC
This sequence comes from Bromus sterilis, assembly GCA_950022295.1. Taxonomy (NCBI): domain Eukaryota; kingdom Viridiplantae; phylum Streptophyta; class Magnoliopsida; order Poales; family Poaceae; genus Bromus; species Bromus sterilis. The sequence continues at coordinate 345,563,717 of OX465595.1, read as the reverse complement.
GCGCTGGTCCGGCAGTATGCCGTCAGCCAGAGCGCCTTCTTTAAGGACTTCGTGCAGGGAATGATCAAGATGGGGGACATCACGCCGCTCACCGGCTCCAGTGGACAGATCAGGAAGAACTGCAGGAGGATCAACTAAGATCCTGCATTTCACACATGCACCATATTACTATGCATCATGTTCTAGTTCTAAACGCAAGGGACAACCATGAAATCCCTAGCAAGCAGAATGTGTTAAGCAGCTTGTACACTTTCCTCTCGTTCAATTCTGTTTCTACAATTGTGAAAATAGTGTACGTTGTGTCTGTCTGTTCGATTAATAAACGTGTTAAGGTCTACTCCCCCGTCTCTGTAGCCAAAAATTATTGGTGAAAACATAAACTACTTTTTGTTTAGCTGTACCGCAGCAAAGTATGTTTGGTTTGTGATTTGCAAATGTCTAGGGGCAATAGCTGGACTCACTTACGTCACTCAATACCTTTGGTGGATCCCCACTTTTTTGTACCTTACAGAAGAAATCTACACATTATTATTTTTAGATAATAGCCACGACCCAATTTTATAAATAAAGCAACAACAAACACTTAAGAAACAAAACGGGAAGAGTATGGGTACAAGGCTCAAAGCCACGATAACGGCACGCAGGCCATCAACCAACGTCCAACACCAAGGAAATGAAACGGAAGACACCAAAGGGCAAGCCACGCGGAAGGACTAGGTCTGCTGTCGTTGGGGAAGACAAGACGAGGTTGTCACCTTCATACGAGCAATGATCACCGTCATGTCCTCTTGGCCGTCTTCCTTACTCAGGGAATTCCAAATCTATAAAAAAGCCAATTAGTTTATAGATACAAAATACAGACCACTTAGAAAAAGAGTGATCAATAGTAACTTTGTTTCTAGTTGTCCAGAGTGATCAACAAGCCGCGGAAAAGAACACCCAAAAGAGAAGCATAACCTGCCCACCTACCCAAAGCTCGAACCTTCGCAAAGGACCCAGGATTCCAAAAGTTGCCCATCCAAGAACGAATGCAACTCCGCATAAACTTGGCAAGGCCGCACTGAAAAAAATGTGTTCAGCGCTCTCAGGGGTTTGACATATCACACAGTCGACACTCCGATTGACATTACGCTTATGGATTTGATAAGATACGGGAGTTTGCCCTTAAAGGCTTGCCACGTGAATATTCTGATCTTAGGGGGTGCCAGCTTTCCACGGCGCTGAGAACCGAGAGGTGCGCGAGCCACCAACGAAATTCTCCTAAAGAGACTTAACCGAGAAATGACCCGAGATGGTTAGGGTAAAGGAAACCTCGTCCATTCCCTATAAGAGTGTTGGGAGAAGGGAAACAAGACGACGCCAATCCTCCAACTCTATAAGAGACAAAGAACGACATTAACTCAGATCCCAGCGAGCCGCATCCACCTCTAAGATGAAGATTTGAGCATTCGCGATAAGAAAACAGGGTCGGGAAGACCTCAGCCAACCGCCCTATAGGCGACCACAAGTCAAGCCAAAATCACAATGGTACATGTGTGTAGACTTGTACTCTTTTTGTTGAACATGGAAGTGTCCCGGAGACCCAAAGCTGCATTAGTTCAAAGTGGTGATACACATTACATATTGGCCCCTTGTAACAGCCCAGTTTTCACAAAATTTAAAATTTTGTTTTCGGTGTGAATTGTTTGATTGTCGGATTTGTTTGCGGTGTTTGCATCCTCGATTTATCGATCGGCGATTATTTTTACCCCCCTCTTATCTCGTACCGGACGGAGACCGACCATTGCCACCCTGACACTCGACCTTTGCGACACCGGGATTCACCCGAGCACCGTCGCGAAAACCGCACGAGACCAGCCGCAGCCAACGGAACGAAAAACCCCGTTTAATAATTAAACGGGTTATTTTTATAGCGCGTCGGAAAGTGTTCTCGGAACGGTTCCAGCGCGAGGTGAACGCCGCCGGCTCGACGCGCTGATCGCGCAGTTCGAAGTTTTACCCGAATCGGAGGTACTGCGGACCCCCGGCGGTCAGAAACGTGAGCACCGCGCGCGCGAGCGAAAAACCGGGGATGTTTTTGCAAAATCATGGATGTAAATCTGACAATGAGTATAGGGGTATGAAAGGAGCTAAATGAATCTGTACGTAGAGTGAGTCAACGCAAGAGAATTATACAGGTTAGGCCTCTCCGTAGAGATAAAAACCTTAGTCCTGTCCCAGGATTACTGGGGTGTTCTTTCTTCAGAATACTGAGAAGGGAAAAAGTGTGCGCGTGCCCATGCCAGAGGGGAGGGGGTGGCTTATATAGAGTGCGCCCCTGCCTCCTTAATTCCCTGGCATAAATGGGTCTTAATTACAAGATTAAATACGTACTTAATTACAAAACGGTCAGCCCATTACTACTAATAAAGGGGGGAGAACGCCTGCAGCATTAAATGCCTCCTGTCCGTTGCGTTTTCCATCTTCCGAGTAGTGGGGGCTCGCCGGTCATTTCCGAGTATCGCTCTACTCGGATCTTGGTGAGCTTCTGAGTAGATGTTTACTCGGAAGCGGCTCCTGGTCTCCGAGTAACGTGTTACTCGGAGGCCGCCAATGCTTCATGTCTTTTGGTTGACCTTATTTTGCTTGATGTGTGTTTTCTGGGGGGGGGGGAACCCAAGGCTTAGGGATACCCATGGGTTTCCCTCGCCTAGGGGTATACCTTTAGTATTACCACGACAGTATCCCCCAAGCGCTTTCGGGTGCTCGCAAGTGGGTTGACTGACATCTAGTCTTTCTGAGGTATGCGAAGATTGAACTCAGTAAGAGGCCCGGAAGGGCTTTATTGATGTTCGAACTTTTCCCTCGAGTGGGAGTTGGGCAGGTAACGGAAAAAATTTGCGACACTCAAAACGTCTCTCGGAAGAGGTGGACTGAGGCCTCGGAAGGCGTGTCTCGGAGTAAAAGGCCTTAAACTCCATATGAACCAAATTTGTAAAGCTCAATGTCCTAGGACATCATGCCGAGTCCTAGGCCATGCCATGTGGGACATTGATTCTTTACCGCCTGCGCCGGGTCTTACTGGCGGCCTGGCGTTCTATGTCAGAGATGGGCCGCCAGCGAGTTTGTGATTCGGATTTTCGTCCGAGTAACTGGGTGCGGGATTCTTCGTCTTGCGAGGAATCTTCGAGTGGTTCCTTTCACGGCGCTTCCGAGTGATAACTTACTCGGATGCTGTAGGAGCTTTGCGTTTTCTTCCGAGTGATGGCATACTCGGAGAGTTTGGTTGTTGCTATGCCCCACACCTTCCGAGTGGTTGGGGAGATTCCAAGCTTCGGGCTGGGAACCGATTTGGTTTTTCCCCAAAGGATCTGATCCTGTCAGAGAATCTTCTTGCCCAGGTGAATGGGCGCATTGTTTGGGTTTGTCTCCTCGATTCCCGCGGCGGTTTCATAGGATAATAATAATTAACTGCCCGCGGGGGGGAGGGATTATGGGGAAGTGGGGCGGTTTTTATGGGGAAGCGCAACCGGCAAACCCATTAGTGGGGTGCGGATCTGGCGCGAGGCGGTTGCCATCCTGAGCTATAAAAAGGGCCCCCTTGCCTTGCGGTTTGGGACGCCTCCACTCATTTCTCCCCGCGCAGCCGTTCCCGCTTCTCTCTCTTGCTCCGCCTCTTCCTCTGCCTGCTGAATCTCGCCGTCGAGACTTCTCCACCGGCCGCTCGAGGTCCACCCTGGGAGGTCGACATTAGTACTTCCCCTCTTCCGCCACCACGACCATGTCTGTGGGGGAGTGGCTGCCGTCGATTGTGACGGAAGACATGCTGCTGGGGTACCAGGACGCCGACCTGGTTCCCCGGGAAGGTTGCCGTCTTCCCGCGGCGGGGGAAGACGAGCCTGCACCGCGGGATGGTGAGAGGGTAATATTACTTTCGCATGTGGATCGTGGCTTTTCTCTTCCTCCACATCCCTTCTTCTTGGATTTCTTGGCTTTCATGGGCGCGCGGCTTCACCACGTCGTTCCCAACGCGGTTACCCTTCTTTTGCAGTTTTTTCACCCTTTGCGAGGGCTTTTTAGGCATAGAGCCCCACTGGTATCTCTTCCGTAGCATATACGCCATCAAGCCTCAGAAGGCGAAAAAGTCTGGGGAGGGCGGCGGCGTGGATTTTAATCATCTTTGTATCAGACTATTTTTTTCCAAAAAACAAGGAGTGCAGTATTTTGCTTCTTGTGTTCCTGATTCTGTCAAGAACTGGCAGAATAGCTGGTTTTACTGCAAGGTGGCCGAGGAACCGGGGGTGCGTACCTTGCCTCCTTACTCGAACGTTAGGCTGACTAACTCTCAGGGCTGGAACCCCCGGCTCACCAATGCTGATAAGGAGCAAGTGCTCCCCCTGATGCGTGAAGTCATCAGGTTGAAGAAGAATGGTTTGGACGCCATAGATCTGATAGCTGCTTTCAAGATTCAGAAGATCCAGCCGCTCCAGGCCCGAGCTCGGGGAATGTGGACATACTCCGGGTTGCAGGATGACACCCGTTACAGTAACACTGAGATGCCCTTGGACGAGTTTGAGCTTCAGATGAAGATAATAACAAGCGTTACTCAGGGGCTTCAGGAAACTGGCCAAGTGAGACCCCTCGGCGTCGACAATCCTCCCACCCTGGTATGCCGAGTCGTATGTTTCTTGAATGTGCTTCATTTGTTGGCTTTAACTCGGACCTCTTTGTTTATTGCTTAGGATTTTTCCCAGTTCCGCTGCCCTATTCCTCTGGCTCCGCAGCATCCCGCCGAGGAAGATGAAGATAGTACTGCGGGCGCGGGGTTCGGAGTTGAGGTGGGGGAGGAGCTGGAGTCCGAGGTGGCTCGGGTTCAAGCAGGGTCCGAGCAACGCTCGAAGAACAACCAGGATCGCGAGTCGGCGCGGGAGGGGCTTACTCGGACCTGTAAAAGGGGTCACACTCCGAGTGGTGAGGAAGACAGCGGGAAGCTTCCTCCCTTGGTCCTCAGCTCGGGGAGGGTAGCGCCCATGAAGAAGAAGAAACTTGTCACTCTCGGGGGCCGAGAGGCTAATCCCGCAGGAGGTGTTGTTGCTGAAAAGTCCAAGGGGGTTGGATCTAGTTCGGCCAGGGTTGCTCCCCCAAGGCGTAGCTTGAAGACCGTTCACCCGTAATGCTGTTGCTTAACGTGTGCTTTTGAGGCTTTGTTAGTTTCTCAGGCTCATCCTTAGCTGTCCTTTTTGCAGTGTTCGTCCGAGTGGTTCTGAGACGTTGCCTGGGATCGAGGAGGATCCCGAGGCTAAGGCTATGGAGGACGCTAGCACTTGTGAGGTGACTGATTTTCCTGGGATGGGCGCTATTCCGGAAGATACTGCGACTGTTGGTGAGAATTCTTCGTTGTTTTCTTTCTTGAGGCGTTTGTTGTTGTCGTCCTTCGTCTTTAATTGTTTGTTGTTTCTGCTGCAGACATGGATGTTGAACCTGCTGTTGATCCTCCTAAGGTGCCTGTTCCTGAGGGAGCGGTAGCCTCTGGGTCTGGTTCCCGAGCTGCCGCACCCAATGCTCCATCTGGGGAGGCTGTCAAGGGGACCCCTGTCGCCTCGGCGGCTGTTCGAGGGAGTGAGCCTGCTAGTTCGGGGGCCATCCCCGTCGGAGCCCCAGTGGAGAGTGCTATCATTGGCGGATTGAAGGAGTCTTTGGTCAAGGCGACACAGTTTGAGTTGCGGCTGCGGGAGCTGGCATCCGAGGCTGAGTTGGTGAAGTCCAACATGCACGTAAGTACTTACGTAAGTTTTCTTACCCAGTGGGTGTAGCCCCCAAGGCTCCGATTAACTTTGCGAAGTTATTCGGAGTCTTTTGAGGTTTGTTTATTTTCGTGAACTTCCAGTGGGATCACTTCTTAGTGCACCCACTGGGAGTAGCCCCCAAGGCTCCGAGTAACTTTGTGAAGTTATTCGGAGTCTCTTGATAGGAGGTTTTTGTTTTGATGAACTTCCAGTGGGAGCACTTCTTAGTGCACCCAGTGGGTGTAGCCCCCAAGGCTCCGAGTAACTTTGCGAAGTTATTCAAAGTCTTTTGATAGGAGGTTTCTGTTTGCTTATGGTATTCCTCTTGTCTTCATAGGAGGCGTGGAAGCTTGGGTCGGCCTTCGTGAAGTTGCAGGAGGAAGATGTTGCCACTAAGAGTGCGTATGAAGCGCTTCTTGAAGAGCATAACAAACTGAAGAAACAACATGCTGAGGATAATGGTAACAGTTCTTTTAGTTTCCGAACTGCCATCTTTCTTCCTCTTGTTCTTGCGGTCTGACGTTCTACTTGCAGAGGCGGCGGAGAAGGCCTTTGATGCAAAAGTAAAGGAGAACAATGATTTTGTGGCCAAGATGAAGAAGGAAATAGACCAGGTTGAGAAGAGAGCCAAGGGGCACAAAGCCTTGGAGACCAGTCTTCATTACTATAAGCAGGCGGTGAAGGAGAATGAGGCTTGCATCTCTAAGCTGGAGTCTGACTTGGAGAAACTTTCCAAGCTGCGTGTCGAGGATGCGAAGAAGCATGAAGCCGAGTTGGAAACCAGTCGGAAAGCAGTGAAGGCAGCTGAGGAGTATTGCGCTGGGCGGTTTGTCGTCTTCAGTGAGACCTTGTCTGGTGAGTATTTGGTTGTCCGAGCTGTGGTAATGAGTTGTTTCCCCGTTCTTAGATTGTTTACTCATCTGCTGTATTGGTGCAGCCTATGGTACAGATCCCGATGCCGAGCGGGCGCGCATGGCTGACTTCGCAGAAATCATGAAGAGAGATAACTATACTCCAGTTACCACAGAATTTTCTTTGGTTCGGGGATTGCTGACCATGAGGTGCACCAAAGCGAAGAAATTTGCCGAGGAGGTTATGGGTGCTACCTTAGCTTTAAAGAGCAAGCTTTCGCCTGAAGAAGAAAACAGAGTGAAGCTAGATACTGTGGTACCCGTTCTCCAGGAGGCTCCGCACCAAGTTGCCCGCTGGAAACGCTCAGCAGCGTGGAGCGGTGCGAATTACGCATTGGCCTTGACCAAGGCGCATTTTCCGGAGCGGGTCCATAATCTTGAGAGAGTTGGTGGTGGAGATCCGAAAGAAGGTTAGACCTTCACTTCCTTCCTGCCGCGCTATGCTGAAACCGCTAGCCGAATCGCCCTGATGCCCGATCTGGATTTCTTCGTTGAGTCAACAAGTGTAACAAGTGAGTCGGATCAGGCGGGCGAGGAATGACTGGATTGTGGTAACAAACACTTGTTTGGTATTTGCCTCGGTATGCCGAGTGGGTTTGTAATAAGTTGCACTTTGTGGTTGTGTCGTGACACTCTGTCGTTTGGGTGATGAACTCGTGCTCTGTTGCTTTGCTTGGAATGAATTTTTCTTCCGATTTGCCTTTATGAAGGTTCGAAGTTTTTGATGATCTTGAAGATCTTGTATACAAGGTCTTCAATGCAGATGATGTTGTGCTTCCTCAAGCCTTTGGGGCGTTGGTGAGCACTTAACATTAGTTTTCTAAGTTCTCATCCGAGCTGCGGACAGCTCGGATGGAAAACCTGATTAATAGTGTTCGTCCGAGCTGCGAAGAAAACCTGTTTTTATAGCTTTAAGCAGCCCCCAAGCCTCTTGAGGCTTGAGAGTACTTAGAAATTTTTTCTATTGAAGATCTTGTATACAAGGTCCTCAAAGAAGATGATGTTGTGCTTCCTCAAGCCTTTGGGGCATTGGTGAGCACTTAACATTAGTTTTCTAAGTTCTCGTCCGAGCTGCACACAGCTCGAATGGGAAACCTGATTAATAGTGTTTTCCAATGACCTACATATGCCATCTACAAACATTAAATCACACTTATAAACATAACCTAGCTCCACATGAAGGATTTCCAATGATTCCGGTCCTCCGACGGTCATTCACCCCCGAAATCCTAGATCGGGGGGGCCCGCAGATCTACCCTTATAGCTTTCTCCGTACGAGGATGGACCAATGGACTTTTTTATCTATCTATGTTTGTTTAGCACATATGTACATGGAAAACCAAGGTTGAACACATTTCACCACATTATTCACACCGGTAGACCCGTACCGGGAGTTTCCACATACGGATCGACGATTTTACTAAGTGTTAGCCCACGTCCGTGAACAACGTCACATACATGACCTACATATGCCATCTACAAACATTAAATCACACTTATAAACATAACCTAGCTCCACATGCAGGTTTTCCAATGATTCCGGCCCTCCGACGCTCATTCACCCCCGAAACCCTAGATCAAGGGGGCCCGCAGATCTACCCATATAGCTTTCTCCGTACGAGGATGGACCAATGGACTTTTTTATCTATCTATGTTTGTTTAGCACATATGTACATGGAAAACCAAGGTTGAACACATTTCACCACATTATTCACACCAGTAGACCCGTACAGGGAGTTTCCACATACGGATCGACGATTTTACTAAGTGTTAGCCCACGTCCGTGAACAACGTCATACACATGACCTACATATGCCATATACAAACATTAAATCACACTTATAAACATAACCTAGCTCCACATGCAGGTTTTCCAATGATTCCGGCCCTCCGACGGTCATTCACCCCCGAAACCCTAGATCGGGGGGGGGGGGGGGGCGCAGATCTACCCTTATAAATTTCTCCGTACGACGATGGACCAATGGACTTGTTATCTATCTATGTTTGTTTAGCACATATGTACATGGAAAACCACGGTTGAACACATTTCACCACATTATTCACACCGGTAGACCCGTACCGGGAGTTTCCACATACGGATCGACGATTTTACTAAGTGTTAGCCCACGTCCGTGAACAACGTCAGACACATGACCTACATATGCCATCTGCAAACATTAATCACACTTATAAACATAATCTAACTCCACATGCGGGGTTTCCAATGATTCCGGCCCTCCGACGGTCATTCACCCCCGAAACCCTAGATCGAGGGGGCCCGCAGATCTACCCTTATAGCTTTCTCCGTACGAGGATGGACCAACGGACTTTTTTATCTATCTATGTTTGTTTAGCACATATGTACATGGAAAACCGAGGTTGAACACATTACACCACATTATCCACACCTGTAGACCTCTACCGGGAGTTTCCACATACGGATCGACGATTTACTTAGTGTTAGCCCACGTCCGGGAACAACGTCAGACACATGACCTACATATGCCATCTACAAACATGAAATCACACTTATAAACATAACCTAGCTCCACATGCAGGTTTTCCAATGATTCCGTCCCTCCGACAGTCATTCACCCCCGAAACCCTGGATCGGGGGGGGGGGGGCGCAGATCTACCCTTATAGCTTGCTCCGTACGAGGATGGACCAATGGACTTTTTTATCTATCTATCTATCTATGTTTGTTTAGAACATATGTACATGGAAAACTAAGGTTGAACACATTTCACCACATTATTCACACCGGTAGACCCGTACCGGGAGTTTCCACATACGGATCGACGATTTTACTAAGTGTTAGCCCACGTCCGTGAACAACGTCAGACACATGACCTACATATGACATCTACAAACATTAAATCACACTTATAAACATATCCTAGCTCCACATCCAGGTTTTCCAATGATTCCGGCCCTCCGACGCTCATTCACCCCCGAAACCCTAGATCGTGGGGGCCGTAGATCTACCCTTATAGCTTTCTCCGTACGAGGATGGACCAATGGACTTTTTTATCTATCTATGTTTGTTTAGCACATATGTACATGGAAAACCTAGGTTGAACACACTTCACCACATTATTCACACCGGTAGACCCGTACCGGGAGTTTCCACATACGGATCGACGATTTTACTAAGTGTTAGCCCACGTCCGTGAACAACGTCAGACACATGACCTACATATGACATCTACAAACATTAAATCACACTTATAAACATAACCTAGCTCCACATGCAGGTTTTCCAATGATTCCGGCCCTCCGACGGTCATTCACCCCCGAAACCCTACATCGGGGGGGCCCGCAGATCTACCCTTATAGCTTTCTCCGTACGAGGATGGACCATTGGACTTTTTTATCTATCTATGTTTGTTTAGAAAATATGTACATGGAAAACCAAGGTTGAACACATTTCACCACATTATTCACACCGGTAGACCCGTACCGGGAGTTTCCACATACGGATCGACGATTTTACTAAGTGTTAGCCCACGTCCGTGAACAACGTCAGACAAATGACCTACATATGACATCTACAAACATTAAATCACACTTATAAACATAACCTAGCTCCACATGCAGGTTTTCCAATGATTCCGGCACTCCGACGCTCATTCACCCCCGAAACCCTAGATCGCGGGCCCCCGCAGATCTACCCTTATAGCTTTCTCCGAACGAGGATGGACCAATGGAATTTATATCTATCTATGTTTGTTTAGCACATATGTACATGGAAAACCTAGGTTGAACACATTTCACCACATTATTCACACCGGTAGACCCGTACCGGGAGTTTCCACATACGGATCGACGATTTTACTAAGTGTTAGCCCACGTCCGTGAACAACGTCAGACACATGACCTACATATGACATCTTCAAACATTAAATCACACTTATAAACATAACCTAGCTCCACATGCAGGTTTTCCAATGATTCCGGCCCTCCGACGGTCATTCACCCCCGAAACCCTAGATCGGGGGGGCCCGCAGATCTACCCTTATAGCTTTCTCCGTACGAGGATGGACCAATGGACTTTTTTATCTATCTATGTTTAATTAGCACATATGTACATGGAAAACAAAGGTTGAACACATTTCACCACATTATTCACACCGGCAGACCCGTACCGGGAGTTTCCACACACGGATCGACGATTTTACTAAGTGTTAGCCCACGTCCGTGAACAACGTCAGACACATGACCTACATATGCCATCTACAAACATTAAATCACACTTATAAACATAACCTAGCTCCACATGCAGGTGTTCCAATGATTCCGGCCCTCCGACGGTCATTCACCCCCGAAACCCTAGATCGGGGGGGCCCGCAGATCTACCCTGATAGCTTTCTCCGTACGAGGATGGACCAATGGACTTTTTTATCTATCTATGTTTTTTTAGAACATATGTACATGGAAAACCAAGGTTGAACATATTTCACCACATTATTCACACCGGTAGACCCGTACCGGGAGTTTCCACATACGGATCGACGATTTTACTAAGTGTTAGCCCACGTCCGTGAACAACGTCAGACACATGACCTACATATGACATCTACAAACATTAAATCACACTTATAAACATAACCTAGCTCCACATGCAGGTTTTCCAATGATTCCGGCACTCCGAAGCTCATTCACCCCCGACACCCTAGATCGGGGGGCCCCGCAGATCTACCCTTATAGCTTTCTCCGTACGAGGATGGACCAATGGAATTTTTATCTATCTATGTTTGTTTAGCACATATGTACATGGAAAACCTAGGTTGAACACATTTCACCACATTATTCACACCGGTAGACCCGTACCGGGAGTTTCCACATACGGATCGACGATTTTACAAAGTGTTAGCCCACGTCCGTGAACAACGTCAGACACATGACCTACATATGACATCTTCAAACATTAAATCACACTTATAAACATAACCTAGCTCCACATGCAGGTTTTCCAATGATTCCGGCCCTCCGACGGTCATTCACCCCCGAAACCCTAGATCGGGGGGGCCCGCAGATCTACCCTTATAGCTTTCTCCGTACGAGGATGGACCAATGGACTTTTTTATCTATCTATGTTTAATTAGCACATATGTACATGGAAAACCAAGGTTGAACACATTTCACCACATTATTCACACCGGCAGACCCGTACCGGGAGTTTCCACACACGGACGACGATTTTACTAAGTGTTAGCCCACGTCCGTGAACAACGTCAGACACATGACCTACATATGCCATCTACAAACATTAAATCACACTTATAAACATAACCACGCTCCACATGCAGGTTTTCCAATGATTCCGGCCCTCCGACGTTCATTCACCCCCGAAACTCTAGATCGGGGGGGCCCGCAGATCTACCCTTATAGCTTTCTACGTACGAGGATGGACCAATGGACTTTTTATCTATCTATGTTTGTTTAGAACATATGTACATGGAAAACACCGGTTGAACACATTTCACCACATTATTCACACCGGTAGACCCGTACCGGGAGTTTCCACATACGGATCGACGATTTTACTAAGTGTTAGCCCACGTCCGTGAACAACGTCAGACACATGACCTACATATGACATCTACAAACATAAAATCACACTTATAAACATAACCTAGCTCCACATGCAGGTTTTCCAATGATTCCGGCCCTACGACGGTCATTCACCCCCGAAACCCTAGATCGGGGGGGCCCCGCAAATCTACCCTTATAGCTTTCTCCGTACGAGGATGGACCAATGGAATTTTTTATCTATCTATATTTGTTTAGAACATATGTACATGGAAAACCAAGGCTGAACACATTTCACCACATTATTCACACCGGTAGACCCATACCGGGAGTTTCCACATACGGATCGACGATTTTACTAAGTGTTAGCCCACGTCCGTGAACAACGTCAGACACATGACCTACATATGACATCTTCAAACATTAAATCACACTTATAAACATAACCTAGCTCCACATGCAGGTTTTCCAATGATTCCGGCCCTACGACGGTCATTCACCCCCGAAACCCTAGATCGGGGGGGCCCGCAGATCTACCCTTAAAGCTTTCTCCGTACGAGGATGGACCAATGGACCTTTTTATCTATCTATGTTTGTTTAGAACATATGTACATGGAAAACCAAAGTTGAACACATTTCACCACATTATTCACACCGGTAGACCCGTACCGGGAGTTTCCACATACGGATCGACGATTTTACTAAGTTTCAGCCCACGTCCGTTAACAACGTCAGACACATGACCTACATATGACATCTAAAAACATTAAATCACACTTATGAACATAACCTAGCTCCACATGCAGGTTTTCCAATGATTTCGGCCCTTTGACGGTCATTCACCTCCGAAACACTAGATCAGGGGGGCCCGCAGATCTACCCTTATAGCTTTCTCCGTACGAGGATGGACCAGTGGACTTTTTTATCTATCTATGTTTGTTTAGCACATATGTACATGGAAAACAAGGGTTGAACACATTTCACCACATTATTCACACCGGTAGACCCAGTACCGGGAGTTTCCACATACGGGTCGACGATTTTAGTAAATGTTAGCCCACATCCGTGAACAACGTCAGACACATGACCTACATATGCCATCTACAAACATTAAATCACACTTATAAACATAACCTAGCTCCACATGCAGGTTTTCCAATGATTCCGGCCTTCCGACGGTCATTCACCCCCGAAACCCTAGATCGGGAGGGCCCGCAGATCTACCCTTATAGCTTTCTCCGTACGAGGATGGACCAATGGACTTTTTTATCTATCTATGTTTGTTTAGAACATATGTACATGGAAAACCAAGGTTGAACACATTTCACCACATTATTCACACCGGTAGACCCGTACCGGGAGTTTCCACATACGGATCGACGATTTTACCAAGTGTTAGCCCACGTCCGTGAACAACGTCAGACACATCACCTACATATGCCATCTACAAACATTAAATCACACTTATAAACATAACCTAGCTCCACATGCAGGTTTTCCAATGATTCCGGCCCTACGACGGTCATTCACCCCCGAAACCATAGATCGGGGGGGGGGGGGCCCGCAAATCTACCCTTATAGCTTTCTCCGTACGAGGATGGACCAATGGAATTTTTTATCTATCTATGTTTGTTTAGCACATATGTACATGGAAAACCAAGGCTGAACACATTTCATCACATTATTCACACCGGTAGACCCATACCGGGAGTTTCCACATACGGATCGACAATTTTACTAAGTGTTAGCCCACGTCCGTGAACAACGTCAGACACATGACCTACATATGCCATCTACAAACATTAATCACACTTATAAACATAATCTAACTCCACATGCAGGTTTTCCAATGATTCCGGCCCTCCGACGGTCATTCACCCCCGAAACCCTAGATCGAGGGGGGCCGCAGATCTACCCTTATAGCTTTCTCCGTACGAGGATGGACCAATGGACTTTTTTATCTATCTATGTTTAATTAGCACATATGTACATGGAAAACCAAGGTTGAACACATTTCACCACATTATTCACACCGGCAGACCCGTACCGGGAGTTTCCACACACGGACGACGATTTTACTAAGTGTTAGCCCACGTCCGTGAACAACGTCAGACACATGACCTACATATGCCATCTACAAACATTAAATCACACTTATAAACATAACCACGCTCCACATGCAGGTTTTCCAATGATTCCGGCCCTCCGACGTTCATTCACCCCCGAAACTCTAGATCGGGGGGGCCCGCAGATCTACCCTTATAGCTTTCTACGTACGAGGATGGACCAATGGACTTTTTATCTATCTATGTTTGTTTAGAACATATGTACATGGAAAACACCGGTTGAACACATTTCACCACATTATTCACACCGGTAGACCCGTACCGGGAGTTTCCACATACGGATCGACGATTTTACTAAGTGTTAGCCCACGTCCGTGAACAACGTCAGACACATGACCTACATATGACATCTACAAACATAAAATCACACTTATAAACATAACCTAGCTCCACATGCAGGTTTTCCAATGATTCCGGCCCTACGACGGTCATTCACCCCCGAAACCCTAGATCGGGGGGGCCCCGCAAATCTACCCTTATAGCTTTCTCCGTACGAGGATGGACCAATGGAATTTTTTATCTATCTATATTTGTTTAGAACATATGTACATGGAAAACCAAGGCTGAACACATTTCACCACATTATTCACACCGGTAGACCCATACCGGGAGTTTCCACATACGGATCGACGATTTTACTAAGTGTTAGCCCACGTCCGTGAACAACGTCAGACACATGACCTACATATGACATCTTCAAACATTAAATCACACTTATAAACATAACCTAGCTCCACATGCAGGTTTTCCAATGATTCCGGCCCTACGACGGTCATTCACCCCCGAAACCCTAGATCGGGGGGCCCCGCAGATCTACCCTTAAAGCTTTCTCCGTACGAGGATGGACCAATGGACCTTTTTATCTATCTATGTTTGTTTAGAACATATGTACATGGAAAACCAAAGTTGAACACATTTCACCACATTATTCACACCGGTAGACCCGTACCGGGAGTTTCCACATACGGATCGACGATTTTACTAAGTTTCAGCCCACGTCCGTTAACAACGTCAGACACATGACCTACATATGACATCTAAAAACATTAAATCACACTTATGAACATAACCTAGCTCCACATGCAGGTTTTCCAATGATTTCGGCCCTTTGACGGTCATTCACCTCCGAAACACTAGATCAGGGGGGCCCGCAGATCTACCCTTATAGCTTTCTCCGTACGAGGATGGACCAGTGGACTTTTTTATCTATCTATGTTTGTTTAGCACATATGTACATGGAAAACAAGGGTTGAACACATTTCACCACATTATTCACACCGGTAGACCCAGTACCGGGAGTTTCCACATACGGGTCGACGATTTTAGTAAATGTTAGCCCACATCCGTGAACAACGTCAGACACATGACCTACATATGCCATCTACAAACATTAAATCACACTTATAAACATAACCTAGCTCCACATGCAGGTTTTCCAATGATTCCGGCCTTCCGACGGTCATTCACCCCCGAAACCCTAGATCGGGAGGGCCCGCAGATCTACCCTTATAGCTTTCTCCGTACGAGGATGGACCAATGGACTTTTTTATCTATCTATGTTTGTTTAGAACATATGTACATGGAAAACCAAGGTTGAACACATTTCACCACATTATTCACACCGGTAGACCCGTACCGGGAGTTTCCACATACGGATCGACGATTTTACCAAGTGTTAGCCCACGTCCGTGAACAACGTCAGACACATCACCTACATATGCCATCTACAAACATTAAATCACACTTATAAACATAACCTAGCTCCACATGCAGGTTTTCCAATGATTCCGGCCCTACGACGGTCATTCACCCCCGAAACCATAGATCGGGGGGGGGGGGCCCGCAAATCTACCCTTATAGCTTTCTCCGTACGAGGATGGACCAATGGAATTTTTTATCTATCTATGTTTGTTTAGCACATATGTACATGGAAAACCAAGGCTGAACACATTTCATCACATTATTCACACCGGTAGACCCATACCGGGAGTTTCCACATACGGATCGACAATTTTACTAAGTGTTAGCCCACGTCCGTGAACAACGTCAGACACATGACCTACATATGCCATCTACAAACATTAATCACACTTATAAACATAATCTAACTCCACATGCAGGTTTTCCAATGATTCCGGCCCTCCGACGGTCATTCACCCCCGAAACCCTAGATCGAGGGGGGCCGCAGATCTACCCTTATAGCTTTCTCCGTACGAGGATGGACCAACGGACTTTTTTATCTATCTATGTTTGTTTAGCACATATGTATATGGAAAACCAAGGTTGAACATATTTCACCACATTATTCACACCGGTAGACCCGTCACGGGAGTTTCCACATACGGATCGACAATTTTACTAAGTGTTAGCCCACGTCCGGGAACAACGTCAGACACATGACCTACATATGCCATCTACAAACAATAAATCACACTTATAAACATAACCTAGCTCCACATGCAGATTTTCCAATGATTTCGGCCCTCCGACGGTCATTCACCCCCGAAACCCTAGATCGGGGGGGCCCGCAGATCTACCCTTATAGTTTGCTCCGTACGAGGATGGACCAATGGACTTTTTTATTTATCTATCTATGTTTGTTTAGAACATATGTACATGGAAAACCAAGGTCGAACACATTTCACCACATTATTCACACCGGCAGACCCGTACCGGGAGTTTCCACATACGGATCGACGATTTTACTAAGTGTTAGCCCATGTTCGTGAACAACGTCAGACACATGACCTACATATGACATCTGCAAACTTTAAATCACACTTATAAACATAACCTAGCTCCACATGCAGGTTTTCCAATGATTCCGGCCCTCCGACGCTCATTCACCCCCGAAACCCTAGATCGGTGGGCCCCGCAGATCTACCCTTATAGCTTTCTCCGTACGAGGACTGACCAATGAACTTTTTTATCTATCTATGTTTGCTTAGCACATATGTACGTGGAAAACCAAGGTTGAACACATTTCACTACTTTATTCACACCGGTAGACCCTTACCGGGAGTTTCCACATACGGATCGACGATTTTACTAAGTGTTAGCCCACGTCCGTGAACAATGTCAGACACATGACCTACATATGCCATCTGCAAACATTAATCACACTTATAAACATAATCTAACTCCACATGCAGGTTTTCCAATGATTCCGGCCCTCCGACGGTCATTCACCCCCGAAACCCTAGATCGAGGGGGGCCGCAGATCTACCCTTATAGCTTTCTCCGTACGAGGATGGACCAACGACTTTTTTATCTATCTATGTTTGTTTAGCACATATGTATATGGAAAACCAAGGTTGAACATATTTCACCACATTATTCACACCGGTAGACCCATCACGGGAGTTTCCACATACGGATCGACGATTTTACTAAGTGTTAGCCCACGTCCGGGAACAACGTCAGACACATGATCTACATATGCCATCTACAAACAATAAATCACACTTATAAACATAACCTAGCGACACATGCAGGTTTTCCAATGATTCCGGCCCTACGACGGTGATTCACCCCCGAAACCTTAGACCGGGGGGGCCCGCAAATCAACCCTTATAGCTTTCTCCGTACGAGGATGGACCAATGTACTTTTTTATCTATCTATGTTTGTTTAGAACATATGTACATGGAAAACCATGGTTGAACACATTTCACCACATTATTCACACCGATAGACCCATACCGGGAGTTTCCACATACGGATCGACGATTTTACTAAGTGTTAGCCCACGTCCGTGAACAACGTCAGACACATGACCTACATATGACATCTTCAAACATTGAATCACACTTATAAACATAACCTAGCTCCACATGCAGGTTTTCCAATGATTCCGGCCCTCCGACGGTCATTCACCCCCGAAACCCTATATAGTGGGGCCCCGCAGATCTACCCTTATAGATTTCTCCGTACGAGGATGGACCAATGGACTTTTTTATCTATCTATGTTTAATTAGCACATATGTACATGGAAAACCAAGGTTGAACACATTTCACCACATTATTCACACCGGCAGACCCGTACTGGGAGTTTCCACATACGGATCGACGATTTTACTAAGTGTTAGCCCACGTCCGTGAATAACGTCAGACACATGACCTACATATGCCATCTACAAACATTAAATCACACTTATAAACATAACCTAGCTCCACATGCAGGTTTTCCAATGATTCCGGCCCTACGACGGTCATTCACCCCCGAAACCCTAGATCGGGGGGGCCCGCAGATCTACCCTTAAAGCTTTCTCCGTACGAGGATGGACCAATGGACCTTTTTATCTATCTATGTTTGTTTAGAACATATGTACATGGAAAACCAAAGTTGAACACATTTCACCACATTATTCACACCGGTAGACCCGTACCGGGAGTTTCCACATACGGATCGACGATTTTACTAGGTTTCAGCCCACGTCCGTTAACAACGTCAGACACATGACCTACATATGACATCTAAAAACATTAAATCACACTTATGAACATAACCTAGCTCCACATGCAGGTTTTCCAATGATTTCGGCCCTTCGACGGTCATTCACCTCCGAAACACTAGATCAGGGGGGCCCGCAGATCTACCCTTATAGCTTTCTCCGTACGAGGATGGACCAGTGGACTTTTTTATCTATCTATGTTTGTTTAGCACATATGTACATGGAAAACAAGGGTTGAACACATTTCACCACATTATTCACACCGGTAGACCCAGTACCGGGAGTTTCCACATACGGGTCGACGATTTTAGTAAATGTTAGCCCACATCCGTGAACAACGTCAGACACATGACCTACATATGCCATCTACAAACATTAAATCACACTTATAAACATAACCTAGCTCCACATGCAGGTTTTCCAATGATTCCGGCCTTCCGACGGTCATTCACCCCCGAAACCCTAGATCGGGAGGGCCCGCAGATCTACCCTTATAGCTTTCTCCGTACGAGGATGGACCAATGGACTTTTTTATCTATCTATGTTTGTTTAGAACATATGTACATGGAAAACCAAGGTTGAACACATTTCACCACATTATTCACACCGGTAGACCCGTACCGGGAGTTTCCACATACGGATCGACGATTTTACCAAGTGTTAGCCCACGTCCGTGAACAACGTCAGACACATGACCTACATATGCCATCTACAAACATTAAATCACACTTATAAACATAATCTAACTCCACATGCAGGTTTTCCAATGATTCCGACCCTTCGACGGTCATTCACCCCCGAAACCCTAGATCGAGGGGGCCCGCAGATCTACCCTTATAGCTTTCTCCGTACGAGGATGGACAACCGGACTTTTTTATCTATCTATGTTTGTTTAGCACATATGTACATGGAAAACCGAGGTTGAACACATTTCACCACATTATTCACACCTGTAGACCCCTACCGGGATTTTCCACATACGGATCGACGATTTTACTAAGTGTTAGCCCACGTCCGGGAACAACGTCAGACACATGACCTACATATGCCATCTACAAACATTAAATCACACTTATAAACATAACCTAGCTCCACATGCAGGTTTTCCAATGATTTCGGCCCTCCGACAGTCATTCACCCCCGAAACCCTGGATTGGGGGGGCCCGCAGATCTACCCTTATAGCTTGCTCCGTACGAGGATGGACCAATGGAATTTTTTATCTATCTATCTATGTTTTTTTAGAACATATGTAATGGAAAACCAAGGTTGAACACATTTCACCACATTATTCACACCGGTAGACCCGTACCGGGAGTTTCCACATACGGATCGACGATTTTACTAAGTGTTAGCCCACGTCCGTGAACAACGTCAGACACATGACCTACATATGACATCTACAAACATTAAATCACACTTATAAACATAACCTAGCTCCACATGCAGGTTTCCCAATGATTCCGGCCCTCCGACGCTCATTCACCCCCGAAACCCTAGATCGTGGGGGCCCGCATATCTACCCTTATAGCTTTCTCCGTACGAGGATGGACCAATGGACTTTTTTATCTATTTATGTTTGTTTAGCACATATGTACATGGAAAACCTAGGTTGAACACATTTCACCACATTATTCACACCGGTAGACCCGTACCGGGAGTTTCCACATACGGATCGATGATTTTACTAAAGTTTAGCCCACGTCCGTGAACAACGTCAGACACATGACCTAAATATGCCATCTACAAACATTAAATCACACTTATAAACATAACCTAGCTCCACATGCAGGTTTTCCAATGATTCCGGCCCTACGACGGTCATTCACCCACGAAACCCTAGATCGGGGGGGGGGGGGGGCCCGCAGATCTACCCTTATAGCTTGCTCCGTACGAGGATGGACAAATGGACTTTTTTATCTATCTATCTATGTTTGTTTAGAACATATGTACATGGAAAACCAAGGTTGAACACATTTCACCACATTATTCACACCGGTAGACCCATACCGGGAGTTTCCACATACGGATCGACGATTTTACTAAGTGTTAGCCCACGTTCGTGAACAACGTCAGACACATGATCTACATATGCCATCAACAAACATTAAATCACACTTATAAACATAACCTAGCTCCACATGCAGGTTTTCCAATGATTCCGGCCCTCCGACGGTCATTCACCCCCGAAACCCTAGATCGGGGGGCCCGCAGATCTACCCTTATAGCTTTCTGCGTACGTGGATGGAGCAATGGACTTTTTTATCTATCTATGTTTAATTAGCACATATGTACATGGAAAACCAAGGTTGAACACATTTCACCACATTTTTCACACCGGTAGACCCGTACCGGGAGTTTCCACATACAGATCGACGATTTTACTAAGTGTTAGCCCACGTACGTGAACAACGTCAGACACATGACCTACATATGACATCTACAAACATTAAATCACACTTATAAACATAACCTAGCTCCACATGCAGGTTTTCCAATGATTCCGGCCCTCCGACGGTCATTCACCCCCGAAACCCTACATCGGGGGGCCCCGCAGATATACCCTTATAGCTTTCTCCGTACGAGGATGGACCAATGGACTTTTTTATCTATCTATGTTTGTTTAGCACATATGTACATGGAAAACCAAGGCTGAACACATTTAACCACATTATTCACATCGGTAGACCCGTACCGGGAGTTTCCACATATGAATCGACAATTTTACTAAGTGTCAGCCCATGTCCGTGAACAACGTCAGACACATGACCTACATATGACATCTAAAAACATTAAATCACACTTATAAACATAACCTAGCTCCACATGCAGGTTTTCCAATGATTTCGGCCCTTCGACGGTCATTCACCTCCGAAACCCTAGATCGGGGGGGGGGGCGCAGATCTACCCTTATAGCTTTCTCCGTACGAGGATGGACCAGTGGACTTTTTTATCTATCTATGTTTGTTTAGCACATATGTACATGGAAAACAAGGGTTGAACACACTTCACCACATTATTCACACCGGTAGACCCAGTACCGGGAGTTTCCACATACGGGTCGACGATTTTAGTAAGTGTTAGCCCACGTCCGTGAACAACGTCAGACACATGACCTACATATGCAATCTACAAACATTAAATCACACTTATAAACATTACCTAGCTCCACATGCAGGTTTTCCAATGATTCCGGCCCACCGACGGTCATTCACCCCTGAAACCCTAGATCGGGAGGACCTGCAGATCTACCCTTATAGCTATCTCCGTACGAGGATGGACCAATGGACTTTTTTATCTATCTATGTTTGTTTAGAACATATGTACATGGAAAACCAAGGTTGAACACATTTCACCACATTATTCACCGCAGTAGACCCGTACCGGGAGATTCCACATACGGATCGACGATTTTACTAAGTGTTAGCCCACGTCCGTGAACAACGTCAGACACATGACCTACATATGCCATCTACAAACATTAAATAACACTTATAAACATAACCTAGCTCCACATGCAGGTTTTCCAATGATTCCGGCCCTCCGACGGTCATTCACCCCCGAAACCCTGGATTGGGGGGGCCCGCAGATCTACCCTTATAGCTTGCTCCGTACGAGGATGGGCCAATGGACTTTTTTATCTATCTATCTATGTTTGTTTAGAACATATGTACATGGAAAACCAAGGTTGAACACATTTGACCACATTATTCACACCGGTAGACCCGTACCGGGAGTTTCCACATACGGATCGACGATTTTACTAAGTGTTAGCCCACGTCCGTGAACAATGTCAGAAACATGACCTACATATGACATCTTCAAACATTAAATCACACTTATAAACATAACCTAGCTCCACATGCAGGTTTTCCAATGATTCCGGCCCTCCGACGGTCATTCACCCCCGAAACCCTACATCGGGGGGCCCCGCAGAACTACCCTTATAGCTTTCTCCGTACGAGGATGGACCAATGGACTTTTTTATCTATCTATGTTTGTTTAGAACATATGTACATCGAAAACCAAGGTTGAACACATTTCACCACATTATTCACGCCGGTAGACCCGTACCGGGAGTTTTCACATACGGATCGACGATTTTACTAAGTGTTAGCCCACGTCCGTGAACAACGTCAGACACATGACCTACATATGACATCTCCAAACATTAAATCACACTTATACACATAACCTAGCTCCACATGCAGGTTTTCCAATGATTCCGGCCCTCCGACGGTCATTCATCCCGGAAACCCTACATCGGGGTGGGGCCCGCAGATCTACCCTTATAGCTTTCTCCGTACGAGGATGGACCAATGGAATTTTTTATCTATCTATGTTTGTTTAGAACATATGTACATGGAAAACCAAGGCTGAACACATTTCACCACATTATTCACATCGGTAGACCCGTACCGGGAGATTCCACATACGGATCGACGATTTTACTAAGTGTTAGCCCATGTCCGTGAACAACGTCAGACACATGACCTACATATGCCATCTACAAACATTAAATCACACTTATAAACATAACCTAGCTCCACATGCAGGTTTTCCAATGATTCCGGCCCTACGACGGTCATTCACCCCCGAAACCCTAGATCGGGGGGGGGGCACAGATCTAACCTTATAGCTTGCTCCGTACGAGGATGGACCAATGGACTTTTTATCTATCTATCTATGTTTGTTTCGAACATATGTACATGGAAAACCAAGGTTGAACACATTTCACCACATTATTCACACCGGTAGACCCGTACCGGGAGTTTCCACATACGGATCGACGATTTTACTAAGTTTCAGCCCACGTCCGTGAACAACGTCAGACACATGACCTACATATGACATCTAAAAACATTAAATCACACATATGAACATAACCTAGCTCCACATGCAGGTTTTCCAATGATTTCGGCCCTTCGACGGTCATTCACCTCCGAAACCCTAGATCAGGGGGGCCCGCAGATCTACCCTTATAGCTTTCTCCGTCCGAGGATGGACCAGTGGACTTTTTTATCTATCTATGTTTGTTTAGCACATATGTACATGGAAAACAAGGGTTGAACACATTTCACCACATTATTCACACCGGTAGACCCGTACCGGGAGTTTCCACATACGGATCGACGATTTTACTAAGTGTTAGCCCACGTCCGTGAACAACGTCAGACACATGACCTACATATGACATCTACAATCATTAAATCACACTTATACACATAACCTAGCTCCACAAGCAGGTTTTCCAATGATTCCGGCCCTCCGACGGTCATTTATCCCGGAAACCCCACATCGGGGGGGGCCCGCAGATCTACCCTTATAGCTTTCTCCGTACGAGGATGGACCAATGGAATTTTTTATCTATCTATGTTTGTTTAGAACATATGTACATGGAAAACCAAGGCTGAACACATTTCACCACATTATTCACATCGGTAGACCCGTACCGGGAGATTCCACATACGGATCGACGATTTTACTAAGTGTTAGCCCATGTCCGTGAAAAACGTCAGACACATGACCTACATATGCCATCTACAAACATTAAATCACACTTATAAACATAACCTTGCTCCACATGCAGGTTTTCCAATGATTCCGGCCCTACGACGGTCATTCACCCCCGAAACCCTAGATCGGGGGGGGGGGCGCAGATCTACCCTTATAGCTTGCTCCGTACGAGGATGGACCAATGGACTTTTTTATCTATCTATCTATGTTTGTTTAGAACATATGTACATGGAAAACCAAGGTTGAACACATTTCACCACATTATTCACACCGGAAGACCCGTACCGGGAGTTTCCACATACGGATCGACGATTTTACAAAGTGTTAGCCCACGTCCGTGAACAACGTCAGACACATGACCTACATATGACATCTAAAAACATTAAATCACACATATGAACATAACCTAGCTCCACATGCAGGTTTTCCAATGATTTCGGCCCTTCGACGGTCATTCACCTCCGAAACCCTAGATCAGGGGGGCCCGCAGATCTACCCTTATAGCTTTCTCCGTCCGAGGATGGACCAGTGGACTTTTTTATCTATCTATGTTTGTTTAGCACATATGTACATGGAAAACAAGGGTTGAACACATTTCACCACATTATTCACACCGGTAGACCCGTACCGGGAGTTTCCACATACGGATCGACGATTTTACTAAGTGTTAGCCCACGTCCGTGAACAACGTCAGACACATGACCTACATATGACATCTACAAACATTAAATCACACTTATACACATAACCTAGCTCCACATGCAGGTTTTCCAATGATTCCGGCCCTCCGACGGTCATTCATCCCGGAAACCCTACATCGGGGGGGGGGGGGGCCCGCAGATCTACCCTTATAGCTTTCTCCGTACGAGGATGGACCAATGGAATTTTTTATCTATCTATGTTTGTTTAGAACATATGTACATGGAAAACCAAGGTCGAACACATTTCACCACATTATTCACACCGGCAGACCCGTACCGGGAGTTTCCACATACGGATCGACGATTTTACTAAGTGTTAGCCCACGTCCGTGAACAACGTCAGACACATGACCTACATATGACATCTTCAAACATTAAATCACACTTATAAACATAACCTAGCTCCACATGCAGGTTTTCCAATGATTCCGGCCCTACGACGGTCATTCACCCCCGAAACCCTAGATCGGGGGGGCCCGCAGATCTACCTTTATAGATTTCTCCGTATGAGGATGGACCAATGGACCTTTTTATCTATCTATGTTTGTTTAGAACATATGTACATGGAAAACCAAGGTTGAACACATTTCACCATATTATTCACACCGGTAGACCCGTACCGGGAGTTTCCACATACGGATCGACGATTTTACTAAGTTTCAGCCCACGTCTGTGAACAACGTCAGACACATGACCTACATATGACATCTAAAAACATTAAATCACACTTATGAACATAACCTAGCTCCACATGCAGGTTTTCCAATGATTTCGGCCCTTCGACGGTCATTCACCTCCGAAACCCTAGATCAGGGGGGCCCGCAGATCTACCCTTATAGCTTTCTCCGTCCGAGGATGGACCAGTGGACTTTTTTATCTATCTATGTTTGTTTAGCACATATGTACATGGAAAACAAGGGTTGAACACATTTCACCACATTATGCACACCGGTAGACCCAGTACCGGGAGTTTCCACATACGGGTCGACGATTTTAGTAAGTGTTAGCCCACGTCCGTGAACAACGTCAGACACATGACCTACATATGCCATCTACAAACATTAAATCACACTTATAAACATAACCTAGCTCCACATGCAGGTTTTCCAATGATTCCGGCCCTCCGACGATCATTCACCCCCGAAACCCTAGATCGGGAGGGCCCGCAGATCTACCCTTATAGCTTTCTCCGTACGAGGATGGACCAATGGACTTTTTTATCCATCTATGTTTGTTTAGAACATATGTATATGGAAAACCAAGGTTGAACACATTTCACCACATTATTCACACCGGTAGACCCGTACCGGGAGTTTCCACATACGGATCGACGATTTTACTAAGTGTTAGCCCACGTCCGTGAACAACGTCAGACAAATGACCTACATATGACATCTACAAACATTAAATCACAGTTATAAACATAACCTAGCTCCACATGCAGGTTTTCCAATGATTCCGGCACTCCGACGCTCATTCACCCCCGAAACCCTAGATCGCGGGCCCCCGCAGATCTACCCTTATAGCTTTCTCCGTACGAGGATGGACCAATGGAATTTATATCTATCTATGTTTGTTTAGCACATATGTACATGGAAAACCTAGGTTGAACACATTTCACCACATTATTCACACCGGTAGACCCGTACCGGGAGTTTCCACATACGGATCGACGATTTTACTAAGTGTTAGCCCACGTCCGTGAACAACGTCAGACACATGACCTACATATGACATCTTCAAACATTAAATCACACTTATAAACATAACCTAGCTCCACATGCAGGTTTTCCAATGATTCCGGCCCTCCGACGGTCATTCACCCCCGAAACCCTAGATCGGGGGGGCCCGCAGATCTACCCTTATAGCTTTCTCCGTACGAGGATGGACCAATGGACTTTTTTATCTATCTATGTTTAATTAGCACATATGTACATGGAAAACAAAGGTTGAACACATTTCACCACATTATTCACACCGGCAGACCCGTACCGGGAGTTTCCACACACGGATCGACGATTTTACTAAGTGTTAGCCCACGTCCGTGAACAACGTCAGACACATGACCTACATATGCCATCTACAAACATTAAATCACACTTATAAACATAACCTAGCTCCACATGCAGGTTTTCCAATGATTCCGGCCCTACGACGGTCATTCACCCCCGAAACCCTAGATCGGGGGGGGGGGGCCCGCAAATCTACCCTTATAGCTTTATCCGTACGAGGATGGACCAATGGACTTTTTTATCTATCTATGTTTGTTTAGAACATATGTACATGGAAAACCAAGGTTGAACACATTTCACCACATTATTCACACCGGTAGACCCATACCGGGAGTTTCCACATACGGATCGACGATTTTACTAAGTGTTAGCCCACGTCCGTGAACAACGTCAGACACATGACCTACATATGACATCTTCAAACATTAAATCAAACTTATAAACATAACCTAGCTCCACATGCAGGTTTTCCAATGATTCCGGCCCTCCGACGGTCATTCACCCCCGAAACCCTAGATCGGGGGGGCCCGCGGATCTACCCTTATAGCTTTCTCCGTACGAGGATGGACCAATGGACTTTTTTATATATCTATGTTTAATTAGCACATATGTACAAGGAAAACCAAGGTTGAACACATTTCACCACATTATTCACACCGGCAGACCCGTACCGGGAGTTTCCACACACGGATCGACGATTTTATTAAGTGTTAGCCCACGTCCGTGAACAACGTCAGACACATGACCTACATATGCCATCTACAAACATTAAATCACACTTATAAACATAACCACGCTCCACATGAAGGTTTTCCAATGATTCCGGCCCTCCGACGGTCATTCACCCCCGAAACCCTAGATCGGGGGGGCCCCGCAGATCTACCCTTATAGCTTTCTCCGTACGAGGATGGACCAATGGACTTTTTATATATCTATGTTTGTTTAGAAAATATGTACATGGAAAACCAAGGTTCAACACATTTCACCACATTATTCACACCGGTAGACCCGTACCGGGAGTTTCCACATACGGATCGACGATTTACTAAGTGTTAGCCCACGTCCGTGACCAACGTCAGACACATGACCTACATATGACATCTTCAAACATTAAATCACACTTATAAACATAACCTAGCTCCACATGCAGGTTTTCCAATGATTCCGGCCCTACGACGGTCATTCACCCCGAAAACCCTAGATCGGGGGGGCCCGCAGATCTACCCTTATAGATTTCTCCGTACGAGGATGGACCAATGGACCTTTTTATCTATCTATGTTTGTTTAGAACATATGTACATGGAAAACAAACGTTGAACACATTTCACCACCTTATTCACACCGGTAGACCCGTACCGGGAGTTTCCACATACGGATCGACGATTTTACTAAGTTTCAGCCCACGTCCGTGAACAACGTCAGACACATGACCTACATATGACATCTAAAAACATTAAATCACACATATGAACATAACCTAGCTCCACATGCAGGTTTTTCAATGATTTCGGCCCTTCGACGGTCATTCACCTCCGAAACCCTAGATCAGGGGGGCCCGCAGATCTACCCTTATAGCTTTCTCCGTCCGAGGATGGACCAGTGGACTTTTTTATCTATCTATGTTTGTTTAGCACATATGTACATGGAAAACAAGGGTTGAACACATTTCACCACATTATTCACACCGGTAGACCCGTACCGGGAGTTTCCACATACGGATCGACGATTTTACTAAGTGTTAGCCCACGTCCGTGAACAACGTCAGACACATGACCTACATATGACATCTACAAACATTAAATCACACTTATACACATAACCTAGCTCCACATGCAGGTTTTCCAATGATTCCGGCCCTCCGACGGTCATTCATCCCGGAAACCCTACATCGGGGGGGTCCGCAGATCTACCCTTATAGCTTTCTCCGTACGAGGATGGACCAATGGAATTTTTTATCTATCTATGTTTGTTTAGAACATATGTACAAGGAAAACCAAGGCTGAACACATTTCACCACATTATTCACATCGGTGGACCCGTACCGGGAGATTCCACATACGGATCGACGATTTTACTAAGTGTTAGCCCATGTCCGTGAACAACGTCAGACACATGACCTACATATGACATCTACAAACATTAAATCACACTTATAAACATAACCTAGCTCCACATGCAGGTTTTCCAATGATTCCGACCCTACGACGGTCATTCACCCCCGAAACCCTAGATCGGGGGGGGGGGGGGCGCAGATCTACCCTTATAGCTTGCTCCGTACGAGGATGGACCAATGGACTTTTTTATCTATCTATCTATGTTTGTTTAGAACATATGTACATGGAAAACCAAGGTTGAACACATTTCACCACATTATTCACACCGGAAGACCCGTACCGGGAGTTTCCACATACGGATCGACGATTTTACTAAGTGTTAGCCCACGTCCGTGAACAACGTCAGACACATGACCTACATATGACATCTTCAAACATTAAATCACACTTATAAACATAACCTAGCTCCACATGCAGGTTTTCCAATGATTCCGGCCCTACGACGGTCATTCACCCCCGAAACCCTAGATCGGGGGGGCCCGCAGATCTACCTTTATAGATTTCTCCGTACGAGGATGGACCAATGGACCTTTTTATCTATCTATGTTTGTTTAGAACATATGTACATGGAAAACCAAGGTTGAACACATTTCACCACATTATTCACACCGGTAGACCCGTACCAGGAGTTTCCACATACGGATCGACGATTTTACTAAGTTTCAGCCCACGTCCGTGAACAACGTCAGACACATGACCCACATATGACATCTAAAAACATTAAATCACACTTATGAACATAACCTAGCTCCACATGCAGGTTTTCCAATGATTTCGGCCCTTCGACGGTCATTCACCTCCGAAACCCTAGATCAGGGGGGCCCGCAGATCTACCCTTATAGCTTTCTCCGTCCGAGGATGGACCAGTGGACTTTTTTATCTATCTATGTTTTTTTAGCACATATGTACATGGAAAACAAGGGTTGAACACATTTCACCACATTATTCACACCGGTAGACCCAGTACCGGGAGTTTCCACATACGGGTCGACGATTTTAGTAAGTGTTAGCCCACGTCTGTGAACAACGTCAGACACATGACCTACATATGCCATCTACAAACATTAAATCACACTTATAAACATAACCTAGCTCCACATGCAGGTTTTCCAATGATTCCGGCCGTCCGACGATCATTCACCCCCGAAACCCTAGATCGGGAGGGCCCGCAGATCTACCCTTATAGCTTTCTCCGTACGAGGATGGACCAATGGACTTTTTTATCCATCTATGTTTGTTTAGAACATATGTACATGGAAAACCAAGGTTGAACACATTTCACCACATTATTCACACCGGTAGACCCGTACCGGGAGTTTCCACATACGGATCGACGATTTTACTAAGTGTTAGCCCACGTCCGTGAACAACGTCAGACACATGACCTACATATGCCATCTACAAACATTAAATCACACTTATAAACATAACCTAGCTCCACATGCAGGTTTTCCAATGATTCCGGCCCTACGACGGTCATTCACCCCCGAAACCCTAGATCGGGGGGGGGGGCCCCGCAAATCTACCCTTATAGCTTTATCCGTACGAGGATGGACCAATGGACTTTTTTATCTATCTATGTTTGTTTAGAACATATGTACATGGAAAACCAAGGTTGAACATATTTCACCACATTATTCACACCGGTAGACCCATACCGGGAGTTTCCACATACGGATCGACGATTTTACTAAGTGTTAGCCCACGTCCGTGAACAACGTCAGACACATGACCTACATATGACATCTTCAAACATTAAATCAAACTTATAAACATAACCTAGCTCCACATGCAGGTTTTCCAATGATTCCGGCCCTCCGACGGTCATTCACCCCCGAAACCCTAGATCGGGGGGGCCCGCGGATCTACCCTTATAGATTTCTCCGTACGAGGATGGACCAATGGACTTTTTTATATATCTATGTTTAATTAGCACATATGTACAAGGAAAACCAAGGTTGAACACATTTCACCACATTATTCACACCGGCAGACCCGTACCGGGAGTTTCCACACACGGATCGACGATTTTATTAAGTGTTAGCCCACGTCCGTGAACAACGTCAGACACATGACCTACATATGCCACCTACAAACATTAAATCACACTTATAAACATAACCTAGCTCCACATGCAGGTTTTCCAATGATTCCGGCCCTCCGACGGTCATTCACCCCCGAAACCCTACATCGGGGGGCCCCGCAGATATACCTTTATAGATTTCTCCGTACGAGGATGGACCAATGGACTTTTTATATATCTATGTTTGTTTAGAAAATATGTACATGGAAAACCAAGGTTCAACACATTTCACCACATTATTCACACCGGTAGACCCGTACCGGGAGTTTCCACATACGGATCGACGATTTTACTAAGTGTTAGCCCACGTCCGTGAACAACGTCAGACACATGACCTACATATGACATCTGCAAACATTAAATCACACTTATAAACATAACCTAGCTCCATATGCAGGTTTTCCAATGATTCCGGCCCTCCGACGGTCATTCACCCCCGAAACCCTACATTGGGGGGGCCCGCAGATCTACCCTTATAGCTTTCTCCGTAGGAGGATGGACCAATGGACTTTTTTATCTATCTATGTTTGTTTAGAACATATGTACATGGAAAACCTAGGCTGAACACATTTCACCACATTATTCACATCGGTAGACCCGTACCGGGAGTTTCCACATACGGATCGACGATTTTACTAAGTGTTAGCCCATGTCCGTGAACAACGGCAAATACATGACCTACATATGCCATCTACAAAAATTAAATCACACTTATAAACATAACCTACTCCACATGCAGGTTTTCCAATGATTCCGGCCCTACGACGGTCATTCACCCCGAAACCCTAGATCGGGGGGGCCCGCAGATCTACCCTGATAGCTTTCTCCGTACGAGGATGGACCAATGGACTTTTTTTATCTATCTATGTTTGTTTAGAACATATGTACATGGAAAACCAAGGTTGAACACATTTGACCACATTATTCACACCGGTAGACCCGTACCGGGAGTTTCCACATACGGATCGACAATTTTACTAAGTGTCAGCCCACGTCCGTGAACAACGTCAGACACATGACCGAAATATGACATCTAAAAACATTAAATCACACTTATAAACATAACCTAGCTCCACATGCAGGTTTTCCAATGATTCCGGCACTCCGACGC
The DNA here is from genome assembly GCA_950022295.1 of Bromus sterilis. Classification (NCBI taxonomy): domain Eukaryota; kingdom Viridiplantae; phylum Streptophyta; class Magnoliopsida; order Poales; family Poaceae; genus Bromus; species Bromus sterilis. Next base: position 345,531,394 of record OX465595.1, on the reverse strand, counting down.
TCATTCACCCCCGAAACCCTAGATCGGGGGGCCCCGCATATTTACCCTTATAGGTTTCTCCGTACGAGGATGGACCAATGGAATTTTTATCTATCTATGTTTGTTTAGCACATATGTACATGGAAAACCTACGTTGAACACATTTCACCACATTATTCACACCGGTAGACCCGTACCGGGAGTTTCCACATACGGATCGACGATTTTACTAAGTGTTAGCCCACGTCCGTGAACAATGTCAGACACATGACCTACATATGACATCTTCAAACATTAAATCACACTTATAAACATAACCTAGCTCCACATGCAGGTTTTCCAATGATTCCGGCCCTCCGACGGTCATTCACCCCCGAAACCCTAGATCGGGGGGGCCCGCAGATCTACCCTTATAGCTTTTTCCGTACGAGGATGGACCAATGGACTTTTTTATCTATCTATGTTTAATTAGCACATATGTACATGGAAAACCAAGGTTGAACACATTTCACCACATTATTCACACCGGAAGACCCGTACCGGGAGTTTCCACACACGGATCGACGATTTTACTAAGTGTTAGCCCACGTCCGTGAACAACGTCAGACACATGACCTACATATGCCATCTACAAACATTAAATCACACTTATAAACATAACCACGCTCCACATGCAGGTTTTCCAATGATTCCGGCCCTCCGACGGTCATTCACCCCCGAAACCCTAGATCGGGGGGGCCCGCAGATCTACCCTTAGAGCTTTCTCCGTACGAGGATGGACAACTGGACTTTTTATCTATCTATGTTTGTTTAGAACATATGTACATGGAAAACCAAGGTTGAACACATTTCACCACATTATTCACACCGGTAGACCTGTACCGGGAGTTTCCACATACGGATCGACGATTTTACTAAGTGTTAGCCCACGTCCGTGAACAATGTCAGACACATGACCTACATATGACATCTACAAACATAAAATCACACTTATAAACATAACCTAGCTCCACATGCAGGTTTTCCAATGATTCCGGCCCTACGACGGTCATTCACCCCTGAAACCCTAGATCGGGGGGGGGGCCCGCAAATCTACCCTTATAGCTTTCTCCGTACGAGGATGGACCAATGGAATTTTTTATCTATCTATGTTTGTTTAGAACATATGTACATGGAAAACCAAGGCTAAACACATTTCACCACATTATTCACACCGGTAGACCCATACCGGGAGTTTCCACATACGGATCGACGATTTTACTAAGTGTTAGCCCACGTCCGTGAACAACGTCAGACACATGACCTACATATGTCATCTTCAAACATTAAATCACACTTATAAACATAACCTAGCTCCACATGCAGGTTTTCCAATGATTCCGGCCCTACGACGGTCATTCACCCTCGAAACCCTAGATCGGGGGGGTCCGCAGATCTACCCTTATAGCTTTCTCCGTACGAGGATGGACCAATGGACTTTTTATCTATCTATGTTTGTTTAGAAAATATGTACATGGAAAACCAAGGTTGAACACATTTCACCACATTATTCACACCGGTAGACCCGTACCGGGAGTTTCCACATACGGATCGACGATTTTACTAAGTGTTAGCCCACGTCCGTGAACAACGTCAGACACATGACCTACATATGCCATCTACAAACATTAAATCACACAAATAAACATAACCTAGCTCCACATGCAGGTTTTCCAATGATTCCGGCCCTACGACGGTCATTCACCCCCGAAACCCTAGATCGTGGGGGGGGGCCGCAAATCTACCCTTATAGCTTTCTCCGTACGAGGATGGACCGATGGACTTTTTATCTATCTATGTTTGTTTAGAAAATATGGACATGGAAAACCAAGGTTGAACACATTTCACCACATTATTCACACCGGTAGACCCGTACCGGGAGTTTCCACATACGGATCGACGATTTTACTAAGTGTTAGCCCACGTCCGTGAACAACGTCAGACACATGACCTACATATGACATCTACAAACATTAAATCACACTTATAAACATAACCTAGCTCCACATGCAGGTTTTCCAATGATTCCGGCCCTCCGAGGGTCATTCACCCCCGAAACCCTACATCGGGGGGCCCCGCAGATCAACCCTTATAGCTTTCTCCGTAGGACGATGGACCAATGGACTTTTTTATCTATCTATGTTTTTTTAGAACATATGTACATGGAAAACCAAGGCTGAACACATTTCACCACATTATTCACATCGGTAGACCCTTACCGGGAGTTTCCACATACGGATCGACAATTTTACTAAGTGTCAGCCCACGTCCGTGAACAACGTCAGACACATGACCTACATATGACATCTAAAAATATTAAATCACACTTATAGACATAACCTAGCGCCACATGCAGGTTTTCCAATGATTTCGGCCCTTCGACGGTCATTCACCTCCGAAACCCTAGATCGGGGGGGCCCGCAGAGCTACCCTTATAGCTTTCTCCGTACGAGGATGGACCAGTGGACTTTTTTATCTATCTATGTTTGTTTAGCACAAATGTACATGGAAAACAAGGGTTGAACACATTTCACCACATTATTCACACCGGTAGACCCAGTACCGGGAGTTTCCACATACGGGTCGACGATTTTAGTAGGTGTTAGCCCACATCCGTGAACAACGTCAGACACATGACCTACATATGCCATCTACAAACATTAAATCACACAAATAAACATAACCTAGCTCCACATGCAGGTTTTCCAATGATTCCGGCCCTCCGACGGTCATTCACCCCCGAAACCCTAGATCTGGAGGGCCCGCAGATCTACCCTTATAGATTTCTCCGTACGAGGATGGACCAATGGACTTTTTTATCTATCTAAGTTTGTTTAGCACATATGTACGTGGAAAAAACCAAGGTTGAACACATTTCACTACTTTATTCACACCGGTAGACCCGTACCGGGAGTTTCCACATACGGATCGACGATTTTACTAAGTGTTAGCCCACGTCCGTGAACAACGTCAGACACATGACCTACATACGCCATCTGCAAACATCAATCACACTTATAAACAAAATCTAACTCCACATGCAGGTTTTCCAATGATTCCGTCCCTCCGACGGTCATTCACCCCCGAAACCCTAGATCGAGGGGGGCCGTAGATCTACCCATATAGCTTTCTCCGTACGAGGATGGACCAACGGACTTTTTTATCTATCTATGTTTGTTTAGCACATATGTACATGGAAAACCAAGGTTGAACATATTTCACCACATTATTCACACCGGTAGACCCGTCATGGGAGTTTCCACATACGGATCGACGATTTTACTAAGTGTTAGCACACGTCCGGGAACAACGTCAGACACATGACCTACATATGCCATCTACAAACAATAAATCACACTTATAAACATAACCTAGCTCCACATGCAGATTTTCCAATGATTCCGGCCCTCCGACGGTCATTCACCCACGAAACCCTAGATCGGGGGGCCCCGCAGATCTACCCTTATAGCTTGCTCCGTACGAGGATGGACCAATGGACTTTTTTATTTATCTATCTATGTTTGTTTAGCACATATGTACATGGAAAACCAAGGTTGAACACATTTCACCACATTATTCACACCGGTAGACCCGTACCGGGAGTTTCCACATACGGATCGACGATTTTACTAAGTGTTAGCCCATGTCCGTGAACAACTTCAGACACATGACCTAGATATGCCATCTACAAACATTAAATCACACTTATAAACATAACCTAGCTCCACATGCAGGTTTTCCAATGATTCCGGCCCTCCGACGGTCATTCACCCCCGAAACCCTAGATCGGGGGGGGGGGGCAGATCTACCCTTATAGATTTCTCCGTACGAGATTGGACCAATGTACTTTTTTATCTATCTATGTTTGTTTAGAACATATGTACATGGAAAACCAAGGTTGAACACATTTCACCACATTATTCACACCGGTAGACCCAGTACCGGGAGTTTGCACATATGTACATGGAAAACCAAGGCTAAACACATTTCACCACATTATTCACACCGGTAGACCCATACCGGGAGTTTCCACATACGGATCGACGATTTTACTAAGTGTTAGCCCACGTCCGTGAACAACGTCAGACACATGACCTACATATGACATCTACAAACATTAAATCACACTAATAAACATAACCTAGCTCCACATGCAGGTTTTCCAATGATTTCGGCCCTCCGACGGGCATTCACCTCCGAAACCCTAGATCGGGGGGGCCCGCAGATCTACCCTTATAGCTTTCTCCGTACGAGGATGGACCAATGGTCTTTTTTATCTATCTATGTTTGTTTAGAACATATGTACATGGAAAACCAAGGTTGATCACATTTCACCACATTATTCACACCGGTAGACCCGTACCGGGAGTTTCCACATATGGATCGATGATTTTACTAAGTGTTAGCCCACGTCCATGGACAACATCAGACACATGACCTACATATGACATCTACAAACATTAAATCACACTTATAAACATAACCAGCTCCACATGCAGGTTTTCCAATGATTCCGGCCCTCCGACGGTCATTCACCTCCGAAACCCTAGATCGGGGGGGCCCGCAGATCTACCCTTATAACTTTCTCCGTACAAGGATGGACCAATGGACTTTTTTATCTATCTATGTTTGATTAGCACATATGTACATGGAAAACCAAGGTTGAACATATTTCACCACATTATTCACACCGGTAGACCCGTACCGGGAGTTTCCACATACGAATCGACGATTTTACTAAGTGTTAGCCCATGTCCGTGAACAACGTCAGACACATGAACTAGATATGCCATCTACAAACATTAAATCACACTTATAAACATAACCTAGCTCCACATGCAGGTTTTCCAATGATTCCGGCCCTCCGACGGTCATTCACCCCCGAAACCCTAGATCGGGGGGGCGGGGGCGCAGATCTACCCTTATAGATTTCTCCGTACGAGGATGGACCAATGTACTTTTTTATCTATCTATGTTTGTTTATAACACATGTACATGGAAAACCAAGGTTGAACACATTTCACCACATTATTCACACCGGTAGACCCGTACCGGAAGTTTCCACATACGGATCGACGATTTTACTAAGTGTTAGCCCACGTCCGTGAACAACGTCAGACACATGACCTATATATGACATCTACAAACATTAAATCACACTTATAAACATAACCTAGCTCCACATGCAGGTTTTCCAATGATTTCGGCCCTCCGACGGGCAGTCACCTCCGAAACCCTAGATCGGGGGGCCCCGCAGATCTACCCTTATAGCTTTCTCCGTACGAGGATGGACCAATGGTCTTTTTTATCTATCTATGTTTGTTTAGAACATATGTACATGGAAAACAAGGTTGAACACATTTCACCACATTATTTACACCGGTAGACCCGTACCGGGAGTTTCCACATACAGATCGATGATTTTACTAAGTGTTAGCCCACGTCCATGAACAACGTCAGACACATGACCTACATATGACATCTACAAACATTAAATCACACTTATAAACATAAACTAGCTCCACATGCAGGTTTTCCAATGATTCCGGCCCTCCGACGGTCATTCACCTCCGAAACCCTAGATCGTGGGGGCCCGCAGATCTACCCTTATAACTTTCTCCGTACGAGGATGGACCAATGGACTTTTTTATCTATCTATGTTTGCTTAGCACATATGTACATGGAAAACCAAGGTTGAACATATTTCACCACATTATTCACACCGGTAGACCCGTACCGGGAGTTTCCAGATACGGATCGACGATTTTACTAAGTGTTAGCCCATGTCCGTGAACAACGTCAGACACATGACCTACATATGCCATCTACAAACATTAAATCACACTTATAAACAGAACCTAGCTCCACATGCAGGTTTTCCTATGATTCCGGCCCTCCGACGGTCGTTCACCTCCGAAACCCTAGATAGGGGGGGGGCGCAGATCTACCCTGATAGCTTTCTCCGTACGAGGATGGACCAATGGACTTTTTTATCTATCTATGTTTGTTTAGAACATATGTACATGGAAAACCAAGGTTGAACACATTTCACCACATTATTCACACCGGTAGACCCATACCGGGAGTTTCCACATACGAATCGACGATTTTACTAAATGTTAGCCCACGTCTGTGAACAACGTCAGACACATGACCTACATATGAAATCTACAAACATTAAATCACACTTATAAACATAACCTAGCTCCACATGCAGGTTTTCCAATGATTCCGGCCCTCCGACGGTCATTCACCCCCGAAACCCTAGATCGGGGGGGGGGGGGCACGCAGATCTACCCTTATAGCTTTCTCCGTACGAGGATGGACCAATGGACTTTTTATCTATCTATGTTTGTTTAGAACATATGTACATGGAAAACCAAGGTTGAACACATTTCACCACATTATTCACACCGGTAGACCCGTACCGGGAGTTTCCACATACGGATCGACGATTTTACTAAGTGTTAGCCCAAGTCCGTGAACAACGTCAGACACATGACCTACATATGCCATCTACAAACATTAAATCACACTTATAAACATAACCTAGCTCCACATGCAGGTTTTCCAATGATTCCGGCCCAACGACGGTCATTCACCCCCGAAACCCTAGATCGGGGGGGGGGGGGGCGCAAATCTACCCTTATAGCTTTCTCCGTACGAGGATGGACCAATGGACTTTTTTATCTATCTATGTTTGTTTAGAACATATGTACATGGAAAACCAAGGTTGAACACATTTCACCACATTATTCACACCGATAGAACCGTACCGGGAGTTTCCACATACGGATCGACGATTTTACTAAGTGTTAGTCCACGTCCGTGAACAACGTCAGACACATGACCTACATATGACATCTACAAACATTAAATCACACTTATAAACATAACCTAGCTCCACATGCAGGTTTTCCAATGATTCCGGCCCTCCGACGGTCATTCACCCCCGAAACCCTACATCAGGGGGGCCCGCATGTAACACCCTCAGTTGCTGTAACAGTAATCATCATCACTGTTGATCATCACTGTTGAATTATCACTGTTTGATCTCCCTTGTACCTGATAAAACTTTGTGATGCTCATGATCAAACCTTGTTGTGGTTGATCAACACCCCATGCCCAATGTACTTGAGCCCTTGGGATCAAAACCCAAAGCCAAATGCACCTTACTCATCCAACAAACCAAACCCTAGTTGAAACTACTTTAAATGGAAATTAAAACAAAGGTGCTGAAATAAAGTTGTTCCAAAAATCATGGAACTATTTTTGTAAATTGCCTAAAATCATTATAATCATGTTGGAACAACTTTGGTAATTTTTGGAGTTGCAGAAAATTCCAAACAATTCAAACAGTAGGTTAAAACCCCTATCTTGGGCATTTAATATTTAAAAGAAATATCTATTGATTTTATTTTGCTGCAAAAACTTTTGTGGCATCTTAATAATATGTAACCCTAATTTACAAACACTATTAACCTTTTACAAAAATGCTAGGGTTGATAAATTAATTACAGAAAAGCTTTTGAGTAAACAGGAAACAAAATAATTGGAAAACCGCAAACTGACGCCCAGGGCGAAGCCCACCTCAGCCAGCCCACCCCGGCCCATCTTCCACCTCCCACCTGTCCCCGTCCTGTCGGCCACCTGCTCGACGCCGTGGCGCCGCCGTGGCCACGGGCGCCCCTGGAGCCCTCCCCTCCCTCACCTGCTCCCTCCCACCATGGACACGCTAAGACCACCTCGGCCGACACCCTGGACAACTCCCCCACCCCATTCCTCTCCTCCTCCTCTCGCCATCGTCTGGGAAAATTCCCCCGAGCCCGCCGTCGCCATGACCGCGCACCACCGCGGCCGCTGACCTCGAGCCGCCTCACCACCTTGTCCAGCGTGTGTCTCGCCGTCGCCTTCGTCACCGAGCGCAAGGAATCGAGCTCGGAGCCGTTACGGCGAGCACACGGTCATCTCCCCCAACTCCGGCCGCCGCGGCGTCGCGGAGGAAATCCGGCGCCACCCTGACGCCACCGAGGCCGCTCTCTGCACCGTTACGTTTCTGGTGAGCTCCTTCACCATCCCCATGTCGCCGTTGAGGTTCCCGTGTCCCATAGCCGTGCGCGCCATTAGGGCAGAGCAACGTCGCCGCCGGCGAGCGCCCAACCGCGGCGTAGAGCTTGCATTTGACGCCCTACTCGCGTCATTTCATTTCCCTGGACGCCAGCTACCAAACGCACATAGCCACGCCTCACCCCGTGCGCGGATTCGCCGTCCTCGACGTCGCCACCGTACGGGTCCCCGCCTTCGTCGTCGCCGGCGTCATTCCGGTGACCCCCCGACGGCGCCACCACTTGGAATCGACGCGGCGCTGTCTTCCGGTTCTAACGCACCAGATCCCATGGCGAACGGTGCCCCCTAGCCCGATTCCGACCCCCTCCCGTGGCCTCCGCCGTGCTGGGCACGCCGGCGTTTAGCCGCCGGTGCCCCCTGACGTGGCACCCCTGGGGCAACCCCCCTGGGTCGCTGCCAGTGGGTCCCCGTGGTCCAGTTGACTGGGTTGACCAGTCAACTGTGCAGTTGACTGGGTTGACCAGTCAACTGTGCTGACTGGGCAACCCCAGTCACTGACAGGTGGGTCCCCCTGGAAATAATTAAACTTAATAATTTAGATTAATCAAATAATTAAAATTGAGTCACTGACATGTGGGTCCAGGGGTATTTTCTAATTTAATTAAGTGTTTTATAAATAACAGAGGCTGACATGTGGGTCCCACATGTCAGCACTGTTCTAGATAATGTTGTGGATAATGTTTTGGATAATGTTTAAATAAATAATAAAAGAAATCCAGAAAATCATTTAAATTGATTTAAACTTTGAAATTCAATAACTTTTAAACCGTAACTCGGATTCAAAAACTTTATACATGAAAATTGATCAGAAAAATATAACGAATACGAATACGCTATCCGTATGTCTACCACCTCCCTCTAACACAACGAACATCGAACCCTCCCCCTCCGGACCGGCGGTCCGATAAACTGTCCGGTACTGTTAGAGTGCCCGGATGAATTTATTCCGAACACGAAAGTTGTTCGGAATGGATCAAATAGCACGGATACACCCCCTTATGTTGTTCCGGTAACTACGACACCTCCGGCTTGATCCTTCCCCTCCGGACACCCTGCCCGATAATCACCCGGAGCCGGTAGTTCATCCTCAGATGAATTTCCTTTCCGAGCAACGTGCATTACACTGCGTTAGAACACCGTTAAAATTTCATTTATCATGTCATGCATCTGTTTGTATATGCTTGTTGTGTATTTACTGTTTCTCCCCCCTTTAAATCTCCGATAGACCCCGCTGCTGCCGTCGACTACACCGCTGCTGAGTACGACTACGTCGTCGACGACCCTACTACTACCATCGAGCTTGCAGGCAAGCAGAGCCATTCTCTTCCTCAGATACCGCCTATCTTTCGTTCATTTCTTGCACTAGGCATTGTTACTGCTGCTGCTACGATTACAATCCTATTCAATTGCATAGCCTGTTTTTGTCGCCCCTTGATGTACCTTCCTTTAATCCTATGCTGCCTATTATTACTTATGCATTATTCAGCAGTGAACCCTGCGCATTGTTAGCTAGGATTAGATAGAGGGCCGCGATCACTCAGGGGAGTGAACGCGGATATTAATATTATAACTGCACCGGTACGGTACAATGCAGACACCGCCTCAGGCCCTATCTGGGTTATGCCTAGTCACCTCAAGTGTGAGCTATCAAGGAGTAATCTTTGTACTCCACTCGAGGCTGACTTTGTCTTACCGCCATAGGGTCTTGACAACGGTTGTCCTAAAGGTAAGAAGTCGGGCGACCCAACGGTGCCCGCGAGAGGTATTGCGACGGGACGACAGGGAGGGCACGGCCATTGTACCGGTGTGCTTGGCCCCTGGTCGTTGGCCGCGAGAGTTACCAAACCACGAAATTCGAGCTCCTCCAGGAGCACACGCGAGACAAGGTAAGGAGACGGTTCACCTCGTTGGTAACCGCAGTGACTTGGTGGGGCGACAGGGCAGGCACCGATGTACTGGTGGTCCTGGCTGCTGTCGTTGTCCGCGGGTCGGTTAAGTCGAGGCAACGATAACGGTTGTCACGCAGGTTAATTAAAATACTAAATGGTTCAGTGAATGTCTTGAGTTGGCTATATGCCATATACGCACTACCTACCCGTGGGAACTACGAGTTATGGGCTCCTCTGCTTCTTAGTGTCATCCGAGGACTCTTCAGACGTCAGCAGTACCGCGGGCTGATTGCCGGGAAGTGGTGTTGTCTTATTTGCCGCGGCGTGTGATTTGTATTTGCTTTGATTTAACTTCACCGGCCAGCCACGCACCGTGCAGGAGTACGTTTGGGTTGGGGTCCAAGGCCCGGCGTACTTAGGATTTAGACCGGCGGATGACCTCTCTGTTGAGTTTGAAAGATGGGCTATGAAGTGTCAGATAGCCTCGGTGGAGCGTTCCCTAACAAGGTTCCCGCCACCCTGGAGATCCGTGCGTGTAGCGTAACACAAGTGCACCCCTGCAGGGAAGATTGATCTATCGATAGCCGTGTCCACGGTAACAGGACGCTTTATGCTGAAGCTGGATCCTACCACTAGAAACTATTATTAAACTGTATGGTTCCGGGTTCCCTTCCTCGCGGGGATGTCGAGGAGGTGAATTCGGAGGCATTGTTAATTATTACAACTTATTATTATTCAATGTTGCAGCAACTTCTGCTTCATTGTTACTTTACTGCTTTATATCAACTGTTGGCTGATTCTTACCTCATGCTGCAAGACATCGTTGGAAGATGCTAGTCTTCGTTAGGCCTAGCTTCTTACCCTTGCTCTGAACTTCTGTCTTCAGTCCACTATATACAGCCTCTTCATTCCGTTGATATCATGCATAATGCTTAGTAGCGGACGTAAGACTCGCGGGTATACTAGATACTCACCTGCTTTATTTCCTTTACTGTTTTGCCTGATCGGCCGCTGCAGCCGACGTTGGAGCCCAGGAGCAGGAGTACCCCGGAGGCGCCTACTACGACGTCGAGTTCCCCGTTGACCAGGAGTAGTACTGTGGATCCCAGGCAGGAGGCCTCGCCTTTTCGTTCTGTATCTCTGATGTGATTTGTGCTAGCCTTCTTAAGGCAAAACTTGACTAACTATGTTTGTACTCAGATAATATGGCTTGTATGACTTATATATTCGGGTCCGCGTGACCCCCTCTATTGTAATATATTTGTTTATCCTTTTGTGTTTAGTGTTGTGCTGTGATATTATCACCGTGGCACCCTAATCTCAGTCGTGTACCCTGTGTGTATGATTACTGTACACGGACTGATTTTGGGGGCGTCACACCGCAGATCTACCCTTATAGCTTTCTCCGTACGAGGATGGACCAATGGACTTTTTTATCTATCTATGTTTATTTAGAACATATGTACATGGAAAACCAAGGTTGAACACATTTCACCACATTATTCACACCGGTAGACCCGTACCGGGAGTTTCCACATACGGATCGACGATTTTACTAAGTGTCAGCCCACGTCCGTGAACAACGTCAGACACATGACCTACATGTGACATCTAAAAACATTAAATCACAATTATAAACATAACCTAGCTCCACATGCAGGTTTTCCAATGATTTCGGCCCTCCGACGGTCATTCACCTCCGAAACCCTAGATCGGGGGGCCTGCAGATCTACCCTTATAGCTTTCTCCGTACGAGGATGGACCAGTGGACTTTTTTATCTATCTATGTTTGTTTAGCACATATGTACATGGAAAACAAGGGTTGAACACATTTCACCACATTATTCACACCGGTAGACCCAGTACCGGGAGTTTCCACATACGGGTCGACGATTTTAGTAAGTGTTAGCCCACGTCCGTGAACAACGTCAGACACATGACCTACATATGCCATCTACAAACATTAAATCACACTTATAAACATAACCTAGCTCCACATGCAGGTTTTCCAATGATTCCGGCCCTCCGACGGTCATTCACCCCCGAAACCCTAGATCGGGAGGGCCCGCAGATCTACCCTTATAGCTTTCTCCGTACGAGGATGGACCAATGGACTTTTTTATCTATCTATGTTTGTTTAGCACATATGTACATGGAAAACCAAGGATGAACACATTTCACCACATTATTCACACCGGTAGACCCGTACCGGGAGTTTCCACATACGGATCGACGATTTTACTAAGTATCAGCCCACGTCCGTGAACAACGTCAGACACATGACCTACATATGACATCTACAAACATTAAATCACACTTATAAACATAACCTAGCTCCACATGCAGGTTTTCCAATGATTTCGGCCCTTCGACGGTCATTCACCTCCGAAACCCTAGATCGGGGGGGCCCGCAGATCTACCCTTATAGCTTTCTCCGTACGAGGATGGACCAGTGGACTTTTTTATCTATCTATGTTTGTTTAGCACATATGTACATGGAAAACAAGGGTTGAACACATTTCACCACATTATTCACACCGGTAGACCCAGTACCGGGAGTTTCCACATACGGGTCGACGATTTTAGTAAGTGTTAGCCCACGTCCATGAACAACGCCAGACACATGACCTACATATGCCATCTACAAACGTTAAATCACACTTATAAACATAACCTAGCTCCACATGCAGGTTTTCCAATGATTCCGGCCCTCCGACGGTCATTCACCCCCGAAACCCTAGATCGGGAGGGCCCGCAGATCTACACTTATAGCTTTCTCCGTACAAGGATGGACCAATGGACTTTTTTATCTATCTATGTTTTTTTAGCACATATGTACATGGAAAACCAAGGTTGAACACATTTCACCACATTATTCACACCGGTAGACCCGTACCGGGAGTTTCCACATACGGATCGACGATTTTACTAAGTGTTAGCCCATGTCCGTGAACAACGTCAGACACATGACCTAGATATGCCATCTACAAACATTAAATCACACTTATAAACATAACCTAGATCCACATGCAGGTTTTCCAATGATTCCGGCCCTCCGACGGTCATTCACCCCCGAAACCCTAGATCGGGGGGGCCGCAGATCTACCCTTATAGCTTTCTCCGTACGAGGATGGACCAATGTACTTTTTTATCTATCTATGTTTGTTTAGAACATATGTACATGGAAAACCAAGGTTGAACACATTTCACCACATTATTCACACCGGTAGACCCGTACCGGGAGTTTCCACATACGGATCGACGATTTTACTAAGTGTTAGCCCATGTCCGTGAACAACATCAGACACATGACCTACATATGCCATCTACAAACATTAAATCACACTTATAAACATAACCTAGCTCCACATGCAGGTTTTCCTATGATTCCGGCCCTCCGACGGTCGTTCACCTCCGAAACCCTAGATAGGGGGGGCGCAGATCTACCCTTATAGCTTTCTCCGTACGAGGATGGACCAATGGACTTTTTTATCTATCTATGTTTGTTTAGCACATATGTACATGGAAAACCAAGGTTGAACACATTTCACCACATTATTCACACCGGTAGACCCGTACCGGGAGTTTCCTCATACGGATCGACGATTTTAGTAAGTGTTAGCCCACGTCCGTGAACAACGTCAGACACATGACCTACATATGCCATCTACAAACATTAAATCACAGCATGGGCCTTCCACCACACTGTTACACATACCCTAGGTCCATATGCAAGTTTTACTAGGATTCCGACGCTTCAGCGGTAATTCACGTGTTACATCCTGTTCCAGAGGGGAGTGTGGAGGTCTACCCCTATAGCTTTCTTTGCACGATGTTCCAATAATGTATTTTTTTTGTTTGTTGAGGTTTTTTATGACATAACTACATGGAAAACAAGGTTAGGACCTTGTAACACATCGTAGCCCCTGGTATACCCGCAAACAGGTGTGTTCCACACCTACATGCATGTCCATGACTTTGCAGATATAGTGTTATCGCATGATTGTGGAGATGGTCACACCAAGGAGCTATACATTGCATTTATGCATGGATCTTACACCACACTTGGACACATATCCTATACATGCAAGTTCATGCGGTACTACGGCGCTCTGGCGGCCTTTCTTCACCGAAACCCAGCCTAGTCCGGGCGCGAGGGCCGGGGTGGGTAGGGGGCGGTGGTTCACCCTTATAGCTTTCTTCGCACGAGGTACAACTGTGGAGCATACATATAAATATAGTAATAGTAGCATAATATATTTTAATTTAATATTACTCCCTCCGTTCCTTGATATAAGGTGTATAGTTTTTGGCACGAAGATTAAAGAACACACATTGAGGAAAATTTACACTAGGTTTGGATGGGATTAAACATAGCTAATTGACATGAGAAGATAGAGGGGTTTGCAAGAGATAAAGAAACATGATAAATTTTTTTTTTAAATCCCACACGAGTGGTACAACGCAATACACCTTATATTTTGAACTTTTATTAAAAAAACTATACACCTTATATCTAGGAACGGAGGGAGTATAATTTATTAATATATCATTTTATGTATTAATTAGTAGACACAAAAAGAATAAAGAGGCGTATATCGAGGGTTGAAATGAGATGATATATATTATAATTCCATTTCTAATATTATTTTATGTATTAGTAATAGAAGATTAAACAGTTAAACAAAAAAAGGAAAAAGGAAAATAGGGTCTACGCCGACGGCCAAGCCTCCACTGGCTAACGGGGTTATCGGCTGCCGTCATCGGGGTCCACCCGACAGGCCTTTCGCCGGCGGCTTGAGGTACGCCGACGGCAGCCCTCGGCGTAAAATGGACCTACGCCGACGGCTTTGGGACGCCGACGGCCCGTTACGAGGGCTGACGAGTCGGGCCTCTACGCCGACGGCCCCGACATTTGGCCGTCGACGTAGAGATTGGCCGTAGGCGTCAACCGCCTCTCCCGTAGTGAAAATTGTACTAAGTATGCGTCAATTAATATGGATCGGAGGGAGTAGTAAGTTTTCCCTTCCCCTAAAAAAAGGAAGGAATAAGTCTTCTCTTCCACCAAAAATATGGTTACCGAGCTATCTTATGTTAATACTTCTCGCACACAACAAATACAAACAAACAAACAAACAAACAAACAAACAAAGAAACAAGCAAGCAACAGAAAACGATCAACAGTCAACACATAAATTCTCCAGCGACCCAACCAGATATTGTCGTTGATTTTTCTTAATGGCAAGTTGTGGTCAGAGAAGTATAGCTGCTGCAGCAGCATTTTGGATGGGCGATGGAATTGTGTTGGCAAAGCTAGTCTATCGATCGTGGACTCGTTCCGTTACATGTTGCCTTAGAAAATGCGCGTTGCTACACGTACCGAGTAGCTAGTCTCATGATGTATGTCTTTTCTTGGCTTGCTTGTGCGTGCATGCGTGAAGAACAGCAGCATTTTGGTCTGCCAAACCTCCGGCGATTGCGGTGTGGTCGGATCCAAAAGTCGTCATACTTGCTTCCAGCAACCGGCATTGAATTTCTTTTGACTGGAGTCTATCTGTCTAATAAGCCGTAAAGCACCAGAACAGAGCACCACTTGCATTGATTTGCCAGTTTAGGGAGTACTCCACTATGAAAGCTTCTATGTCTCTGGGATCTCTTTTCAAAGCCAGTTCCACACACACTGTCAACATATCGAAATAGTCATATAGACCATGTGTGCAGCAATCAAACAACAATAATGAGTTTATATGACCTATGATCCATGCACCCATATGCATATAGTAGCATCTAAGAATTAGGCAGTCTTAGAAATCTTCTTCATTGGTCCCTTTTCGATCATCTAGAATTAATTAAAGGGAAAGAACTGTGAACGCGGGACTGTCAAATCAAAATGTTCGGGGTTCAAGCTAATTATTAAGTGGGTGCGTGATTGCTGCATGATGTGTGAACTGGGTCTAAAAGTAAACAGCTAATTATCTATTCAAGCCAAATATAGTACTCCACTTTGACTAAACACCAATAGAAGGATACTAGTAAGTAGCTCAATGGATAAAAGTTTTCCTTCAGTAAAAGAGAGCGAGATACGTAGGAGCGACCTACACCACAACCACAGGCTATGCTATAGAATTTGTTTTTCTTTTTGAGGATTGCTATAGAATTTGTTGATGTACGTACATACGTACGAGTGCAAATTTCTGAAGGCCAAGCTACATGTAGCCCTTTATTTAAAAAAAAATCATAAAAAATATTTTAAAGTTTTCAAAAATTCTGAATTTTTTCCGTGGAAACTTATATGTATTCCGCATGAACATGTCAAATTTTGTTTGAAAATATTGTAATATTCAGTCTGTACAAAAAAACAAAATTTCAGCCCAAAAACAACGAATCAGGCCCATTTTAAATCAAATATTTGTCTTTTTTTTCATACGTCACATATGAAAATATAATGGTATGAAAATTTGCACATATGACATATACATGTGTATGTATATTCATAAAAAAATCAATGCTTTTTTAATAATGTAAATATATTTTATGTTTTTTTAATAAAGGGCTACGTATAGGTCTACGTTGGCATTTTTTGCATATGTACATGCCACTCATGCTTGAATTGTCCATAGTCAAGAATATATATCAATATTTTTTACCATGATCATGCATGTCTCCCGTTTCTAACGATGAGCACTTAGGACAGTAAAACTGGGCACTATCCAAGCTCTTACAGCGATTTGCGTTCTTGACCGTTCGATTTCGTGAGCAGGGAGTTTCTGGCCGTTAGATGCGAGTGTAATTACGTGACCAGTCTGTCCTAAAGGGCCTCTGCTATGGAAGCCAAATGCCTGCGCTGTGAGCGATTTGGCAGTTTAGAAGTCCACGAAAGTCGGTGGCCCATCCAAAAGCCCACGAAAGTCGTTCGCCCAACCGAAGAGCTGTTGGAAAAAAAGGATTTGTTCAGTTCAGGGAATGAGGCGACAGAGGGGCAGACAATTTGGGAGGGGGTCCACCGCGCCAGGTGATGTGGATACAGTCGACAGGGGCCGGTGATTTGGAGAAGGGGAGCGACCGCGCGAGCCGGCAGGTGATTGGGACCAGGCGATTTGGAGGAGAAGCGTCTCTGCGGCTGTTCGATGAAGCAGTCGACTGAAGCTAATCCGTCGGGAGGAAGAAATCAATCGCCGGTTCATTGAAGCATTCATGGTTGATGATGTGCGCCACTTGCCAGCGGCAATTAATGGAGGTATGCGTTTCAATTTCTTAAAACTGAAACTTCTTGCATATCCCTGTATACATATACACTCCGTCGCTGGACGCTCAATCGCAGGGGCTTCTTGCATATGCGCGTATGCATAATATACATATACACTCCAGCGCTAGACACCTCAATCGCAGGGGAGATCTTGCAGGCTAGCGGCATACGCAGAGAGGAAAAGAGACGCAAAGATGAGACGCGGCCTACAGGAAAACATGGTGTGTCATCGCTGCCATTATCTATATCTTCAGTCGTAGCGCCTCGATTTATTTTCTGTACCTCAAGCAATCCACCTTGCCTCGGCGGCAGACCATTCCGCTACCGTGTCGGTGTTTCGATCTACCTCTGACGATGTGCTTTCCTCCCATCGCAGCGCACAACAGGGGCACATCGGATTTCGTCGCCGACCTCTCCTCGCAGCACCGTGGTGGCATCACCTCGCACTTCACACAGCTGCTGAGCACAAGATGTTCTAATTGGGATTTGGATGAGGTGGATCGAATCATGCCTTCCTTTCTCCATGTAAATGAGTGTTTCGGAATTGGCTATGTGTTTTCCCTTCTCATTTTTTAGCCCGTACATGTTCCTTCCTGCCGGCCGGTGACTCCATTCTGTGCCTACTACTGCTGCATGCCTGCATTCGTTCTTGCCGGAAACATGCTAAACAAGATTAAGAGATACATATATTGTCCCATCTGTATGACAAGAACAAGTTGTATGTGTGTGAGAGTACATGTGAAATCTTTATTTCCATACGTCTCCTTCCCTGTTATATTTATTGAACAATATTCTTGTATCCACTTCTAAACAACTTGGAAGATAATTTCAAAACACATAATATTCAAGCAGAAGATTTGATCTGATATGCAAAGATGATTAACTTATGATAGCAACAGACTTATACTTTTAAAAAAATCAAGCAAAGAGATAGCTTTTCAATCATCTACTTGATGGACAACAAACCTGTTATAGGTGCATTTATGTATATTGATTTTAAGTCTGGAGTCATGTTGTAAGTCAAATAGGTACTTTATGTACCATCTCTTGAATTTCAGAGGGGTGCAGGGCAACAACTTAATTGATGCTGCAAGTCTGAAGGCATGTTGCCCTACTTAGCCCCTGCTCTTGTTTTTCTATATTCTTTCCCTCATCTGGAGTTAAGCAATTGAAAGACAACCAATCGCTATATATGCTGGAGTCAGAGATTTATATAGCACACTATACTATAGTCTACCAATATCTTAAATTTATGTTGCTATTATGACCATCTGAAGTTCACTTTTGCACATCGTAGTGATTATTTTGCTCCATATCATGTACCATTTTTAAAAATATATAAGTACACATAAAATGCACAACATAATAGAAAATATAATGCCTGCCGCTTCATTAAGCACTAGCTCTCAGTGTGTAATGCCAAAGACAGTGCAAGATGTTGTTTCATGTTATAATATCTCATAGTATGTATCTATCATTTCTCCAAGTTGGCAATATGTTGTTTCCTGTTATAATATATTATAGTATGTATCTATCATTTCATTTTCGAGATTGTGATACACCACAATTCAGTTTAATTATTATGGTTCGGTGCATATTGTTCTCCAACATTGTGATTGGTAACAAAACTTAGTTGTTATGATGGCCATGATTTTAAAAATCCAAATATCTGGGATTTAAATTCCTACTGTTGAAGCTTTCTCTTGTGATATTTGATTTGTTTCTTTTGCAGATTTTTTTAGAACCTTCTACCTTCTTAGTTTCCCATACTTTTAACCAATAGAATTATGGTGGCATTATAAACATATTCACATGTCTACATTTCATAGTACAAAAAGACGGGCGCAGCAACGCGCGCCATTCATGATCTAGTGGCTGATTAAAACCGCTGGAGACCCGGTCCGCCGACTAAAATCGCAAAATTAACCCTATCATGATCCTGCTTAGTGTATGCTACCTGGAGGAGAGAATTCACGTTAGGATTGTCCATCCTACATATAGATATTGTTGTTTTGACGATGACAAAGCATGTCTTCAGTTTCTACGATGAGCATGGGCTAAATGGTACCGCCGTAGACCTGTTCGTGTCTACCCTCGAAACTTGAAAAAGAGCATGAGAAAAATCAGCAGGATGGTCGGACGTTAATGTGCTGGTATGGTAGGTGCAGCAACGGTATACCGATCGAGACGTAAACTAATTACTAATTAGCTAGACATAGTAACCTTGACATATATTGGGTAGAGAAATGGTGAATGGTGATGCAAAAAAGATACTAACAAAATCAGCGTGCTAATCTACTACTCTTCCTGCTCCGAGGTGTCGCCTGGCCTTAAAGTCCATGTAAATGTTTAAAAAGAATGATCCAAATTTGACTGGGAGATACAATTTCAAGGAAAAACCGTCGGTAGCGAGCGGCAGGCAGCTACTCTCTACGTCTAGTAGTTTTCGGTAGACAAGGAAAGGAAAGGAAAGCAACACTGTAGGAAGGAGACGGAGCCATGCATGCAATATGATTGACGTACATGGCTCTTTGCTTAACCGTGTCGATTGCATGGCACAGTGTCGGCATGCAGCTTTTGTCTCAAAACTGTTCATTCTTCACGAGCTACTAGTACAAAGTGTGTGGTGTGGTGTGAAACGCGTTTATTCCAAAGCGCGCGCCGCGCCAAGGAGCCAGTTTCGATCAAGTCTCAAAGTCCACCGGAGTAGGTGAAGACCATGGAGGCAAGGCATGATGATGATGATGCAATCTAATAATGTATGATGGCATACTACTACTAGGACTACGTAGTATGATCATGGCCTGCGGGGTGACCTAGCCTTTTCTCCCTATAAATACCGGCCTCCCCGCGTTCATCCAGCAAACAAGCTCAAGGGATTATCTAGCTAATTCTACTACTCATAGATAACATACTCGATTCTGTCGATCGAGTAGCAACACCCATAGATCGATCATGGCGGCGCGCGCCGTTCTCCTGTTCTCGCTCATCGTCGCGCTGATCGCCGGCAACGTGTCGGCACAGCTGTCGTCGGCCTTCTACTCCAAGTCGTGCCCTGGAATGCTCAAAGCCGTGCGCTCGGCGCTGCACCCGGCCATTCAAAGGGAGCGCCGCCTGGGCGCCTCCATCCTCCGGCTATTCTTTCACGACTGCTTCGTCCAGGGCTGCGATGCCTCGCTGCTGCTTGACGACATGCAGGGCCTGCAAGGCGAGAAGAACGCCGCGCCCAACATGAACTCCGTCAGGGGCTTCGAGGTCATTGACGCCGTCAAGGCAGCCGTCGAGAAGGAGTGCCCCGGCATCGTCTCCTGCGCCGACATCCTCGCCATCGCCGCCGAGGAGAGCGTCGTTTTCGTAAGTATCCACGCATCTAAAGCCATGCTTAGCCAGTTAGTGCTGTGACGTGACGTCTGCTGTCTGCTGTGTACGTGTAGCTGGGTGGCCCGAGCTGGGAGGTGAAGCTGGGGCGGAGAGACTCCACGACGGCAAGCTTCAGCGGCGCCGGGAACAACATCCCCCCGCCCACGTCGGGGCTCGCAAACCTAACGTCCCTCTTTGCCGCGCAGGGGCTCTCCCAGAAAGACATGATCGCCCTCTCAGGTACAGCACTTCGTAGTACATACTACTACTGTACTTTTTTTTTCTTTGCCAAATTCTCAGGTAATTTCTCAATGGAGTGGGTAGCTTCAGCAGCTGCAAGACAGCTGAGATCAACCAACGGAGCTGATAGTCATGTTTTGAATCCAAAGCTCAAAATTTCTGACGACGTATCATTTGTGCTTCAGGAGCCCACACGATCGGCCTAGCACGCTGCACAAACTTCCGGACCCACATCTACAATGACATCAACATCGACGCCGGCTTCGCCGGGAGCCGCCAGTCAGGCTGCCCACGAGCCACCGGCTCCGGCAACAACAACCTGGCGCCCCTGGACCTGCAGACGCCAACCGTTTTCGAAAACGCCTACTACAAGAACCTTGTCCAGAAGAGGGGTCTGCTGCACTCAGATCAAGAGCTCTTCAACGGCGGCGCCGCAGACGCGCTGGTCCGGCAGTATGCCGTCAGCCAGAGCGCCTTCTTTAAGGACTTCGTGCAGGGAATGATCAAGATGGGGGACATCACGCCGCTCACCGGCTCCAGTGGACAGATCAGGAAGAACTGCAGGAGGATCAACTAAGATCCTGCATTTCACACATGCACCATATTACTATGCATCATGTTCTAGTTCTAAACGCAAGGGACAACCATGAAATCCCTAGCAAGCAGAATGTGTTAAGCAGCTTGTACACTTTCCTCTCGTTCAATTCTGTTTCTACAATTGTGAAAATAGTGTACGTTGTGTCTGTCTGTTCGATTAATAAACGTGTTAAGGTCTACTCCCCCGTCTCTGTAGCCAAAAATTATTGGTGAAAACATAAACTACTTTTTGTTTAGCTGTACCGCAGCAAAGTATGTTTGGTTTGTGATTTGCAAATGTCTAGGGGCAATAGCTGGACTCACTTACGTCACTCAATACCTTTGGTGGATCCCCACTTTTTTGTACCTTACAGAAGAAATCTACACATTATTATTTTTAGATAATAGCCACGACCCAATTTTATAAATAAAGCAACAACAAACACTTAAGAAACAAAACGGGAAGAGTATGGGTACAAGGCTCAAAGCCACGATAACGGCACGCAGGCCATCAACCAACGTCCAACACCAAGGAAATGAAACGGAAGACACCAAAGGGCAAGCCACGCGGAAGGACTAGGTCTGCTGTCGTTGGGGAAGACAAGACGAGGTTGTCACCTTCATACGAGCAATGATCACCGTCATGTCCTCTTGGCCGTCTTCCTTACTCAGGGAATTCCAAATCTATAAAAAAGCCAATTAGTTTATAGATACAAAATACAGACCACTTAGAAAAAGAGTGATCAATAGTAACTTTGTTTCTAGTTGTCCAGAGTGATCAACAAGCCGCGGAAAAGAACACCCAAAAGAGAAGCATAACCTGCCCACCTACCCAAAGCTCGAACCTTCGCAAAGGACCCAGGATTCCAAAAGTTGCCCATCCAAGAACGAATGCAACTCCGCATAAACTTGGCAAGGCCGCACTGAAAAAAATGTGTTCAGCGCTCTCAGGGGTTTGACATATCACACAGTCGACACTCCGATTGACATTACGCTTATGGATTTGATAAGATACGGGAGTTTGCCCTTAAAGGCTTGCCACGTGAATATTCTGATCTTAGGGGGTGCCAGCTTTCCACGGCGCTGAGAACCGAGAGGTGCGCGAGCCACCAACGAAATTCTCCTAAAGAGACTTAACCGAGAAATGACCCGAGATGGTTAGGGTAAATGAAACCTCGTCCATTCCCTATAAGAGTGTTGGGAGAAGGGAAACAAGACGACGCCAATCCTCCAACTCTATAAGAGACAAAGCACGACATTAACTCAGATCCCAGTGAGCCGCATCCACCTCTAAGATGAAGATTTGAGCATTCGCGATAAGCAAACAGGGTCGGGAAGACCTCAGCCAACCGCCCTATAGGCGACCACAAGTCAAGCCAAAATCACAATGGTACATGTGTGTAGACTTGTACTCTTTTTGTTGAACATGGAAGTGTCCCGGAGACCCAAAGCTGCATCAGTTCAAAGTGGTGATACACATTACATATTGGCCCCTTGTAACAGCCCAGTTTTCACTAAATTTAATTTTTTTTTCGGTGTGAATTGTTTGATTGTCGGATTTGTTTGCGGTGTTTGCATCCCCGATTTATCGATCGGCGATTATTTTTACCCCCCTCTTATCTCGTACCGGACGGAGACCGACCATTGCCACCCTGACACTCGACCTTTGCGACACCGGGATTCACCCGAGCACCGTCGCGAAAACCGCACAAGACCAGCCGCAGCCAACGGAACGAAAAACCCCGTTTAATAATTAAACGGGTTATTTTTATAGCGCGTCGGAAAGTGTTCTCGGAACGGTTCCAGCGCGAGGTGAACGCCGCCGGCTCGACGCGCTGATCGCGCAGTTCGAAGTTTTACCCGAATCGGAGGTACTGCGGACCCCCGGCGGTCAGAAACTTGAGCACCGCGCGCGCGAGAGAAAAACCGGGGATGTTTTTGCAAAATCATGGATGTAAATCTGACAATGAGTATAGGGGTATGAAAGGAGCTAAATGAATCTGTACGTAGAGTGAGTTGACGCAAGAGAATTATACAGGTTAGGCCTCTCCGTAGAGATAAAAACCTTAGTCCTGTCCCAGGATTACTGGGGTGTTCTTTCTTCAGAATACTGAGAAGGGAAAAAGTGTGCGCGTGCCCATGCCAGAGGGGAGGGGGTGGCTTATATAGAGTGTGCCCCTGCGTCCTTAATTCCCTGGCATAAATGGGTCTTAATTACAAGATTAAATACGTACTTAATTACAAAACGGTCAGCCCATTACTACTAATAAAGGGGGGGAGAACGCCTGCAGCATTAAATGCCTCCTGTCCGTTGCGTTTTCCATCTTCCGAGTAGTGGGGGCTCGCCGGTCATTTCCGAGTATTGCTCTACTCGGATCTTGGTGAGCTTCTGAGTAGATGTTTACTCGGAAGCGGCTCCTGGTCTCCGAGTAACGTGTTACTCGGAGGCCGCCAATGCTTCGTGTCTTTTGGTTGACCTTATTTTGCTTGATGTGTGTTTTCTGTGGTGGGGAACCCAAGGCTTAGGGATACCCATGGGTTTCCCTCGCCTAGGGGTATACCTTTAGTATTACCACGACAGTATCCCCCAAGCGCTTTCGGGTGCTCGCAAGTGGGTTGACTGACATCTAGTCTTTCTGAGGTATGCGAAGATTGAACTCAGTAAGAGGCCCGGAAGGGCTTTATTGATGTTCGAACTTTTCCCTCGAGTGGGAGTTGGGCAGGTAACGGAAAAATTTGGCGACACTCAAAACGTCTCTCGGAAGAGGTGGACTGAGGCCTCGAAAGGCGTGTCTCGGAGTAAAAGGCCTTAAACTCCATATGAACCAAATTTGTAAAGCTCAATGTCCTAGGACATCATGCCGAGTCCTAGGCCATGCCACGTGGGACATTGATTCTTTAACCCCTGCGCCGGGTCTTACTGGAGGCCTGGCGTTCTACGTCAGAGATGGGCCGCCAGCGAGTTTGTGATTCGGATTTTCGCCCGAGTAACTGGGTGCGGGATTCTTCGTCTTGCAAGGAATCTTCGAGTGGTTCCTTTCGCGGCGCTTCCGAGTGATAACTTACTCGGATGCTGTAGGAGCTTTGCGTTTTCTTCCGAGTGATGGCATACTCGGAGAGTTTGGTTGTTGCTATGCCCCACACCTTCCGAGTGGTTGGGGAGATTCCAAGCTTCGGGCTGGGAACCGATTTGGTTTTTCCCCAAAGGATCTGATCCTGTCAGAGAATCTTCTTGCCCAGGTGAATGGGCGCATTGTTTGGGTTTGTCTCCTCGATTCCCGCGGAGGTTTCATAGGATAATAATAATTAACTGCCCGCGGGGGGGGGGGGGGGGAGGGATTATGGGGAAGTGGGGCGGTTTTTATGGGGAAGCGCAACCGACAAACCCATTAGTGGGGTGCGGATCTGGCGCGAGGCGGTTGCCATCCTGAGCTATAAAAAGGGCCCCCTTGCCTTGCGGTTTGGGACGCCTCCACTCATTTCTCCCCGCGCAGCCGTTCCCGCTTCTCTCTCTTGCTCCGCCTCTTCCTCTGCCTGCTGAATCTCGCCGTCGAGACTTCTCCGCCGGCCGCTCGAGGTCCACCCTGGGAGGTCGACATTCGTACTTCCCCTCTTCCGCCACCGCGACCATGTCTGTGGGGGAGTGGCTGCCGTCGATTGTGACGGAAGACATGCTGCTGGGGTACCAGGACGCCGACCTGGTTCCCCGGGAGGGTTGCCGTCTTCCCGCGGCGGGGGAAGACGAGCCTGCACCACGGGATGGTGAGAGGGTAATATTACTTTCGCATGTGGATCGTGGCTTTTCTCTTCCTCCACATCCCTTCTTCTTGGATTTCTTGGCTTTCATGGGCGCGCAGCTTCACCACGTCGTTCCCAACGCGGTTACCCTTCTTTTGCAGTTTTTTCACCCTTTGCGAGGGCTTTTTAGGCATAGAGCCCCACTGGCATCTCTTCCGTAGCATATACGCCATCAAGCCTCAGAAGGCGAAAAAGTCTGGGGAGGGCGGCGGCGTTGATTTTAATCATCTTTGTGGCAGTCTGTTTTTTGCCAAAAAACAAGGAGTGCAGTATTTTGCTTCTTGTGTTCCTGATTCTGTCAAGAACTGGCCGAATAGCTGGTTTTACTGCAAGGTGGCCGAGGAACTGGGGGTGCGTACCTTGCCTCCTTACTCGGACGTTAGGCTGACTAACTCTCAGGGCTGGAACCCCCGGCTCACCAATGCTGATAAGGAGCAAGTGCTCCCCCTGATGCGTGAAGTCATCAGGTTGAAGAAGAATGGTTTGGACGCCATAGATCAGATAGCTTCTTTCATGATTCGGAAGATCCAGCCGCTCCAGGCCCGAGATCGGGGAATGTGGACATACTCCGGGTTGCAGGATGACACCCGTTACAGTAACACTGAGATGCCCTTGGACGAGTTTGAGCTTCAGATGAAGATAATAACAAGCGTGACTCAAGGGCTTCAGGAAACTGGCAAAGTGAGACCCCTCGGCGTCGACAATCCTCCCACCCTGGTATGCCGAGTCGTATGTTTCTTGAATGTGCTTCATTTGTTGGCTTTAACTCAGACCTCTTTGTTTATTGCTTAGGATTTTACCCAGTTCCGCTGCCCTATTCCTCTGGCTCCGCAGCATCCCGCCGAGGAAGATGAAGATAGTACTGCGGGAGCGGGGGTCGGAGTTGAGGTGGGGGAGGAGTTGGAGTCCGAGGTGGCTCGGGTTCAAGCAGGGTCCAAGCAACGCTCGAAGAACAACCAGGATCGCGAGTCGGCACGGGAGGGGCTTACTCGGACCCATAAAAGGGGTCACACTCCGAGTGGTGAGGAAGACAGCGGGAAGCTTCCTCCCTTGGGCCTCAGCTCGGGGAGGGTAGCGCCCATGAAGAATAAGAAACTTGTCACTCTCGGGGGCCGAGAGGCTAATCCCGCAGGAGGTGTTGCTGCTGAAAAGACCAAGGGGGTTGGATCTAGTTCGGCCAGAGTTGCTCCCCCAAGGCGTAGCTTGAAGACCGTTCACCCGTAATGCTGTTGCTTAACGTGTGCTTTTGAGGCTTTGTTAGTTTCTCAGGCTCATCCTTAGCTGTCCTTTTTGCAGTGTTCGTCCGAGTGGTTCTGAGACATTGCCTGGGATCGAGGAGGATCCCGAGGCTGAGGCTATGGAGGACGCTAGCACTTGTGAGGTGACT
This sequence comes from Bromus sterilis, assembly GCA_950022295.1. NCBI lineage: Eukaryota > Viridiplantae > Streptophyta > Magnoliopsida > Poales > Poaceae > Bromus > Bromus sterilis. The sequence goes on along the minus strand of OX465595.1, from coordinate 345,504,753 downwards.
GATTTTCCTGGGATGGGCGCTATTCCGGAAGATACTGCGACTGTTGGTGAGAATTCTTCGTTGTTTTCTTTGTTGAGGCGTTTGTTGCTGGCGTCCTTCGTCTTTAATTGTTTGTTGTTTCTGCTGCAGACATGGATGTTGAACCTGCTGTTGATCCTCCTGAGGTGCCTGTTCCTGAGGGAGCGGTAGCCTCTGGGTCTGGTTCCCGAGCTCCCGCACCCAAGGCTCCAGCTGTGGAGGCTGTCAAGGGGACCCCTGTCTCCTCGGCGGCTGTTCGAGGGAGTGAGCCTGCTAGTTCGGGGGGCATCCCCGTCGGAGCCCCAGTGGAGAGTGCTATCATTGGCGGATTGAAGGAGTCTTTGGTCAAGGCGACCCAGTTTGATCTGCGGCTGCGGGAGCTGGCGTCCGAGGCTGAGTTGGTGAAGTCCAACATGCACGTAAGTACTTACGTAAGTTTTCTTACCCAGTGGGTGTAGCCCCCAAGGCTCCGATTAACTTTGCGAATTTATTCGGAGTCTTTTGAGGTTTGTTTATTTTCGTGAACTTCCAGTGGGAGCACTTCTTAGTGCACCCACTGGGTGTGGCCCCCAAGGCTCCGAGTAACTTTGTGAAGTTATTCGGAGTCTCTTGATAGGAGGTTTTTGTTTTGATGAACTTCCAGTGGGAGCACTTCTTAGTGCACCCAGTGGGTGTAGCCCCCAAGGCTCCGAGTAACTTTGCGAAGTTATTCAAAGTATTTTGATAGGAGGTTTTTGTTTGCTTATGGTATTCCTCTTGTCTTCATAGGAGGCGTGGAAGCTTGGGTCGGCCTTCGTGAAGTTGCAGGAGGAAGTTGTTGCCACTAAGAGTGCGTATGAAGCGCTTCTTGAAGAGCATAACAAACTGAAGAAAGAACATGCTGAGGATAATGGTAATAGTTCTTTTAGTTTCCGAACTGCCATCTTTCTTCCTCTTGTTCTTGCGGTCTGACGTTCTACTTGCAGAGGCGGCGGAGAAGGCCTTTGATGCAAAAGTAAAGGAGAACGATGATTTTGTGGCCAAGATGAAGAAGGAAATAGACCAGGTTGAGAAGAGAGCCAAGGCGCACAAAGCCTTGGAGACCAGTCTTCATTACTATAAGCAGGCGGTGAAGGAGAATGAGGCTTGCATCTCTAAGTTGGAGTCTAACTTGGAGAAACTTTCCGAGCTGCGTGCCGAGGATGCGAAGAAGCATGAAGCCGAGTTGGAAACCAGTCGGAAAGCAGTGAAGGCAGCTGAGGAGTATTGCGCTGGGCGGTTTGCCGTCTTCAGTGAGACCTTGTCTGGTGAGTATTTGGTTGTCCGAGCTGTGGTAATGAGTTGTTGCCCCGTTCTTAGATTGTTTACTCATCTGTTGTATTGGTGCAGCCTATGGTACAGATCCCGATGCCGAGCGGGCGCGCATGGCTGACTTCGCAGAAATCATAAAGAGAGATAACTATACTCCAGTTACCACAGAATTTGCTTTGGCTCGAGGATTGCTGACCATGAGGTGCGCCAAAGCGAAGAAATTTGCCGAGGAGGTTATGGGTGCTACCTTAGCTTTAAAGAGCAAGTTGTCGCCTGAAGAAGAAAACAGAGTGAAGCTAGATACTGTGGTACCCGTTCTCCAGGAGGCTCCGCACCAAGTTGCCCGCTGGAAACGCTCAGCAGCGCGGAGCGGTGCGAATTACGCATTGGCCTTGACCAAGGCGCATTTTCCGGAGCGGGTCCATAATCTTGAGCGAGTTTGTGGTGGAGATCCGAAAGAAGGTCAGAGCTGCACTTCCTTCCTGCCGCGCTATGCTGAAACCGCTAGCCGAATCGCCCTGATGCCCGATCTGGATTTCTTCGTTGAGTCAACAGGTGTAACCAGTGAGTCGGATGAGGCGGGCGAGGAATGACTGGATTGTGGTAACAAACACTTGTTTGGTATTTGCCTCGGTATGCCGAGTGGGTTTGTAATAAGTTGCACTTTGTGGTTGTGTCGTGACACTCTGTCATTTGGGTGATGAACTCGTGCTCTGTTGCTTTGCTTGGAATGAATTTTTCTTCCGATTTGCCTTTATGAAGGTTCGAAGTTTTTGATGCTCTTGAAGATCTTGTATACAAGGTCTTCAATGCAGATGATGTTGTGCTTCCTCAAGCCATTGGGGCGTTGGTGAGCACTTAACATTAGTTTTCTAAGTTCTCGTCCGAGCTGCGGACAGCTCGGATGGAAAACCTGATTAATAGTGTTCGTCCGAGCTGCGCGCAGCTCAGAAGAAAACCTGTTTTTATAGCTTTAAGCAGCCCCCAAGCCTCTTGAGGCTTGAGAGTACTTAGAAAAATTTTCTATTGAAGATCTTGTATACAAGGTCCTCAATGCAGATGATGTTGTGCTTCCTCAAGCCTTTGGGGCGTTGGTGAGCACTTAACATTAGTTTCCTAAGTTCTCGTCCGAGCTGCACACAGCTCGAATGGGAAACCTGATTAATAGTGTTCGTCTGAGCTGCGCGCAGCTCGGAAGAAAACCTGTTTTTATAGCTTTAAGCAGCCCCCAAGCCTCTTGAGGCTTGAGAGTACTTAGAAATTTTTTCTATTGAAGATCTTGTATACAAGGTCCTCAATGCAGATGATGTTGTGCTTCCTCAAGCCTTTGGGGCGTTGGTGAGCACTTAACATTAGTTTTCTAAGTTCTCGTCCAAGCTGCGCACAGCTCGGATGGAAAACCTGATTAATAGTGTTCGTCCGAGCTGCCCTGTTTTTATAGCTTTAAGCAGCCCCCAAGCCTCTTGAGGCTTGAGAGTACTTAGAAAAATTTTCTATTGAAGATCTTGTATACAAGGTCCTCAATGCAGATGATGTTGTGCTTCCTCAAGCCTTTGGGGCGTTGGTGAGCACTTAACATTAGTTTTCTAAGTTCTCGTCCGAGCTGCGCACAGCTCGGATGGAAAACTTGATTAATAGTGTTCGTCCGAGCTGCGCGCAGCTCGGAAGAAAACCTGTTTTTATGTAATGAAAACGAATGGAATAAGGCGCACTAGGCGTACAAGTAATTTTTATTCATATCTTACAAGCTTGCTCATGCATAGAATCGGCGCAGTAACTGGGCGTTCCAGTCATGAGGCTCTTCTATCTTATTGGCTACATCATACAGGTGATAGGCCCCATTGTGCAGTACTCTGGAGATGATAAACGGGCCTTCCCATGGGGGAGCTAATTTGTGATCCGAAGTTTGCTTGATGCGAAGTACCATGTCACCTTATTGGAAGGAGCGAGCTCGGACGTGTCGGTCGTGATATCGGCGAAGGTCTTGCTGATAAAACATCGAGCGGGTGAGAGCTAAATTTCGTTCCTCTTCCAGGAGGTCAACGCCGTCTTGCCGTGCTTCTTCGGCTTCAGCTTCTGTGTACTGGCTTATACGGGGTGCATTGTGCTTGAGGTCACTCGGAAGGACTGCTTCCGAGCCGTAGACGAGGAAGAAGGGGGTTGACCGAGTTGAGCGATTGGGAGTTGTGCGCAACCCCCACAAGACTGAAGGGAGTTCATCAACCCAGGCGCCCGCTGTTTCCTTCAGTTCCCGAAGGAGCCGAGGCTTGATTCCTTTGAGTATTAGTCCGTTGGCTCGTTCGACTTGGCCATTGGACTGTGGGTGTGCGACTGAGGCGAAGTTGACCTGGATGCCATTGGACCAACAGAATTTCTTGAATTCGGCCGAGTTGAAGTTTGATCCATTATCAGTAATGATGTCATGCGGGACGCCGAACCAATGGATGATGCCCTGCATAAAGCTGACTGCTGTAGCGGAGTCTTGGTTCTTGATAGGCTTTGCTTCTATCCATTTTGTAAACTTGTCTACGGCGACCAGAATGTGGGTGAAGCCATGCTTGCCCGTTCGGAGTGGTCCAATCATATCCAATCCCCATACTGCAAATGGCCAAGCTAGGGGGATGGTCTTCAGCTCGGAAGCTGGTTTGCGAGACTGGTTGGCATAAAACTGGCAGCCCTCGCAATGGTCCACGATGTACCGGGCATTGCTGACGGCGTCGGGCCAGAAGAAACCAGCTCAAAAATCTTTTGCCACTAACGTCCGACTTGAGGCATGATGGCTGTTGGATATGTGCCCTAGAGACAAATTAATAAAGATATTTGTCACATATCCGTTTTTGTTCATAATACGTTTTATACTGTGCTATAACTGTATTACTTGGAAATACTAATACAGGTGTAGTATAAAACATGGTCCGTAGTTTAACTCGGGAAAACTATCTCATTGGGCAATTGATTGATCAAGCTTTCCTGATCATGGCGACACTTTAGTGCATTGACAATGAGGTCATATCGTTAAGGGGAATGATGTGATGGACGTACACCCACCTAAAGTATTGCAATGTGATCGAGTCACATAGTTCAACGTTGCTATGACTTTGTAACATATGGCTTAGTCCTTAGACCGTAATGATCATACGTAATTGTCATCTATGAGGAGACTTTGATTTGTATCCCACCGCCTGACTGAAATATGCTGGCTATAACGGTGCACTTTGGGTATTCCGAAATAGATGGTTGATGAGTATGTTAATAGATCAGAGCAGGATTTGCCAGTCCTTGTGATAGGACAGGTACTCTGGGCCCACTCGGTGATATTGCATCAATAGCTTGCAAGCAAGTGACTAGGTCACAAGAGATGCAATGATCATGGACGAGTAAACTTGTTTGTTGTGAACGAGATGTGAACACGGTATGTAGGATACCGACGATCAAACCTCGGACAAACAAAGTACCGCAGCACAAAGGGATTACGTCGTATCGTTAACGGTTTCCAAAAGCGATCGAAGTTCATTCGATGGAAGCGCAGGGGCTGTCAAGGATTGTAACCAGGTCCAACTGACTAGTCATTGGTCAATGAGAAGAGTCTCGACCATGTCTGCTGTTTCCCGGACCGTTAGGGTGTTACACTTAAGGGCAATCGCTGCATAGGACAGTTACGGGATCAATCGGTGAAATAAGAGAAATCACCGGAATAGTTCCGAAGGAGGACGGAATGGTTTCCGGACATTTTGAATAGTTCAAAATAAAGTTTAATTGTTTTAATAATGTTTTATTATTTAATTATCTGAATTAAATATTTAAAACATATTAAATAAATTAAAAAAATGGGGAAAAGGCTATATGGGCCCATGGGGCCCATTAGGGGAGGAGGGGGTTTCCCCCCTTGGGCTTGGCGCCAAGGGTGGGGCCCACCTCCCCCTTGGCCGGCGCACTCCCCCCCCCCCCTCGGGAGTTTAGTCCCACATGGGGGAGGGGAGGAGGATCACACCCCCCCCCCTTGGCCTATATAAGGAGGGGTAGACCCCCCTTTTTCCAACACACCAATATCTCCTTCTTCCTCCTCCTTCCCGGAAGTGGACTCCCCTTGTTTGGAGTCTGCACCAGGATATGAGTTCTCCACCATAAGGCAGGCCGTCGTTCTGCTGGAGTCGGGATCCGTAGCCGTCTTTCTTCCGCTGCTCGCCTGGTTCGGGGCTCGGGAGGAACATCGATTGTACCGTACGTGTATAATCTCTTCGAGGCACTACACCTGTGGTGCTACTTCGTCGCTGGAGGTTTACCGGGAGTCATCCTCGCCGGTGGTGGTCTTCTACACGACATGGAGGTCGTAGTTCAGAGTCTACGCCAGCCACGTTCGCAAGAACGTTTTCCCTCTTTCGGTCTTCAAAGGTATGAACACAATTTCCCTCCGTTACTTTACATCGCCATAGCATAGATCTTGGGTTCGGGTACCGTGGGTATGAAAAAATTGTGTTTTCTGCCCCGTATCCCAACAGTGGTATCATGAGCTAGCTATGCGTAGATGTATTGTACGGGTAGAACACATCTAGGATGTGGGCATCGAATCTTCATTCGTTACCCTCCCACGTGTACTCATTTAGCATTGCGGCAATGTTTGATGAAGCGGCCCCCGACCGACCTTACGCGTTTACGCGAGACTGGTTCCACGCTTGACATATGGCTTGTACCATAGAAAGTGGCTGGGGGGGTGTCTGTCTCTCTGCATTAGCGATGCGAAGATGTTTGCAACGGAGGGCCCCGACAGGGGTTTAATAGAGACGATTGGGTATCGGTGTTGTGGCATGTTTTCGCAGGATAGAAATCGGTTCTCTCTCTCTAAACCCCTAGCAGCCACGTAAAACTTGCACAAGCTAAAGTAGAAAGGCGTTTTAACTTTGCTTTGCATGAAGGGGGATCATAGGTTGTATGATTTACAGTTTTACTTCCTGTTTTATGCTAGTATGCTAGATATATCGACGGTAGCACGAAACAGGACCATCTCTCGCTAAAACCAACATAGTGTCCTTACCCTAGTGAGAACCACCTGGAAAGTTCTACATTATGGAGGCATCACGTGTCACACGGATGTCAAACATTTTTTCGTTCACAAGAGGTGGGTGTAGCAAGCCTAGCATGCCCAGAAGCATGGCCTTGTATGACACAGCAACAAATCACATAGGGTGTGGTGGCGAGCCTGGCATGTGCAGACATGGCCTCGGGACACAAGACACCGAAAGGTCGAGCATGAGTCACATGGATGATGTGATTGGCATGATGGCCTACCTTGAACAACATACTGATGGTCGTGTCACACGGGGGAGGTATGGTGTTCTAGGATCGTGTAATCACTTAGCAAAATTGAGAGATGTTTTCCTAAGTGGGAGTTTTAGAATTAATTGTAATTGAACTCCACATTATGAACAAAAGTCTAAATATGTATCTTTGTGAATCAACCTTGTAGATGACAGCACCACGCCCCTTGTTCAACTTAGGATCATTCCTAGAGAAAGATAAACTGAAAACTAATGGGTCAAACTTCACCTCCTGGTTCCGCACCCTGAGGATTATCCTCGTTCCCCTCAAAATGTCCTATGTACTTGAGACTGCATTAGGAGATGCACCAGCAACTACCGCTACCCCGGCTGAGAAGAAAGTCTATCTCATTAAGTCGGATGATTCCTCCCTTGTCAAGAAGGGTATGCTCCATGCCATGGAGGCTGAACTGCAGAAACGGTTCGAGAGCTTCAGTGCTTATGAGATAATCACTGACCTCAAGACCGTCTTTGCACCTCAAGCCAAGGTTGAGAGAAATGAAGTTTCTGAAGCTTTCTTCTCTAGAAAGATGGAAGAGCACACCAGCATGACTGAGCACGTAGTCAAAATGTCTGACTACGTTCAACGCCTAAATGATCTAGAATTTAAGATTCCAGATGAAGTGGCGATTGATAGGGTGTTGCGGTCACTACCCCCTAGCTATGAGAGTTTTGTGTTGAAGTACAACATGCAAGGAATGGTTGAGACCCTTTCTGAATTGTTCACAATACTCAAAATTGCTGAGATGGAAATCAAGAAGGAGCACAGCTGCACCAAGTACCTAGAAGATAAGAAGGCCGGCAAGGTTGCCGGAAGAGACATGGATATATGTGATATACATGTTATTGATGTTTTCCTGACAAGTGCTCGGAGCAACGTCTGGATATTTGATACCGGATCAGTTGCTCACATCTGTAACTCCCAGGAGGGGATGCAGAATAAACGACTCTTGCGGGAGGATGAAGTGACGATGTGCGTTGGGAACGGTGCCAAGGTTGAAGTAATGTCAATTGGCACGCTTCGTCTTAGTCTCCCTTCGGGATTGATTCTTGTCTTGAATAATTGCTATTATGTACCCGCGTTGAGTATGAACATTGTGAGTGGCTCTTTCTTGATGCGAGACCAATATTCTTTTAAATCCGATACAACTGGTTGTTCGATTTATAAGAATAATGTCTTCTATGTTCATGCACCGGTGCGTAATGGTTTATTCTTAATGGATCTCGAATATCATGACTCCCACATCAATAACGTAGAGGCCAAAAGATTAAAGCCTAGTAACGAAGAACACATGACGATGTGGCATTGTCGACTTGGTCATATTGGTGTAAAGCGCATGGAGGAACTCCATAAAGATGGACTTCTGGAGTCATTGGATTTTGGATCCCTTGACACATGTGAACCATGCCTAATGGGCAAAATGACAAGGACTCCATTCAATGGAACAATGGAGCGTGCGGTGGACTTATTAGGGATCATACATACTGATGTATGCGGACCAATGAATGTCACCGCACGCAATGGTTTTCGTTACTTCGTGACCTTCACGGATGACTTAAGTAGATACGGGTATATCTATTTAATGAAACACAAGTCTGAAACCTTTGAAAAGTTCAAGGAATTTCAGAGTGAGGTCGAGAATCAACTCGGGAAGAAAATCAAGCACCTTTGATCTGATCGAGGAGGCGAGTATTTAAGTCACGAGTTTGGCACTCATCTGAAGACTTGTGGTATTGTACCACAACTTACGCCAGCTGGAACACCTCAGCGAAACAATGTGTCTGAGCGACGTAATCAAACACTATTGGATAGTGTACGGTCAATGATGTCTCATACCGACTTACCTACATCATTCTGGGGGTATGCATTAGAAACTGCCGCTTACGTTCTTAATAGGGTACCATCCAAATCCGTGAAGACAACACCATTTGAAGAATGGTTTGGCAAGAAACCAATGTTGTCTTACTTGAAGATTTGGGGTTGTGAGGCTTATGTTAGGAAACTTCAGCCTGACAAACTCGAATCTAAGGCGGAGAAATGCATCTTTGTAGGATATCCAAAGGAAACTGTTGGATACACCTTCTACAACCAATCTGAGGGCAAAACGTTTGTCGCTAAGACTAGACACTTTCTTGAGAAGGAGTTTCTCTCGAAAGAAATGAGTGGGAGGAAAATAGACCTCGATGAAGTGACTGACCAATCACTCCAAATGGAAGAACCGGCAACAGAAATTGTTCTAGAACCTTCTTCCACAGTGGGAGCTAAAGAGAATGGCCAGGAAGACATTCATAACGATCATGACATACATGATGATCATGATGAGAATGAAGAGGAACCTATTTTGCCCCGTAGGTCATCAAGAGTCCGTCAACCTACCAAGTTTTACGGACAGCTTGTGAATGCAATCTCGGCTGATGAGTCGGATGAACCTACGAGTTACAAAGAAGCAATGGAGGGACCCGAGTCCAAGAAATGGCTAGAAGCCATGAAATCCGAAATAGACTCCATGTACACCAACAAAGTTTGGACTTTGGTGGATATTCCCGAGGACCGCAAGGCCGTCGAGAATAAATGGATTTTCAAGAAAAAGACTGACGCAGACGGAAACGTATCTGTCTACAAAGCTCGACTTGTCGCGAAGGGGTTCCGACAAATTCAAGGAGTTGACTACGAGGAGACATTCTCTCCTGTAGCGATGATCAAGTCTATTCGGATCCTACTAGCAATACCTGGCTATCATGATTACGAGATATGGCAGATGGATGTGAAAATTGCGTTCCTTAATGGCAACATTGAGGAAGAGTTGTATATGATGAAACCAGAGGGGTTTATCGATCCAAGGAATTCTGGTAAGGTGTGCAAGCTTCAACGGTCCATCTATGGGTTGAAGCAAGCATCTCGGAGCTGGAATCTTCGATTTGATGAGGTCATTAAAGCTTTTGGATTTGTCCAAAACGTCGAAGAGTTCTGCGTCTATAAGAAACTGAGTGGGAGCTCTGTAGCATTCCTTGTGTTATATGTAGATGACATATTACTAATAGGGAACGATAAGAAATTCTTAGAGGAAGTAAAGGAATATCTGAATGGACAATTTTCCATGAAGGACCTAGGTGAAGCTGCGTACATATTGGGGATTAAGATCTATAGAGATAGACCTAATCGACGGTTGGCCTTGAGTCAGAACACTTATATTGACAAGATATTGAAAAGGTTCAGTATGGGTAACTCCAAGAGAGGTCTCTTGCCAGTTATAAAAGGTGTCAAATTAAGCGTGACTCAATGCCCAACCACAGCAAAAGAGAAGGAGGAAATGTCCTCAAAGCACTATGCCTCAGCCATAGGTTCTCTCATGTATGCTATGTTATGTACCAGACCGGATTTAGCGCTGGCCATTAGTATGACTAATCGCTACCAGAGTAACCCGGGAATGGCTCACTGGACAGCAGTAAAGAACATCCTTAAGTACTTAAGAAGAACCAAGGATCTCTTTCTCGTTTATGGAGGAGTTGATGAGGAGCTCACCGTAAAGGGTTACGTTGACGCAAGCCTCGGCTCAGATCTAGATGACTCGAAATCCCAGATGGGATATGTTTTCATGTTGAACGGTGGCGCTATTAGCTGGAGGAGCGGCAAACGGTCAGTCGTCGCCCAATCTACAATGGAGTCGGAGTATATTGCCGCTTGCGAAGCGTCAAATGAGGTGCTGTGGCTGAAGAAATTCGTGATCGAGCTTGGCGTCTTTCCCAGCTGCACTGACTCCGTGGGAATCTTCTGCGATAACACGGGTGCCATTGCTAACGCGAAGGAGCCAAGAACTCACTCTACAACCAAGCACATCCTCCGAAAGTTCCATGTGACGCGAGACTACGTCAGGGATGGACACACTAGGATTCACAAGATACATACGGATCTGAACGCAGCAGACCCGATGACTAAACCTCTTCCACAGGGCAAGTTTGAAGAACACCGAGAGACCATTTGTGTTAGATACATACCTGATGTAAACTAGTGTAATTTGTACTCTAGTGCAAGTGGGAGACTGTTGGATATGTGCCCTAGAGACAAATTAATAAAGATATTTGTCACATATCCGTTTTTGTTCATAATACGTTTTATACTGTGCTATAACTGTATTACTTGGAAATACTAATACAGGTGTAGTATAAAACATGGTCCATAGTTTAACTCGGGTAAACTATCTCATTGGGCAATTGATTGATCAAGCTTTCCTGATCATGGCGACACTTAAGTCCATTGACAATGAGGTCATATCGTTAAGGGGAATGATGTGATGGACGTACACCCACCTAAAGTATTTCAATGTGATCGAGTCACATAGTTCAACGTTGCTATGACTTTGTAACATATGGCTTAGTCCTTAGACCGTAATGATCATACGTAATTGTCATCTATGAGGAGACTTTGATTTGTATCCCACCGCCTGACTGAAATATGCTGGCTATAACGGTGCACTTTGGGTATTCCGAAATAGATGGTTGATGAGTATGTTAATAGATCAGAGCGGGATTTGTCAGTCCTTGTGACAGGACAGGTACTCTGGGCCCACTCGATGATATTGCATCAACACCTTGCAAGGACGTGACTAGGTCACAAGAGATGCAATGATCATGGACGAGAGAAGTTGTTTGTTGTGAACGAGATGTGAACACAATATGTAGGATACCGACGATCAAACCTCGGACAAACAAAGTACCGCAGCACAAAGGGATTACGTCGTATCGTTAACGGTTTCCAAAAGCGATCGAAGTTCATTCGATGTAAGCGCAGGGGCTGTCAAGGATTGTAACCAGGTCCATTTGACTAGTCATTGGTCAATGAGAAGAGTATCGACCATGTCTGCTGTTTCCCGGACCGTTCGGGTGTTACACTTAAGGGCAATCGATGCATAGGACAGTTACAGGATCAATCGGTGAAATAGGAGAAATCACCGGCGCACTCCCCCCCCTTGGGAGTTTAGTCCCACATGGGGGAGGGGAGGAGGATCACACCCCCCCCCTTGGCCTATATAAGGAGGGGTAGACCCCCCCTTTTTCGAACACACCAATATCTCCTTCTTCCTCCTTCTCCTTCCCGGAAGTGGACTCCCCTTGTTTGGAGTCTGCACCAGGATTGGAGTTCTCCACCATAAGGCAGCCCGTCGTTCAGCTGGAGTCGGGATCCGTAGCCGTCTTTCTTCCGCTGCTTGCCTGGTTCGGGGCCCAGGAGGAACATCGATTGTACTGTACGTGTATAATCTCTTCGAGGCACTACACCTGTGGTGCTACTTCGTCGCTGGAGGTTTACCGGGAGTCATCCTCGCCGGTGGTGGTCTTCTACACGACAGGGAGGTCGTAGTTCAGAGTCTACGCCAGCCACGTTCGCAAGAACGTTTTCCCTCTTTCGGTCTTCAGAGGTATGAACACTGATTCCCTCCGTTACTTTACATCGCCATAGCATAGATCTTGGGTTCGGGTACCGTAGGTATGAAAAATTTGTGTTTTCTGCCCCGTATCCCAACAATGGCCACAATCTCCCGAGTGGATTTCTTGCAGTATGCAGCGGCCTTCTTCCTCAGAGATGCATCGCTGGGGGACATGAGTGATGCTGTTCCTGTACGGCTCTCCATTGATCTCCGAGTAGGACTTGGACTTGCGGACTATTTGTTTGGCTTCTATCTCATTGTCGGGCAACTCTTGTTTTTGCAGATAGTCAAGGATTGGGCGTGTCCACTCGGGGGGAATGACCTCCACATCAAACACCATGTCAACTACTGCGGGTATGTCTTCTTTGCTGGGGATGTTCTTGTCAGGCAGCATGTCTGGATCTGCCTCCAGGAAGGGATCTTCTTTGACTGTTGGGGAATGTAGGTGTTCCAGATAGATCCCTGGTGGGATCTGTCCGCGGGTGGAACCCAATTTGGCAAAGTCGTCTGCTGCCTGATTCTTAACCCTTGGGATGTGATGGAGCTCCAGCCCATCAAAAAATTTCTCCAATTTTCTCACTGCTACACAGTAGGTTGTCATTGCTGGGCTTCGGATGTCCCACTCTTTCATTACTTGGTTGATTACCAAGTCTGAATCTCCGAATACCATAAGTCTCCTGACTCCGAGTGAGATAGCCATTCGCATGCCATACAGAAGAGCTTCATATTCTTCTTTGTTGTTTGTTGCTGGGAAATGGATTTGGAGGACGTATCGCATCTCATCCTTTCTGGGTGAGACTAGTACCACCCCTGCCCCTGCGCCATGTAGCATCTTGGAGCCATCAAAGAACATTGTCCAATGTTCTGGTGTTGGCTGTGGGGGATGTTGGACCTCAATCCACTCGGCTAGGAAGTCCACCAGTGCTTGTGACTTGATTGCTTTCTTAGCTTGGTAATTGAGGTCAAAGGGGAGTAGGTCCAAACTCCATTTTGCTATTATGCCTGTTGAATATCTGTTGTTCATAATTTCTTCCAGGGGAGCTTCAGAGACCACTGTGATGGAATGATCCTGGAAGTAATGCGCGAGCTTCTGAGACGCCAGGTAAATCCCCATTGCTATCTTCTGGTAGTGAGGGTATCTCTACTTGGATGGTGTGAGGACTTCGGAGATGTAGTACACCGGTCTTTGCACCTTCTGTGCTTTTCCTTCTTCTTCTCTCTCCACCACTATGGCTACGCTGACAACTCGGCTTGTGGCAGCGATATACAGCAAGAGCGGCTCTTTTTCCTGGGGTGCTGCCAGGACTGGCCGAGTTGACAATTGCTTCTTGAGTTCTTCGAAAGCCATTTGAGGGTCTTCCGTCCAGACGAAATTCGGCGATTTTTTCATCAGTTGGTAGAGAGGTAGGGCTTTCTCTCCCAATCTGGAAATAAACCGACTGAGTGCTGCGAGGCAGCCTGTTAACTTTTGGACGTCTCGGAGCTGCTTGGGAGGTTTCATGTTATGAATTGCCGCGTTTTTTCTGGGTTTGCTTCTATCCCTCGTTCGGAGACCATGAATCCGAGTAGCTTCCCTGCTGGCACGCCAAAAACACACTTTTCAGGATTAAGCCTGATGCTGTAAGCTCGGAGGCTCTGAAAAGTTTCTGCTAGGTCTGCTAGCAAGCTACTCCCTTTAGCCGATTTGATTACGATGTCATCCACGTAGACTTCCACGTTCCTGCCGATCTGCCAGATCAGACAATTCTGCATCATGCGCTGGTACGTGGCGCCTGCATTCCTTAGTCCGAATGGCATCGTGATGTAACAAAAACATCCGAATGGGGTTATAAACGCCGTTTTGAGTTCGTCTCGTTCATATAGTCGGATTTGGTGGTAACCCGAGTATGCATCGAGGAAACATAATCTCACGCAACCTGATGTGGAGTCCACAATCTGGTCAATACGAGGACGAGGGAAATGGTCTTTTGGACAAACTTTATTGATATGGAGAAAATCAACACAAGTTCTCCAAGATTTATCCTTCTTCGGAACCATTACAGGATTTTCCAACCACTCGGAGTGGAAGATTTCCCTAATGAATCCGGCTGCTAACAGTCTAGCTATCTCCTGCCCGATGGCCTTACTTTGCTCAGAGGAAAACCGTCGGAGGGACACTTTTACCGGTCTTTCTTTCGGATCTACATGCAACTTGTGCTCGGCCAACTCCCTTGGGACTCCAGGCATGTCGGAGGGCTTCCACGCGAAGATGTCCCAATTCTCGCGGAGGAAGTTGACGAGCTCGAGTTCCTATTGGGGATCCAGATCGGTAGCGATGTTGGTGTACTTGCATTCATCTGTTGGGTGTATCTGCACCCTCTTGGTCTCTCCGGCCGACTCAAATGACGATGTCTTCTTTGGCTGCAGCAACTCGGACGAGTCGACGGCCTTCTTGTATTCGGCCAATTCGACCTCGGCCATCTGCTGATCAGCTATCAGGGAGCCTTTCTGCAGCAGGTCTTCGGCTTGTTTGTAGTCTCCTAAGACAGTGATCACGTCGTGAGGTCCGGGCATCTTGAGCTTCAGGTAGACGTAACAGGGGATGGCCATAAATTTTGCGTAGGCCGGCCTTCCGAGTAAAGCATGATACGCACTCGGGAAGTCCACTACTTCAAAGGTGATCCTCTCTTTCCGGAAGTTACTCGGAGTACCGAAGACCACATTGAGGGAGATCATTCCGAGTGAGTATGCTTTTTTCCCCGGGATTATCCCATGAAATTCCAGGTAGCTTTTGCGGAGTTTGCACATCGGGATGTTCATGCTCTTCAGAGTGCTTGCGTACAGGATGTTAATTCCGCTGCCGCCGTCCATCAAGACATTCCTGATCCTGAAGTTACCATTTTCCGTTTCTAGCAAGGGGTCCACAATTAGGGCGTGTCTTCCCGAGTGAGGAATGTGAGGAGGGTGGTCCGACTGATCGAAAGTGATAGGGACGTCGGCCCACTTCATGTAACTCGGAACTGCCGGAGCCACCGAGCTGACTTCTCTGAACCTTATTTTTTTCACCCTCTTCGACTCTCGTCCTGCGAAGATGACCAACACTCCGTCTTCCCGCGGGAATCCTTCGCTATCCAGTTCTGGGCTGGGTGCTTTCTTCTTCCCGGTCTCCTTGTCTTTCTGGGGGCCTGTTCTTGCGTTCTGGGCTGCTCTCTTGATCAGGCGGCACTGTCGAGCTGTATGCTTCAGGATAACCACCTTTCCCTCGGCATCGCGGGTGGTGTGGAGAGGACAGGGCTGATCCAGAACTTCATCATCGTTGGACGACTTTTTCTGCCGCGGTTGCCACTCCTTTCGTGTTTGGCCCTTGCCATGAAGGCCCGAAGCATTTGCTGCCGCCACCAGCTCTGCGTCTGTTGGGGCTTCCTCCGCCTTTCTCTTGTTGTTTGCGGTCTTCTGCTTCGGGTTCGACGCCGAGCTGCCACCTCCTCTGTGCTGCTGATTCTTTTGCTGGATTTCTTCCTCGCCATTGGCATACTTGTTTGCTATCTCCATCAACTTCCCGAGTGAGGTGATGTGCGGTGACCTTGCCAGCTTGAGACTTAACTCCTTGTACTTGACCCCTTGCTTGAAAGCGTGAATGGCCTGGAACTCGGAGACTCCTTCGACCGAGTTGTGGAGTGTGATCCACCTCTGGATGTAGTCCCGAGTTGTCTCGGTGTTGCCCTGGACGCACAATTGCATATCGGTCAGGCCTCCGGGCCTCTTGTAGGTCCCCTCGAATTTCTTGATGAATACTCTTCCGAGGTCTTCCCAAACCCAGATGCTGCTTGGGGGGAGTTGATTCAGCCATGCCCGAGCCGAGCCCTCTAACATCAACGACAGGTGCATCATGGCTATCTCATCACCGCCCCCTCCGATCTGCACGGCTATTCTGTAATCATCCAGCCATGTTTG
The DNA here is from genome assembly GCA_950022295.1 of Bromus sterilis. Lineage (NCBI taxonomy): Eukaryota > Viridiplantae > Streptophyta > Magnoliopsida > Poales > Poaceae > Bromus > Bromus sterilis. The sequence continues at coordinate 345,488,774 of OX465595.1, read as the reverse complement.
GGGTTTAGCATCACCTCGGTATTTGTCCACCCCCTGGGCTATCCTGAAGTGTGGCGGAATGGGGGTAGACCGAATCCTTTTGCTGAAGCAGACCGGTCCCGTGGCCATTGAAGGCCGAGCCTGATCCTGACGATGAGTTCTGGCGCGGTCGACTCGGGTCTGAACAAGATGGCTTCGGGCGTCGTCTTCAATGTCAAAATAACGGTCGTCTCGGTGCCGCGGGAACTCCTCCCTTCGAGGTGCGGGCCGACCCATCCCACGGGCTTCTGTTCTTCTGAGGTCTTCAAGCCGATATTGTTCTTGGCGATGATCTCCTCGAGTTTCATCTCTGCGCCGAGGCGAACTGTTTCTGTTCCTCCATGTTTCCCCGTAGGGCGTGTGTACTGACATTGACGTCCTTGCAGGGGGAACTTGGGAATGGATCCGCTGCTGTGATTGACTGACAACAGCGTTTTGATCGACTGCGGCTTGCAAGAGGAATGCCAGGTGCTGAATTTCTTCCGCCGCCGATCCACTGGGCTGCAGAGAGTTTGCGATCCGAGTCGCCGCTATGAGATTTTCAACCGGGGTGCCCATAGCTCGGAAAGGTTCTCGGCCTGGGCCCCGCAGTTGACGACTCGTTCTACTTTGTCTGAACCGAGCTACCTCCCGAGCTTGACGCTCAAGAGTGTTTTCCAACTCAGCCAGACGCTCCCGCTCAGCCAAATTGGTTAATCTGGCTGCCTCCAGGCCTCGCCCTTCTGGAGTGCTTGTGTCAATTGGGGTATTAAGCAGTCGCTCGGCCGCTTCTGCCTCTTCCCGCTCCTCCCGGGTAGGTGGACGAGGTTGCCGACTTGAGTCTCCGAGCTCCAACCTTTGGAAGGCTGAAACACGTCGGGTCGGCTCCCGAGTGCCAGCCTTGGATGGGCTGTTCGGTTCATCTCGGGCGTTTGTGTCCCGAGCTGGCGATGGCTGAGAGGGCGGAGTCTCGGCCATACATACTTTCGCAACCGCGACAGGGGTGCCGCTGCTGCCCTCTTGTTCGGCGCCTGACTCGGGGTCGGACGCTGCCATGCCTTCTTCCTCAACCAAGTCGAACAGAGGCAAGAGAGAAGCCGTGGAACCTTCTCTTGCGATCAGTTCGTCCAAGGCCTTGTGGGCTGACTCCACCGAGTCGATGACTGCCACCTGCTGGACCTTGACCGAATTTCCACGATGGTGAGCGTGCGGACGGCCCGAACGCTTCTTCCTGTGGCGGACAGATAGCAGCGCGGGTGCTTGACGATGAGCCGACAGCTGGAGGCGCAGGGCCCCCGACTCGTCAGCTCGGAAGTGGACGCTGCCCCTTGAGGGAAGCAATTGGGCCTGGAGCGGGGAATCCGCTAACCAAGATGAATCGTCAGCTATGAAAGCTAACGATCCAAAACAAAAAACCTCTCCGACGATGAGCTTGGAGTCGATAGTCGATGAAACGGGTGAGGAAAATGCCATATCTACGATTGCTGATCAACTCAGTCCCACGGTGGGCGCCAACTGTCGTGGATGTAAATCTGACAATGAGTATAGGGGTATGAAAGGAGCTAAATGAATCTGTACGTAGAGTGGGTTGACGCAAGAGAATTATACAGGTTAGGCCTCTCCGTAGAGATAAAAACCTTAGTCCTGTCCCAGGATTACTGGGGTGTTCTTTCTTCAGAATACTGAGAAGGGAAAAACTGTGCGCGTGCCCATGCCAGAGGGGAGGGGGTGGCTTATATAGAGTGCGCCCCTACCTCCTTAATTCCCTGGCATAAATGGGTCTTAATTACAAGATTAAATACGTACTTAATTACAAAACGGTCATCCCATTACTAGTAATAAAGGGGGGGAGAACGCCTGCAGCATTAAATGCCTCCTGTCCGTTGCGTTTTCCATCTTCCGAGTAGTGGGGGCTCGCCGATCATTTCCGAGTATCGCTCTACTCAGATCTTGGTGAGCTTCCGAGTAGATGTTTACTCGGAAGCGGCTCCTGGTCTCCCAGTAGCGTGTTACTCGGAGGCCGCCAATGCTTCGTGTCTTTTGGTTGACCTTATTTTGCTTTATGTGTGTTTTCTGGGGGGGGAAAACCCAAGGCTTAGGGATACCCCTGGGTTGCCCTCGCCTAGGGGTATACCTTTAGTATTACCACGACACCCGAGCACCGTCGCGAAAACCGCACGAGACCAGCCGCAGCCAACGGAACGAAAAACCCCGTTTAATAATTAAACGGGTTATTTTTATAGCGCGTCGGAAAGTGTTCTTGGAACGGTTCCAGCGCGAGGTGAACGCCGCCGGCTCGACGCGCTGATCGCGCAGTTCGAAGTTTTACCCGAATCGGAGGTACTGCGGACCCCCGGCGGTTAGAAACGTGAGCACCGCGCGCGCGAGCGAAAAACCGGGGATGTTTTTGCAAACTGCCAGCCACCGGGACTATATAAAGACCACCACACTCCCACCCCTTTCTAGGGTTTCCCTAGCCTAAATTTTGCAGCCACACCCCTGATCTCCACTCAAATCTTCCCCCAAATCCCTCTCTCTCCCGAAACCCTAGATCTGGGTGCACCACAGCCATCGGATCGCAGATCGGAGGGTCCAGATGCCGCCACGTCAGCGCCCTGACCAACCTCTCTCCTCTCTCTCTCTCTAGCCCGTGGGCTCTCCACCGCTCCGCCATGGAGCTCCCGAGCCGCCGCCGCCTGCGCACTCCGGCCGGCGAGCCGCGCGCGCCGCCGCGGCCACCTCCTCCCCCTTCCTCCTTCTCCTCCCTTCCCTCTCCTCTCCCTACTCTCACCCCGGTGCCTCTCTCCCCGCAGGTACAGGAGTCGGCCACCATGGGAGCCAAGCTCGCCCGCGCCCGCAGCCCGGCCGTGAGCCGCCCCGACGGCCAGATCCGCCGCCGCTCGCCGTGGGCCTCGGTCCGCGCGCCTCCCCGTCCTCCCTCGCCCCCGCCTCGCCGCCGGTGGCCGGCATCGGCCGCTGCCGTCGTGCCGCTCGGGAGGAGCTCGGCCTCCCCGAGCCAGGTCGCCGCCGCCTCCACGGGCCCAGCTGGCCGGCCCAGCAGCCCCCAAGCGGCCCAAGCCAGCCAGGCCTCCGGCCCAGGCCGCCTCAGCCGCAGTTGGGCCGATCCCACTAGGTGAGGCCCGAGCCGGCCTGCCCCTCTGTTTTTTTTCTTTACCCTGTTATTTTTTTTTCTAAGTCGGGAAAAAAACTGTTGCTGATCCTGTTTTGTAATGCGTTTTCCCTTTGATCCGTAGCTCCGATGAACGTACCCCAAAAACGAAAGTTGCTCAGTTTTGCGTGCTCTAGCGTTCGTATGTAGAAATTTTTTCCGTTTGAGGTCGTCTTGATTGTGTAATTGTGTGTTGAATTGGGCATCAGGCCGTTAAACTGCTACTAATTGCTGTTAAGTGCTGCTGTTTATATTTTGTTGCAAGTTTGCATGATGTTTGTGACTAATCCATGAGGCCTATTGCATTGATTCTTTTTCCTATGTGTTAAGCATCATGTGTACTTCATTTCCATGCTTTAACTTGTCATGTTTGGGTGCTCTAGCTATATTAAATCTTGCTCCAAAGTGGTGATCCTGATGTTAATGTCCTGCTGTGCTGAAAATTGTTATTTTGTTGCAACTTCGGTCGACGAGTGTGTCGCGACCGTTTATCGGAATTGAGTGATTCCAATTGCATATTGTTAAGCATCATGTCTACTTTCATTACATGTATTGCATCTTCATGTTAGCAATCCTGGTCATATAGATTTTTAGCTCCAAAGTTGCTATCCCGCTGTTTTTGACAGCCACCTCAGTTTTTCACTAAGTCTGTTACTTTGTGATGCCATGTTTTTTGCTTAATATCTTTTGATCTATGGTGCCTATTTGCATGATTCTTTTTGCCATGCCTTCTCTGCCATGTCTACCTTAATTGCAAGTCATTTGTGAGCATGTTTGCATTGATTATCATGTTTATGCATTGAGCTAAAGTGTGCTTCATGATGTTGGCAGATTGTGCCTGTAACTTGTTTTGCTTATATCTTTTTAACCGTAACTCCGTTTGGAGTGTTCTTTATATGTAACTTGATTAGTTTTTCGTGTACTTTGTGTTTATGCTATTGTTTTCTGTTCTTAACCAACCTAAAATATGGTTTAGGGCAGAACAGTACCAAATGTTTTAATCATCGTGCGGCACTTAGTGTTATGCCATGTTTAGGTTGTGCCTCACTTAAATTGACTAGCATAGATAGTTTACTTTGTGCTTAACCTCTTGCCATGTTTGTGTGATATGCCATGCTTGAGTGAGTTGCCATGTTAATAACTGTTGGTTGATCACCTGTAGCTAAGCAACTTGAACCACCGTAAATGTGCGGTATCGTCGTGTGTGACGAGTACTCCACTTAACCTGCTAGTAACCGCTCTCGACGGTAGGTGTGATGTCTCGTGTTGCCTTCTTGTTGATGCTTGCTTGTGTTTGCCTCATAGTAATAAATGCTTGCTCGTTGATTGCTTTCCAGTGTTTATCGTCTTGTGTGCTTCCGCGGGTACCTCTCGGAGACGATGCGAGCTTGCGATCGACTACACCTTCGGAACCCTACTTATCAACAGGCAAGGACTATGTATTACTTATGATCCATTATATTTCAACCAGCGGTTTGCATGCTAGTCTAGGTTAGGCTCGATGTTTGATCCTACCACATGTTTACAGCCTCTTTCAAACCGATACAGCCATGTCCCTTCCCAGCAAACCTTGTACTGCTATGTTACTATTGCTCGTTGCTCAGCCCCTGCTTAGTATGCATGCTTAGGATGCTACGATGTTACCCTGTTACTCCTGGGTTTGGGATATCACATTATTATATTGTTGTTGATGATATGATTATTATAATGTTGACTATATTCGACGAAGGATGGAAGGTCTAGGCTATCCCGCCCGAGCTTTGTTCCATTCGAGTCACCTAGGATCCGAGTTCCGGGTATTGGTTTTAAGACTGAGCGTTCCTAACCGCGTGTGGGATTTTATGGGGTCCCTTTTCTTACCTACCTAACTTCAAGCATTTCTATTGGTGGCCCAAGCTGATTTACCATTTGAAACCGTGTGTGTGCTGGTCAGCTGCCAGTAGTTTTTAAACCAACCCGGACCAGCGGAGACATGGTTTCCCTGTTGGTCCACCTTTGACCGGCGAGGGCCCGAGGCCTCACGTGAGGCGTCTCGGTAACCCAAACCCTGTTGAGACGGAAGAGTCCGATCCGAGAGCGTGGCCAGCTTTTGGATTGGGTCTCGACTCCCCGGGGGCCACCCGGATTTGTTCGTTGTTAGTTAGAGGGACCTGTCGTTTCGGATCTCTTGGAACTAAATCATAAAATGGTTGCCTATGATGGGTAGCAACTGAGAGAGATGGGCGTGCGTGCGGAGCCTTGTAATGGGCAGTTGGTACACCCCTGCAGGGTTAAATCTTTTCGAGAAGCCGTGTCCACGGTTATGGACGACTTGAGACCTACTCCTTGTTCATAGACAACAACAACTGAGATAATCTTAATATAACTTGATCAACGTGTGTGTGTGCCTTGACTGCTTCTTCTTCGTCGGGATGCGAAGAGGAGGATAAGGATAGGATAGGTGTTATGTTTGCGTAATTAGTTGATAGCAAGACTTGTTGGAGGCGATTCCTCATCGAATGCTTGGCTTCTTATCTTACTCCCTAGATCGTTAGCCACTTCATAAATGCTAGTGCGGCAGCAACCTCACCACTTACCCCTTCCTTACCGTAAACTAATAGTTGTCCTAGAATGACGAGTGATGAAGTCCTTGTTGGGTCAGTTGACCACTACAGTTCGATGCTGAGTACTTCTGTACTCATGATACTACCCCCAAACTCTTTTCAGGGTTCTTGATCGACAACAAGTACGGTGATCGACGTTTCACGTGGAGACTCGACGACGACTAGTTAGGAGGATCCCGGCGGAGGGCCTGGACTCGTGTGGTTATGGGGATCGATGTTTTCTCTTTGCCAGTAGGCATTTGATTGTAGTCTGTACCCAGACATGTATCTTCCGATGTTGTATGGTATTTGCGGCAGTTGTATGCCGATTGTATGAGGTGTTGTACCCTTGTATCTGTAATGTTGTGATATCATGTTGGAAATCCGGGGCATATGGCTTTGTCATATGTCGCGGTGGGACCGATATGTGCTTCGTCCCCGGATCTGGGTGGAAACACCTAGATCTGGAACAGTACCGCATATCGTGCCTTACACCCCTCAGAAAGAAAGAAATGACAACCAAGGCTTAAAGATTACAACCAGGACCCTAAAACTAATTTGGAGAAATCATTCAGGTCCTTGACCACCAAACAAGTGTTGATTTCTTCCCCTGTCACGACGAGTGCCATCGTCGTCGGGGACAACACCACTTGGGATGATAGCACTGAAGAAGAACATGCTTTTGGAGCAACAAGGCCTCCCTTTTGGCACAACGGTTGGGAGGTTAGAACAATGTGGACGTCATCAAGCTACCACGAATGTCGCGCGAGAGAAAAACCCAGATCAAAAGATCGAAAAAAGATTGTAGGACAGCCGATCCATGAACTGGCGGACGAACCCTATCTACAGGCGGTGCGGCCACTTACGGCGATCATGGAGATCTGCTCTGAGGGCAGCGCGGGGCAGAAAGTGGCAGCGGAAGCGGCTGCGGATAGGGTTTGAACCGGTTAGGCTGATACCTCTGCCAACCAAGGAGATTTCGCCAACCAAGTCCACCACCAACGTCAAACTGCAGAATTGGACCTTATTTATGGAGACGCCAATCGCACTGTGCAACATCGTCTTCGAATCCTTCCACCGGAGCACCACCATGAGTAAGGCGAAGAAGCCAACACCAGATCCAATCCAACGGATCTGGCACCATTTCTCCGGCAAGACATCAAACAGAATTACTAGTATGCATATGAGCTTCGTCGCTTCTCCTTCGCATCCTTGGACGGCAAAGCCGCCAGATAAGGCTCGGTATCAGCCCGGATCTTAGATGCAGACTCTCTAGGGAAGGGGAGGAGGGAACGAGAGGGGAGGGGAAAGGGAAGCTCACACGTGTGTTCAGTTTTTTTTTTTTTTTGTAGAGCTGTACTCCTTTTTTTTTTAACATATAGAGTTGTACTCTTGCCACAGCGTATTGAGGAGTTTACCACGCCTGAATTAGCTGAGGCACTAGTACTTCGCCACTCGTCAAGGAGATTTTCAGAAGGCCATCGTTGCTTCAGATTGTCTCCCCAGTTATTCAGAGGATTCAGTCTTCATCTACAAGTCGTTCTTCAGATTGTACCTCAGTTATTCAGAGAATTCAGTACAAATCGTTCGAGCATTGCTGCGGTGATCTCACATATCCGGTTTTTGTCGGACAATTTCTCATCTTGCAGCTTTATTCATGTTAACGGACGGTGCCGAATGTTACGGCTCATGCATTAACCTAACTGTGTGCTTCCTCTGGTGATTGTATCCAACGCAATGTAACTCGAGATTGTATCCAGGAAACTCCTAATGACGATAGTAGTTTATAATCAATAAAGAAAGGGAAATTCAAAAATGAGCCTAGACTCATCTACTCCTGCGCAAAAGTTCCTCGAAAAGATATTTTAAAAAATTCAAAAAATCCCAATTTATTTTGTGGTGAAAGATGCTTATATGCGAGATGTTTCTGCAAATTTTGCAAAAAAGACAAATTTGCAGCTTTTCAACAGTGTCTTCTAAAAAACTGCAAATTTGTCTTTTTTGCCGCGCGCTCTTCAAAAGTCCAAACTTCTTGAAAATTTGCAGAAATATCTCGCACATAAGCATCTTTCACTATAAAAAAATTGGGAATTTTGTGAACTTTTTTCATATTTATTTAATTTCTTTTAGTCTCTCCGGATGCAATGCACCCGGGCACCTAATCGCTCCTTCCAGAAAACAAAACTTCGACACATACGGGAATCAAGTTATATCAGAAACAAGAAACATGGCAAATCTTCAGACACTGAAAACAAATCTTAAACATTGCATTGCACAAGATACAAAACACTAAAAACTTCCAAAGCAATAACTTTGCATGCCAAGATAGATAGATGTCACTTTGCTGTAACTTCAGTAGTTTGCAAAAGGGTCGGCAGCAGAAAAGTCAGATCCTATTTTGAAGCTCCGGATAGAACCTGCCTGAGGATCAGACCAGCCAGTGAACAGCTCTGTGAAGGTTTCACTGGCCCGTTTCATGGACCCCAGACTGTCCAATTTGGAATGCACCTCTTCTATCGAATTGAAGCCAGCGGGAAACAGCATCACCACCTCCTCCAGCACCAGTGAGCTCTCAAGGAAAAATTTGAGGAAGGCGAGCTCACTTCGCCCCCCTCGGAAATCATGGAAAACCAGCAGCTTGATGCGCGACCTGATGCATTCTATGATACCAGACTCGTGCCATGACTTTAAGTTCAGCTTGCCAGCGGATTGATCTGTTCTTCCACAATGAAAATTCGATCAGTTAAATACACAAGCAGTTCATCAGCAAATTGTACTTAGCAATATAACAAATGGACGCCAACAGAAGCATCAGGGGCTTCACCTTGATGTGGAGCGTCTCAAGATTCGGAAAGCATCTGAGGACTCCGGGAACCATCTTGGCATCATTGCGGACTCCGAAACACACCTCCAAAGCCAGGATTTCCACACTTGGTACCATGGTGTTTGGGCTCACCCTTGTCCCAGCCTGCAATTGCAATCACAAACAAATTCAGACAAGAAAGGTGGCACATTAATACTGAAAGCTTAGAAATTTAGTACAATGAAGGAATGGAAAGATGAGGCACCTTGATGATGGTGTTGCCGACCTCTAGGATGTGCCTTTGGTCCAGCTGCAAGTATCCTAAAAAACGTAGCTTGGGGGCATGTCCAATCTTCACCTTGGTGCAGCTGCCATTGGGGGTGCAATCTTCCGACTGGATGAGCCGCTCAAGGCGTGGGGCGTCCACCACGAAGATTTCTTCCAGGAAGCACCCGATGATTTGCACGCACCGGAGGCTTTGGCTGACGAGACGGAGGCAAAGTCTGACCAGATTCCCTTCGACGTAGAGCGTCTCCAGCACGGGGCTCCCGTCCAGGATGAAGTCCAAATCCTTGCTCTCCATGATGACATTGCAGAGCCCGAGCTCATGGAGGTTGCTGAAACAGGTGGACCTCGGGAGGCCGGCCGTGTCGGGGAACACCCAGGGCCCCAGGTAGAGGCGGGTGAGGGTGCTCATACCTAAGAAGGTGGCAGGGAGAGTGACGTCGAACGGCCACCGGCGGTTTACGAGGACGAGTTCCTCGATGCCCTTGTCGGCGAGGATCTGGAGCCAGTCCGTGAGTAGGTCGCGGAACTCGTCCATGTAGCAGGTGGTGAGGTGGACGCATCGGAAGGGCCCCGGGTGCGCGGCGAGGACGCTGGACACGGCGGCGTTGGCGGGGAAGAGGCCGGCGTCGACGAGGACGAGCGGGGCGGAGCGCCAGACCCCGCGCCAGCGGCGGGAGAGCGCGGCGGTGCGAGCGGCGTCCTTTACGGGGAGGCGGGAGAAGATGTTCTGTAGGAGCGCGTCGGGGAGGAGGCTGACGCGATCGACGTCGTCGTGGGGGAGAAGGGCGGAGAGGCAAGCGGCGGCGGAGACGGGCGGGTCGGGGAGGGCGTAGTGGGTAGGTAGGTATGTGCGGCTGAAGAACTCGTGCACCTCGGCTTCGCTGCGCACGAACTCGAGCGTTACCTTGAGCAAAGTGGAGAAAAGGCGGTCGTGCTCCATTGCCGCCGGCCGCCGCCGCCGCCGGAAGCCGCGGAGGGGACGAGGGCTTTGAGCGGCGCGTGTGCTGTGCGCGTCTGTGGACTGGAGGCTGGAGCAGAAACAAGCCCAAGGAAAGGGGAGTATAATAAAGAGTCAAAGCGGTCCTAAAAGTTTCACGGCGTGTCAAATGCCGCGCGGTCCTAAAAGTTTCACGGGGTGTCAAGTAGGTTCTAAATCTATGAAAATGCACGTTTAGGTCCTAAATATTTCGAAATCGATTCACCATAGGTCCTTTTCTGGTCTGACCAGCGTTGACCGTCGCCACGTCGACACTAGGGGCCAGAATATTTGCAAAAAAAAACCTCAAATCGTACTCCTTACTCATTCGTGGTCGCGTTTCTTTTTCCCTCTCTCTCTGGCGATTTGGGAGGCGACTGGCAGCGGGCGGTATTCCTCTGACGGGTGCAGGAGATCTGCGTCGGTCATCCCGACGCGGCATCCGCGTGGATGGCGCCCGCAAGCAAGGGACCAGTGCTTCGAAGACCCGACGATCCTCCTTCCCGCTATGGTAAGAAAACCTAACCCTAATCCCTTCCGTCTAAGTAGTTCCTGTGGTGATAGAATTTAGGTCAGATTTGCTATAGTTGTTGATGAAATTCTCGCAATTTAAGACCTCTTGAGGAGCAATTCACCGTAGAAATCAGTTATGCTGGATTTTTTTGCGGATTTGGCTCGTCGAAGTCGTATGTGGATGGCAAAGTAGCTCGTTTTGACGGATGCAAAGCATAAACATGGTCTCCACTGTGGCTCATAGATTTTATGCAGCAACTAGGATATAAGCAAGCATAAAAATACACATTGCATTGGTTGCTCCCTGGAAAAGATCTAGATACAGGCCTTCGCATTCTCGATTGTGACATTTGACACTTTGAGCATGATTGTTGTGGTTTCGAAGTTCCAATATTTCCAGATGTTTGTGGACCACAAAGACATGACATTTCACAATGTGCCCGATGACATGCAACTAACTGGTACACCACATTTGCCTTCGGTTATGAGTCCCAAGTGTGACAAGTACAATGCAGGCAGCAACAGTTTCTCACCAATGCAGCAAGAGAATATTGGGCATGAGCTGAGAACAATCAGTAGGAAATTGGAGGTAGACAGAGAAGCTCTGAATGACACTGATATTGACAGTGAAGAAGATAGTGAACTAGACTCTGATTGGGTTGATTCTGACAATGAGTTAGCAGCAGATGATGATGATCTCTTTGCCGAATAGGTAGATGGAAAATTAGAGGAAATAAAAAAGAAGAAATCAAATTTGGCACATGACAATGACTATGATACATATTTGGAGGAGCTAGAAGACTCAGACCTGGAACCTGCTGATTTAGGTGATGAAGTGGTTGTAACTGACAAGCAAGGAAAGAAGACAATAAAGAAGAAAGTGAAGCTGAGAAAATGGAGGCCAAAGAACATGAATGCGGTGGATTTCCACATTGGCATGGTGTTTCTCACAGTTGGTGAGCTCAGAGGAGTGATAGAGGAGCTAAGGGTTATATCTCAACTCTCACACTCAACGTTGTTTTCGTCTCATATCATGTCATCGGTATATTCTCGAGGTAATCAATTAATGAAACAAAAATCACACTCATTTTTCATATTTTTTATCAAATTGTCTTAGATTTTTACTCTAAAAAATATATTTTTCCAAAAATATTTAATGATGAAATTAATTTTTATAAAAAAAACATAATTTAAAACATTAAAAAATAACAGTTTCTGCAGCAACGCGCGGGATATCATCTAGTTTTTTATAAAACGCTATTGTAAATAGCTTCTGCGATAGCTCGCAATAGCTAACATAGCTATAACTGGAACCATGTCGTGATACAACGATAAAAGTGATTTAAAACCTTGGATTTTTGTAATTCTCAGTCACTCTGTGAGCATTTTTTTTGTCAAAAAAGAAGTTGTGAGCATTTAAAAAAACATGGACTCGGTTGCTTAACAATGGAGCGTTTTCCCCTGTGCCATCCTAGGGCTTTCCTTATCCTTAAGTGGCACACGCTAGAGTTCATCTACATTTGAATTCCTTGCCATTCTAGCGTCGAATCTATCGATCTGGTCCTCTACTAGTGATCACATGATTCCTTGCAATTCTAGCGTCGAATCTATCGATCTGGTCCTCTACTAGTGATCACATGGAGGAAAGGAACTACCACCCGGTTTGCATGGATGAATCAACGATGGACGTACCCCCGATGGGAGGTACGTCGCGTAGCGAAGGGGTTGATTTGGACAATGGTATCGAGACGAACTTGTAGCATCATTTTGGCAGATTGAATATTCATGGAGAAGATGAAGAGGAGCTTGATTTGTCAGATGAGATCGGAGGTGTGGTCCAATATACGCGATGGATCGGTATTATTAGGGTTTTCACCCGGAAATTATTTAGCCAGTCGTCCTTTTCAAATCTATGTGCAATGCTTGGGCCTCGGCACAGGGTGCCACTTTCAAATCGATGGAAGACAATCCCTTAATGGATCAATTCATGTGTTTAGGCGACTGGTCTCAGTGATGGATGGTGGTCCTCTTGGGTGTTTCAAAGTGCATCAATTGTGATTGGGGAATATGATGGAATCACAAATGTTAAATAGTACAAGCTTGATAGGATCGTATCCCGAAGGCCCTGATGAAAAAAAACTTAGCTTGTGAAGAAGATTTCTCGAAATGTGGGATTACCGATGATCAAACATGTGTTACAAAAGGGGCGCCTTAACCCTTCTAAGTACCTTCGTGAAGCGGTATTTCTAAAGCTTGATGTACCACTCGTTCCATGACTCTCGAAGAGAAGAGAAAATTTAATGTTGAGTACGAGAAGTTACTAAATTTTTGTGGGTTTTTTGGTCTAATTGGACACATTGTAACTAAATGCGGTGATGGAATTCATAAAGAGGAAGAGTTTGAGTGGGACGAATAGTTGCTCATCAATTATGACTGCTCGGGTGGCCAAGGGGCTGCATAAGGGGCTTTTCTCATGGAGGAGAAAATAATGAAAGATTAGGCGCATTTGGTAGAGGAAGGAGTAACCCAGGGGAACCAAACCCTCATGAAAATATGGATTTGGACATGAATGATGGGGCTAGTGATCATGGTGGTGTTATAGTTCTTGTTGCTCATGGTGGTGTTATAGTTTTTGAATGATAGTTCTTCGAAGAGTAGGGGTATTAGCAATGACTCCCAGTCCGGGGTTTGTGGCTGACAAAGTAAACTTACTGGGGGTTGACAAGAGCCTTATGGGTACTACGCAAAAATACATCATCACAAAAGAAAAAAAAATGTTGTTGCATATGAGATAGTTGGTACATCGGCGACCTCCTTCATGGACATTTGGGTGCCTCGATAGTTTGGTTGCTTTTGGATATGAAGAGATGGCATGATCCGGATGTCGATAACAAAGAAGTATAAGCTTGGGTCAAAGATTGTGGACTGCGTTCTTTTGGCCTAAGCTAAGCATAACGTTGGTTATAGATTTCTAGTGGTGAAATATGAGGTACCTAACGTGAAGGTCGGGACGATTATGGAGTCTAAAGATGTTACATTCTTTGCGAATATTTTTCTTATAAAAGGTATGCAAAGCACTTCTAGACGGGAATTGAAGAGACTCGTGAGTCTGCCATTCTGATGGATATTATGAACGAACATACATGATTATTATGTTGTGGAGGAAGATAATGAAGCTCCTACTAGGGACAAGAGACAAAATACTGCAAAGTCATTTGGTGATGATTTCATTGTGTACCTCATGGGTGATACTTCCAATTCTATTTCAGGAAGCTTATACATCTCTGGATGCTAACTACTGGAATGATACGGGTCTGTAGCGAGAAGGGTTCTATCATGGCTAACGAGGCATGGGGGATCATTGATTGTCTCTATGGTTACAAACCAATAGGATGTAAGTGGGTGTTTTAAAGGAAGCTTAGGCCTGATGGTACTGTTGAGAAGTACAAGGGTAGGCTTGTGGCCAACGTTATACCCAGAAAGAAGGCAAAGATGTCTTTGACACTTACTCATTTGTGGCGAGACTGGTAACCATTCAAGTACTACTCTTGTTGTTAGCCTCGCATGATCTTCTCATCCATCAGATGGTGTTAAGACTACTTTCCTAAATGAAGAGCTTACCGAGGAGATCTACATGTAATAATTTAATGGCTTTGTAGTAGATGGTCGGAAAGGAAAGGTATGCAATCTTGACCCTAGACCTCCATAAGTAATATGTCAGCTACTCCATTTGACCCTAGGCCTCGCTACCCCTATATAAAGCAAGGCCGGGGGGGACTCGAGATCATCTTGTCATCAATCTTGGTAGAATTAGACACATTGTAACCCCTTCTCGCGAGGCGTTCTACACCATCAATAATCAAAACTAACAGGAGTAGGGTTTAGTCTCGTCATGAAGTCTTGAACCTGGGTAATTCCCTCTCATGTTATCCTCTCTAATATTTTCAGCTACTCAGACCACCCTACCGAGGTATCTGTTGGATTTCTACCACGACACGCACTTTATTTTTTCTCGTTGGGAACGGATAATTAATCAGATATTAATTACGAGCCGATATGGACACGTCATCGATCCGACACGTTAGATGGTGGGTGTTACAACTAGGTCATGGGTGGGCCTTGACCCAGACCCACGACTCCCTTCCCGATGACCTATATATTGGAGGAGTTGGCAAACCTAGCTGACACACGTTTCTTCCTTATTGCGCATAACCCTAGCCGCCATTGTTGTTCCTCTCACTTTTGCTACTTTTTATTAGCTCCATCCCGTCGACCACGTGCACGGCCGTTTGGGAGAGCAGATCTCCGGAACCCAGTTCTTGGGATCCTGCACTGAGAGAAGGGCGGTGAGATTTTTGGAGAGCGCAACTGCTCGTTGTTCATCTTCGTTCTCTACTTCGACTACTTCCTCTACATTGAGGCCATGAGTGATGTCTCTACTCGACGCAAGGCCCATGAGAATGTTGTTAATGCGGTTGTCGCCTCTACGAGTATGACCTAGCCCATGGGAAGGTATGACAGGTCATCCCCTCTTTATTGGTTCATGTGCTACTCGTACTTACTTGCTATATAGATATCTTCGTTCTATACTTAGTATATGCTCACAAACTTAAGTTTCAATATGAGTTTCATACTATTATTATTATGTTCATGATTTACCTACGGATTAATCTAATCGGAAAAGTGCTAATAATTTTCAAGAGAATCTAGTTTCAAAGATCTCATCGTAATAGATTTAATGGTGAAAATGAATTTTAAATCAGATCGATGGCTTAAGCTACAAAACATTTTGAATTGGCGAAATAGAAAATAATATATGATGCCATCAGCATGCATGTGCATGTGAAAAGGAAGAAAGGAGCCGTACCGTTCTATCCCTAAAATTCTAATAGTCACCAGTATTGGTATGTGTTCCAAAATAAAAATTAGTTATTGATTGAAATCCCTCAAAAAGGAAAAAGGTTTTGATTGAAATCTATAAAAGAGGTCACCTCGTATCATGCTAAAGAAAAACTGATTAAGAAAATCCAAGTTTTTCTACAAAAATGCATTATTTTATTTCATGTTGATACTGAGAAAGTGAGAATACCCACAACAACACAATAACAAAAGCTAATCCGTACATCAAGATTATAAACAACTAATTTATTAGAAAATAAAACAAAAGGGATCACCTACAAAAGTCATGGTGAAAAAAATAGCATGCATAAGCTCAAACCTCTTGCAATTAGGGTTTGAAATTCTGAATCTAGCATTTTTGTATGTCTCTCTACAACATTCGAACAGCAACACAAATTAATTCTGGATATTCGATATGTCAATAAGTAAAGCAATATAACTCAAGGTAATGGCGTAACAAACAGTGTGCACAATCGAAATTTTCCTTCCTAGTTGTCATAACAAATGAACATGCAATTCCCAGATTTCAAATAGACTAATTGCTACTCTATGCATGTTCCTAGATAAGGTTCCAGAGTGAATAACAAGGCTGGGGGTTTAGGCCACAACTAATTATGTTACATATGATAAAGTGGTCAAGTGATCAAATTAGCTTTCACGACTGCACATCAAGATTCACATTTCAATTAGATGAAACCAGAAAATTCATAAATAGCTCTGATTATAATGGACTCAGCAGATCTACGCAATTCAATCAGAGAATACACAAATGCACTAGGCTAAAATTATAATATCTGCTTCAAAGGAAAAGATACATTCCCTAGAAGTAGGAGCATCTCAAGTAAATTTGTGACACAATTGGCAAAGCATAAATTGGCTCAAATGTCTGTTTCTCACTAGCATCAAGCCACACATGTAGGCAGAAATTGTGTGATTGAGCACATTCAGCAGCAGGCCAAAGCTAAGATAAATAAGCCAGTACATAAAACACTTGTCTTTTGCATAAAAAACAAAACTAATGACTTGAAAATTTGAAGGTAATCATGCTAATAGAACCAAGAACCCTTCTGAGTCTCCATAGAACATGAGCCAACGATCCAAACAGTGCCCTCATGTAGATACCGCAACAGTGCACAGACTACTTCCAACAAAACTAAGCTCTGACGATGACGGCAAAAGGGTCCCTCACAGAGAAGTTAGATCCTCTTTCGAAGTTCTGTAATTCAAGGCCCTGACCTTCAGCAAATGCACTCTCAAAGAGATGGAGTGAACAGCAGTTACTGGCCCATTTTGCGTCCAACAGAGGCTTCACTTTGGAATTTGCCTCAGCCAGCGAGCTGAAGGTTCCTCTGGCATACACGATCGCCAGCTTCGTCAGCATCGGAGCGTTCTCAAGGAAGAATTTCAGGAAGGAAAGTTCGCACCGATCTCCTCGGAAGTTCCGAAAGATCATCAGCTTCATGTGTGAACGGATGCATTCAATGCCATCAATGGCACCGGACTCCTCCCAGAACTTGAGGTTGAGCTTGCCGGTGGTCTCATCTGTTTTCTTGGACTGTACATGACTAAATGGGTGCAGTCAGATAGAATAATTTGCCGTAAATCTCACCACGGGCTTTGTCTTGTATTTATATATGGGCAACCTTGGGTGCCAAGAATACAACAGATTACATGGGATCCTACGGATCAATCTATACAAGCATATAGGAAAGAATCCTAATCAAATCAATCAGCCATTACTACACGATATGACATGTATACGTGTTTAACATTTCCCCACAATCTCAGCCTGTGCAAAGGTTGAGATTGGAACGCAACCGTGCTAGCATCACTTTCGTGAGAGGCTTAGTGAACGCGTCTGCAACTTGATCGGCTGATGAGACGAAGCGGACGTCCAGAGCTCCCATGGCAACCTTCTCTCTCACAAAGTGAAAATCCACCTCAATGTGTTTGGTGCGAGCATGGAACACTGGATTGGCTGTGAGGTACGTCGCGCCGAGGTTGTCACACCACAGAATTGGCGCTCGAGGTTGAGGAACTCGCAACTCCTTCAACAGCGACTGAACCCATGTTGCTTCAGCTGTACCATTCGCCAATGCCTTGTACTCCGCTTCAGTGGACGATCGCGAGACCGTTGGTTGTTTCCGTGCACTCCATGAAATGAGATTGGGCCCGAAGAACACCGCGAACCCGCCTGTCGAGCGTCTATCATCACCGCAGCCGGCCCAGTCAGCGTATGTGAATACACTTAGTAGAGTGGACGGTGAACGACGGATGGTCAAGCCCGTGGTGACCGTTCCTTTCACGAATCGAAGGATGCGCTTAACAGCTTCCCAGTGAAGATCAGTAGGACATGAAAGATATTGGCAGACCTTGTTTACTGCAAACGAAAGGTCCGGCCGTGTCAATGTCAAGTACTGAAGAGCTCCCACCGTGCTTCTGTACTTGAAAGCTTCATCCTCATTCAAACTATGTCCGGCATCACGAGTGAGCTTCTCATGAGTGCACATGGGTGTTGAAACTGCTTTGCAATTCGCCATATCCGTACGACTGCAGCAAATCAAGGGCATACTTTTTCTGAGTAAGAGTCATGCCCCCGGAATTGTGAAGCACTTCAATACCAAGAAAATAATGAAGAGAGCCAAGGTCTTTGACAGGGAACGTAGCCGAGAGTCGCTGAAGCAGATTCTGCAAGGCGGGGGCGGATGAGCTCACGATGACAATATCATCCACATACACAAGCATGTAGAAGGTGACACCTCGATCAACAAGGATGAACAGGGGGGTATCGGCTGTAGATGGATGAAAACCAAGCTGTTGAAGACGCTCACTGAGACGAGCATGCCACGCACGAGGTGACTGTTTGAGGCCATACAACGCCTTGTGAAGCTTGCATACATAATCCGGCTGCGACTTATCCTGAAACCCCGGGGTCTGCTGCATGTAAGCTTCTTCAGTGAGAATACCATGAAGAAAAGCATTGCTAATGTCCACTTGACGGAAGTGCCAGCCACGGGAAACAACGAGGGAGAGCACGAGGCGCACAGTGGCAGGTTTGACTACCGGAGAAAATGTATCCGAGTAATCGAGCCCATACTGCTGAGTGAAGCCACGCGCGACGAGCCGCGCCTTGAACTTTTTGAGGGAGCCATCTGCCTTGTGCTTCACTTTGAAGACCCATTTGCAGCCGATAACATTTTTGCCTGGAGGTCGAGGCACCAATGACCACGTCTTGTTTTCCTGGAGAGCATGGAACTCAGACTCCATCGCGGGCCTCCATTGATCATCAGTAAGGGCGTCACGATATCAGCGAGGCTCAGCGTGGAACGCACGACGGCGAGGGTCGTAGCGTATGGTGCCATCGCTCGGCACCAGCGGCTGAATGATGTTATGGCGAAGGCGAGTCGTCATCGGATGCAGGCCGCTGGACAGAGAAACATCAGTACCGGCAGCAGCGATGGGCGGCGTAGGAGCCGGCGGGGTCGAAGCCGGCGACGACGTGGACGACACCGGCTCGGAAGGAGAGGCCGGCTCAACGTCAGCCTGGCCGGGCGTCAAAGCCAGCCGACGCACAGCCGAAGCCGGGCTGCGTAATTCAGGGGGAGTTGCGCCAACCGGTGGTGTCCGAGCTGACCCGTCTACCGTGCCCCCATCTGCATGGTCACCAGCTGCAGGACTGCGACGTGTCGCACATGGTGATGTGAACTCCTGGCTTGAACCAGTAGGACAAAGAGGCGAGCTGGAACCGAGATTAGTGAGCAGAGAAACGTCATATTTCCGCATGCGATCATCCACTAGAGCTGGCTCGGTGAGAGGAAACATGGAAGTGGGGGTTTCTAGCAGCAGCGATGGAGTAGTTGGCTGGGAGTTTTGTTCAAAGGGAAACACAAGCTCATCAAATACAACATCACGTGAGATGTAAATACGTCCAGTGGATCGATCCAAGCACTTGTAACCTTTATGCATAGAACTGTAACCCAAGAAAACGCATTGGCGTGACCGAAACGCAAGTTTTCGGTTATTATATGGCCGGAGGTTGGGCCAACATGCGCAGCCGAAGGCGCGAAGAAACGTGTAGTCGGGTTTTTCATTGCGAAGGCAAGTGACTGGAGTGGAGTTTTGAAGAACTCTGGTGGGCATGCGGTTAATGAGATAACAAGCTGTAAGAAATGCCTCGTCCCAAAAACGAACCGGAAGAGATGAATGAGCAAGTAAAGCGATGCCCGTTTCAACTATATGGCGGTGCTTGCGCTCGGCGATGCCATTTTGTTGACTAGTGTGAAGGCAGGAAACGCGATGAGTGATACCTTCCTTATGAAAAAATCGATTGAGACGACGGTCTCCCCACCCCAATCGGATTGAACGGTTTTGATCTTGGTGTTTAACATGCGTTCAACATGTTTCTGAAAGGTATAAAATGCTTGCTCAACATCGGATTTTCGTTTAAGGAGATAGATCCACGTAAAACGGCTAAAATCATCCAAAAAACTCACATAATATTTGAAACCACCCACTGAAGTAATGGCAGGGCCCCATACATCGGAATGAATAAGTTCGAGTGGTTCATGAGATATATGAGTGGAATCACGAAAAGGTAATTGATGAACTTTTTCTCGTTGACAAGCATCACAAATACTAGACTCAAGAGAGGGTGCACAAGCGAATTTATTTGACCTAAGGACGGACTCAACGACACCTTTCGAAGGATGACCTAATCTTCGATGCCATAGCTCTGGAGAGAGCTTGAAAGCGGAGAAGACTCGATGACCAGGGACGACGGGCGATTTATTGAAGCTTGGCACCGGGTAGAGACCATTGCGACATCTACCGCGAAGAAGAACCGTCTTCGTTGCTCGGTCCTTGAGATAAAACAAATGAGGGTGAAATTCAGCAAAGGCGTCATTGTCAAAAACAAGTTTGTGCACGGAAAGAAGATGCTTGTTGACATGTGGGACATGCAAAATATTGCGAAGATGAAGAGGCTTAGATGAGCCAGGAATAGTGGAGTGACCAACATGAGAAATAGACATACCTGCCCCATTGGCGACGTGCACCTTGTCCTTGCCTCCATAGCGCTCGTGGATGCCGAGGCGGTCGAGGTCGCTGGTCAGGTGGTCCGTCGCGCCGGTATCAGCATACCAGTCCATGTCCACGGTGTAGCCTGCGGAGCCGGTGTTGGCGGTGTTGGCCGAGCGTTCACGTTGATCCTCGGGCTGGAAGGAGTGGTTGAAGCGGTTGCGGCAGTGAAGAGCGTCGTGGCCGAATTTGTTGCAGACTTGGCACTTCAGATTGGAGCGGCCATTGCCACGGCCACGCCCGCCGCGTCCACGGGCTTGGCCGCCCTGTCCACCCTGGCCGCCTTGTCCTCCACGGTGACCACCAGAGCCACGAGCTGCAGCGTTGGCGGAGTGATTGATTTCGCCTACTGAAGACTGCTGCTGAGGCGGAGCTCCACACTCAGGAGATAGGCGTAGAAGCTGCTGAGACTAACTGGGTCATCACGCGCTGTAATCGACGCGACCAGGGGCTCAAATTCAGACCCGAGCCCGGCGAGCATGTACCCGAGCACTTCATCATCAGAGAGAGGCTTGCCGATTGACGCCATAGCATCAGCGAACCCCCTCATCTTGCGATAATATTCAGAGGCAGTAAGATCTTTCTTCTTGAGGTTGGAAAGCTGATACCTGAGTTGCATCACACGTGCACGGTTTTGTGAAGCAAACATGTCATGCAGCGTAGTCCACACATCAGCGGACGTGGTCAGCTGGATCATCTGACCAAGAATGTCCTCCGTCATGGACCCAAGGAGGGCAATCATGACGAGCTGGTCCTGCTGGTACCAGCGCAGGAATGCCGGGTTTGCCACCTCCACGGCAGCGTCACCGGAGCCTTCAGTGATGGTGTGCGGAGGAGCCGCCTCGGTGCCGGCGACATAGCCGAACAGTCCGTTGGAGGCGAGCGTGGGGACGGCTTGAGTCTTCCATAGCAGGAAGTTACCCCGCGTGAGGCGCAGCGTGATGAGGTTTCCGATCGAAGCGACGGAGGGCAAGGCTGAGGAGTTGGAGGCGATGGTGAGGGTGCCGACGTTGCTGTTGGAGAGAGCACCAGCGGTGCCGGAAGAGTTGCCGGAGGTAGTGCCGGTCATGGTGGGAGAGGGAGATGGGATCTTTTAGCTATGTATACCAAGTCAGATAGAATAATTTGCCGTAAATCTCACCACGGGCTTTGTCTTGTATTTATATATGGGCACCCAATTACATGGGATGAACCTTGATGGTGGTGTTGCCGATCTGGAGCGTGTGCCATTCCGGCTCCAAGTAGCCAAGCATGGTTAACGCTGGCGCATGACCAATCTTGATCCTCTTGTGGGAGCCTTTGTTGTTGATGAACGATTGCCAGATGATGAGGCGCTCGAGCTGGGGGGCTTCATCCACGACGATTTCCAAATCTATGGCCGAGATCAACTGCACGCACCGGATGCTACGGCTGACCAGGGTGAGGCGGTCCATGAGCAGGTTAGCTTGGATGCAGAGGCCGAGCTCGCGGAGGTTGGGGAAGGAGGCGGCGCGGGGGAGGCCGGCGGTGTCCGGGAACTTCCAGAGGGCGAGGTAGAGGCGGGTGAGCGTGGCCATGTCGAAGAAGGCCGTGGGGAGGTCCAAGTCGAGCGGCCACGGGCGGTTGGCGAGGACGAGTTCTTGGACGCCCTTGACGGCGAGGAGCTGCAGCCAGTGCGCGAGCAGGCCGCGGAACTCCTCCATGAAGCTGCTGGTGAGGTGGACGCAGCGGAAGGGGCCCGGGTGCGCGGCGAGGATGCGGGACACGGCGGAGGTGACGTGGCGCGCGTCGTCCCGTGCCACCTGCCCCGTGGGAGAGGACGAGGCAGATGGAGGCAGGAGGTGGGCGTCGACGAGGACGAGCGGGGCGGAGCGCCAGACGCCGCGCCAGCGGCGGGAGAGCGCGGTGGTGCGGGCGGCGTCCTTGACGGGGAGGCGGGAGCCGACGTTGCGGAGGAGCGCGCGGGGAGGAGGCTGAGGCGGTCGAGGCGGTCGTCGGGGAGGAGGGCGTAGAGGCCGGGGAGGTGGCGGGAGGCGGGAGGGTCCGGGAGGACGAGGTGGATGTAGGAGAGGATGCGGCCGACGAGCGCCTCCATGTCGCGCGGGTCCTTACCCCGGCTCCGCCACATGTTCTCCGACGCGCCGTCCATGGGTACGGGCGGCACGAAGGAGGACATGGTCACCGTCGCCGCCATCGAGGTTTTGCGATTTGGGGGTTTTGAATTCGGTGGGGAGAGCGAGTTGTGGTGTGGCCTTGTGGGGGAGGCAGAAGGAAGGTGGGCTTTTCTGTGGGGCGCGGGCGCGCGGGGCGGTGGAGGCCAGGTCTGTGTGAAATGTGGCAGGCGGGTTGCCGAGGGGTGTGGGTGGGTTGGGAGCAAGGTTTTAAATAGCGCGCTATTTAAAATTCTTCGAGTAGGACAACAAGAACCAGAAGATTTGTTAGAAGGCGAAACCGGAACCTTGCCCCTTACACTACTATTAATTCTCGGGATGAGAATTTTTTGTAGTGGTGGAGAATTGTAACACCCTCAGAATCAGTAACAGTAATCACTATAGTGATCCCACTGTTAGTGATCATTACGGTTGATGATCAAGCCATGATCACTTTTGATCATAGCTCTGTCAGATTCTCACCTTGATAAAATTTTCAAATTAGAGTGGACTATAGTTTTTCTCCAAGAATTGTGGATGCCAGTCAATCAACATGATCATGATTAAACTAAGTCAACTCCTAGCCATTTGAATAATCACAAGTCAATGCTAATGATGGAACCAATGTTGTGAGGTTATCACAATTGTTTTAAAAATAATAAATAAATGGAAATCATAGTTCAACCAAAAATGATGGAACCTATTTATAAAATGCCTAACAATTATTAGGCCATGATTAATATATCACTGGATATTTTATTAAAGTGATTTAGGAGTATTGTGAAATAAAGACAATATCTTGAAAATTATTAAAATTGCCATAATAATTTTAAATGCACTAAAAATTGTTGAACCAGTTTTATAAAAAGCCTAATAATTAGTAAGCCATAATAAAAGTGTATTGGGGAATTATTAGTTGTTTAAATAAAAGAAACAATTTAAAAACAGTACCAAAGTAGCCCATTTTAATTATTAAATAATTATAGAAAATACAAATGATTTTATATTTGATCCAAATCTTTTGTGGCATCTTTTTATGGTGTAACCATAATATTGGAGTTGATTGGAATTTTTATAAAAATAATTTTGATGGCCAATTAAATATTAATAGAAAAGAAAAAAAACTAAAAGAAAAAAAAAATGCAAAAACCTAAAACTATCTAAAACCCGCCCTTGGGCAAAGCCCACCGTCTCCTCCCCACCCAGGCCCAGCCCAACTTCCCCTCTCTCCCCTCCCCTGCCTCCTCCCATCGACACCCCTCCCACTTCTACCCTGCCCCCACCCCTCCACTGTCGCCTTGGACGGGGGGCAGAGAGCACTGTCGCCGGCCCCCACCACACCTGCCCCCTCACCTGCTCCCTCATGGAGACAAGGTCGAGCCCGGACGCCCCCATTCCCTCCCCTGCCCCTCCCTCTCCTCTCCCGCAGCGCACCCGAGCCCGCCATGGTCGCCCCCACCATGGCCATCGCCATGACCTTGAAGCCCGCGTGGCCATGGAGCTCCCTATGCCGAGCCACTATGCCCCCAAAGACCGCCACACTCTTCTACACCGTCTCCTTCCTCCGGTTCAAGCTAGCTCCCTCTGCATCGCCGGAATCGGGCCACTTCCTCCGCCGCTGGACGTCGCCTTCCTCGCCGGATTTCGGCCACGCCGAGCCTTCCCCGAGCACGCCGCCTCCCCTACCGAGCTCCTGGGTGAGCTGCCTCTCCAGACCCTCCCTTTTCCCCTTCAAATGCGCGCCGCAACCGTCGTCCCCGCGGTGCCCGTTGCCACCAGCCGCCATGGCCAGGAGCTCGCGCTCCTGTGGCCACTGGCCGCGCGACGAGCTCCTCTTGCTCGAACCCTCCCATGTGTGCCTGCGCCCTCGTCGCGCCCTCGCCGCGCCTACTGCCGCCCCCCCACCCTCGCTCCCCTGGGCCGAAAGGCCTCGCCGTGCTCTGCTCGCCGGTGGCCACTGTTTAGTTAACCGTGGGCTAACCCCCCTATTTGCGCTAACAAAAACAGTTAAAGGAAATAATCCCCTTCCCCCATATGTGGATGACAGATGGGTCCAAGCCCTTTAAGTTAATTTAATTGTTTAATTAAATTACTGTAAATATGACACCTGGGCCCCACCAACTGTTAAGTTAATAAAGGTGCTTAATTTAAATAGGTATTAGTCTAGTGTATGACATGTGGGCCCTTGCAATTGTTTAATTAAAAATAACTGTTAAACTTAAAATGTTTCTATGACATGTAGGACCCACTGCTTTCAGATTTAAATAAATGGATTATATAAAATGAGGCATTGACAGGTGGGACCCCCTGGTCAGTTTGACCAGTCAAAGGCCTCAGCCTATGACAGGGTGGCCCCACATGTCAGTACTGTTGTGGATAATGTTGCTATTTAATAAAAAGAAAATTCAGAAATTGATTTAAATTGAATTAAACTTTAAAAATCAATAACTTTTTATCCGTAACTCCGACGAAAAAACTTTATACATGAAAATTGATCAGAAAAATATAACGAATATGAATACGCTATCCGTATGTCTACCACACCCCTCTAATACAACGAACATCGAACCGCCCCCCTCCGGGCCGTTTGTCCGATAAATTGTCCGGTATTGCTAAAGTACCCGGATGAATTTATTTCGAACACGAATGTTGTTCGGAATAGATCAACTAACCCCGGATACACCACCCACACATGTGTCGGATGTCCACGACACCTCCGGCATGATATCTCCCCCCTCCGGACACCTTGTCCGATAATCACCCGGAGCTGGCCGTTCATCCCCGGATGAATTCCGCTCCGAGCAACGTGCATTGCACTGCGTTAGAACACCGTTAACATTTCATCTGTCATGTCATGCATCTGTTTTTATATGCTTGCTGTGTATTTACTGTTTCTTCCCCCCCCCCCTTAATCTCCGATAGACCCCGCTGCTACCGCCGACTACACCGCTGCTGAGTACGACTACTTCGTCGACGACCCTACCCCTACCGTCGAGCTTCCAGGCAAGCAGAGCCATTTGCCTTCCCCAGATATCGCCTACCTTTCCGTACTTTCTTGCACTAGGCATTGTTACTGCTGCTGCTACGATTACAATCCTATTCAATTGCATAGCCTGTCATTGTCGCCCCTTGATGTACCTTCTTGTATCCAATGCTGCCTTATAAATATATATATAATATTCAGCAGTGAGCCCTGCGCATTGTTAGCTAGGATTAGATAGAGGGCCGTGGCCACTCAGGGGAGTGATCGCGGAAACGAAATATATACAACTGTAACAGGTACGGATCAATGCAGACGCCCTAGGGAACCTACAACGGCGAGACTCTGCCGAGTCGCTTCGAGTTTGGCTTACGAGTGGAATGGACTCGTATTTCACTCTCGTCGGCTCAGTAGCGTAGCATCACCGGGATGATACGAGGTTTACCTCTTTAGTTCATTCCGCTGATGTCTCTGTCAAACCTCTTTAAGTGTGCCATCGAGGGTGATACCTCCTGGGTTTCACTTAATGGTAGGAGCTCAAACCAACTGGTGTCCTTAAAGGTAAGAAGTCGGGCGACCCAACGGTGCCCGCGAGTGGTATTGCGACGGGATGACAGGAAGGGTACGACCAGTGTACCGGTGTGCTTGGCCCCTGATCATTGGCCGCGAGAGTTACCAAACCCCGAAAGTCGAGCTCCTCCAGGAGCAAACGCGAGACAAGGTAAGGAGAAGGTTCACCTTGTTGGTAACCGCAGTGACTTGGTGGGACGACAGGGCAGGCACCGATGTACTGGTGGGCCTGGCTGCTGTCGTTGTCCGCGGGTCAGTTAAGTCGAGGCAACGATAACGGTTGTCACGCAGGTTAATTAAAATGCTAAATGGTTCGGCGGATGTCTTGAGTTGGCTATATGCCATGTACGCACTACCTACCCGTGGGAATTACGAGTTATGGGCTCCTCTGCTTCGTAGTGTCGTCCGAGGACTCTTTAGACGTCAGCAGTACCGCGGCCTGTGCCGGGAAGTGGTGTTGTCTTATTTGCTCGCGCGGTGGTGTCTTATTTGGATTTGCTTTAACTTCACCGGCCAGCCTCGCACCGTGCAGGAGTACGTTCGGGTTGGGGTCCAAGGCCCGGCGTACTTAGGATTTAGACCGGCGGATGGCCTCTCTGTTGAGTTTGAAAGATGGGCTACGGAGTGTCGGATAGCCTCGGTGGAGCGTTCCCTAACAAGGTTCCCGCCACCCTGGAGATCCGTGCGTGTAGCGTAACACAAGTGCACCCCTGCAGGGAAGATTAATCTATTCGAATAGCCGTGTCCATGGTAACAGGACGCATTATGCTGAAGCTGGATCTTACCACTACAAACTATTATTTTTAAACTGTATGGTTCCTGGTTTTCTTCCTCGCTGGGATGTCGAGGAGGTGAACTCGGAGGCATTGCTAATTATTACAACTTACTATTATACAATGCTGCAGCAACTTCTGCCGCATTGTTACTTTATGCTTTATATAAACTGTTGGCTGATTCTTACCTCATGCTGCAAGACATCGTCGGAAGATGCTAGTCTTCGATAGGCCTAGCTTCTTACCCTTATTCTGATTTCTATCTTGCAGTCCACTATATACAGCCTCTTATTTCCGTTGATACAATGCATAATGCTTAGTAGCGGACGTAAGACTCGCGGGTATGCTAGATACTCACCTTTGCTTTATTTTCCCCTTTTTCGCTTTGCCTGATCGGCCGCTGCAGCCGACGTTGGAGCCCAGGAGCAGGAGTACCCCGGAGGCGACTACTACGACGTCGAGTTCCCCGTTGACCAGGAGTAGTTTGGAGGTTCCCAGGAAGGAGGCCTCGCCTTTTCGATCGTTGTTGTTTATGTGCTAGCCTTCTTAAGGCAACCTTGTATACTTGTGTCTGTACTCAGATACTATTGCTTCCGCTGACTTGTGCTCTCGAGCTGTTGTATTCGAGCCCTCGTGGCCCCTGGCTTGTATTAAACAGCTTGTATTATTTTTATTTGTAGAGTTGTGTTGTGATATCTCACCGTGAGTCCCCGATCTCGATTGTGTACCTTGCGTGTATGATTACTGTACACGGTCTGATTTTGGGGGCGTCACAAGATGGTATCAGAGCCGACTGCCTGTAGGAAGCCCCTAACCACTCCCCGGTCGAAGTCGAGTCTAGTATTTGCAAAACTACCGTCTAACTTAATGTTTGGCTTACGGGCCCACATCGATGTCACTACGTGTGATATCTTTGGAATTAGGATCTTTTTCTCCGTACTTATGCTCTGGGACTCTGCTCTCTTATCCTTGCTGGTAAAGTTTTAATAACTCTGACTTAGGTTCAAGTACCTCCTTCCTCCCGGAGAGCTCTGCATTCTCGATGATCGCCTGATTCACCTGAAGATTCCGACGATTACTCTCTGATAAATTCCCGAGAACCTGCGTGTTCATCGCCTTTGCAATCCCCTGCCACCGATAAGTCCGTATGGATGATTGCATCCACCTCCCGATCGGGAAAACATGATTCCATTGTACTTAAGCATCAAATTATTACGATGCTTCCATCACCCGATGCCTTTGCATTCTTTCTCCTCCCGATTGAGTGCCGATACTCACATCGGATCCTTTGCGAACCATTCGACCTTTTCGTGGATTATTATCCGACTAATCTTACATGGCTTATTCCCTGTGTCAATTGCATTCACCGTGTGTAATACCGTCCCTGTCCCTCGATGATTTGTATTATCATCGACAACCTCCCTTGACTCCGTGCCGATACAACTTGGTCATGTATATCGTGCTCTGCCTTTCCTTGGGAAAGACATACACGTGATACTTGTGTATCATCACTTTTTCCCTTCCATTGGTCTGTTTGATCAGAAAAACACCTTTTCCCTTCCATTGGTCTGTTTGATCAGACAACCACCTTTTCCCTTCCATTGGTCTGTTTAACCTTTCTTGCGATGTGAATAACCTAAGCAGCGATAATTCCCTGCTGTTGTAAACACCTCGATGTGTTACCTCGTCAGTAACCCCTTGTTGCCATTGTTGATGACATCATGGTAACCACCGGGACGAGAACTTTGCCAATTGGTCCGCCTCGTATTAACGAGCAGGAAAATGGTTCTCAATGTCCACTGCTCCTGGTACCGATATTGTCGCCGACATACCTGACAAGTGTTCTATGACAATCCTTGTATCGTGATGGCGTAATATGCAACCACTCTAAGCCACAGTTCCACAGGACCGAAACCTGACTCTTGTCATCTACCTTGTGATATTCCGTCCGATATCAGACTCAGTGCTTGTGTCTGATGATCGGGGCCCCTTTCCCATCATCCGTCCTCGGCGTCGAATGCGTGCCTATCCGCTTAAAACTTCTCTCGACGTACTTCCCTGAGCTTAAACTCGGAAGGACTTTGCACCCCATACCCTTGAGCAACCCCATTCGATTGATCTTGTATCAATCCGACCCCCTTAAGCTTTACCTCTTAACATGTTCGTAAGTGCGATGAAGCCCCGAGGAAAGGATGAAAACTCATCGAGATGCACCGATGCAAAGAGATGAATACCTCAACATGCAGGATTAAATTCTTCGAGTAGGACAACAAGAACCAGAAGATTTGTTAGAAGGCGAAACCGGAACCTTGCCCCTTACACTACTATTAATTCTCGGGACGAAAATTCTTTGTAGTGGTGGAGAATTGTAACACCCTCAGAATCAGTAACAGTAATCACTACAGTGATCCCACTGTTAGTGATCATTACGGTTGATGATCAAGCCATGATCACCTTTGATCATAGCTCTGTCAGATTCTCACCCTGATAAAATTTTCAAATTAGAGTGGACTATAGTTTTGCTCGAAGAATTGTGGATGCCAGTCAATCAACATGATCATGGTTAAACCAAGTCAACTCCTAGCCATTTGAATAATCACAAGTCAATGCTAATGATGGAACCAATGTTGTGAGGTTATCACAATTGTTTTAAAAATAATAAATAAATGGAAATCATAGTTTAACCAAAAATGATGGAACCTATTTATAAAATGCCTAACAATTATTAGGCCATGATTAATATATCACTGGATATTTTATTAAAGTGATTTAGGAGTATTGTGAAATAAAGACAATATCTTGAAAATTATTAAAATTGCCATAATAATTTTAAATGCACTAAAAATTGTTGAACCAATTTTATAAAAAGCCTAATAATTAGTAAGCCATAATAAAAGTGTATTGGGGAATTATTAGTTGTTCAAATAAAAGAAACAATTTAAAAACAGTACCAAAGTAGCCCATTTTAATTATTAAATAATTATAGAAAATAAAAATGATTTTATATTTGATCCAAATCTTTTGTGGCATCTTTGTATGGTGTAACCATAATATTGGAGTTGATTGGAATTTTTATAAAAATAATTTTGATGGCCAATTAAATATTAATAGAAAAGAAAAAAAACTAAAAGAAAAAAAATGCAAAAACCTAAAACTATCTAAAACCCGCCCCTGGGCAAAGCCCACCGTCTCCTCCCCACCCAGGCCTAGCCCAACTTCCCCTCTCTCCCCTCCCCTGCCTCCTCCCACCGACACCCCTCCCACTTCTACCCTGCCCCCACCCCTCCACTGTCGCCATGGACGGGGGGCAGAGAGCACTATCACCGGCCCCCACCACACCTGCCCCCCTCACCTGCTCCCTCATGGAGACAAGGTCGAGGCCGGACGCCCCCATTCCCTCCCCTGCCCCTCCCTCTCCTCTCCCGCAGCGCACCCGAGCCCGCCATGGTCGCGCCCATCATAGCCATCGCCATGACCTTGAAGCCCGCGTGGCCATGGATCTCCCTATGCCGAGCCACTATGCCCCCAAAGACCGCCACGCTCTTCTACACCGTCTCCTTCCTCCGGTTCAAGCTGGCTCCCTCTGCATCGCCGGAATCGGGCCACTTCCTCCGCCGCTGGACGTCGCCTTCCTCGCCAGAATTCGGCCACGCCGAGCCTTCCCCGAGTACGCCGCCTCCCCTACCGAGCTCCTGGGTGAGCTGCCTCTCCAGACCCTCCCTTTTCCCCTTCAAATGCGCGCCGCAACCGTCGTCCCCGCGGTGCCTGTTGCCGCCGGCCGCCATGGCCAGGAGCTCGCGCTCCTGTGGCCACTGGCCGCGCCACGAGCTCCTCTTGCCCGAACCCCCCCATGCGTGCCTGCGCTCTCGTCGCGCCCTCGCCGCGCCTACTGCCACCCCCCACCCTCGCTCCCCTGGGCCGAAAGGCCTCGCCGTGCTCTGCTCGTCGGTGGCCACGGTTTAGTTAACCGTGGGCTAACCCCCCCTATTAGTGCTAACAAAAACAGTTAAAGGAAATAATCCCCTTCCCCCATATGTGGATGACAGATGGGTCCCAGCCCTTTAAGTTAATTTAATTGTTTAATTAAATTACTGTAAATATGACACCTAGGCCCCACCAACTATTAAGTTAATAAAGGTGCTTAATTTAAATAGGTATTAGTCTAGTGTATGACATGTGGGCCCTTGCAATTGTTTAATTAAAAATAACTGTTAAACTTAAAATGTTTCTATGACATGTAGGCCCCACTGCTTTCAGATTTAAACAAATGGATTATATAAAATGAGGCATTGACAGGCGGGACCCCCTGGTCAGTTTGACCAGTCAAAGGCCTCAGCCTATGACAGGGTGGCCCCACATGTCAGTACTGTTGTGGATAATGTTGCTATTTAATAAAAAGAAAATTCAGAAATTGATTTAAATTGAATTAAACTTTAAAAATCAATAACTTTTTATCCGTAACTCCGACGAAAAAACTTTATACATGAAAATTGATCAGAAAAATATAACGAATACGAATACGCTATCCGTATGTCTACCACACCCCTCTAACACAACGAACATCGAACCGCCCCCTCCGGGCCGTTTGTCCGATAAATTGTCCGGTACTGCTAAAGTACCCGGATGAATTTATTTCGAACACGAATGTTGTTCGGAATAGATCAACTAACCCCGGATACACCACCCACACATGTGTCGGATGTCCACGACACCTCCGGCATGATATCTCCCCCCTCCGGACACCTTGTCCGATAATCACCCGGAGCTGGCCGTTCATCCCCGGATGAATTCCGCTCCGAGCAACGTGCATTGCACTGCGTTAGAACACCGTTAACATTTCATCTGTCATGTCTTGCATCTGTTTGTATATGCTTGCTGTGTATTTACTGTTTCTTCCCCCCTTAATCTCTGATAGACCCCGCTGCTACCGCCGACTACACCGCTGCTGAGTACGACTACTTAGTCGACGACCCTACCCCTACCGTCGAGCTTCCAGGCAAGCAGAGCCATTTGCCTTCCCCAGATATCACCTACCTTTCCGTACTTTCTTGCACTAGGCATTGTTACTGCTACTGCTACGATTACAATCCTATTCAATTGCATAGCCTGTCATTGTCGCCCCTTGATGTACCTTCTTGTATCCAATGCTGCCTTATAAATATATATATAATATTCAGCAGTGAGCCCTGCGCATTGTTAGCTAGGATTAGATAGCGGGCCGTGGCCACTCAGGGGAGTGATCGCGGAAACGAAATATATACAACTGTAACAGGTACGGATCAATGCAGACGCCCTAGGGAACCTACAACGGCGAGACTCTGCCGAGTCGCTTCGAGTTTGGCTTACGAGTGGAATGGACTCGTATTTCACTCTCGTCGGCTCAGTAGCGTAGCATCACCGGGATGATACGAGGTTTACCTCTTTAGTTCATTCCGCTGATGTCTCTGTCAAACCTCTTTAAGTGTGCCATCGAGGGTGATACCTCCTGGTTTCACTTAATGGTAGGAACTCAAACCAACTGGTGTCTTTGAAGGTAAGAAGTCGGGCGACCCAACGGTGCCCGCGAGTGGTATTGCGACGGGACGACAGGGAGGGTACGACCAGTGTACCGGTGTGCTTGGCCCCTGATCGTTGGCCGCGAGAGTTACCAAACCCCGAAAGTCGAGCTCCTCCAGGAGCAAACGCGAGACAAGGTAAGGAGACGGTTCATCTTATTGGTAACCGCAGTGACTTGGTGGGACGACAGGGCAGGCACCGATGTACTGGTGGGCCTGGCTGTTGTCGTTGTCCGCGGGTCAGTTAAGTCGAGGCAACGATAGCGGTTGTCACACAGGTTAATTAAAATGCTAAATGGTTCGGCGGATGTCTTGAGTTGGCTATATGCCATGTACGCACTACCTACCCGTAGGAATTACGAGTTATGGGCTCCTCTGCTTCGTAGTGTCGTCCGAGGACTCTTCAGACGTCAGCAGTACCGCGGCCTGCGCCGGGAAGTGGTGTTGTCTCATTTTCTCGCGCGGTGGTGTCTTATTTGGATTTGCTTTAACTTCACCGGCCAGCCTCGCACCGTGCAGGAGTACGTTCGGGTTGGGGTCCAAGGCCCGGCGTACTTAGGATTTAGACCGGCGGATGGCCTCTCTGTTGAGTTTGAAAGATGGGCTACGGAGTGTCGGATAGCCTCGATGGAGCGTTCCCTAACAAGGTTCCCGCCACCCTGGAGATCCGTGCGTGTAGCGTAGCACAAGTGCACCCCTGCAGGGAAGATTAATCTATTCGAATAGCCGTGTCCACGGTAACAGGACGCTTTATGCTGAAGCTGTATCTTACCACTAAAAACTATTATTATTAAACTGTATGGTTCCGGGTTTTCTTCCTTGCTGGGATTTCGAGTAGGTGAACTCGGAGGCATTGCTAATTATTACCACTTACTATTATACAATGCTGCAGCAACTTCTGCCACATTGTTACTTTATGCTTTATATAAACTGTTGGCTGATTCTTACCTCATGCTGCAAGACATCGTCGGAAGATGCTAGTCTTCGATAGGCCTAGCTTCTTACCCTTATTCTGATTTCTATCTTGCAGTCCACTATATACAGCCTCTTATTTCCGTTGATACAATGCATAATGCTTAGTAGAAGACGTAAGACTTGCGGGTATGCTAGATACTCACCTTTGCTTTATTTTCCCCTTTTTCTCTTTGCCTGATCAGCCGCTGCAGCCGACGTTGGAGCCCAGGAGCAGGAGTACCCCGGAGGCGACTACTACGACGTCGAGTTCCCCGTTGACCAGGAGTAGTTTGGAGGTTCCCAGGCAGGAGGCCTCGCCTTTTCGATCGTTGTTGTTTATGTGCTAGCCTTCTTAAGGCAACCTTGTATACTTGTGTCTGTACTCAGATACTATTGCTTCCGCTGACTTGTGCTCTCGAGCTGTTGTATTCGAGCCCTCGTGGCCCCTGTCTTGTATTAAACAGCTTGTATTATTTTTATTTGTAGAGTTGTGTTGTGATATCTCACCGTGAGTCCCTGATCTCGATCGTGTACCTTGCGTGTATGATTACTGTACACGGTCTGATTTTGGGGGCGTCACACACTTTCATACACTTTTGATCATATTTGGACTAACCTATTAACTCAGTGCACCCCAGTGCCAGTTTCTGTTTTCTGCTGTTTTTTTATTTCAGTTTTCCCCCATATTAAAAGTGCCAGAAAAAATCCGGGAAAAATACAGGAAAAATCAGCGTACAGGAAGCTTCGCGAAGAACCCGAGTGGGGCCAGAGGGGAGCCAGGGGTGGCCCAGGCGGTCACCCGGCGCGGCCCCACCCTGGACCGCGCCAGGGGGGCGCTTGGGGCCCCTGGACCTCCCCTGGTGCCCCCCCTTGGCCCTTATTTTTACTCGCGTTGCGAAAACCCTTATTCCAGACCCCTTTTCTCCAGAAGCAATTCCGATCTCCGCCGCCATCGCCGACAAGCTTCGGGGGACCAGAATTCCTGTGCCGGCACCCTGCCGGGACGGGGAAGTGCCCCCGGATTCATCTCCATCGCCGTTGCTTCCCTCCTCCATGAAGCGGGAGTAGTTCTCCCTCGGGGCTGAGGTTTCTACCAGTAGCTATGTGTTCTTCTCTCTCTCCCATGATGTGATCTTCGTTGTGATCATAGGCTATGTTAATCTAGGGTGATCCCATGATATTTCCCCTTCCTCTATGTATTGGATTGATGTACTCAATTGATCTTATCTAGTATAATCCCCGAGACCAAGGTGACAGCGGTCTATTGGACATGGATTAGAAGAATATTTTCATGAGTGATTTCCTCTTTTGTGTGTTGATTTAAGATTGAGAGTCTCTTGGTGCTTGTCTTTGACTATCCTTGATATATGTTGTGGTGATTGTGGTACTCTCTTTGGATGGCCGCGTTGACATTGGGAAATCCATAGATTGAGAACTACGAACTCTGAGGTGTGCTTTTGTAGCCCTACATAATTCTCGTCCTCTCTTGACCACAAAGGAATGACCTCCGAGTATGTCTTCATGGCATGTTTTATGGGAAATATCATGTGATTAGACTATGTTAATGTTGTTGAGAGTTGCCACTAGTGAAAGTATGAAGCCTAGGCCTCGTTTCCACCTTTGCAATACCGTTTGTGCTCACTTTTATCACTTGTTTCCTTGCTGTAATTTTTATTACATATTTATATTACTTCATTTTACCACACCTATCACCCATATTTTATCATCTCTTCGCCGAACTAGTGCACCTATACAACTCCTAGTTGTATTAGGTGTGTTGGGGACACAAGAGACTTCTTGTATCTTAATTGCTGGGTTGCTTGAGAGAGACCATCTTCAACCTCTACTTCCCTGAGTTCGATAAACCTTAGGTCATCCACTTGAGGGAAATTGCTGCTGTCCTACACACCTCTGCGCTTGGAGGCCCAACATAGTCTACAAGAATAGAAGCGTGCGTATACATCAAGCTATTTCTGGCGCCGTTGCCGGGGAGGTGAGTGCTTGAAGGTATATCTTTAGATCTTGCAATTAAATCTTTTCCTTTCTTGTTTTTATTTTCACTAGTTAGGCCTTATGGAAAACAACAAAAATATTATGAGAGAGCTTTATGAACTCTACCTTGAGTTGGGACATGAAGTGTTTGAAGAGAAAATCAAAAAGCCTATGGAGCTTCATTATTTGCACAACACTCATGTTAGTAGCAATGTTACTAGTATGTCTTCTTTGAATACCTTTGATGCTAATGATATGCAAAGTTATAAGCTTGGGGATGCTACGTTTTATGAAGATGATATTTTTAGCCCCCCAAGTTTTGATGAGGAAATTTATTTTGATGATACTTTGCGTCCTATCCATGATGATTATTGTGATGACACTTGTGCTATAAGGAATAAATGTTTGGAAGTGTATCATGATAAAAATGATTCATGTGATAGCTATTTTCTTGAGTTTGCTCCCACTACTACTAATGAGAAGGATTTTGCTTATGTGGAGAGTAACAAATCTTCAATGAGTTATTTCTCTACAAGATCCCTTTGCATAGGAAGCATGTTAGACTTAAATGTGTTTGGTATTTGCTTCTTTATGCTCTGTTTTGTGCTTCAACTATTATTCCTACGAGAGCATCATTAAAATCTTAAGCCTATCTTTATGGCTATAAAGATAGAGCTCTAGGGAGACAACCCTTGTTATCTTTACTTTGAGTTTTTACTTTCTGTTTTTAGTGGTCTTGATGATTGTTACTACTGTAGCAACTGTTGGGGTTCGGGGCAGAAAACACAAATTTTTCATAACCTACGAGACCCATACCCAAGACCTATGCTATGCTGATGCAAGTAACAGACAGAAATAGATCACATACCAGTATGTAGTCCGTTAAGCGGGAAACGTTCCCGCATGAACGTGGTTGGTGTAGTCGTACCGGCAATCCCCGATGCCGCGCAGATCCACGATGACTCCTGTAGCCACCCGATCCTTGTAGACCGATGACGGGATTACGTCCCCGTCGGAACATTGCTGATGAAGACCTCGCGATACGACCACGACGATGAAGTAGCACCACAAGTGTAGTGCCTCGCGGGATTATACACATACAGTATACCCGACGTCCCTCCGGGCTCCGAACCAGTAGAGCAGCGGAAAGAAGATGGATTCGGATCCCGATTCCAGCAGCACGACGGCTTGCGTATGGTGGAGAAATCCCCAACCAAGTGTAGACTCCAAACAAGGGGAGTCCACTCGAGGAAGGAGAAAGGGGGAGAGAGAGACGAGAGAAACTTGTCTCAAATCAATTTGTATGAAGAAAAAGGGCACCCTACCCCTCCTTATATAGGCTAAGTGATAGGGCATGTTTTCCCTTGATTGGTTTTAGTGATTGATGACAATACATTTGCGGACTAACCGGGTGCAATGAGCATTTCAGATAACGACATTGTTGGCACAAGACGGTTATTTTCCCCTCGGTGTACGAAACGTGAAGACGGAGTTTTTCTTTCGACCTCCTTTTGTGTTAATTGAGTCGTAGGAAAACCGTACTATGAAGAGGGGATCCGCTTTGGAAATGGTGGGTGGAATCATCACACGGTCTCACTTTCTGCACCCACATATTTCGTTTGCGTCGTGGAGGTGTGGGGACTCTTGGGTGTGGCTCCCTGGTCCTGCCAGGGCGGTAGTACCGCTCTAGGAGCGGTAGTACCGCTCCACGGTAGTACCGTGGACCAGTACCGCATCCACTACCGGATTCCCACTGGACTCTGCGGTAGTGGAGGCAGCACTGGGGCTCGGTAGTACCGTGGAGCGGTAGTACCGCTCTTCGGTAGTACCGTGCACCAGTACCACATCCACTACCGGATTCCCTCTGGACTTTACGGTAGTGGAGGCGGCACTGGGGCTCGGTAGTACCGGGGGGCGGTAGTACCGCCCCCAGAGCGGTAGTACCGCTGTACGGTAGTACCGTGCACCAGTACCGCATCCACTACCGGATTCCCTCTGGACTTTGCGGTAGTGGAGGCGGCACTGGGGCTCGGTAGTACCGCTCTCGCTCCGGTAGTACCGCTCCTGAAGCGGTACTACCGTGGTTGGTGGACAGCCAACGGCTGCATTTAAGAACACCTATAAAAGGGGGTCTTCTTCCCCATTGAGACTCACCTCACTTATTACTCTCACCTCCATTGACGCCCAAGCTCCATTCTTGCCCGATCTCCCTCCCTAGCCATCAAAACTTGTTGATTCTCTAGGGTTTGGAAGAGGAGGCCCCGATCTACATTTCCACAAAAGGATATTTGATTCCCCCCACTAATCCCGTGTGGATCTTGTTACTCTTGGGTGCTTTGGTGCCCTAGACGGAAGAGGTCACCTCGAAGCCACATTCCATTGTGGTGAAGCTTCGTGGTTTCGTTGGGAGCCTCCAATTCAGTTGTGGAGTTTGCCCCAACCTTGTTTGTAAAGGTTTGGTTGCCACCTTCAAGGACGCCTCGTAGTGGATCACGACATCTTACATCGGTAAGAGCGTGAGGAGAAATAGGGTGGCCCTCGTTGGCTTCGTGTGAGCATTGTGCTCCTCACCCTCTCCAAACAGAGACGTACTTCTCGAAAGAGAAGGAACTTCGGAAACATATCCTTGTCTCCCGTGTTCCCCTTTACCTTTACTTTGTGCAAGTTACTTTCCTTGCTTAGTTATTGCTTGCTTGTTATACCGTAGTAGTTGGCATATAGGTTGCTCACATAGTTACATATCTAGACAACCTATATTCCTTGTTGAGCCTAAATTGTGAAGAAAAGTTTAAAAAGTGTTAGTCGCCTATTCACCCCCCCCTCTAGTCGACATTCCGATCCTATCAATTGGTATCAGAGCCTCGTCTCTTATTAACGGCTTTACCGCCTTAAGAGGATGTCACAAGAGGATAAACCGGTAGAGGTTGAGCTTCCAGGGGATACTTTGAACCCTTCTCTTTTGGAAGGGAATCAAATTATCGAGGGCTTCACGAATAATCTCGGGAAGGATGACTCTTCATCCATCTCTCGACATGAGTACAATGAAGGCATGTCCGCCATTAAGGCTCACATGAACAAAGTTACCGAAATGCTTAGTTGTCTCATGTCAAAGATGCCCACAGAGAGCAACCCTACCATCATCCCCAACATTCCAACGTTGGGTGGAGGAGATGTCATCTCCCAATCTAATGATGATGGTAGGAATGATCTTCGATCCATTCCTCGTACGGGGAATGGATCGGGTATTCATTCCGCGGTGGCTCCTCCTGTTACTTATAACTCTCTACCGCTGCCCGAACCCCATTTTTCACATGCAGGCATTATTCCCATCCTTAACAAAGATGCTTATCCGGTTTGGGCTCCTCGCATGAAGAGACACTTGAAGGGGTCTTCCGGGGAACTGTGGCGCATCGTTGAGGAGGGATTCACTACTCGCGACCGCCACAACTTGACCCCAAGAGAATATCGAGACAACACCATCAACAGTCATGCTATGCTCGTGATAGGAAATGGGTTGAAGGAAGAGCAATACAATCTTGTCCTAAAATGTGAAACGACCAAGTAGATGTGGGATATTCTTGAGAGGACTCTCATGGGAAGCACTAGCATACGGTGCTCTAAGTTTGACAAGATTCAAGATCAAGCCGATCACTTTGTCAGGAATGAAGGGGAGTCCTCCGAGGATGTTCATCAAAGGTTGGTGGCTCTTGCAAATTCCATGACGGACCATGGGAGCATGGACACCGACGACGGATGGATAAAGAGAAAGTTCATCACGGCTATGCTCCTACACAAGAAGCATATCTCCAAGGTCATTCGTCAAAGGCCCGACTTTCGCGAGTTAAGTTCAAATTAAGTCTTGGATGAATTTGTTGCCATGGAAATCTTGGACTCCACGGCCGAGTTAAAATTGGCTCGCCAAAGTGGCTC
Source organism: Bromus sterilis (assembly GCA_950022295.1). Lineage (NCBI taxonomy): Eukaryota > Viridiplantae > Streptophyta > Magnoliopsida > Poales > Poaceae > Bromus > Bromus sterilis. Next base: position 345,449,588 of record OX465595.1, on the reverse strand, counting down.
GAAGATGTCGTCTCTCTCCTTGAAGGCTAAGGAGGTTCAAGTTGAGGAAGATGAAGATGAAGAGGATGTGGGTCCAGAGGACACCAAGTATGCTTACAATGAGCACATGGCTCTAGCCTCAAGACAATTTTGGGGCAACAAGAAGAACTTCAAGTCCAACACAAGTAGCTTCAAGCCAAAGGGCCAACGAATAAGGACTTGCTTCAATTGTGGCAATGTGAGTCATTTTGTTGCGGATTGCCCTTACGAGAAGAGATCAGACCACGGTGGAAAGCTCATCCGTAAGGAGAAGAACAAGCCACCATTGAACAAGACCTTTGTGAAGAAGAAGCCACAACGTGTGTTGGTGGCTTAAGAAGAATACTATTCCGATGATGAGGATGATGAAGAAAGTGGTAAGATTGTGGCAACCGCCACCATTGCTATCTCCATTGACTCCCCCTCATCAACGTCTCTCTTCAACTCCCCCAACGAGAATCCTCACATCATCCACAAGTGCCTTATGGCCAAGACCACCTCGGTAACTCCTCACTCTAAACCGTTTACTCCCACTAACCCTTCATTGTTGGATTGTGTGGAGGATAATGAGGAGCCCAAAGCTCAAGAAGAAAATGAATTCGAGCTGTTCTTGTCCAAGCTCAAGGGCGTTTCCAAGGGACACTTTGTGGCTCTCTTGGAACAACTTGGTGAAGCCCATGCTCACATTGAACAACTAGATGAGACTATCACCGAGTTGCAAGGTCATAGTCGCGACTATGCGGATGAGATAGGGGAGCTATCTCATTCTCTCGAAGAAGAGCGTGAGCTTAAGTTGTCTCGTGATGAGACGTATGCTATTGATATCTCTAAGCTAAAACTTGACCTTAAACATTCTAATGCTATTGCTTGTGATCTCAAGACTAAAAATGATGAACTTGTTGAGGCTCATGAAAGACTTCTTGTGGATCATGATAAAGTTGAAAAGGACCACAAGTCCTTAAAACACGAACTCATGGCTCTCAAGAAGGCTCATGATGAAAAAAGTATGCAACTCACTAAGGAAATCACTACCTTTTCTCCTATTATTGTGGTAGAGAAACCTAGTTCATCTAACTCTTGTTGTGAGCATGCTCCTCTTGTTGAGGAAAACGCTAGGTTGAAGGCACAACTTGAGAAGGGACTTGTCTCGTGCATTCAAGGAGAGAAGAACCTTAATGATCTCTTGAGTTCCCAAAAGGAGATCATAGGCAAGGAAGGCATTGGCTTTGGTGCGAGTTCATCAAAGAAGAAGAATAAGAAGAGGAAGAACAAAAAGAAGAAAGGCAAGGCCCCTCCTCCTTCAAAGGAAGTCACTTTTGTGAAGGAAGAGGAGAAGCCTCAAGAAAAGGTGGCAAAGGCCATTGAGGATAGAGTGACCAAGAGAAGTGATGCAATTCCCAATGACTTTGCCGGACCAACTAACCCTTCTTACATTCTTTGTTGCACTAATAATGGGCTTATTTATGCCAAATTTGTTGGTTCCTTTGATGAGTATATTGCATGGTCCATTTGGGTGCCTAAGACCCTTGTTACTAACGCGAGAGGACCCATTCATGAATGGGTACCTAAATCCAAGCATTGATGTCATGTAGGTGGCGGCTTCCGGTGGTGGTACATGGATACTTGATAGCGGGGCTACAAGTCATATGACCGGAAGCAAGGACATGTTGGTGGACATTGATTTCGGACCATCTCGAACCAACCGTGTCCAATTTGGAGATGCAAACACGTCAAAGGTATTAGGTCTTGGCAAAGTAGTAATTTCTCCGGACTCGTCCATTGAGAAAGTATTGCTAGTTGAGACCTGTGCCTTTAATTTACTTTCCGTTCGTCAACTTGCCATGATGGGACTTTGTACTTTCTTTGATAAAGACATGGTCACCCTAATGTGGAGCAAAACTCTTCAAGTAGCCTTTGTTGGACACGTGGAGGACGGTATGTACGTGGTGGACTTCTCCAAAGTCCCCACTAAAACCGCCATGTGTCTAATGGCTAAATTTGATGTGGGATGGCTTTGGCACCGCCGACTAGCCCATGTCAATATGAGGTCTTTGCAAACACTTCTCAAGGGTGAGCATGTTATTGGACTAACAAATGTTAGCTTTGCCAAAGATCGTGCTTGTAGGGCATGCATTGAAGGGAAACTTCACGAGAAGAAACACCCCGTCAAGAATATCATCTCCTCCAAGAGGCCTTTGGAGCTCCTTCACATGGATCTTTTTGGGCCTCCGTCATATGATAGTCTTGGCGGGAAGAAGTATTGTTTAGTTATTGTTGATGACTATTCAAGATATACATGGGTTTATTTCTTCAAGAAGAAAAGTGAGACCCAACAAACCGTCATCGAGTTTGCCAATGAAGCTCAACGTCAACACAATTCAAAGATTTTGGAAATTAGGAGTGACAACGGCACCGAGTTCAAGAACTACACCTTGGATGAGTTCCTTGGAGATGAGGGGATCGAACATCAATATTCCGCTGCTTATACCCCTCAACAAAATGGTGTTGCGGAGAGGAAGAACCGCACTCTGATTGATGCAGCAAGAACAATGATGGCAGAGTTCAAGAGTCCATACAACTTTTGGGCAGAGGCCATCAACACTGCTTGTCATGCAACTGTTGGATATATGCTCCAGAGGCAAATAATATATGATTATTCCAATATATCTAAGCAAGTTCATAACCAGTTTCATACCGTGCTAGAACTGTGTCAGTGAAACAATGATGCAGGTGTGGTATAGAAACCCCCAGAGTTCCTAGTTAGCCTCTACATCGATAACTAGTTCATGGTCAACATGATGATCGTGGTTTCGCGATCATGGACAATTAAGTCTCTTGACTATGAGGTCACCTCACTGGTTAAGTGACGTGATGAACATTACCCAAAGTAAGCATTACAGCATGATCAAATCTTATGAAGGTTCAGTGTTGTAATTACATAACGTGGTAGACCATTCCTTTGACCGTGAGTACGTGCATAATTACTATCTTCCCGGATGCTTTGACTTACATCCCACCACCTGACTGAAATATGCGGGTCATAACGGTTGTATCTTAGGTATTCCGTGGAGATATGTTGAGGAGTATTGTTACAAGAGAGGGATTTGTCAATCCATATAATGGATAGATACTCGGGGCCCTCGCTAAAGTAGGTCACGGGGATGAATATCACGGGAACGAGTGAATGAGGATTAGTTCGGAACGAGGTTGAACCAGACATAGGATGTCATTGATCCAATCTCGGAACAATCCAGTATCGCTAACAAAGGGAATGCTATACGGCGTAAGGTCCAATCGGTGTTTGATATCCAGAATGCACAGGGGTCATTATGGGCATCCAGGTCCCGCTGATGATCATTGACCGTAGCCTCATCTCGGTCATGACTGGAGTGTTCTCGGACCGTAGGGTAACAAACTTAAGGGCTCGATGAAATCAGAGACCTTTTCGGAACCATCGGAGTAACCAGAGAATAAAGGAAACAATATCGGAGAAGTACCGTGTTGAACCGAAACAAGTTCGGAGTGAACCGGAAGGTGTTCCGGAGCACCGGGAGATGGAATATTATGTTTTCGTTATTAATTAATTGAATTAATAATTAAAATCATTTTATTTCTAATTAATATGTGCAATGGGCCTTAGTGGAGAAAAAGGCCCATTAGGGGAAATAAAAGGGAAAAAGAAAAATAAAAAAAGGGGGAGGCGCCATGGGCCCTAGGTCCCATGAGGGGTGCGCCCCCTCTCCCCCCTTGGCCGGTCAACCCCCTTAGCGAAGGGACTTTAGTCCCATATTGCTAAGGGAGAGGGGTTGACTCCCTCCCCTCTGCCTATATATAGATGGGCAGGGTGCACATATTTAATACACAAAAATTCGTGAGAAAATAAATATTACTCCGAATTGAGATCGGTTTTCTCCGGTCTTCTCCCCTCCCTTGTCTCTTTCACGGTGGGCTCCCTAGTGTGAGCCTATAGTGGAATTGAGGCTTATTTGCTAGAATCGGAGGCCGTCGTGCTACCGAAGCTCCGTCCGGAGGTCTGCTTCCGCCACCTCCGCTGGATCGGAGAATGGAGGTCGTCATCGAGTCTCGTATGTGTGCGAGTACTACGAGGTGCTACACGTGTGGCACTACACCCATACGGGTGCTCAACACAACCAGGGGGTTGTGAAACTTGATCGGCTACATCAACCACGTTTGCGGGAACGTTTCCCGCGCAACGGACTACACCCCGAGGTATGTTATTTCCGCACTACTTTCCGTTACGGTAATACGGCTAGCTAGATCTTGGGTTATGGGAACGCTAGTTAGAAAAATTTGTGTTTTCTGCTGCGAACCCCAATAGTGGTATCATGAGCTAGGTCTATGCTTAGTATTACTGTACGGATAGAACACATCGGGGATGTGGGCGTTGATTGTATGATTGTTACCCTCCCACGTGTACTTGTTCACATCTGCGGCATTGTTTGATGAAGCGGCCCCCGACCGACTTTACGCGTACACTTACGCGAGACTGGTTCCACGCTTGACATACGTCTTGTACCGTATAAAGTGGCTGGGGGGGTGTCTGTCTCTCTACTTTAGCGGATGTGGCATTTGCAACGGAGGGCCCCGTGCGGGGTGTAATAGAGACAATCGTATGGTTGACGTTGTGGTTGACTCGTAGGTTAAAACCTGTTTAACTATGAAAGCCCTAGCAGCCACGTAAAACTTGCAATATACAACTAGACCGTCTAAACCTTGTATTGCTAAGTGGGGGCTATCGTTCGTTTGTTTGTGATGTAGTGATAGCTTTGCTATGTGTTACTAGTAAGTAGTAATCGTCATCATAAAACAAACTAAAATGGAGACACTGTAGACTTAGTGTTGCCATAGCACAGACATCTTAAAACTTGCTAGTATAGGATACACGACGGTAGCATGTGATAAGATGATCCCTTAACAAAGCCAAACACAAGTATTCTACCGAAGTGTGCACCGCCTGGAAGGTTCTCCCATATGGCTTGATGCTCCGTACATACCGGAGTTGTCCTACATATTAAATGGAGTTCGCATGAGGTTGGGTTCGGCAAGCCTGGCATATGCAGATATGGCCTTGCTGAGCAGCATATAACATGGAGGTTAATTTGGCGAGCCTAGCATATGCAGATATGGTCTCGGAATACTAGAGATCGAAAGATCGAGCATGAGTCACAGTACATATAAGATAATGTGATCGCACAAGTTGTTGTCTACCTTTGAAACTACCCGTCGGCCGTGTGATATTCGAGGTCGGGCAGTGAATCTGGATCATGTAATCACTAAAACTTCCTAGGGATGAATTGTTTTAGTGCGAGCTCATTTATAATGTGATTATATGAACTCATCGTTGTGAACTAGTCTTAATTGTGTTCCTTGCAATTATGTTTGTAGAAAATGAATGCACTAGAGCAACGTGAACTATATTTCTTCATGGAAGGTGAAAGACTTAGAGAAAATGGGTCAAACTTTGCTGATTGGTACGCACGCCTTTGGACGTCGCTCAAGAGAGCAGACATCTTTTTTACAATAGAAATCCATGTGGAAGAACATCCGGATGATCATGTTGGCGATCAAGAGATACTTGATCATTATGCTCGCCGACAGAAATGCTCCGTAGTCAGGAATGTCATGATCTTCAGCATGTCAGAGGTTTTGGTCATACAGTTTCAGGACACTGGCCCATATGACATGATGGACACGCTAAAGACAATGTTCGTACGTGAGTTTAGAATTGCCAGATTTGAGTTAGAAAGCAAGTTTCTATCTACAAAGATGGAAGAACACACAAGCCTTGGTGATCACTTGGGCAGAATGCATGAGATGTACCTGACCCTGGTGGAGGACTATGAATATTGGACAATGAACGAAAGCACCATGGAAGAGTTTGCAATAAATACGTTATTGCACTCACTCCCTCCGAGTTATGGTGATTATGTTCATAGCTATGTCGTAAGAGGAGCTAATATGAGTCTCCAGAACTTCATGACTGATCTCTTGGCCGCGGACATTGCTCCTATCGAGGATGCAGAAGTCGTGGATGGAGAAGGTATATATTTGATATACTTTATAAATGTTTATTCCCTTATACAACATTTGCAGTAAATGAGTATGTGATACTTATTCTGTTTTATGAAAACAGGACCTGCCGTTGCATGGACGGGAAGAGGTGAAATCGAGGATTGATGGATATCAAGTCAGTTGATGGCCAGCATGGATTCCGCCGAGACATCTATCATAGGAGATACTTAGAGTATTAGATAAATCTTATGTAATCATTATAGTATGAACACTTAGTTGTGTGTCTTGCATCTCGCGAGACAAGGTTATTCATGTAATGAGACAAGTCAGTTGTTCCATCTTTATGAATAAAAGTGTGCTTATACTTTGATTACGTCTTGATTTATGATATGATAGAAAGCATTTATAATACTACTATTATTGTCAAGAAATATTCAATGTTTAATGATAAAGTTCTCTTGATTATAACAAGTCAAAGATTTGATTGCATGAGGTGACTTCATAACAGATGAATTCATTAAATGTATGATCTATTAACTTGTGAGTTCATTATCGAATGCAAATCATAACTTGATTGCATGAGATGGATTAGATACACGATCTATGAACCTCTGCAATAAATATAACCATGACAAGGTTCTAGCAAGTAGAACTTGTGCCAATCATTATAGATAAATGATGTACTAAATGGGCACATGAGCTATCATTAAAGACTTCATATGATTAATTGAAAGTTGTATTCAATTGAGATCATAAAACTGAGATTCAGGAATCACAGTGAGAAGTGAGAATACAAGGATACATATCACTACTCTACGATCCGAAGTGATAAGTATTGATATTGACATAATGGGAGACTTGTGGAAGTTGTACCACAAACTACGATGGAAGTTGAAAGTACTAGACTACTTAAACCATTCGTAGTCATACTAAACCGTAGTATGGTCTAAACGTTCTTTCCCCTAGCACTATAATTATTGTCGAATAAGATTGTTTAATTCATTAAGTTAAAACACCCACTTCATGAATAGGAAACCATCCTGAATCTAACGAGACATGATAGCTCCATAACTGATGGTGTTATAAGGTTTCTTAAAAGAAAGAATTTCTTTGTAATAAAACTACGAGGAATTGAAATTACATATTCTCCCCGAATAGCAAAATTTGTGTTGCTTAATTGGTAATACGAGAAAAGTCTCTCGACACGGATCCAATGGGAGATAATGGAAACTTTGACTGGGGTATTGGACCTTGCCTTTAGAATATCAGAGTATTGCAACGGAAGCATGTTCCGCTGTAATGACGCTATATAAGGAAGGATATGCCAAAGATGATTGATCTTGGTATATGAGTTGAAGCCATTGTTGAATTTAGAAGGTTATCATGAATACGTTCTGTACAGAACAATAATCATGAGTATTCTTAATAAAACAATAAAGAATAACATTGCTTGTAGACACAAAGGAATGATGGTAGCCTAGAACACGAGGAGAAATGAAATAATATTGAGTTACATATAGGATGGCTCATGTCCCGTGAAATAAATCGGTTATTTCAAATTCTCGACAAACTGGAGAGTTATTGAGAAAAATGTAATGGGCATAAGGCATTATTTGGTTATGACCAAAGTTCAATGGTGATTGACTACGGAAACGTAGGAATGCTTTAATCAATAAAATATTTCATTTACACTACGATGGACCATAGCCTGAAATTGCATCTCAGTCAAATTTGGGATTTGAAAGAGAATTGCAATGGGCATGACGAATGTTACTTCGTTAAAAGGATGGACAATAGTACCTCAAGACAGGAACCCTCAACCTTGATTTGATCAAATGATTTTGTGATGAACAAAATATTGAGTGGGCCCGCAGTTTCATGAAACTGAGTGGGAGCTTTGAAGACTTCCCGGAAACTCTGAATGCAGAGGCCATTTTCTGAGTGGGAGCTTTGGAGGCTTTGTCATTATGTGAGACATAGTGAAACAATAAAATGACTTGATGAAAGCTGAAATATATGAGTATATGATGGATATATTTGAGTGGGAGCATGATCATTGTCTCAAACATATATGCATTGATATGTGAGAAGAATGATCTCATATGTATATATATGGATATGCATTGATTGTGTATATAGAGAATCGTCTTATATACATATGTGCATTATGATATATATAGAGCATAAGGCAAATAAAATACAAGATTGCAAGAATCTTCTTTTATATGAAATACCAACACATTACACCTTGAAATCTATATGAGTAGATTAAGATACGGATAATGAAACGAAGTGAAGGTTGGAATAATCTTCTAGACAAGAAACAGGTTCTTGTGGCTAGAAATTATATAATGGATGAAATCCAAATACCACAAGCAATGTCTTGATGGAAGAATAGAGATGCACCATGTACTGGACATGTGATGTTATATGTTCTTGACATATGATTCTACCATATAACATGCATTGTTAATCCAACAACAAAATGACTCAAAAGTTCTTGGAAGAAGAACAGATTCCGATGTGCTTTAGGAGTAAAACACAGAATCTGAATAAAAGTCCATGCATTCAGTATATGAGGAATACTGAGGACTATTCTCTAAAATATAGAAAGGATAATAGACTTGAATGTAATGCAAGATTACAATTGCAAGCCATATTATGGGACTATATGGAATTAGAGACATCACCAAAGACATGAAAGAAATGTGAGAAAAATTCACGGCACTACAAACATAATACTACTTAAGAAAGTAGACGTATGGATAAAAGTTTAGCGTTAGAAGTATTGGACTTCTGGTTGAGTGTATTTCCCAGTATATATGACTAAGGATGAGTCTTCTAAAGACTGAACCAAAAGATCATTGGAGGATACTGTGAAATAATAGTCTCACTCTCCCGCGAAACTTATATCCAACCATTATATGATAATGAGTGGTATGTCAAAAGAGCTTTTGACCTGTACCAGTTGCAAAGGAAACATACGAATTTGAATTGGTGCAGTTCGTTGACGAAGCCTCTTCCATGGGTATGCATGATCAATGAGCACTTATGTGATAAGATGATTATGATCGGAAAAATGCGGCTAGATTATTAGCACTCTAGTGCAAGTGGGAGACTGTTGGATATATGCTCTAGAGGCAAATAATATATGATTATTCCAATATATCTAAGCAAGTTCATAACCGGTTTCATACCGTGCTAGAACTGTGTCAGTGAAACAATGATGCAGGTGTGGTATAGAAACCCCCAGAGTTCCTAGTTAGCCTCTACATCGATAACTAGTTCATGGTCAACATGATGATCGTGGTTTCGCGATCATGGACAATTAAGTCTCTTGACTATGAGGTCACCTCACTGGTTAAGTGACGTGATGAACATTACCCAAAGTAAGCATTACAGCATGATCAAATCTTATGAAGGTTCAGTGTTGTAATTACAGAACGTGGTAGACCGTTCCTTTGACCTTGAGTACGTGCATAATTACTATCTTCCCGGATGCTTTGACTTACATCCCACCACCTGACTGAAATATGCGGGTCATAACGGTTGTATCTTAGGTATTCCGTGGAGATATGTTGAGGAGTATTGTTACAAGAGCGGGATTTGTCAATCCATATAATGGATAGATACTCGGGGCCCACTCGGTGAGATTCCATCCATAAAGCTGCAGCGTGTGACTAGGTCACGGGGATGAATATCACGGGAACGAGTGAATGAGGATTAGTTCGGAACGAGGTTGAACCAGAAATAGGATGTCATTGATCCAATCTCGGAACAATCCAGTATCGCTGACAAAGGGAATGCTATACGGCGTAAGGTCCAATCGGTGTTTGATATCCGGAATGCACAGGGGTCATTATGGGCATCCAGGTCCCGCTGATGATCATTGACCGTAGCCTCATCTCGGTCATGACTGGAGTGTTCTCGGACCGTAGGGTAACACACTTAAGGGCTCGATGAAATAGGAGACCTTTTCGGAACCATCGGAGTAACCAGAGAATAAAGGAAACAATATCGGAGAAGTACCGTGTTGAACCGAAACAAGTTCGGAGTGAACCGGAAGGTGTTCCGGAGCACCGGGAGATGGAATATTATGTTTTAGTTATTAATTAATTGAATTAATAATTAAAATCATTTTATTTCTAATTAATATGTGCAATGGGCCTTAGTGGAGAAAAAGGCCCATTAGGGGAAAAAAGGGAAAAAGAAAAAGAAAAAAAAGGGGGAGGCGCCATGGGCCCTAGGGCCCATGAGGGGTGCGCCCCCTCCCCACCTTGGCCGGTCAACCCCCTTAGCAAAGGGACTTTAGTCCCACATTGCTAAGGGAGAGGGGTTGACTCCCTCCCCTCTGCCTATATATAGATGGGCAGGGTGCACATATTTAATACACAGAAATTCGTGAGAAAATAAATATTACTCCGAATTGAGATCGATTTTCTCCGGTCTTCTCCCCTCCCTTGTCTATTTCACGGTGGGCTCCCTAGTGTGAGCCTATTTTTGAATTGAGGCTTCTCTTCTAGAATCGGAGGCCGTCGTGCTACCAAAGCTCCGTCCGGAGGTCTGCTTCCGCCACCTCCGCTGGATCGGAGAACGGAGGTCGTCATCGAGTCTCGTATGTGTGCGAGTACTACGAGGTGCTACACGTGTGGCACTACACCCATCCGGGTTCTCAACACAGCCAGGGGGATGTGAAACTTGATCGACTACATCAACCACGTTTGCGGGAACGTTTCCCACGCAACGGACTACACCCTGAGGTATGTTATTTCCGCACTACTTTCCGTTACGGTAATACGGCTAGCTAGATCTTGGGTTACGGGAACGCTAGTTAGAAAAATTTGTGTTTTATGCTGCGAACCCCAACAGCAACCAACCGTCTTTATCTCCGCAAGATCTTGAACAAAACTCCGTATGAAATCATCAACCGGAAGAAGCCCAACATCAAGTATTTTCGGGTCTTCGGGTGTAAGTGTTTCATTCTTAAGAAAGGTGCTCGTTTGTCTAAGTTTGAGTCGAAGACAAATGAGGGCATATTTGTTGGTTATGCTTCAAACTCTCACGCCTATAGAGTCTACAACAAGTCTTCCGGACTTGTTGAAGAATCTAGCAACGTGGAGTTTGATGAACATAATGGCTCCCTGTTGGATATGTGCCCTAGAGACAAATTAATAAAGATATTTGTCACATATCCGTTTTGTTCATAATACGTTTTATACTGTGCTATAACTGTATTACTTGGAAATACTAATACAGGTGTAGCATAAAACATGGTCCGTAGTTTAACTCGGGTAAACTATCTCATTGGGCAATTGATTGATCAAGCTTTCCTGATCATGGCAACACTTAAGTCCATTGACAATGAGGTCATATCATTAAGGGGAATGATGTGATGGACGTACACCCACCTAAAGTATTGCAATGTGATCGAGTCACATAGTTCAGCGTTGCTATGACTTTGTAACGTATGGCTTAGTCCTTAGACCGTAATGATCATACGTAATTACCATCTATGAGGAGACTTTGATTTGTATCCCACTGCCTGACTGAAATATGCTGGCTATAACGGTGCACTTTGGGTATTCCGAAAAAGATGGTTGATGAGTATGTTAATATATCAGAGCGGGATTTGTCAGTCCTTGTGAAAGGACAGGTACTCTGGGCCCACTCGGTGATATTGCATCAACACCTTGCAAGGACGTGACTAGGTCACAAGAGATGCAATGATCATGGACGAGAGAAGTTGTTTGTTGTGAACGAGATGTGAACACGGTATGTAGGATACCGACGATCAAACCTCGGACAAACAAAATACCGCAGCAAAAAGGGATTACGTCGTATCGTTAACGGTTTCCAAAAGCGATAGAAGTTCATTCGATGTAAGCGCAGGGGCTGTCAAGGATTGTAACCAGGTCTAACTGACTAGTCATTGGTCAATGAGAAGAGTCTCGACCATGTCTGCTGTTTCCCGGACCGTTAGGGTGTTACACTTAAGGGCAATCGATGCATAGGACAGTTACGGGATCAATCGGTGAAATAGGAGAAATCACCGGAATAGTTCCGGAGGAGGACGAAATGGTTTCCGGACATTTTGAATAGTTCAAAATAAAGTTTAATTGTTTTAATAATGTTTTATTATTTAATTATCTGAATTAAATATTTAAAACATATTAAATAAATTAAAAAAATGGGAAAAGGCTATATGGGCCCATGGGGCCCATTAGGGGAGGAGGGGGTTTCCCCCCTTGGGCTTGGCGCCAAGGGTGGGGCCCATCCCCCCCTATGGCCGGCGCACCCCCCCTTGGGAGTTTAGTCCCACATGGGGGAGGGGAGGAGGATCACACCCCCCCTTGGCCTATATAAGGAGGGGTAGACCCCCCTTTTTCCAACACACCAATATCTCCTTCTTCCTCCTTCTCCTTCCCGGAAGTGGACTCCCCTTGTTTGGAGTCTTCACCAGGATTGGAGTTCTCCACCATAAGACAGGCCGTCGCTCTGCTGGAGTCGGGATCCGTAGCCGTCTTTCTTCCGCTGCTCGCCTGGTTTGGGGCCCGGGAGGAACATCGATTGTACCGTACGTGTATAATCATTCGTTACCCTCCCACGTGTACTCATTTAGCATTGCGGCAATGTTTGATGAAGCGGCCCCGGACCGACCTTACGCGTTTACGCGAGACTGGTTCCACGCTTGACATATGGCTTGTACCATATAAAGTGGCTGGGGGGTGTCTGTCTCTCTGCATTAGCGATGCGAAGATGTTTGCAACGGAGGGCCCCGACAGGGGTGTAATAGAGACGGATGGGAGACGGTGCTGTGGCATGTTTTTCGCATGATAGAAACGGTTCTCTCTCTCGAAACCCCTAGCAGCCACGCAAAACTTGCACAAGCTAAAGTAGAAAGGCGTTTAACTTTGCTTTGCATGAAGGGGGATCATAGGTTGTATGATTTACAGTTTTACTTCCTGTTTTATGCTAGTATGCTAGATATATCGACGGTAGCACGAAACAGGACCATCTCTCACAATACCAACATTGTGTTCTCCCTTGGTGGGCACCGCCTGGAAGGTTCTCCCATATGGCTTGATGCTCCGTACATACCGGAGTTGTCCTACATATTAAACGGAGCTCGCATGAGGTTGGGTTCGGCAAGCCTGGCATATGAAGATATGGCCTTGCTGAACAGCTACCATCAAGGTTCGATTGGCAGGCTTGACGTATGTAGATGCGGGCCTGGAACACAGAAGACCGAAAGGTCGAGCACGAGTCACATGCCTGATGTGATTGGCTTAGAGGCCTACCTGGTTCGCATACTGATGGCCGTAACGATCGGGGGAGGTATGGGGGCTGGGATTGTGTAATCACTTAATTAAATTGAGAGATGTTTATCTAAGTGGGAGCTTTCTAGAATTTTGAGATTAAATTGAAACTCCACATTATGAACAAAAGTCTAAATATGTACCCTTGTGAATCAACCTTGTAGATGGTAGCACCTCGCCCCTCGTTCAACTTAGGATCATTCCTAGAGAAAGATAAGCTAAAAACAGATAGGACAAACTTCACCAACTGGTTCCGCACCCTGAGGATTCTCCTCGTTCCCCTCAAGATGGCATACGTACTAGAGGATGCGTTAGGTGACGCACCAGCAGATGATGCCATTCAAGACGAGAAGAATGTCTATCTCTCCAGGACTGATGATTACAACCTTGTCCAGAGTGGCATGCTCTACTCCATGGAGGCTGAGCTGCAGAAACGCTTTGAGAGGATGGGTGCATATGAGATTATCACCGACCTCAAGGCGGTCTTCGCACCTCAAGCCAGGGCTGAACGGTACGAGGCTTCTGAAGCCTTCTTCTCAGCAAAGATGGACGAGCACGGCAGCGTGAGTGAGCACGTAGTCAAAATGTCTGGCTACGTTCAACGCTTGAATGCTCTGGAATGCCAGATTCCAGATGAACTTGCTGTTGATAGGGTGTTGCAGTCGCTTCCCCCTAGCTACAAAGGCTTTGTGCTGAACTACAACATGCAGGGGATGACCAAAACCCCTTCTGAGTTGTTCGCCATGCTGAAGAGCGCCGAGGTTGAGATCAAGAAGGAGCACGCCGTCTTCATGGTCAACAAGACCACTGACTTCAAGAAGTCAAGCAGGCGGGAGAAGGCCAAGAGAGGTGGCCCCAAGAGGGATGGCAAGTCAGTTGCCGCTCCTCCCAAGGCACCCAAGCCTAAACCCGGAGTGGAGTGCTTCTACTGCAAGGGTGAAGGTCACTGGAAACGCAACTGTCCCAAGTACCTAAAGGACAAGAAGGCTGGCAAGGTCGCCAAGAGAGACGAAGGTATATTTGATATACATATTGTTGATCTTCTCTTGACAAGCACCGGGAACACATCCTGGATATTTGATACAGGATCTGTCGCTCATATTTCTAATTCCATTCAGGGACTAAGGAATAGGAGACGCTTGCTCAAAGATGAAGTGACGATGCGCGTGGGGAATGGCTGTCGGATTGAGGTCTTGGCGGTCGGCACGAAGCATCTTGGTCTCCCTTCGGGATTGGTTTTAGTTCTGAATAATTGCTACTATGTACCCGCGTTGAGTGTGAACATCGTTAGTGGCTCTTGCTTGAAGCGAGACCACTATTCTTTTAAGTCTGATACAATTGTTTGTTCGATTTATAAGGATGAAATGTTTTATGTTAACGCACCGGAGTTGCATGGTTTATTCGTACTTGATCTCGATGGTGACGTGTGTCACATTAACAATATTGAGGCCAAAAGATTGAAGAATGATGAAGATCACATGATGATGTGGCATTTCCGACTTGGTCATATTGGTATAAAACGCATGGAGAAGCTCCATAAGGATGGACTTCTTGAGTCATTGGATTTTGGATCCCTTGATACATGTGAACAATGCCTCATGGGCAAAATGACAAGGACTCCATTCAATGGCGTAATGGAGCGTGCGGATGTCTTATTGGGGATCATACACTCGGATGTATGTGGACCCATGAACGTCCCCACTCGCAATGGTCTTCGTTACTTCGTGACCTTTACTGATGACTTGAGTAGATATGGGTATATTTACTTGATGAAGCACAAGTCTAAAACCTTTGAAGAGTTCAAGGAATTTCAGAATGAGGTCGAAAGTCAACTCGGAAGAAAAATCAAGCACCTTCGATCGGATCGAGGTGGCGAGTATTTGAGTCACGAGTTTGGCAATCATCTGAAGTCTTGTGGCATAGTACCACAGCTTACGCCGGCAGGCACACCTCAGAGAAACGGTGTGGCTGAGCGACGTAATCGAACCCTATTGGATAGTGTACGATCGATGATGTCTCATACTGATTTTCCTGTGTCATTCTGGGGGTATGCATTAGAAACTACCGTTCATATTCTTAATAGGGCACCATCCAAATCCGTAAAGACAACACCATTTGAAGAATGGCATGGCACAAAACCTAAGTTGTCTCACCTGAAGATTTGGGGTTGTGAGGCTTATGTTAGGAAACTACAGCCTGGCAAACTTGAATACAAGGCGGATAAGTGCATCTTTGTGGGCTATCCCAAGGAAACTTGTGGATACACCTTCTACAACAAGTCTGACAGCAAAACGTTTATTGCCAAGACGGGACACTTTCCTGAGAAGGAGTTTCTTGCGAAAGAGTTGAGTGGGAGGAAAATAGACCTCGATGAAGTGACTGACCAATCACTCCAATTGGAAGAAACGGCTACGGAAATTGTTCTGGAACCATCTTCCACAGTGGGATCTGAAGAGAATGGCCAGAACGACATTCATAACGATCATGACATTAATGATGATCATGATGAGAACGAAGAGGAACCTTTTATGCCCCGTAGGTCATCAAGAGTCCGTCAACCTACTGAGTTTTACAGACAGCTTGTGAATGCAATCTCGGCTGATGAGTCGGATGAACCTACAAGTTACAAAGAAGCAATGGAGGGACCCGAGTCCGAGAAATGGCTTGAAGCCATGAAATCCGAAATAGACTCCATGTACACCAACAAAGTATGGACTTTGGTGGATATTCCCGAGGACCGCAAGGCCGTCGAGAATAAATGGATTTTCAAGAAAAAGACTGACGCAGACGGAAACGTATCTGTCTACAAAGCTCGACTTGTCGCGAAGGGGTTCCGACAAATTCAAGGAGTTGACTACGAGGAGACGTTCTCTCCTGTAGCGATGATAAAGTCTATTCGGATCCTACTAGCAATAGATGCATATCATGATTACGAGATATGGCAGATGGATGTGAAAACTGCATTCCTAAATGGCAACATTGAGGAAGAGTTGTATATGATGCAACCAGAGGGGTTTGTCGATCCAAGGAACGCTGGTAAGGTTTGCAAGCTTCAACGGTCCATCTATGGGTTGAAGCAAGCATCTCGGAGCTGGAATCTTCGATTTGATGAGGTCATTAAAGCTTTTGGATTTGTCCAAAACGTCGAAGAGTTCTGCGTCTATAAGAAACTGAGTGGGATCTCTGTAGCATTCCTTGTGTTATATGTAGATGACATATTACTAATAGGGAACGATAAGAAATTCTTAGAGGAAGTGAAGGAATATCTGAATGGACAATTTTCCATGAAGGACCTAGGTGAAGCTGCGTACATATTGGGGATTAAGATCTATAGAGATAGACCTAATCGATGGTTGGCCTTGAGTCAGAACACTTATATTGAAAAGATATTGAAAAGGTTCAAAATGGATGACTCCAAGAGAGGTCTCTTGCCAGTTATAAAAGGTGTCAAATTAAGCGTGACTCAATGCCCAACCATAGCAAAAGAGAAAGAGGAGATGTCCTCAAAGCCCTATGCCTCAGCCATAGGTTCTCTCATGTATGCTATGTTATGTACCAGACCAGATTTAGCGCTGGCCATTAGTATGACTAATCGCTACCAGAGTAACCCGGGAATGGCTCACTGGACAGCAGTAAAGAACATCCTTAAGTACTTAAGAATAACCAAGGATCTCTTTCTCGTTTATGGAGGAGTTGATGAGGAGCTCACCGTAAAAGGTTACGTTGACGCAAGCCTCGGCTCAGATCTAGATGACTCGAAATCCCAGACGGGATATGTTTTCATGTTGAATGGTGGCACAATTAGCTGGAGGAGCGACAAACAGTCAGTCGTCGCTCAATCTTCAATGGAGTCGGAGTATATTGCCGCTTGCGAAGCGTCAAACGAGGCGTTGTGGCTGAAGAAGTTCGTGATCGAGCTTGGCGCCTTTCCCAGTTGCACTGACCCCGTGGGGATCTTCTGCGACAACACGGGTGCCATTGCTAACGCGAAGGAGCCAAGAACTCACTCTACAGCCAAGCACATCCTCCGAAAGTTCCATGTGACGCGAGACTACGTCAGGGATGGACACACTAGGATTCACAAGATACATACGGATCTGAACGCAGCAGACCCGATGACTAAACCTCTTCCACAGGGCAAGTTTGAAGAACACCGAGAGACCATTGGTGTTAGATACATACCTGATGTAAACTAGTGTAATTTGTACTCTAGTGCAAGTGGGAGACTGTTGGATATGTGCCATAGAGACAAATTAATAAAGATATTTGTCACATATCCGTTTTGTTCATAATACGTTTTATACTGTGCTATAACTGTATTACTTGGAAATACTAATACAGGTGTAGTATAAAACATGGTCCGTAGTTTAACTCGGGTAAACTATCTCATTGGGAAATTGATTGATCAAGCTTTCCTGATCATGGCGACACTTAAGTCCATTGACAATGAGGTCATATCATTAAGGGGAATGATGTGATGGACGTACACCCATCTAAAGTATTGCAATGTGATCGAGTCACATAGTTCAGCGTTGCTATGACTTTGTAACGTATGGCTTAGTCCTTAGACCGTAATGATCATACGTAATTACCATCTATGAGGAGACTTTGATTTGTATCCCACCGCCTGACTGAAATATGCTGGCTATAACGGTGCACTTTGGGTATTCCGAAATAGATGGTTGATGAGTATGTTAATATATCAGAGCGGGATTTGTCAGTCCTTGTGACAGGACAGGTACTCTGGGCCCACTCGGTGATATTGCATCAACACCTTGCAAGGACGTGACTAGGTCACAAGAGATGCAATGATCATGGACGAGAGAAGTTGTTTGTTGTGAACGAGATGTGAACACGGTATGTAGGATACCGACGATCAAACCTCGGACAAACAAAGTACCGCGGCACACAGGGATTACGTCGTATCGTTAACGGTTTCCAAAAGCGATCGAAGTTCATTCGATGGAAGGGCAGGGGCTGTCAAGGATTGTAACCAGGTCCAACTGACTAGTCATTGGTCAATGAGAAGAGTCTCGACCATGTCAGATGTTTCCCGGACCGTTAGGGTGTTACACTTAAGGGCAATCGATGCATAGGACAGTTACGGGATCAATCGGTGAAATAGGAGAAATCACCGGAATAGTTCTGGAGGAGGACGGAATGGTTTCCGAACATTTTGAATAGTTCAAAATAAAGTTTAATTGTTTTAATAATGTTTTATTATTTAATTATCTGAATTAAATATTTAAAACATATTAAAAAAATTAAAAAAATGGGAAAAGGCTATATGGGCCCATGGGGCCCATTAGGGGAGGAGGGGGTTTCCCCCCTTGGGCTTGGCGACAAGGGTGGGGCCCATCACCCCCCTATGGCCGGCGCACCCCCCCCTTGGGAGTTTAGACCCACGTGGGGGAGGGGAGGAGGATCACACCCCCCCTTGGCCTATATAAGGAGGGGTAGACCCCCATTTTTCCAAGACACCAATATCTCCTTCTTCCTCCTTCTCCTTCCCGGAAGTGGACTCCCCTTGTTTGGAGTCTGCACCAGGATTGGAGTTCTCCACCATAAGGCATGCCGTCGCTCTGCTGCAGTCGGGATCCGTAGCCGTCTTTCTTCCGCTGCTCGCCTGGTTCGGGGCCCGGGAGGAACATCGATTGTACCGTACGTGTATAATCTCTTCGAGGCACTACACCTGTGGTGCTACTTCGTTGCTGGAGGTTTACCGGGAGTCATCCTCGCCGGTGATGGTCTTCTACACGACAGGTAGGTCGTAGTTCTGAGTCTATGCCAACCACGTTCGAAAGAACGTTTCCCTCTTTCGGTCTTCAAAGGTATGAACACCGATTCCCTCCGTTACTTTACATCGCCATAGCATAGATCTTGGGTTCGGGTACCGTAGGTATGAAAAATTTGTGTTTTCTGCCCCGTATCCCAACACTCCCAAGTGTGGCAAGGTGATCTTAATGATGTAGGTGATGAAATTCCTCCTCAAGCCATAAGAAGAATGGGTGTGGGTCATTTCCTAGCCATTGAGGAACCCCTTGTGGTGTAAGGAGAAGGACAATGCTCTACGCACGTGGAGCCATCACCTCCTCAAGATTCACAAGAAAACCAAGAACAAGACGAAGGCCCTCTCTTGCCCGAACAAGATCAAGGTCAAGATCGAATCATTGAAGATGGTGGTGCACCAAATGATGACCAAGATCATGTTCTCGTTCAAGGGCAAGCTCAAGATGATGAGAAAGTCCTTGAGGATGCTCCTTCTTCCGAAGTTGGCCCTATAGCTCCCTCACAAGATACCTTGGAAGAAGAGAGAGTTCGCCGAGCACTCAAGATTGCATCCCGGTTAAAATCACAAGATCTCTTGGTGGATCAAGTGCTCGGAAGCATCCAAAAGGGGGTAACCACTCGTAGTCAATTGAGAAACTTTTGTGCCCATAATGCATTTGTTTCTTGTGTTGAACCCCAAAAGGTAGGTGAGGCGCTTGAAGATCCGGATTGGCTTGAGGCCATGCATGATGAACTCAATAACTTCAAGCGCAACAAGGTGTGGACATTAGTGGAGAGACCCAAAGGTGATCATAATGTTATTGGGACCAAGTGGATTTTCAAGAACAAGCAAGATGCACTTGGTATTGTCATTCGGAACAAGGCAAGGTTCGTGGCTCAAGGTTTTTCCCAAGTCGAAGGTATTGACTTTGGTGAAACATTTGCTCCCGTGGCTCGTCTTGAGTCCATTCGTATTTCTCTTGCTTATGCCTCTCATCACAACTTCAAGTTATATCAAATGGATGTGAAGAGTGCTTTTCTTAATGGTCCCATTAATGAGTTGGTATATGTCAAGAAACCCCCCGGGTTCGAGGACCACAATTTCCCCAATCATTTCTATAAACTCGACAAGGCGCTCTATGGCCTTAAGCAAGCACCACGTGCTTGGTATGAGCACCTTACCGAGTTCTTAGTTGATTTTGGGTTTGAAATTGGGCAAATCGATCCCACTCTTTTTACCAAGAGGGTTGGTGGGCAATTGTTCATATGCCAACTATATGTTGATGATATTATCTTTGGCTCGATTAACAAATCTTTTAATGAGGAGTTTGCTAAGCTAATGACCAACAAGTTTGAGATGTCTATGATGGGAGAGTTGGAGTTCTTTCTCGGTTTTGAAGTCAAACAATTGTCAAGAGGAACTTTCATTAATCAAGCCAATTATACTCAAGACATGCTCAAGAGGTTCAAGTATGATGGTCTTAAAGGAGCCAAGACCCCCATGCCACTCAAGTGTCAACTTGACCTCGACCCGAACGGTAAAGAGGTAGATCAAAGGGAGTATCGTTCTATGATTGGTTCCTTGTATCTTTTTGCATCTAGGCCGGATATCACGTTGAGTGTGGGCATGTGTGCAAGATTTCAATCCGCACCAAAAGAGAGTCACGTAGTGGCTGTCAAAAGAATCTTTTGATATTTGGTTCATACCCCAAACTTTGGATTGTGGTATCCTAAAGGCTCACGCTTCAACCTCGTCGGCCACCGAAGCCGAGTACATTGCTGCCGCAAGTTGTTGTGCCCAATTATTATGGATGAGGCAAACTTTGAAGGATTACGGTGTCACCTGTGACAAAGTGCCTCTTTTATGTGACAATGAAAGTGCTATCAAGATTGCCTACAACCCCGTTTAACATAGCAAGATGAAGCATATTGAGATTCTTCATCATTTCATTCGAGATCATGTGAAGCGGGGTGATATTGATTTTCATATGTGGGCACCGGAGATCAACTTGCGGATATTTTCACCAAGCCTTTAGATGAAGAAAGATTTCGAGAGTTAAGGCATGAGCTAAATATCATTGATTCAAGTAATGCGGTTTGAAGACTTGCCCACACCTCCCATCTCAACATGAGGTCTCGCTTGGATGTACGCATGGACATAGGGGGAGTGTTGCTTAATTCATAGGCAACCACTCCACCTATTATGCGAAAAGAGACAAAATTCTTTCACTATGGTCACGTTCGGCGGCCGTCATGGTCACCCAAGGTGACAACGGTGCTTCAAAGAAGAGCATTGGCAATGAACCCAAGATACATCTTTGTGGTGTCATACCAAATAAGCTCAAACATGGTGGCTTCGGTCACCGCCCCTCTCGTTGGGAGGATTGGTTCGATTTTATGCTTGTGTTTGTTGCATCTTGATCACTCCGTGTTCGATCTTCAATTTTCTCGTTGTTGTTTTTCCTCGGAGTGTTTTCCATCCAGCTGCTGTGTTTCGAGTCATCCCAAGCCCTTCCCCCTAAGACTTTCGATGCAACAGCCCCCTTCTTTGTCCTCTTGGTGGACGTGTCTGCTGCCCGCGGTACTACCGCCGCCGCCACGGTACTACCGCTCAAGCGGTACTACCGCGGTCCCGAGGAATCTTATAACTGAAGGGGTACGGGGAGTTCTTCCCCATTCCCCCTTCAGTTTCGTTTTTCCTCCCCTCTGCAGCAGCGGCGCCCACCCCGGCGCCCCCTCCCGGTGTGCCGCATCCGTGCCGTCCTTCCTTGTTCTTCTCCGGTGGGATCATTCTCCCCCCCCCCCCGGGTGCCATGGATACCGGTATTGCCCCCGTTCTCTTCCTCCTTGGTTCAGTTTTGTTGAACTTTGTTGCTAGGGTAATACTTGTAGATCCACTAGGTTTTTGTCTATGCCTAGGCATTTTGAGAACATGGATAGACTGCTAGATAGGAATGGAGTAGATGTGTTGGAGTGGTTTGAGATTTTGGAACCCCGGTAGTACCGGATCTCAGATCCATGTCCTCTGCTCTAGGGCGGTACTACCGCTGGTCCCGTTGCGGTACTACCGTGCCTCGGGCGGTACTACCGGGGTCCCTTAATCTGAAACCTCCCCAACAGACCTGCCTTGTTCACTTGTGTCCGGCTTTTTGCATCTCATGTGGTTTGCTTTTCCGTTTCTCTCTGTTGTTGTTGGTCAGGTGATGGATCTCGTCGGAATCCCAAGCGCAAGGCCCCGGGTCAATCCGGTAGCAACTTCAAGAAGGTTGCTCACAAGAAGAAGGAACCGGTCAAGCAGGTGGCAGAGCTTTCTCTCCCCGAGTACAGGGCCTATCGTTGTGTCAACCCTTACCGTGAAGAGCAAGACCCAGAGTTAGTTGGCACCCAGTTCTGGAACAAGACTCAGAGGGAAGTGTTCCACAAGGTTATGATGCACAGGAAGAACAAGTTTGTTCCACACGTGAAGTCTGTCCAGCTGCGACACATGCGGGCTCACCCCGATTACTTTGGAGATGCATATGCTCTTTGCGAGCAGTTTGGGATTCTGGACATTATCTCTTTCAACAAGCGGTTCGATGCCGAGCTTCTTGCCCAGTTCTATGCTACAGTGTACTTCCCCAACAACACTGATCGGTCCATCGTTTGGATGTGCAAGGACGAGCAAGTCAGATGCACATGGGGAGACTTCATGACAGCTTTGCACATTCCCGTCTCCACGTCAGAGGCGCCCGTTGGTGTCAGCCCCTATGCTTCAGCTACTGCCAAGCCAAGAGCATGCTAGGGCCGTATCAGAAGTCAATTCCTTATATTGATGCCAAGGGACAACAGAAGTACAGAGTGATCCTTTGCCCGTTCTTGGATATCATGCATCGCATTTTCCGAACTTCTCGGTTTCCCCGTGTGGGCAATCTGGATATGGTTCACGGCCATCTGGTGGACATGCTCCTCCTCTGTGAGGAGCACAAGGGCACCATGCAGACCTTGGATGTCTGTGACATCATGTGGGAGGAGCTTCTTGCCGCTGTGCTGGAACATAAGGTTCCCATCTATGCCCGTATCTTCAGGTCCTATTCGAGATCACGTGGGCAGCCACCTTTGCTGTTGAGCGCCTTCCAGTTGGGCCTCTGACTGCTCACGAGGAGGTTCAACTGCGCATCAAGGACCACTGGGCTGGTGGTCATGGTCCTACGCATGGTTCCCCTTCACCTGCCGGGTCTGATGAGGAGATTCAGGAGGAGCAGGCAGCTGGTGGAGGCAGTGTTCCCCGCACACGCTCTGGTGCGAGCTTTGGTGCGGGTGGTTCGTCTTCTGCACAGGGTCCTGAGCAGCCAGGATGGGCTGCCAAGCTCACCCGAAAGGTGAAGCAGCTCTTTTGCCTTCAGACTGATATTCAGCACCGCATGTATGAGGCCCACAGGAGGGAGAAGGAGAACCGGTGGCTGCAGAAGGCTTTCTACAGGCAGCAGGGTATGACTATCCAGAGTGGGTCCGAGAAGAGCATCACTCCCGAGGACAGGTGGATCTCCAAGTTCAGCGCGTGGGATCTCAATGATGATGTGCCTGGCCCTTCGTCCTCTACTCAGCAGCCAGCTACTGATGACACAGAGGTAGCAGTGGAGTCCGAGGAGTCTGACGATGACGAGGACTACGACCAGGACGACGAGTAGTTCATCACCTTGGGACGCTAGGTCATTCTCTGTCTTTTTGGCGTCTCGATGCCAAAGGGGGAGAGAAGTCTAGGATTCCGATTTGCATCTTCTCAAGGTTGGGCGAGTCACAAGCGTGTTTTATTTGTCTCATCTGCTCCGCTTGTGATCTCCGTTTATTTGCTTTGGTTTTTAGTCCGTCTTGTGAGACTTCCGTGATATATGGTGTGAGACATATGCTATCTTATGTTCGTACTCTTAGTGTCTTGTTTATGTGGTGCTATGTTATGACATGCTATCCTTATGCTCACATACTTTTTTTGTTTAGATTAGTATGGCCTAGTTTATAAAATATAGGGGGAGTGTCCTCCTTATGTGTGTGTCTTGCATTCCAGAGGCATATCTAAAATGATGCACACATCAAGGGGGAGCCAGTCTATAGTTTATAAAATAATGGCATGTTGTTTTAAAATTTCCCTATTTTTATTGTGCAAATCTTGTGTTGTCATCAATACACCAAAAAGGGGGAGATTGATAGGGCATGTTTTCCCTTGATTGGTTTTAGTGATTGATGACAATACATTTGCGGACTAACCGGGTGCAATGAGCATTTCAGATAACGACATTGTTGGCACAAGACGGTTATTTTCCCCTCAGTGTACGAAACGTGAAGACGGAGTTTTTCTTTTGACCTCCTTTTGTGTTAATTGAGTCGTAGGAAAACCGTACTATGAAGAGGGGATCCGCTTTGGAAATGGTGGGTGGAATCATCACACGGTCTCACTTTCTGCACCCACATATTTCGTTTGCGTCGTGGAGGTGTGGGGACTCTTGGGTGTGGCTCCCTGGTTCTGCCAGGGCGGTAGTACCGCTCCACGGTAGTACCGTGGACCAGTACCGCATCCACTACCGGATTCCCACTGGACTCTGCGGTAGTGGAGGCGGCACTGGGGCTCGGTAGTACCGTGGAGCGGTAGTACCGCCCCCAGAGCGGTAGTACCGCTCTTCGGTAGTACCGTGCACCAGTACCGCATCCACTACCGGATTCCCTCTGGACTTTACGGTAGTGGAGGCGGCACTGGGGCTCGGTAGTACCGGGGGGCGGTAGTACCGCCCCCAGAGTGGTAGTACCGTTGTACGGTAGTACCGTGCACCAGTACCGCATCCACTACCGGATTCCCTCTGGACTTTGCGGTAGTGGAGGCGGCACTTGGTGTCGGTAGTACCGTAGAGCGGTAGTACCGCTCTCGCGTGTTCCCCTTTACCTTTACTTTGTGCAAGTTACTTTCCTTGCTTAGTTATTGCTTGCTTGTTATACCGTAGTAGTTGGCATATAGGTTGCTCACATAGTTACATATCTACACAACCTATATTCCTTGTTGAGCCTAAATTGTTAAGAAAAGTTTAAAAAGTGTTAGTCGCCTATTCACCCCCCCCCTCTAGTCGACATTCCGATCCTTTCACCAAGGAGGGGTGCCACCCTCCTCAACTTCCCATGTGGGACTAATCCCAAGGGGAGGGGGGCATGGGCCCCTTCATGGCGCCATGGCCCATGGGGGAGGACTCCCTCTCCCCCTAATGGGCCCTATGAGGCCCATATGCCTTTTAATTAATTTTTAATTATATTTAAATACATTTTAATATTTAATTCAGATAATTAAATAATAAAACATATATTAAACATTATTAAATATATTTTGAACCTTTCAAAATACCCGGAACAACTTCCGTCCTTCATCGGAACAATTCCGGTGTTCTCTCCAATTTCTCTGGTGATCCCGAATCAATCCTTACTGCGTCGAGTACCCTTAAGTGTAACACCCTACGGTCCGGGAAACAGCAGACATGATCGAGACAATTCTCACTGATCAATGACTAATCAATTGTACCTGGTTACAATCCTTGATAGCCCCTGCGCTTCCATCGAATGAACTTCAATCGCTGTTGGATCCGTAAACCGTGTGCTTGTTCCCTTTGTCCTATGGTACTTTGCTTGTCCGAGGTTTGTTCATCCGTATCCACTATACCTAGTTCGTCCTCGTTCTCAACAAACAAGTTTACTCATTCCCGTGATATTACAACTCCTTGACCTAGTCACACGTTTGCAAACTTTATGATGCAATATCACCGAGTGGGCCCAAAGTACCTATCCGTCACACGGATGGACAAATACCGCTTTGATCTATTTGCATACTCATCAACCATCTATTTCGGAATACCCAAAGTGCACCGTTATAGCCAGCATATTTCAGTCAGGCGGTGGGATACAAATCAAAGTCTCCTCATATATGACAATTACGTATGATCATTACGGTCAAAGGATCTGGTCACTACGTTATAGTTATCGCAATGTCGAACTATGTGACTTGATCACATCGCAACACTTCTGGTGGGTGTATGTCCTTCATATCATTATCCAATGATACGACTCCATTGTCAACAGACGCCATTGTCTCATGATCAGGAAACCTTGATCATCAATCGCCCAATGGACTAGTATACTAGGGTTTACTAGGGACCTGGTTGTTTGTATACCACACCTGTATTAATGTTTCCGCTTAATACAGTTCTAGCATGGTATCAAACGTATTATGAACTAATGGAATATGCTCGATAAAACATATTTTATTTGCCTCTAGGGCACATTCCCAACAGCAACATCATTGTATCTTTACTTTTCAAGCTTTGTGCCAATTGTAGCCTCATATGACAAGGGAAGTGAAAGTTGTGACATGCTGTCCAGAAAACAGATTCTGTCCTTGTGACGGGAAAAATCATAGAAAAATCCCAGTTCATCTTTTTCAGCTGAATTTTTTACACAGCATGATATATACAATTACGGAACTTTCGTATGTTCTGAGTTTTTTTATTCGAGTTGCAGAAGTACCCCTAAAAAATTCTTTACTACCTGCTGTTCTGTTTTTCACAGATTCTGCCACGTTTTGTCTCTCCTTACTGTTGCAAACCTTAAGCTTGCTTTTTCTTAGCAAATACCTCTTGGAAATCTTGATAAACAGTAGCTCTTGAAGAATATCTTTATATCCAGTAGGGAAAATTATTTATTAAGGGTACTAACCTCTCTAATCAGCTTATGATGAGTTATGTATGAAGGGAGTTTTCAAGTGTGCGATGGAAGATGATGAAAGAAGATTCGGGAGTGTCAAGCGCTCAAGCTTGGGGATGCCCCCATGCATCCCCAACAAATATTCAAGGAGACTCAAGCATATAAGCTTGGGGATGCCCCCGTGCATCCCCTTCTCCATCAACAATCATCAGTTCGTCCTTCGTCTCACTATATTTTTATCACTTCATGCGTTATGTGCTATGCTTGGAGCATCCCGCTCTTAGGTTTTATTTTTAGTTTATTTAGCTTTGCTTGCTGTTCATAAAAAGTTAGATCCCGTCTTACTTTGTGTGGGAGAGAAACACGCTCCACTTTCAAAATCTAGAACACATCATAGAATTTTTCATGCCTATCATTTTGCTGTTGTGTGTTCTTTATCTTTTCGTAGTACTGCCATGTTTAGTTTTAGTCTTAGTTTATCTTTAGCAAGAGCTTTGGCTTTTGCTTAGTTTGTTGCTGGAACTCTCTTTAGTTTTCATGTTTATCTTGTTAAGAGAGTTGGTTGTTGCACTGAGTTGTGTCTTGTCTTGAAAGTAGGTAATTGAGGTTCCTATTTAATTTTAGTAGTAACTTGCAATGGTTTTGAGGTATTGATGTGAGTAATGTTCGAACTTTTGGTGTCAAGAGCTCTAGCCTATTAGTGATAGGTGTCGTATTTTGGGCAATCCTTGTTTATTTTCAAAACCTACAAAACTAGTTGAGAACTCTAGCTACTAGATGGATCACTAATCTTTGGAGGGATCGAATATTAGAGAACACTCACGTACCATGAGTCGAGGATGCGCAAGGATAACCAAACCCCCATACACTCCTCCTCGGGGTACTTGTCTCTTTGTGAACCTCCTTATTAGATTGAGAGTTACCGATAATAAGTGCATGAGTTCTTCAGACTAATGTAAGTATTGAAAGTTGACACTTCCACCTCCTCATTTTTGCTAGCCTCTCCTGTGCCGTGCATTGCCTTCTTCTCACTTCGAGAGTTGGTGTCCACCTTCGCCGGTACATCCAAACCCTTGGCATGATACGCTCTGTCATCATAAACCTCCTTATATCTTTCCTGAAAACAGCCACCATACCTACCTATCAAGGCATTTCCATAGCCTTTCCGAGATATATTTCCATGCAACATCCACCTTCTCATGACTTGATCCTCATGTCATACATGCTACTTGCTTGATCGATGAGCCGCATGCTAGTTGGGCCTTGCCCTAATCATTGCTACATGACGCGCTAGTATCATTGCATATCCTGCTATCTTGGCAGAGGCATACATTTGCATCATGATAGTTATATATTCTTTATGTGAGTACCCTTGTAAAGTGTGAAAGATCTCCTATATTCTTGTAAAATATAGAGTGTTTCCCCTAAAGTGAGGAAAAGATCCCAAAGAGGACAAAATCAAAAGATCCCAAAGAGGACAAATGAGAGTTAAATAGAAAGAGCCATTGAGGCCACCAAAAATTAAAAAAAATAGAAAAAGAGAAAAAGAAATAAAAAGAGAGAAGGGGGCACACTACTATTCCTTTTTGAGAGCTCCACACTAGTACTTCATCCTCTATCCCTTGTACTCCATAGAGATCATCATCATGCATATAGCTATGTGGGGACCTTCACACTATAGAACTTGGCTTGTATATTCCAATGATGAGCCTCCTCAAACGAGCTCTAGGTCTTCCTGAGCAAGCAAGTTAGATGCACCCCCACTAGTTTCCTTGGAGAGCTTTTTAGCTCACATGTGCATCCGTTGCATGGCAATCCCTACTCCTCACATCATATCTATCATTTGGCTCTCTCTTGCCTATGATTGTCCTCATTGATGCGAGCCTTTCACACCTTTTTTGTCTTCCTCCTCCATCATTATTCTCTCTTTGCCATCCAAAGTGTCAACTTTCGTGCTTACGCTCATCCATTTCATGAGTGCTCGAAATATCGAAAAGGAGTGGATCAAATTGACTTGTACCTGGCTAGTGGTCTGGGGACGAGTCAAGATAAGATTCCAAAGAGGACCAAGTGTGAAACTTTAGTAGATTGAGTTCTCAACAAATATAATTTTTTCTCGTATTCCCTATCCCCCTTCTTGCACGCAAACACCATTTGGAGACATTCGAGTCACGGACAGCGAGAGCTCTTGCACCTAATGTTCTTTTGTTACTTGTTTCAATACTAATATAGACTCTTGCATGTTATGACTTGAATTGAATCTCTAACCTTGATTGCTTTACTTTTCAAAGTTCTTATATCGTTGCTAGCATGTCACCATAGAAATTATGCTGTTATCATTTACCTACTCGAGGACGAGCAGGAATTAAGCTTGGGGATGTTGATACGTCCAAAACGTATCTATAATTTCTGCTTTCTCCATGCATTTTTTGTGTGATATTGCTATGATCTAGATACACTTTCATACACTTTTGATCATATTTGGACTAACCTATTAACTCAGTGCACCCCAGTGCCAGTTCCTGTTTTCTGCTGTTTTTCTATTTCAGTTTTCCCCCATATAAAAAGTGCCAGAAAAATTCCGGGAAAAATACAGGAAAAATCAGCGTACAGGAAGCTTCGCGAAGAGCCCGAGTGGGGCCAGAGGGGAGCCAGGGGTGGCCGAGGCGGCCAACCGGCGCGGCCCCACCCCTGGCCGCGCCAGGGGGCGCCTGGGGCCCCTGGACCTCCCCTGGTGGCCCCCTTGGCCCTTATTTGTATTCGTGTCTCAAAAACCCTGATTCCAGACCCCTTTTCTCCAGAAGCAATTCCGATCTCCGCCGCCATCGCCGACAAGCTTCGGGGGACCAGAATTCCTGTGCCGGCACCCTGCCAGGACGGGGAAGTGCCCCCGGATTCATCTCCATCGCCGTTGCTTCCCTCCTCCATGAAGCGGGAGTAGTTCTCCCTCGGGGCTGAGGTTTCTACCAGTAGCTATGTGTTCTTCTCTCGCTCCCATGATGTGATCTTCGTTGTGATCATAGGCTATGTTAATCTAGGGTGATCCCATGATATTTCCCCTTCCTCTATGTATTGGATTGATGTACTCAATTGATCTTATCTAGTACAATCCCCGAGACCAAGGTGACAGCGGTCTATTGGACATGGATTAGAAGAATATTTTCATGAGTGATTTCCTCTTTTGTGTGTTGATTGCAGATTGAGAGTCTCTTGGTGCTTGTCTTTGACTATCCTTGAGATATGTTGTGGTGATTGTGGTACTCTCTTTGGATGGCCGCGGTGACATTGGGAAATCCATAGATTGAGAACTATGAACTTTGAGGTGTTCTTTTGTAGCCCTACATAATTCTCGTCCTCTCTTGACCACAAAGGATTGACCTCCGAGTGCGTCTTCATGGCATGTTTTATGGGAAATATCATATGATTAGACTATGTTAATGTTGTTGGGAGTTGCCACTAGTGAAAGTATGAAGCCTAGGCCTCGTTTCCACCTTTGCAATAACGTTTGTGCTCACTTTTATCACTTGTTTCCTTGCTGTACTTTTTATTACATATTTATATTACCTTGTTTTGCCACACCTATCACCCATATTTTACCATCTCTTCGCCGAACTAGTGCACCTATACAACTCCTAGTTGTATTAGGTGTGTTGGGGACACAAGAGACTTCTTGTATCTTAAGTGCAGGGTTGCTTGAGAGAGACCATATTCAACCTCTACTTCCCTGAGTTCGATAAACCTTAGGTCATCCACTTGAGGGAAATTGTTGCTGTCCTACAAACCTCTGCGCTTGGAGGCCCAACATAGTCTACAAGAATAGAAGCGTGCGTAGACATCAAGCTATTTCTGGCGCCATTGCCGGGGAGGTAAGCGTTGAAGGTATATCTTTAGATCTTGCCATTATATCTTTTCGTTTCTTGTTTTTATTTTCACTAGTTAGGCCTTATGGAAAACAACAAAAATATTATGAGGGAGCTTTATGAGCTCTACCTTGAGTTGGGACATGGAGTGTTTGAAGAGAAAATCAAAAAGCCTACGGAGCTTCATTATTTGCAAAACACTCATGTTAGTAGCAATGTTATTAGTATGTCTTCTTTGAATACCTTTGATCCTAATGATATGCAAAGCTATAAGCTTGGGGATGCTACGTTTTATGAAGATGATCTTTTTAGCACCCCAAGTTTTGATGAGGAAATTTATTTTGATGATACTTTGTCTCCTATCTATGCTGATTGTTGTGATGACACTTATGCTATAACGAATACTATTTTTCAAGTGCATCATGATAAGAATGATTCATGTGATAGCTATTTTGTTGAGTTTGCTCCCACTATTACTAATGAGAAGGATTTTGCTTATGTGGGGAGTAACAATTTTTCTATGCTTGTGGATCATGATAAGAAAGTTTTACGTGATACTTATATTGTTAAGTTTATTCATGATCCCACTGAAAATTATTATGAGAGGGGGACATATGCTCATAGATATTTCAATAATATCAAATTCCCTCTCTTTATGTTGAAAGTTTTGAAGTTGCACTTGTGTTTCCTTCCTATGCTAAAATCTTTATGCTTCAATGAGTTATTCTTCTATAAGATCCCTTTGCATAGGAAGCATATTAGACTTAAATGTGTTTGATATTTTCTTCTTGATGCTCTCTTTTGTTCTTCAACTCTTATTCCTACGAGAGCATCACTAAAATCTTAAGCCTAGCTAATGGCTTTAAAGAAGCGCTTTCGGGAGGCAGCCCGCAACGAATTTAGGATTTCCTTTTTTTTCTTCTGTTTTTAGTGGTCTTGATGATTTTTACTACTGTACCAACATCATTGTATCTTTACTTTTCAAGATTTGTGCCAATTATAGCCTCATATGACAAGGGAAGTGAAAGTTCTGACATGCTGTCCAGAAAACAGATTCTGTCCTCGTGACGGGAAAAATCATAGAAAAATCCCAGTTCATCTTTTTGAGCTGAAATTATTACACAGTGTGCTCTATATAATCGCGGAACTTTCGTATGTTCTGAGTTTTTTTATTTGAGTTGCAGAAGTACCCCTAAAAAATTCTTTACTACCTGCTGTTCTGTTTTTCACAGATTCTGCACGTTTTGCCTCTCCTAAATTTTGCAAACCTTAAGCTTGATTTTTCTTTGCAAAAACTTTTTGGCAATCTTGGGAAACAGTAGCTCTTCAAGAATATCCTTATATCCAGTAGGGAAAAATTATTTATTAAGGGTACTAACCTCTCTAATCAGCTTATGATGAGTTACGTATGAAGGGAGTTTTCAAGTGTGCGATGGAAGATGATGAAAGAAGAATCGGGAGTGTCAAGGGCTCAAGCTTGGGGATGCCCCCATGCATCCCCAAAAAATATTCAAGGAGACTCAAGCATCTAAGCTTGAGGATGCCCCCGTGCATCCCCTTCTCCATCGACAATCATCAATTCGTCCTTCGTCTCACTATATTTTTATCACTTCATGCGTTATGTGCTATGCTTGGAGCGTCTTGCTCTTAGGTTTTATTTTTAGTTTTCTTTAGCTTTTCTTTCTGTTCATCACAAGTTAGATCCCGTCTTACTTTGTGTGGGAGAGAAACACGCTCCACTTTCAAAATCTAGAACACATCATAGGATTCTTCATGCCTATCTTTTTGCTGTTGTGTGTTCTTTATCTTTTCATAGCTACTGCCATGTATAGTTTTATTCTTAGTTTGTCTTTAGCAAGAGCCTTGGCTTTTGTTTAGTTTGTTGCTGGAACTCTCTTCAGTTTTCATGTTTATCTTGTTAAGAGAGTTGGTTGTTGCACTGAGTTGTGTCTTGTCTTGAAAGTAGGTAATTGAGGTTGCTATTTAATTTTAGTAGTAACTTGCAATGGTTTTGAGGTATTGATGTGAGTAATGTTTGAACTTTTGGTGTCAAGAGATCTAGCCTATTAGTGATAGGTGTCGTATTTTGGGCAATCCGTGTGTATTTTCAAAACCTACAAAACTAGTTGAGAACTCTAACTACTAGATGGATCACTAATCTTTGGAGGGATCGAATATTAGAGTACACTCACGTACCATGAGTCGAGGATGCGCAAGGATAACCAAACCCCCATACACTCCTCCTCGGGGTACTTGTCTCTTTGTGAACCTCCTTATTAGATTGAGAGTTACCGATAATAAGTGCATGAGTTCTTCGGACTAATGTAAGTATTGAAAGTTGACACTTCCACCTTCCCATATTTTGCTAGCCTCTCATGTGCCGTGCATTGCCTTCTTCTCACTCCGAGAGTTGGTGTCCACCTTCGCCGCTACATCCAAACCCTTGGCATGATACGCTCTGTCATCATAAACCTCCTTATATCTTTCCTCAAAACAACCACCATACCTACCTATCAAGGCATTTCCATAGCCTTTCCGAGATATATTGCCATGCAACATCCACCTCTTCATGACTTGATCTTC
Organism: Bromus sterilis; assembly: GCA_950022295.1. Classification (NCBI taxonomy): domain Eukaryota; kingdom Viridiplantae; phylum Streptophyta; class Magnoliopsida; order Poales; family Poaceae; genus Bromus; species Bromus sterilis. Next base: position 345,416,299 of record OX465595.1, on the reverse strand, counting down.
ATGTCATACATGTTCCTGCTACACTGGCAGACGCATACATTGCATACATCATGATAGTTACATCTTTATGATTTTGATTACCTTGTAAAGTGTGAAAGATCTCCTTTACCTTTGTCGGGACCCGGGGTTAGCGTATGCAAGTCCAGCTAAGACATAGTCATGTGGAGAGCCGAGAACCGTACCCACTTATCTAAGCAGACAAGGCCAAGCATAGAACGTTCTCGGAAAGCATCGTACGTGAGGGGCATCCCATCCAGGCCGGATGATCAACTGAGATGGGTCCTCCTCGTCCGCACACAAGTCTAATGATATGGGTGATGAACTCCCATATTCAAAGACAAGTCGCCTCAACCATACTATCGACTATCTCATAACTCTTACATAGACTTACTCCAGCCCGATCACTTAGTTGGGGTCTAGGGCGGGCTTGATCATACCACAAAGTGTGCATGAGACAGAGTCTCGAACAATCGCATCGCGATGCCCCAAGCTGCGCACATCTAAGGGCCACTTGGTGTATGAAAGACCGCCAGCCAGATCACAACTAAGGAAAACCCATACAAAGACATGCATGTTATAAACATAAACGCAACACACATGCCTTGTATGAACAGTAGGTATCATTGCAATTCTCTACAAAGTATACATTTTTATTGATAACTCTTATAGAGTGCACACAGATATCACAAACATGTGATCCAACATTACAACAACAAGCGGAAGCAAAGTATGTCTGAGTACAGACAAGTTTAACAAATGGCTTAAGAAGCCTTATTTAAAGACATGCCCTCCACGAGAGAACCAGTCGTCTGACTGGGACTAGACTAGCTTGATATTCAGTCGTCGAGCTCGATGAAGAAGCCACCTTCGGGGTCAGTGGTTTCATCTAAAACATAGATTAAGCAAACGTGAGTACAAAGTCGTACTCAGCAAGACTTACATAGGAGCTATACTACTCATGCACATGTATCAAGGTAAAGGGAGGTGGGGTTTCACTTGCAGAAGTGCCAGCTTTGACTTGGCTAGTCCTGAACTACGAATACCAGACTTGAGGTAAGAAGCCTACACGAGTCCACTAGTTTCTCCAACCAAATACACCACTATGTAGCCTTCCTCGACTTCCCCACGAGAAAGCACGCCATAGCACTTACACTTATCTTGGTGTGTTTTAGAAGTATCCAGTTCAAGTTGTCTAATAATCAAGCTAAGCTCTCCAAGCAGTCCATAACCGCGGACGTGGCTATTCGAATAGTTTTGTTAACCCTGCAGGGGTGTACCGCTACACACACATGATCATCGGTTACCGCCTTTGTACTCGACACCGTTCAAGAAGTGTCGGCGAGGATGCTCACCACAACTGTTACCTCATAGCCGATCTAGTCCAAGAAAGCCGCCTACCTGGGTTGGCTACCACTATCGTGAACCCGACCGGTTTACCGAAGTGGACCCAAGTGATGTGTGCGTGGTGCATAAGCCGGTCTCGGGTGAGCCGTTCTCTCACTTAGCAGTACCAGAACTCCGAACTATTGCGACATCTGGACATCGAAAGGGATGAGTTAATAAGTTGAGAGGGATCACCACACAAGAACTCACCGTGTACTCCTACACAACCTCTCATCGTCCACCTTGTATTAGGGTAGATTCACCAACACTTTTCTACCATCATCAACATGATCACTACCATCCCGACTCACATAACAGTATCATCATGGTATCACTCTAAGCATGCAATAAGCAGTAACAATTGCAGGGGCCACATGATATCAATCAACTCCTACATTTTTTAGGATTGTGGTTTGCTTACTACTGTGAAAAAATGATAGGTCATGCAAAGGAATGGGTTCATCTATGCGGTAGAAACGCAGCATGGTAATCATCGTATACAATGCATAAGCGAGACATGAGAGGGAAGTGGGATTTTATCGACATGATCAATGAGGGTTTGCTTGCCTTGATGACGAGGTTCGGGTTCGGGGTCTTCAACGAAGGGGGCAGCCTCCTGCTCCGGTTCCACCTCTACTCGACAAACAACAAACAAGGTAGCAAAGTAAATACAATGCACAATCACATGATGGAAGGTTGAAACTTGATGTATATGCTTTGATGTGTGAAGCAATTCCATTTAAGTGGAGTATATTGCAAATTGAATTGCAAATTCAAACTCCAATTTGAATTCAACTTTAGCCAAGTTATAAGTGACATTGTTTGATCAAGTTTAAACATTTTGAAATGTGTATGATATTCCTCTGATGTGTGATTGAAATGTAGCATGTTGCCATGGTTCAAGTTGCAAAAACTTTTGAATTGAATTTAATTTAATTCCATTTAAATCAAATAGCAAATGCTACTGATCCCAATTTAAATTCAACTCAAACGAAGTTGAAAGTTGGATATTTTGATAGCTTATTTTCTCCTGGTCATTTTTCATATATTATTTGTCCAATTTGGAGTTAATATGAATTTTCTATGAATTTCCAAAGTTTGGGCTAATTTCTGGATTTTCTAGAATTTCTGTAAATCATTTCTAATTTTCTGGAAATTCATTTACTGCGTCATGCTTGCGCAAGGCTGACGTGGGGGGGGGGGGTCTGACGTGTGGGCCAGGGTTGTCAGCCTCTGGGTTAATTAACCCGTCTGCTTAAATTAACCATTGGCTTAATTAAGCCACTGGGGCCCAGTGTCAGACGACTCCTCGTGGTCGCGCGCTTCACCTCGAGCATCTCAGGGTCATCGGGGGGCACCGGAACGTCGCCGGCGTCAAGACCTAGCGGCGGCCGTGGCTCGGGCTCGAGGCAAAGCTCGCTGCGGTGCTCTACTTTAGCCGGTGATGCACGCAAACGACGCAGAGGAGCATGGCGAAGACGAAGGACATGCGCTCGAGCTCCAAAGCTTCATGGTTGCACGGCGAGGAACATCCCGGCGGCGAGAAGCTCCAGCTTCCATGGCAAAAGATGCTAGGGTGCGAGGGTTGTCCTGTGCGATAGCTAGGGTGAACCAGAAGCTCACCGTGAGTCGAACTGAGGTGGTGGCGTGTTCGGAGGAGCTCCACAGTGGCCGGAATTGAAGACGACGCGCGGCGGCTCCGGCGAGAAGAAAGCTTCGATTGCGGCGGCTCCAGTGGCTCCTAGGTCACCATCTTCGAGCTCTTGGCGTGGACGACGGCGTAGCGCGAGGGGGACACGGTCTTCTGGCTCTTCTCCGGCGTTGGCCACGGGTTCTTGCGACGGTGAGCGGCGGCTGCTCTCGGGGAAGAAGGGGGAAACACGTACGGAGCTCGAGAGGAGGCAGCGATGGGGGAAAATGAGAGAGGGCGATGCGGACGTCTCCTTGGCGCTCTTTGGTGAGCTGGGGAGGCCTGGAACCCTTCGGGCGTCGCGGTGGCATCTACGGCGTCGGCGCCTCGCCACCAAGCTGGTTGGGCGCGCGGGGAGGAAGACGACAGAGGACTTCGGTGGGCTGGGCTGGCCAGGTGGGCTGCGGGGAGCTAGTCGGGCTGGAAGCCAGGTGAGTTTCCCTTTTTCCTTTTCTTCTGTTTTTCTTTTCTGCAATTTTGTTTAGCTTAGCAAATAAATAGCTAGGCATTTTTATAAATGCTCAAATCTTTTATATGGCATTACATGACCAGTAGCTAGTCATATCCAGAGTTTGAACATTTTTGAAATTCAAAATATTTGAATTCAAATTCAAATAGGGGTTTTTGATTAATTCCAAGGCACTGTTTGAATATTTGAAAAATCCATGAGCATGGGGTGGGTCCCACATCACTTGATATGTGAACACACTCATTTATAAGACTTTTAAAAAATCTAACATGAATTTTTGGAGAAGATTTTTATCTGGCCTTTTGAATTAATTCATCTGGGGGGTTCCTTCTCCCATTTTTCTTTTGATTTTGATTTCAAAGATTTCTTTTGAAATTTTAACATGATGCAAGAGACTTGCTAACCCTAGCACATTACCTAACAGAGGGTTCTGACAACTCGCCCCCACTCAACAGAATCTCGTCCCGAGATTCAGAAGTCTACGGGAGGAAGGTGGGGTACTCGGCATTGAGACGGTCTTCTCTTTCCCACGTAGCTTCTCTCTCAGAGTGGTGTGACCATTGCACTTTCATAAACTTAATCTTCTGACGACAAGTGACACACTCTGTAGAATCAAGAATACGAACGGGGTATTCTCGATAAGAAAGGTATCTTGGAGATCAAGCGTTTCATGGTCGACTTCGCGGATGGGGTCCTTGAAGCAACGCCTGAGTTGGGACACATGGAATACATCATGTACTCGGGAAAGGTGCGGGGGTAGTTCAAGTTGGTAGGCAACTTCTCCACGTTTGGCAAGAATGCGGAAAGGTCCGATGTAACGTGGGGCCAACTTGCCTTTGATACCGAAACGTTGGGTTCCCTTCAGAGGAGTAACCCGAAGATAAGCCTTCTCATCTAGATTGTAGCTCTCTTGCCTATGATGACGATCATAGTAGCTTTTCTGATGAGACTGGGCTGCTTTCAATTGATCACGAACAATGCGAACTTGCTCTTCTGCTTCCTTGATCATATCCGGCCCAAAGAATTGTCTTTCACCGGTTTCTGACCAGTTTAGTGGTGTTCGACATCGTCGTCCATATAGGAGTTCAAAAGGAGCCATGTTCAGACTAGATTGAAAACTATTGTTATAAGCAAACTATCTGTGGAGAAACATTTAGCAACTCCGCTAGCAATGTTCTCCTTGATCCGGCGAACATCTCGTGCACGCCTTTGGGCAACTATTATTTGATCCTCAAGAGTTGGTTTCTCCACGAAGGTAGAAAGATAGCCATGAGGAACAATCTCAAGATTGAGCTTGCGAAAGTCCTTATGAAGAAGTGGTTGATACTGTTGTAACATGAGGTTTTTACAATACGACTTACGACTTAGTGCATCAGCCATGACATTGGCTTTGCCTGGGGTGTAAGAAATTCCTACGTCGTAATCTTTTATCAACTCAATCCAGCGTCTTTGCCTGAGATTAAGATCTGGCTGGGTGAAAATGTATTTGATGCTTTGGTGGTCGGAATAGATCTCACAACAATTACCAAGGAGGTAATGTCGCCAAGTTGTTAGGGCATGAACTACGGCAGCGAGTTCAAGGTCATGGGTAGGATAGTTCTCTTCATGTGGCTGCAACTGGCGTGAAGCATAAGCTACCACATGTCGATCTTGCAGAAGTATGCATCCTAACCCTTGCCGTGATGCGTCACAATAGATCTCGAAATCCTTTTTGGTGTCTGGAGGTGCAAGTACGGGTGCAGAAGTCAACCTTCTTTTTAGCTCTTGAAAGCTTTCCTCGCACTTGGGAGTCCATAGGAATTTCTTATCTTTCTCGAGGAGTTCAGTTAGAGGCTTTGCAACTTTAGAAAAGTTCTCGACGAAGCAACGGCAATAGCTGGCTAGGCCAAGAAAACTCCTAACTTGCTTAACCGATTCAGGTGGAGTCCATTCAAGGACGGCCTGAACTCTCTCGGGATTCACAACAATGCCTTTTGCAGAAATCACGTGGCCTATGTAGGTCACTTTTGGTAGCCAAAATTCACACTTGGAGAATTTAGCATACAGGCGATGCTCTCTAAGTTTCATCAATACCAGCCTTAGGTGTTCGGCATGTTTTTCTTCCTTCTTCGAGTAGATGAGAATATCATCAAGATAAACCACAACAAATTTATCTAAGTACTCCATGAAGATCGAATTCATCTTGCGTGAGAAGGTGGCGGGGGCATTGGTTAAACCAAAGGACATGACGGTGTACTCGTAAAGACCATAACGAGTAGTAAAAGCCGTTTTGGGAATGTCCTCATTTCGAATTTTAATTTGATGATAATCCAATCTCAAATCCATCTTGGAGAAGATAGAGGATCCTGCAAGTTGATCATAAAGATCATTGATCCTGGGCAATGGGTACTTGTTCTTTATCGTCGCTAAATTTAGCGGGCGATAGTCTACGCACATCCTTTCTGTTCAATCTTTCTTCGTTACGAACAGAACGGGGCAACCCCATGGCGATGAGCTAGGGCGGATGAAGCCTTTTTCCAACAAAGCTTCCAGTTGGGTTTTAAGCTCAGCTAACTCACGTGGGGCCATTTTGTATGGGCGTCTAGAAATGGGTGCGGTTCCTGGCACAAGATCCACTATAAACTCTACACATCTGTCGGGTGGCATACTCGGCAGCTCTTCAGGAAAGACATCCGGGAAGTCACGAACCACCGGAATATCTTCAAGTTCGGGAAGGGGAAGTACATTCAAAGAATGCACTTGGGTTCTGGTTCTGGGTGAGGTATAGTTGACGGTTTTGCCTGAAGGGTGGGTGAGTTTCACGGATTTGCCTTTGCAATCCAGGTAGGCATTTTGTCTTGATAGCCAATCCATGCCAAGGATGACATCAATGTCTGAAGACTTGAGGGCTATGAGTGAAGCAAGGAATACTAAACCCTCAATTGCAATTTGATTACCATGGCTCACTCTATTAGTTTTCCATCTTGACCCTGGAGTTTGAATAATCATTGGGGTGGACAATTCAACAAAGGATAACTCATGACGAAGTGCATAACTTTCCGACATGAATGAATGAGATGATCCTGGGTCGAAAAGAATGGAAGTAGGAACATAATTGACTGGGAGCGTACCAAGAATGACGTCAGTGGTGTCGTCAGTCTCTTCGGCGGCTATCTGGTTCACACGTCCACGAGTGGCGGGAGGAGCGGGTTTGGCGGTGTAGACCTTCTGGGGTGGCTTGCCACGACCGTTGTTGTTGCCTCCGGCACGGGGTGGAGCATTCTGATTCTGGAGCTGGTTCTGGGGACACTCACGAGAATAGTGGACTGCCTGACCACACTTGTAACAGGCTCCAAAGACAGTGCGTGGAGCTGGGTTGTTTGGTGGAGCTGGGTGGAACTGAGTTGGTGGACGAGGCGCCACATAGGATGGCCTCGGTGGGTTGTTCTGGTGGAACATACTGTTGGGGATCCAGATCTTGCGCTTCTGGGAGCCAGAACTGGATGATCCATCGTCTCTAGGGTGTTTGCGAAAGTCGTTGGGGGTGTTCATGTCCTCTGCCTTGATGGCCTTATTGACAAGGACCTGAAAGGTGGCAAATTCATGTAGGTTGATCTCACGACGGAGTCCGGAATTGAGTCCACGATGGAACCTCTCTTGCTTCTTGGAGTCGGTGGAGACTTCTTCAGTAGCATAACGAGCCAGTCGGTTGAACTCACGACTAAACTCGTCAACGGTCCTTCTGCCTTGGGTGAGGTTGCAGAACTCCTCACGCTTGCGGTCCATAAGACCCTTGGGAATGTGGGGCTCACGGAAGGAAGTGCAGAATTCATCCCAAGATGCGGGTGGTCCAACGGGACGCATGTTCAGGAAGTTCTCCCACCAAGAGCTAGCTGCACCTTCAAGGTGATAGGTGGCATAGCTGACCTTGTCGCCATCTGCAACATGGCCTGCCTGGTGTTTCCTCTCGATGTTGCGAAGCCAGTCATCGGCATCAAGGGGCTCGGTGGAGTAACTGAAAACCGGGGGATGAAGCCGGATGAAGTCGTTCAGGGACACCAACTCGTTGCGCTGCTGAGTGGTGTTGCGAGCAATGACCTCCAGCAGATGGTGAGAGTCTCGGCGGTTCCTCTCAACCTCCATCAGAACCTGAGCCATCGTGGGTGGGGGTGGAAGGTTGCCTTCCTCCTGGTCATTTCCACAACCCTGGTTACGACCAAGCTGGCCACGGGTTCCTTGAGACATCCTGAAGGTGAAAACCAAAGTCAAACAGAGTTGATTGAAGAATCTAATCAAGGTATTGAAGTACTGGAAGGATTACAGAGCAAAGGAAGTAATCATCTTGACAACATGGTGATAAAAGCATACAAGCCATATATTCACAAGCTGTCATACAAACCATACATCATTGTAGTACAAGCACCAAGCTAATACAAACGTGATGAAGATGATACTTCCTTCAGAGGCACTCTGACTTCCTATACATTATTTATCTAAGCCTCTGGAACTTAGAACACCTTGCGTACAATATACTAAGATACTACTACATCCTCACTAAGTAAGACCAGAGGCGGCCTCACTCATCTCCATCTCCATAGTAGTCCTCGTAAAAGTTACCCGCGTATCCCGGTAGCTGAAGGTGACAAATCGGAAAACACGGAGGCCTGTGGACCCTGATATCCATTTGGGCAAGGATGGGGCCTAGGTCCAGCGTAGGGTGGAAGCAAAGGACCACGGGGTGGAAAAATGCCTCCAATCTCGGGCCAAGCAACTCGAGAAGGCATCTGAGTCCTCACTGGGTAGATAGCGTCATACTCGACTGATCCAACACTCATGAAGGGTGCCAGGAGTGTCAGTGCTCGATACAGACGAACACGGGTGGCGTGAAGCTCAAAACGGAGAGCGCGTGCATCACGATCTCGATCACTAGCAAACCTAGCAGTCATCTGAAGCACTGGATCTTCTGCAGAGTGATATGAGTAGAGTCCGGTGTAATATCCCTCTTCTCCTGGAAGTTCAGCAGGGATATAGCGAAACGAGGTCTCTCTCAGCATAGTGTGCTCCTCTCTCAGCAGGGTAATACATGAGTATGCAGCATCCTGCACAGCCATGATCTCTGTCATGCCAATGCCATGTCCAAAGTGGATAGGCTGAGTGAATCCAACGTGGTGCGGGTAGATCCTGACAATGCAGTGCAACTGGGTCTGGTTGAAGTCGTGGAACTTCTCCTCAACGGTGTACTCAGGATACCATCGATATCCCACATAGGACATCATCTCGATCAACGTGGCGGGATGGCCACGCACACCGAGGCACCTGGTCAAACGAACAATCTGCCGAGGGGGAAGATCTGCCATCTGAAACAGAAAGAAGGAGTTTGCAAATGCATCAGATTATGAGATAAACTTGGAATGACTCGGGCAGCATAACGGTTGTAATTGCAAGAAAAGAAAATTTCTTACAACATGGAAAACATCACTTACATAATACGATGTAAGAAATCAGCATTACAACAATGCTAGGAAACCGGACACAACTTTCCTACGGCTATAAGGAAGCAAACAATGAGATGTTCTAATCAGACAGAGGAGAGCCTAGTCCTATCTTCCCGTAGAACAGGATGAGGGTGACTCAGAACTCAGAACGAAGGGGGTAAGGAGAAAAAAGAAGCCTTACGTTGTTCCCTTATATACCCAAAATAACTATATAACTATAGCAAGCTAGACTTGACTTCGGCCAAGGCTACTAGTCCTACAGTCAGTCCTGCTCTGATACCAAGTCTGTTGGGACCCGGGGTTAGCGTATGCAAGTCCAGCTAAGACATAGTCATGTGGAGAGCCGAGAACCGTACCCACTTGTCTAAGCAGACAAGGCCAAGCACAGAACGTTCTCGGAAAGCATCGTACGTGAGGGGCATCCCATCCAGGCCGGATGATCAACTGAGATGGGTCCTCATCGTCCACACACAAGTCTAATGATATAGGTGATGAACTCCCATATTCAAAGACAAGTCGCCTCAACCATACTATCGACTATCTCATAACTCTTACATAGACTTACTCCAGCCCGATCACTTAGTCGAGGTCTAGGGCGGGCTCGATCATACCACAAAGTGTGCACGAGACAGAGTCTCGAACAATCGCATCGCGATGCCCCAAGCTGCGCACATCTAAGGGCCACTTGGTGTATGAAAGACCGCCAGCCAGATCACAACTAAGGTCTCGAAAACCAATACAAAGACATGCATGTTATAAACATACACGCAGCACACATGCCTTGTATGAACAGTAGGTATCATTGCAATTCTCTAGAAAGTATACATTTTTATTGATAACTCTTATAGAGTGAACACAGAGATCACAAACACGTGATTCAACATTACAACAACAAGCGGATGCAAAGTATGTCTGAGTACAGACAAGTTTAACAAATGGCTTAAGAAGCCTTATTTAAACACATGCCCTCCACGAGGGAACCAGTCGTCTGACTGGGACTAGAATAGCTTGATCGTCAGTCGTCGAGCTCGATGAATAAGCCACCTTCGGGGTCAGTGGTTTCATCTAAAACATAGATTAAGCAAACGTGAGTACAAAGTCGTACTCAGCAAGACTTACATAGGAGCTATACTACTGATGCACATGTATCAAGGTAAAGGGAGGTGGGGTTTCACTTGCAGAAGTGCCAGCTTTGACTTGGCTAGTCCTGAACTACGAATACCAGACTTGAGGTAAGAAGCGTACACGAGTCCACTACTTTCTCCAACCAAATACACCACTATGGTGCCTTCCTCGACTTCCCCACGAGAAAGCACGCCATAGCACTCACACTTATCTTGGTGTGTTTTAGAAGTATCCAGTTCAAGTTGTCTAATAATCAAGCTAAGCTCTCCAAGCAGTCCATAACCGCGGACGCGGCTATTCGAATAGTTTTTTTAACCCTGCAGGGGTGTACCGCTACACACACATGATCATCGGTTACCGCCTTTGTACTCGACACCGTTCAAGAAGTGTCGGCAAGGATGCTCACCACAACTGTTACCTCATAGCCGATCTAGTCCAAGAAAGCCGCCTACCTGGGTTGGCTACCACTATCGTGAACCCGGCCGGTTTACCGAAGTGGACCCAAGTGATGTGTGCGTGGTGCATAAGCCGGTCTCGGGTGAGCCGTTCTCTCACTTAGCAGCCAGGCCACAGACCTACCAGAACTCCGAACTATTGCGACATCTGGACATCGAAAGGGATGAGTTAATAAGTTGAGAGGGGTTAGTGAGCCCAATGTGTGGCTGTACTCTTCATCTTGGATCACCACACAAGAACTCGGACTTAGGGCGGTGTTCAACGAGACAACCCACCGTGTACTCCTACATAGCCTCTCATCGTCCACCTTGTATTAGGGTAGATTCACCAACACTTTTCTACCATCATCAACATGATCACTACCATCCCGACTCACATAATAGTATCATCATGGTATCACTCTAAGCATGCAATAAGCAGTAACAATTGCAGGGGCCACATGATATCAATCAACTCCTACATTTGCTAGGATTGTGGTTTGCTTACTACTGTGACAAAATGATAGGCCATGCAAAGGAATGGGTTCATCTATGCGGTAGAAACGCAGCATGGTAATCATCCTATGCAATGCATAAGCGAGACATGAGAGGGAAGTGGGATTTTATCGACATGATCAATAGGGGTTTTCTTGCCTTGCTGACGAGGTTCGGGTTCATGGTCTTCAACGAAGGGGGCAGCCTCCTGCTCCGGTTCCACCTCTACTCGACAAACAACAAACAAGGTAGCAAAGTAAATACAATGCACAATCACATGATGGAAGGTTGAAACTTGATGTATATGCTTTGATGTGTGAAGCAATTCCATTTAAATGGAGTATATTGCAAATTGAATTGCAAATTCAAACTCCAATTTGAATTCAACTTTAGCCAAGTTATATGTGACATTGTTTGATCAAGTTTAAACATTTTGAAATGTGTATGATATGCCTCTGATGTGTGATTGAAATGTAGCATGTTGCCATGGTTCAAGTTGCAAAAACTTTTGAACTGGATTTGATTTAATTCCATTTAAATCAAATAGCAAATGCTACTGATCCCAATTTAAATTCAACTCAAACAAAGTGGAAAGTTTGATATTTTGATAGCTTATTTTCTCCTGATCATTTTTCATATATTATTTGTCCAATTTGGAGTTAATATGAATTTTCTATGAATTTCCAAAGTTTGGGCTAATTTCTGGATTTTCTGGAATTTCTGTAAATCATTTCTAATTTTCTGGAAATTCATTTACTGCATCATGCTTGCGCAAGGCTGACGTCAGGGGGGTCTGACGTGTGGGCCAGGGTTGTCAGCCTCTGGGTTAATTAACCCGGCTGTTTAAATTAACCAGTGGCTTAATTAAGCCACTTGGGCCCAGTGTCAGTGACCTAGGGTCACTTAACCCAGGTGGGGTTAAGCCCCTAATCATGGCCACGTCGGCGGCCTGCCGGCGGCTAAACGCCGGTGGCCACCAGTGCGGCGGCGCTGCACGGGGAGGGTGCTCCCGGCAACCAAACGAAGTGCTGCGACCACCAGACGACTCCTCGTGGTCGCGCGCTTCACCTCGAGCATCTTAGGGTCACCGGGGGGCACCGGAACGTCGCCGGCGTCAAGACCTAGCGGCGGCCGTGGCTCGGGCTCAAGGCAAAGCTCGCTGCGGTGCTCTACTTGAGCCGGTGATGCACGCGAACGACGCAGAGGAGCATGGCGAAGACGAAGGACATGCGCTCGAGCTCCAAAGCTTCATGGTTGCACGGCGAGGAACATCCCGGCGGAGAGAAGCTCCGGCTTCCATGGCAAAAGATGCTAGGGTGCGAGGGTTGGCCTGTGCGATAGCTAGGGTGAACCAGAAGCTCACTGTGAGTCGAACTGAGGTGGTGGCGTGGTCGGAGGAGCTCCACAGTTGCCGGAATTGAAGACGACGCGCCGCTGCTCCGGCGAGAAGAAAGCTTCGATTGCGGCGGCTCCAGTGGCTCCTAGGTCACCATCTTCGAGCTCTTGCCGTGGACGACGGCGTAGAGCGAGGGGGACACGGTCTTCTAACTCTTCTCCGGCGTTGGCCACGGGTTCCTGCGACGGTGAGCGGCGGCTGCTCTCGGGGAAGAAGGGGGAAACACGTACGGAGCTCGAGAGGAGGCGGCGATGGGGGAAAATGAGAGAGGGCGATGCGGACGTCTCCTTGGCGCTCTTTGGTGAGCTGGGGAGGCCTGGAACCCTTCGGGCGTCGCGGCGGCGTCCACGGCGTCGGCGCCTCGCCACCAAGCTGGTTGGGCGCGCGGGGAGGAAGACGACAGAGGACTTCGGTGGGCTGGGCCGGCCAGGTGGGCTGCGGGGAGCTAGTCGGGCTGGAAGCCAGGTGAGTTTCCCTTTTTCCTTTTCTTCTGGTTTTCTTTTCTGCAATTTTGTTTAGCTTAGCAAATAAATAACTAGGCATTTTTATAAATTCTCAAATCTTTTATATGGCATTACATGACCAGTAGCTAGTCATATCCAGAGTTTGAACATTTTTGAAATTCAATATATTTGAATTCAAATTCAAATAGGGGTTTTTGTTTAATTCCAAGGCACTGTTTGAATATTTGAAAAATCCATGAGCATGGGGTGGGTCCCACATCACTTGATATGTGATCACACTCATTTATAAGACTTTTCAAAAATCTAACATGAATTTTGGAGAAGATTTTTATCTGGCCTTTTGAATTATTTCATCTGGGGGGGTTCCTTCTCCCATTTTTCTTTTGATTTTGATTTCAAAGATTTCTTTTGAAATTTTAACATGATGCAAGAGAGTTGCTAACCCTAGCACATTACCTAACAGAGGGTTCTGACAACTCGCCCCCACTCAACAGAATCTCGTCCCGAGATTCAGAAGTCTGCGGGAGGAAGGTGGGGTACTCGGCATTGAGACGGTCTTCTCTTTCCCACGTAGCTTCTCTCTCAGAGTGGTGTGACCATTGCACTTTCAGAAACTTAATCTTCTGACGACAAGTGACACGCTCTGCAGAATCAAGAATACGAATGGGGTATTCTCGATAAGAAAGGTATCTTGGAGATCAAGCGTTTCATGGTCGACTTCGCGGATGGGGTCCTTGAAGCAACGCCTGAGTTGGGACACATGGAATACATCATGTACTCGGGAAAGGTGCGGGGGTAGTTCAAGTTGGTAGGCAACTTCTCCACGTTTGGCAAGAATGCGGAAAGGTCCGATGTAACGTGGGGCCAACTTGCCTTTGATACCGAAACATTGGGTTCCCTTCAGAGGAGTAACCCGAAGATAAGCCTTCTCATCCAGATTGTAGCTCTCTTGTCTATGATGACGATCATAGTAGCTTTTCTGACGAGACTGGGCTGCTTTCAATTGATCACGAACAATGCGAACTTGCTCTTCTGCTTCCTTGATCATATCCGGCCCAAAGAATTGTCTTTCACCGGTTTCTGACCAGTTTAGTGGTGTTCGACATCGTCGTCCATATAGGAGTTCAAAAGGAGCCATGTTTAGACTAGATTGAAAACTATTGTTATAAGAAAATTCGGCGAATGGAAGAGACTTCTCCCAATTCTTTCCGAATGAGATAACACAAGCTCTGAGCATGTCTTCAAGAATTTGGTTAACCCTTTCGACTTGACCGCTAGACTGAGGATGGAAAGCCGTACTAAAGGAGAGATGAGTTCCCATAGCATTCTGAAAGCTTCCCCAAAATCTAGAGGTGAAAAGGCTACCGCGATCAGAATTGATTTCCAAAGGAACACCGTGAAGGGATACAATTCTAGAGACGTACAAGTCCGCTAACTGGCTAGCAGTTATAGACTCGCGAACTGGAAGGAAGTGAGCAACTTTGGAAAGCCTATCTATGACAACGAATATGGCATCGTTTCCTTTCTGGGTTTTTGGAAAGCCGGTGATGAAGTCCATACCGACTTTGTCCCATTTCCACTCGGGAATAGACAAAGGTTGAAGTGTACCAGCAGGTCTTTGATGTTCGGCCTTAATGCGACGACAAACATCACATCCGGCGACAAATCGAGCAATGTCTCTCTTCATCCTAGTCCACCAAAATCTCTGGCGTAGATCTCGGTACATTTTTGTGCTACCGGGATGAATCGAGAGGGGTGTGTCATGGGCTTCTTTGAGGATGAGTTGCCTTAATTCCCTATTCTTAGGTACTACCAAATGATTTCCAAAGAATACCGTTCCCTTGCTATCTGTGGAGAAACATTTAGCAACTCCGCTAGCAATGTTCTCCTTGATCCGGCGAACACCTCGTGCACGCCTTTGGGAAACTATTATTTGATCCTCAAGAGATGGTTTCTCCATGAAGGTAGAAAGATAGCCATGAGGAACAATCTCAAGATTGAGCTTGCGAAAGTCCTTATGAATAAGTGGTTGATACTGTTGTAACATGAGGTTGTTACAATACGACTTACGACTTAGTGCATCAGCCATGACATTGGCTTTGCCTGGGGTGTAAGAAATTCCTACGTCGTAATCTTTTATCAACTCAATCCAGCGTCTTTGCCTGAGATTAAGATCTGGCTGGGTGAAAATTTATTTGATGCTTTGGTGGTCGGAATAGATCTCACAACGATTACCAAGGAGGTAATGTCGCCAAGTTGTTAGGGCATGAACTACGGCAGCGAGTTCAAGGTCATGGGTAGGATAGTTCTCTTCATGTGGCTGCAACTGGCGTGAAGCATAAGCTACCACATGTCGATCTTGCAGAAGTATGCATCCTAACCCTTGCCGTGATGCGTCACAATAGATCTCGAAATCCTTTTTGGTGTCTGGAGGTGCAAGTACGGGTGCAGAAGTCAACCTTCTTTTTAGCTCTTGAAAGCTTTCCTCGCACTTGGGAGTCCATAGGAATTTTTTATCTTTCTTGAGGAGTTCAGTTAGAGGCTTTGCAACTTTAGAAAAGTTCTCGACGAAGCGACGGCAATAGCTGGCTAGGCCAAGAAAACTCCTAACTTGCTTAACCGATTCAGGTGGAGTCCAGTCAAGGACGGCCTGAACTCTCTCGGGATTCACAGCAATGCCTTTTGCAGAAATCACGTGGCCTAAGTAGGTCACTTCTGGTAGCCAAAATTCACACTTGGAGAATTTAGCATACAGGCGATGCTCTCTAAGTTTCATCAATACCAGCCTTAGGTGTTCAGCATGTTCTTCTTCGTTCTTCGAGTAGATGAGAATATAATAAAGATAAACCACAACAAATTTATCTAAGTACTCCATGAAGATCGAATTCATCATGCGTGAGAAGGTGGCGGGGGCATTGGTTAAACGAAAGGACATGACGGTGTACTCGTAAAGACCATAACGAGTAGTAAAAGTCGTTTTGGGAATGTCCTCATTTTGGATTTTGATTTGATGATAACCCAATCTCAAATCCATCTTGGAGAAGATAGAGGATCCTGCAAGTTGATCATAAAGATCATTGATCCTGGGCAATGGGTACTTGTTCTTTATCGTCGCTAAATTTAGCGGGCGATAGTCTACGCACATCCTTTCGGTTCCATCTTTCTTCGTTACGAACAGAACGGGGCAACCCATGGCGATGAGCTAGGGCGGATGAAGCCTTTTTCCAACAAAGCTTCCAGTTGGGTTTTAAGCTCAGCTAACTCACGTGGGGCCATTTTGTATGGGCATCTAGAAATGGGTGCGGTTCCTAGCACAAGATCCACTATAAACTCTACACATCTGTCGGGTGGCATACCCGGCAGCTCTTCAGGAAAGACATCCGGGAAGTCACGAACCACCGGAATATCTTCAAGTTCGGGAAGGGGAAGTACATTCAAAGAATGCACTTGGGTTCTGGTTCTGGGTGAGGTATAGTTGATGGTTTTGCCTGAAGGGTGGGTGAGTTTCACGGATTTGCCTTTGCAATCTAGGTAGGAATTTTGTCTTGATAGCCAATCCATGCCAAGGATGACATCAATGTCTGATGCCTTGAGGGATATGAGTGAAGCAAGGAATACTAAACCCTCAATTGCAATTTGATTACCATGGCTCACTCTATTAGTTTTCCATCTTGACCCTGGAGTTTGAATAATCATTGGGGTGGACAATTCAACAAAGGATAACTCATGACGAAGTGCATAACTTTCCGACATGAATGAATGAGATGCTCCTGGGTCGAAAAGAACGGAAGTAGGAACATAATTGACTGGGAGTGTACCAAGAATGACGTCAGTGGTGTTTTCAGAATCTTCGGCGGCAATCTGGTTCACACGTCCACGAGTGGCGGGAGGAGCGGGTTTGGCGGTGTAGACCTTCTGGGGTGGCTTGCCACGACCGTTGTTGTTGCCTCCGGCACGGGGTGGAGCATTCTGATTCTGGAGCTGGTTCTGGGGACACTCACGAGAATAGTGGCCTGCCTGACCACACTTGTAACAGGCTCCAAAGACAGTGCGTGGAGCTGGGTTGTTTGGTGGAGCTTGGTGGAACTGAGTTGGTGGACGAGGCGCCACATAGGATGGCCTCGGTGGGTTGTTCTGGCGGAACATACTGTTGGGGATCCAGATCTTGCGCTTCTGGGAGCCAGAACTGGATGATCCATCGTCTCTAGGGTGTTTGCGAAAGTCGTTGGGGGTGTTCATGTCCTCTGCCTTGATGGCCTTGTTGACAAGGACCTGAAAGGTGGCAAAGTCATGTAGGTTGAGCTCACGACGGAGTTCGGAATTGAGTCCACAACGGAACCTCTCTTGCTTCTTGGAGTCGGTGGAGACTTCTTCAATAGCATAACGAGCCAGTCGGTTGAACTCACGACTAAACTCGTCAACGGTCCTTCTGCCTTGGGTGAGGTTGCAGAACTCCTCACGCTTGTGGTCCATAAGACCCTTGGGAATGTGGTGCTCACGGAAGGAAGTGCAGAATTCATTCCAAGATGCGGGTGGTCCAACGGGACGCATGTTCAGGAAGTTCTCCCACCAAGAGCTAGCTGCACCTTCAAGGTGATAGGTGGCATAGCTGACCTTGTCGCCATCTGCAACATGGCCTGCCTGGTGTTTCCTCTCGATGTTGTGAAGCCAGTCATCAGCGTCAAGGGGCTCGGTGGAGTAACTGAAAACCGGGGGATGAAGCCGGATGAAGTCGTTCAGGGACACCAACTCGTTGCGCTACTGAGTGGTGTTGCGAGCAATGACCTCCAGCAGATGGTGAGAGTCTCGGCGGTTCCTCTCAACCTCCATCAGAACCTGAGCCATCGTGGGTGGGGGTGGAAGGTTGCCTTCCTCCTGGTCATTTCCACGACCCTGGTTACGACCAAGCTGTCCACGGGTTCCTTGAGACATCCTGAAGGTGAAAACCAAAGTCAAACAGAGTTGATTGAAGAATCTAATCAAGGTATTGAAGTACTGGAAGGATTACAGAGCAAAGGAAGTAATCATCTTGACAACATGGTGATAAAAGCATACAAGCCATATATTCACAAGCTGTCATACAAACCATACATCGTTGTAGTACAAGCACCAAGCTAATACAAACGTGATGAAGATGATACTTCCTTCAGAGGCACTCTGACTTCCTATACATTATTTATCTAAGCCTCTGGAACTTAGAACACCTTGCGTACAATATACTAAGATACTACTACATCCTCACTAAGTAAGACCACAGGCGGCCTCACTCATCTCCATCTCCATAGTAGTCCTCGTAAAAGTTACCCGCATATCCCGGTAGCTGAAGGTGACAATCGGAAAACACGGAGGCCTGTGGACCCTGATATCCATTTGGGCAAGGATGGGGCCTAGGTCCAGCGTAGGGTGGAAGCAAAGGACCACGGGGTGGAAAAATGCCTCCAATCTCGGGCCAAGCAACTCGAGAAGGCATCTGAGTCCTCACTGGGTAGATAGCGTCATACTCGACTGATCCAACACTCACGAAGGGTGCCAGGAGTGTCAGTGCTCGATACAGACGAACACGGGTGGCGTGAAGCTCAAAACGGAGAGCGCGTGCATCACGATCTCGATCACTAGCAAACCTAGCAATCATCTGAAGCACTGGATCTTCTGCAGAGTGATCTGAGTAGAGTCCGGTGTAATATCCCTCTTCTCCTGGAAGTTCGGCAGGGATATAGCGAAACGAGGTCTCTCTCAGCATAGTGTTCTCCTCTCTCAGCAGGGTAATACATGAGTATGCAGCATCCTGCACATCCATGTTCTCTGTCATGCCAATGCCATGTCCAAAGTGGATAGGCTGAGTGACTGCAACGTGGTGCGGGTAGATCCTGACAATGCAGTGGAACTGGGTCTGGTTGAAGTCGTGGAACTGCTCCTCGACGGTGTACTCAGAATACCATCGGTATCCCACATAGGACATCATCTCGATCAACGTGGCGGGATGGCCACGCACACCGAGGCACCTGGTCAAACGAACAATCTGCCGAGCGAGGAGATCTGCCATCTGAAACAGAAAGAAGGAGTTTGCAAATGCATCAGATTATGAGATAAACTTGGAATGACTCGGGCAGCATAACGGTTGTAATTCCAAGAAAAGACAATTTCTTACAACATGGAAAACATCACTTACATAATACGATGTAAGAAATCAGCATTACAACAATGCTAGGAAACCGGACACAACTTTCCTACGGCTATAAGGAAGCAAACAACGAGATGTTCTAATCAGACAGAGGTGAGCCTAGTCCTATCTTCACGTAGAACAGGATGAGGGTGACTCAGAACTCAGAACGAAGGGGGTAAGGAGAAAAAAGAAGCCTTACGTTGTTCCCTTATATACCCAGAGTAACTATATAACTATAGCAAGCTAGACTCGACTTCGGCCAAGGCTACTAGTCCTACAGTCAGTCCTGCTCTGATACCAAGTCTGTCGGGACCCGGGGTTAGCGTATGCAAGTCCAGCTAAGACATAGTCATGTGGAGAGCCGAGAACCGTACCCACTTGTCTAAGCAGACAAGGCCAAGCACAGAACGTTCTCGGAAAGCATCGTACGTGAGGGGCATCCCATCCAGGCCGGATGATCAACTGAGATGGGTCCTCATCGTCCGCACACAAGTCTAATGATATAGGTGATGAACTCCCATATTCAAAGACAAGTCGCCTCAACCATACTATCGACTATCTCATAACTCTTACATAGACTTACTCCAGCCCGATCACTTAGTCGGGGTCTAGGGCGGGCTCGATCATACCACAAAGTGTGCACGAGACAGAGTCTCGAACAATCGCATCGTGGTGCCCCAAGCTGCGCACATTTAAGGGCCACTTGGTGTATGAAAGACCGCCAGCCAGATCACAACTAAGGTCTCGAAAACCCATACAAAGACATGCATGTTATAAACATACACGCAGCACACATGCCTTGTATGAACAGTAGGTATCGTTGCAATTCTCTAGAAAGTATACATTTTTATTGATAACTCTTATAGAGTGCACACAGAGATCACAAACATGTGATTCAACATTACAACAACAAGCGGATGCAAAGTATGTCTGAGTACAGACAAGTTTAACAAATGGCGTAAGAAGCCTTATTTAAACACATGCCCTCCACGAGGGAACCAGTCGTCTGACTGGGACTAGACTAGCTTGATCGTCAGTCGTCAAGCTCGATGAATAAGCCACCTTCGGGGTCAGTGGTTTCATCTAAAACATAGATTAAGCAAACGTGAGTACAAAGTCGTACTCAGAAAGACTTACATAGCAGCTATACTACTCATGCACATGTATCAAGGTAAAGGGAGGTGGGGTTTTACTTGCAGAAGTGCCAGCTTTGACTTGGCTAGTCCTGAACTACGAATACCAGACTTGAGGTAAGAAGCGTACACGAGTCCACTACTTTCTCCAACCAAATACACCACTATGGTGCCTTCCTCGACTTCCCCACGAGAAAGCACGCCATAGCACTCACACTTATCTTGGTGTGTTTTAGAAGTATCCTGTTCAAGTTGTCTAATAATCAAGCTAAGCTCTCCAAGCAGTCCATAACCGCGGACGCGGCTATTCGAATAGTTTTGTTAACCCTGCAGGGGTGTACCGCTACACACACATGATCATCGGTTACCGCCTTTGTACTCGACACCGTTCAAGAAGTGTCGGCGAGGATGCTCACCACAACTGTTACCTCATAGCCGATCTAGTCCAAGAAAGCCGCCTACCTGGGTTGGCTACCACTATCGTGAACCCGGCCGGTTTACCAAAGTGGACCCAAGTGATGTGTGTGTGGTGCATAAGCCGGTCTCGGGTGAGCCGTTCTCTCACTTAGCAGCCAGGTCACAGACCTACCAGAACTCCGAACTATTGCGACATCTGGACATCGAAAGGGATGAGTTAATAAGTTGAGAGGGGTCAGTGAGCCCAATGTGTGGCTGAACTCTTCATCTTGGATCACCACACAAGAACTCGGACTTAGGGCGGTGTTCAACGAGACAAAATGATAGGTCATGCAAAGGAATGGGTTCATCTATCCGGTAGAAACGCAGCATGGTAATCATCCTATACAATGCATAAGCGAGACATGAGAGGGAAGTGGGATTTTATCGACATGATCAATAGGGGTTTGCTTGCCTTGCTGACGAGGTTCGGGTTCATGGTCTTCAACGAAGGGGGCAGCCTCCTGCTCCGGTTCCACTTCTACTCGACAAACAACAAATAAGGTAGCAAAGTAAATACAATGCACAATCACATGATGGAAGGTTGAAACTTGATGTGTATGCTTTGATGTGTGAAGCAATTCCATTTAAATGGAGTATATTGCAAATTGAATTGCAAATTCAAACTCCAATTTGAATTCAACTTTAGCCAAGTTATATGTGACATTGTTTGATCAAGTTTAAACATTTTGAAATGTGTATGATATGCCTCTGATGTGTGATTGAAATGTAGCATGTTGCCATGGTTCAAGTTGCAAAAACTTTTGAATTGAATTTGATTTAATTCCATTTAAATAAAATAGCAAATGCTACTGATCCCAATTTAAATTCAACTCAAACAAAGTTGAAAGTTTGATATTTGGATAGCTTATTTTCTCCTGATCATTTTTCATATATTATTTGTCCAATTTGGAGTTAATATGAATTTTCTATGAATTTCCAAAGTTTGGGCTAATTTCTGGATTTTCTGGAATTTCTGTAAATCATTTCTAATTTTCTGGAAATTCATTTACTGCGTCATGCTTGCGCAAGGCTGACGTCGGGGGGGTCTGACGTGTGGGCCAGGGTTTTCAGCCTCTGGGTTAATTAACCCGGCTGTTTAAATTAACCAGTGGCTTAATTAAGCCACTGGGGCCCAGTGTCAGTGACCTAGGGTCACTTAACCCAGGTGGGGTTAAGCCCCTAATCATGGCCACGTCGGCGGCCTGCCGACGGCTAAACGCCGGTGGCCACCAGTGCGGCGGCGCTGCACGGGGAGGGTGCTCCCGGCCACCAAACGAAGTGCTGCGACCACCAGACGACTCCTCGTGGTCGCGCGCTTCACCTCGAGCATCTTAGGGTCACCGGGGGGCACCGGAACGTCGCCGGCGTCAAGACCTTGCGGCGGCCGTGGCTCGGGCTCGAGGCAAAACTCGCTGCGGTGCTCTACTTGAGCCGGTGATGCACGCGAACGACGCAGAGGAGCATGGCGAAGACGAAGGACATGCGCTCGAGCTCCAAAGCTTCATGGTTGCACGGCGAGGAACATCCCGGCGGAGAGAAGCTCCGACTTCCATGGCAAAAGATGCTAGGGTGCGAGGGTTGGCCTGTGCGATAGCTAGGGTGAACCAGAAGCTCACTGTGAGTCGGGGAAGAAGGGGGAAACACGTACGGAGCTCGAGAGGAGGCGGCGATGGGGGGAAATGAGAGAGGGCGATGCGGACGTCTCCTTGGCGCTCTTTGGTGAGCTGGGGAGGCCTGGAACCCTTCGGGCATCGCGGTGGCGTCCACGGCGTCGGCGCCTCGCCACCAAGCTGGTTGGGCGCGCGGGGAGGAAGACGACAGAGGACTTCGGTGGGCTGGGCCGGCCAGGTGGGCTGCGGGGAGCTAGTCGGGCTGGAAACCAGGTGAGTTTCCCTTTTTCCTTTTCTTCTGTTTTTCTTTTCTGCAATTTTGTTTAGCTTAGCAAATAAATAGCTAGGCATTTTTATAAATGCTCAAATCTTTTATATGGCATTACATGACCAGTAGCTAGTCATATCCAGAGGGTTCTGACAGCCTTCTTGTAAAATAGAGTGTTGCCCTTAAGTGAGGAAAAGATCCCAAAGTGGACACAATAAAAGATCCCAAAGAGGACAATTGAGAGTTAAATAGAAAGAGCCATTGAGGCCACAAAAAATAAAATAAAAATAGAAAAAAGAGAAAAAGAAATAAAAAGAGAGAAAGGGGCAACACTACTATCCTTTTGAGAGATCTACACTAGTACTTGATACGTCCAAAACGTATATATAATTTCTGCTTGCTCCATGCATGTTTTATGTGATATTGCTATGATCTAGATACACTTTCATACACTTTTGATTATATTTGGACTAACCTATTAACTCAGTGCACCCCAGTGCCAGTTCCTGTTTTCTGCTGTTTTTCTATTTCAGTTTTCCCGCATATAAAAAGTGCCAGAAAAATTCTGGAAAATTCAGATAAAAAATTAGCGTGAAGGAAGCTTCGCGAAGAGCCCGAGAGGGGCCAGAGGGGAGCCAGGGGGCCCAGGCGGCCACCCGTCGCGGCTCCACCCCTGGCCGCGCCAGGGGGGCGCCTGGGGCCCCTGGTCCACCTCTGGCTGCCCCCCTTCGCCTATTTATCCCCCGTCATGGAAAAACTCCGAAGACAGAACCCTATTTCGCAAACTCGCCTCTGTTCCGCCGCCGCCGCGCTTCCGAGATCGGGAGCACCAGAAGACCTCTTCCCGGCACCCTGCCGGAGGGAGGATTGACCTCCGGGAGTCTCCTCTCCACCATGGATGCTCCCCGGATGTCTCGTGAGTAGTTTTCCTTGGACCACGGGTCCGTGATCAGTAGCTATGTGATGTTCTCCTCCCCTCTTTGATCTTCATTGTTTAGACCTCGGGAGCTGCCCTACATGATCGAGGCACCTTTGTAATATTTCTGTTGTTGCTATGCTGAGTTTGATGGGATCTGATGGATTATGAGATTATGTTCAGATTGTGATAGAGTAATATATTTGGTTTTTATCTCTTATATTTTTGTTCCTAAGTAATTCTTGCATGTTCTCCGTTGTTGTTTATTGCTTTGGCCAAGTAGTAGGTAGTGACTCCAAGAGGGAACGTTGTGCTAGATTGTGGGTTCATGCCCCCCGATGACACGCTTGAGTGACAGAAGCATGAGTTTAGGGGATGTGATGTTGCCACAAGGGCGAAAACAACGGTGCTTGTAACCGCGGTTACAAGGATTGTTTACTTTACGCAGAGTTCTTTTTAATGCAGTTGTCTGTTGCTTTGGGTTTACACTTTGGGTGGGGCTCGCAACTTAATACCAGCGAGATGTTCTGGATAGATATCTCAAGGTGGATGATTAGTAGTAGATGCAGTTGGATTACGGTCTACTTATTTTGGCGTACTGCCTGTGCTTTTGAGCCTCTTCCTTTCTTTTGTAGCATAATTAGCATTGCGGTGCGTTTATAATCCTGTCAATTTCCCTTCTGTAATTTGTTTACCTCGCATAGCAGTTTTATCGTCTTTTGGGAGAGATACATCACTAGTGAACATCACGTATCCCGGTCCATATCCTTATTACTGTTTCCTCGCTATATTTACTTTACTGCTTTTACTTGCTATCATTATCCCTTGCGTTTTATCCTTTGTGAACAACAAGACCGGAGAGATTGACAACCTCTCTGAACTTCGTTGGGAACAAAGTTATCTGTGTCTGTGTGCAGGTCCACGTCAGTTGCGCCGCTGATACGTCCAAAACGTATCTATAATTTCATCTTGCTCCATGCATGTTTTGTGTGATATTGCTATGATCTAGATACACTTTCATACACTTTTGATCATATTTGGACTAACCTATTAACTCAGTGCACCCCTGTGTTAGTTCCTGTTTTCTGCTGTTTTTCTATTTCAGTTTTCCCCCATATAAAAAGTGCCAGAAAAATTCGGGAAAATTCAGATAAAAAATCAGCGTGGAGGAAGCTTCCAGAAAAGCCCGGGAGGGGCCAGAGGGGGGCCAAGGGGGCGCCTGGGGCCCCTGGCCCACCTCTGGCTTCCCCCCTTCGCCTATTTATCCCCCGTCTCGGGAAAACTCCAGAACAGGAACCCTATTCCGCGAACTCGCCTCTGTTCCGCCGCCGCCGCGCTTCCAAGATCGGGAGCACCAGAAGACCTCTTCCCGGCACCCTGCCGGAGGGAGGATTGACCTCCGGGAGTCTCCTATCCACCATGGATGCTCCCCGGATGTCTCGTGAGTAGTTTTCCTTGGACCATGGGTCCGTGGTCAGTAGCTATGTGATGTTCTCCTCCCCTCTTTGATCTTCATTGTTTAGACCTCGTGAGCTGCCCTACATGATCGAGGCACCTTTGTAATATTTCTGCAATTGCTATGTTGAGTTTGATCGGATCTGATGGATTATGAGATTATGTTCAGATTGTGATAGAGTAATATATTTGGTTTCTATCTTTTATATTTTTGTTCCTAAGTAATTCTTGCATGTTCTCCGTTGTTGTTTATTGCTTTGGCCAAGTAGTAGGTAGTGACTCCAAGAGGGAGCGTTGTGCTAGATTGTGGGTTCATGCCTCCCTGATGACACGCTTGAGTGACAGAAACATGAGTCTAGGGGATGTGATGTTTCCACAAGGGGGAAAACAACGGTGCTTGTGACCGCGGTCACAAGGATTGTTTACTTTACGCAAAGTTCTTTTATTGCAGTTGTCTGTTTCTTTGGGTTTACACTTTGGGTGGGGCTCGCAACTTAATACCAGCGAGATGTTCTGGATAGATATCTCAAGGTGGATGATTAGTAGTAGATGCAGATGGATTTCGGTCTACTTATTTTGGCGTACTGACCGTGCTTTTGAACCTCTTCCTTTCTTTTGTAGCATAGTTAGCATTGCGGTGCGTTCATAATCCTGTCAATTGCCTTTCTGTAATTTGTTTACCTCGCATAGCAGTTTTATCGTCTTTTGGGAGAGAGACATCACTAGCGAACATCACGTATCTCGGTCCATATCCTTATTACTGTTTCCAAGCTATCTTTACTTTTCTGCTTTTACTTGCTATCATTATCACTTGTGTTTTACCCTTTGTGAACAACAAGACCGGAGAGATTGACAACCTCTCTGAACTTCGTTGGGAACAAAGTTATCTGTGTCTGTGTGCAGGTCCACGTCAGTCGCGCCACTGACACCTACTTATCATATCCGGAGTCCTACGGGAGACAAACCTTGGTATCCTCACCGAGGGAAACTCACTGATGCACTGCATCACGCCTTCCACTTGGGGCTCACCAACGAAGGGCGCGAAGCCGCTAAGCAAGAGAATTTCTGGCGCCGTTGCCGGGGACTCCGAGTGCTAAGATAGGGGAGTTGCACACTACCCTTTACCTTTGTTTTTAGTCTTGTTAGTTTATCTTTCAGTTTTTATCTTTGTGTCTTTTATCAAAAATACCAAAAATACCTACCACGCTTGCTGCCACTATGGGTTCCACTGAAAACACCAAGTTGTGTGACTTCACTAGTCACAACAACCAAGACTTTATCTGCACTCCCATTGTCACACCTGCCACTTCAGCTACCTCTTATGAAATTAAATCTGCTTTGCTAAACCTTGTTATGAGAGATCAATTCTCTGGTGCTGGAGATGATGCTGCTTTACACTTGAATAATTTTGTTGAATTATGTGATTTGCAAAAGTATAAAGAAGTAGAAGGTGATGTTGTTAAGATCAAGCTCTTTCCTTTCTCTTTAAGGGGAGATGCTAAAATCTTGTTTCAATCTTTGCCTAGAAATAGCATAGATTCTTGGGATAAGTGCAAAGATTCTTTTATAGGGAAGTACTACCCTCCTGCTAAGATTATCCAATTGAGGAGTAATATTATGAATTTCAAGCAATTGGATAATGAACACGTTGCCCAAGCTTGGGAACGAATGAAATCTCTTGTTAAGAAATGCCCTACACATGGTTTGACTACTTGGATGGTTATCCAGACTTTTTATGCAGGCTTGAACTTTACCTCGCGGAACCTGTTAGATTTTGCCGCGGGAGGAACCTTTATGTCAACTACACTTGATGCTGCCACAAAGCTTCTCGATGAGATGATGACCAATTATTCCCAATGGCACACCGAACGCGCTCCAACAGGTAGGAAGGTAAATTCTGTCGAGGAAATTACCTCCCTCAATGAAAAAGTTGACTTAATTATGTCTCTACTTACCAAGCAACCCTTTATTGATCCTCATGATGTTCCTTTAAATTCTTTGGTTGCTCAAGAACAAGTATATGTGAACTTTATTGCTAGAAACAACTTCAATAATAATGCTTAGAGGGGAAATTTTGCTAGCAATCCTAGACCGTTTCCATCCAATTATGGGAACAACAACACTTACCCTAGCAACAAGAACCCCTCTTCTGAATTAGAAAGCATGCTTAGAGACTTTATCACTACCCAAAAAGTCTTCAACAAAAATGTTGGGGAGAAATTAGCTAAAATAGATAATCTCTCTTTGAAGGTAGAAAGCTTAGCCCTTGATATTGAGATTCTTAAAATTAGAACCTCCCCCCTTGAGGAGAATAAGGCCACTCCTATTAATGCTATCCAGTTACAAATCAATGAAAACATTAGGATGATGGATAAACTCAAAGAAAGATGGGCTAGAGAAAAAGAGGAAGAGGATAGAATTAAGATCCTTCCTACACACCACACAGTTGCCACTATCCAAATTGTTGAGGACACTCAAACTATTAGCACCCAATGCACTCCTAGTCCCGTTGGACCTATTAATAGTGATGCTAATACCTCAACCGTAGATAAAGAAACTCCTATGAACATAGAGGGTTTCAAACAAGTGAGCCTAGATGACACTACTACCACCTTTGATAGTAGTGATATTGATTTTGATAGCTGCACCCTCTCAGAAGTTATTAGCTTACTACACAAAATGTCTAGAGACCCCCACACTAGCACACTTAATCTTGCCTTCACAAAGTATATCACAAATGCTCTTATCAAAGCTAGGGAGGAGAAGCTTAGAGTAGAAGCCTCCATACCTAGGAAGCTAGATGATGGTTGGGATCCTATGATCAAAGTTAAATTAAATAACTTCTCTTGCTATGCTTTATGTGATGTTGGAGCTAGTACCTCTGTTATGCCCAAAAGAATATTTGATATGTTTGATTTGAAACCTTTTGAGCCATGTTCTTTTGGTGTTCGTCTTGTTTATTCTTCCATAAAGAAACCCATGGGGAAGATCGACGATGTTCTTATCATTGTCAATGACAACTATGTTCCCGTTGATTTTATTGTTATGGATATAGAGTGTGAACCTTTATGTCCAATTATTTTGGGACGTCCTTTTCTTCGCACCGTTGGTGCGGTTATTGACATGAAAGAGGGGAATATAAAATTCCAATTCCCATTCAAAAAGGGGATGGAACACTTCCCTAGAAAGAAAATCAAGTTACCTTTTGAGTCCGTTACTCGGGCTAGTTATTCTCTTTCTCTTGATAAAACTTGATTCTTCTTTTTGCATTATGCCTAGCTAATGGCTTTAAAGAAGCGCTTTCGGGAGGCAGCCTGCAACGAATTTAGGTTTTTCTTTTTGATTTTGTTGTGTCTTGATGATTGTTACTACTGTAGAAACATCATTGTATCTTTATTTTTCAACTTTGTGCCAAGTTATAGCCTCTTACGGCAAGGGAAGAAAAAGTTGTGACATGCTGTCCAGAAAACAGATTCTGTCCTCGTGACCAGAAAAATTCCAGAAAACTCCCAGTTCATCTTTTTGAGCTGAAAGTTTTACACAGTATGCTATATACAATTACGAAACTTCCGTATGTTCTGAGTTCTTTTATTTGAGTTGCAGAAGTGCCCCTAAAAAAATCTTTACTATCTTCTGTTCTGTTTTTCACAGATTCTGCCACGTTTTGTCTCTCCTTACTTTTAAAAACCTTAAGCTTGCTTTTTCATTGAAAAAACTTTTTCGCACTCTTGAGAAACAGTAGCTCTTAAAGATTATCTTTATATCCAGTGGAGAAAAAATATTTATTAAGGGTACTAACCTCTCTAATCAGCTTATGATGAGTTATGTATGAAGGGAGTTTTCAAGTGCGCGATGGAAGATGATGAAAAATCCAGGAGTGTCAAGCGCTCAAGATTAGGGATGCCCCCATGCATCCCCAACAAATATTCAAGAAGACTCAAGCGTCTAAGATTTGGTATGCCTCCGTGCATCCCCTTCTCCATCAACAAATCATCAGTTCGTCCTTCGTCTCACTATATTTTTATCACTTCATGTGTTATGTGCTATGCTTGGAGCGTCTCGTTCTTAGGTTTTGTTTTTAGTTTTCTTTAGCTTTGTTTGATGTTCATAACAAGTTAGATCCATTCTTACTTTGTGTGGGAGAGAGACACGCTCCACTTTCAAAATCTAGAACACATCATAGGATTCTTCATGCCTATCTTTTTGTTGTTGTGTGTTCTCTATCTTTTCATAGCTACTGCGATGTTTAGTTTTAGTCTTAGTTTGTCTTTAGCAAGAGCCTTGGCTTTTGTTTAGTTTGTTGCTGGAAATCTTTTTAGTTTCATATTTATCTTGTTAAAGAGAGTTGGTTGTTGCACTGAGTTGTGTCTTGTTTTGAGAAGTAGGTACTTAAGGTTGCTATTTAATTTTAATAGTAGCTTGCAATAGTTTTGAGGTATTGTTGTGAGTAATGTTTGAACTTTTGGTGTCAAGAGCTCTAGCCTATTAGTGATAGGTGTCGTATTTTGGGCAATCCGTGTTTATTTTCAAAACCTACAAAACTAGTTGAGAACTCTAGCTACAAGATGGATCACTCCTCTTCTGAGGAGTCGAATATTAGAGAACACTCACGTACCATGAGTCGAGGATGCGGAAGGATAACCAAACCCCCATACACTCCTCCTCGGGGTACTTGTCTCTTTGTGAACCTCCTCATTAGATTGAGAGTTACCGATAATAAGTGCATGAGTTCTTCGGACTAATGTAAGTATTGAGAGTTGACACTTCCACCTTCCCATATTTTGCTAGCCTTTCCCGTGCCGTGCATTGCCTTCTTCTCACTCCGAGAGTTGGTGTCCACCTTCTCCGGTACATCCAAACCCTTGGCATGATACGCTCTGTCATCATAAGCCTCCCTTTATCTTTCCTCAAAACAGCCACCATACCTACCTATCAAGGCATTTCCATAGCCTTTCCGAGTTACATTGCCATGCAACTTCCACCTCTTCATGACTTGATCTTCATGTCTTACATGTTCCTGCTACACTGGCAGAGGCATACATTGCATACATCATGATAGTTACATCTTCTTTATGATTTTGAGTACCTTGTAAAGTGTGAAAGATCTCCTTTACCTTCTTGTAAAATAGAGTGTTGCCCTTAAGTGAGGAAAAGATCCCGAAGAGGACACATTAAAAGATCCCAAAGAGGACAAATGAGAGTTAAATAGAACGAGCCATTGAGGCCACAAAAAAATAAAAAAAATAAAAAAAATAGAAAAAATAGAAAAATAAATAAAAATAGAGAAAGGGGCAACACTACTATCCTTTTGAGAGATCCACACTAGTACTCCCTTTATATCCTTGTACTCCATAGAGATGATATTTTTACATATATCTTGGAGAGCTTCTTAGCTCGTATGTGCACCCATTGCATGGCAATCCCTACTCCTCACATCATATCAATCATTCTACATCTCTTGCCTATGATTGTCCTCATTGATGCGAGCCTTTCTCATCCTTTTTGTCTTCCTCCTCCACCATATTTCTCTCTTTGTCATCCTAAGTATCAACTTTCGTGCTTACGCTCATCCATTGCATGAGTGCTCAAAATATCGAAAAGGAGTGGATCAAATTGACTTGTACCTGGCTAGTGGTCTGGGGACGAGTCAAGATAAGATTCCAAAGAGGACCAAGTGTGAAATTTAAGTAGATTGAGTTCTCAACACAAAAATACTTTTTCTCGTATTCCCTATCCCCTTTCTTGCACGCAAACACCATTTGGAGACATTTGAGTCACGGACAGCGAGAGCTCTTGCACCCTTTGTTCTTTTGTTACTTGTTTCAATGCTAATATAGACTCTTGCATGTTATGACTAGAATTGAATCTCTAACCTTGCTTGCTTTACTTTTAAAAGTTCTTTTATGGTTGTTAGCATGTCACCACAGAAATTATGCTTGTTATCATTTACCTACTCGAGGTCGAGCAGGAATTAAGCTTGGGGATGTTAATACGTCCAAAACGTATCTATAATTTCTGCTTGCTCCATGCATGTTTTGTGTGATATTGCTATGATCTAGATACACTTTCATACACTTTTGATCATATTTGGACTAACCTATTAACTCAGTGCACCCCAGTGCCAGTTCCTGTTTTCTGCTATTTATCTATTTCAGTTTTCCCCCATATAAAAAGTGCCAGAAAAATTCTGGAAAATTCAGATAAAAAATCAGCGTGGAGGAAGTTTCCAGAAAAGCCCGGGAGGGGCCAGAGGGGGGCCAAGGGGGGGCCAGGCGGCCACCTGGCGCGGCCCCACCCCTAGCCGCGCCAGGGGGGCGCCTGGGGCCCCTGACCCACCTCTGGCTGCCCCCCTTCGCCTATTTATCCCCCGTCACAGGAAAACTCCAAAACATGAACCCTATTCCGCGAACTCGCCTCTGTTCCGCCGCCGCCGCGCTTCCAAGATCGGGAGCACCAGAAGACCTCTTCCCGGCACCCTGCCGGAGGGAGGATTGACCTCCGGGAGTCTCCTCTCAACCATGGATGCTCCCCGGATGTCTCGTGAGTAGTTTTCCTTGGACCATGGGTCCGTGATCAGTAGCTATGTGATGTTCTCCTCCCCTCTTTGATCTTCATTGTTTAGACCTCGTGAGCTGCCCTACATGATCGAGGCACCTTTGTAATATTTCTGCAATTGCTATGTTGAGTTTGATCGGATCTGATGGATTATTAGATTATGTTCAGATTATGATAGAGTAATATATTTGGTTTCTATCTTTTATATTTTTGTTCCTAAGTAATTCTTGCATGTTCTCCGTTGTTGTTTATTGCTTTGGCCAAGTAGTAGGTAGTGCCTCCAAGAGGGAGCGTTGTGCTAGATTGTGGGTTCATGCCTCCATGATGACACGCTTGAGTGACAGAAACATGAGTCTAGGGATGTGTTGTTGCCACAAGGGGGAAAACAACGGTGCTTGTGACCACGGTCACAAGGATTGTTTACTTTACGCAAAGTTCTTTTATTGCAGTTGTCTGTTGCTTGGGGTTTACACTTCGGGTGGGGCTCGCAACTTAATACCAGCGAGATGTTCTGCATAGATATCTCAAGGTGGATGATTAGTAGTAGATGCAGATGGATTTCGGTCTACTTATTTTGGCGTACTTCCCGTGCTTTTGAACCTCTTCCTTTCTTTTGTAGCATAGTTAGCATTGCGGTGCGTTCATAATCCTGTCAATTGCCTTTCTGTAATTTGTTTACCTCGCATAGCAGTTTTATCGTCTTTTGGGAGAGAGACGTCACTAGCGAACATCACGTATCCCGGTCCATATCCTTATTACTGTTTCCAAGCTATCTTTACTTTTCTGCTTTTACTTGCTATCATTATCACTTGTGTTTTACCCTTTGTGAACAACAAGACCGGAGAGATTGACAACCTCTCTGAACTTTGTTGGGAACAAAGTTATCTGTGTCTATGTGCAGGTCCACGTCAGTCACGCCGTCGACACCTACTTATCATATCCGGAGTCCTACGGGAGACAAACCTTGGTATCCTCACCGAGGGAAACTCACTGCTGCACTGCATCACGCCTTCCACTTGGGGCTCACCAACGAAGGGCGCGAAGCCGCTAAGCAGCCGCTGACACCTACTTATCATCTCCGGAGTCCTACTGGAGACAAACCTTGGTATCTTCACCAGGGGAAACTTGCTGCTACGCTACATCTCCACCTTCCACTTGGGGTAACCAACGAAGGGCGAGAAGCCATCAGTACTCCCTCTATATCATTGTACTCCATAGAGATGATCATTATGCATATAGCTATGTGGGGACCTTCACGCTATAGAACTTGGCTTGCATATTCCAATGATGAGCCTCCTCAAACGAGCTCTAGGTCTTCTTGAGCAAGCAATTTAGATGCACCCCCACTAGTTCCCTTGGAGAGCTTTTAGCTCACATGTGCATCCGTTGCATGGCAATCCCTACTCCTCACATCATATCTATCATATGGCCTTCTCTCGCCTATGATTGTCCTCATTGATGTGAGCCTTTCACACCTTTTTGTCTTCATCCTCCACCATATACTCTCTTTGCCATCCTAAATGTTCACTTTCTTGCTTACGCTCATCCATTGCATGATTGCTCAAAATATCGAAAAGGAGTGGATCATTTTGACTTGTACCGGGCTAGTGGTCGTGGGATGATTCAAGATAAGATTCCAAAGAAGACCAAGTGTGAAACTTTAGTAGATTGAGTTCTCAACACAAAAATACTTTTTCATCTTCTATTCCCTATCCCCTTTCTTGCACGCAAACACCATTTGGAGACATTCGAGTCACGGATAGCGAGAGGTCTTGCACCTAATGTTCTTTTGTTACTTGTTTCAATGCTAATATAGACTCTTGCATGTTATGACTTGAATTGAGTCTCTAACCTTGATTGCTTTACTTTTCAAAGTTCTTATATGGTTGCTAGAATGTCACCACAGAAATTATGCTGTTATCATTTACCTACTCGAGGACGAGCAGGAATTAAGCTTGGGGATGTTGATACGTCCAAAACGTATCTATAATTTCTCCTTGCTCCATGCATGTTTTGTGTGATATTGCTATGATCTAGATACACTTTCATACACTTTTGATCATATTTGGACTAACCTATTAACTCAGTGCACCACAGTGCCAGTTCCTGTTTTCTGCTGTTTTTCTATTTCAGTTTTCCCCCATATAAAAAGTGCTCCAAAAATTCGGGAAAAATCAGATAAACAATCAGCGCAGAAGAACCTTCCGGAAGGACCTGAGTGGGACCAGAGGGACAGCACCAGGGGCCCAGGCACCCTGGTG
Source organism: Bromus sterilis (assembly GCA_950022295.1). Lineage (NCBI taxonomy): Eukaryota > Viridiplantae > Streptophyta > Magnoliopsida > Poales > Poaceae > Bromus > Bromus sterilis. The sequence continues at coordinate 345,382,549 of OX465595.1, read as the reverse complement.
GCGCGCCCCAGGGGCTGGTCGCGCCAGGGGGGGCGCCTGGACCCCTGGTGCCCCCCCTGGTGCCCTACTTTGGCTCTATTTATTCTCCCGTCGCGGAAACCCTGATTCCAGACCCCTTTTCTCCGCAAGCAATTCCGATCTCCGACTTCATCGCCGACAAGCTTCGGGGGAACAGAATTCCTGTGCCGGCACCCTGCCGGGACGGGGAAGTTCCCCCGGATTCATCTCCATCAACGTTGCTTCCCTCCTCCATGAAGCGGGAGTAGTTCTCCCTCGGGGCTAAGGTTTCTACCAGTAGCTATGTGTTCTTATCTCTCACACATGATGTGATCTTCGTTGTGATCATAGGCTATGTTAATCTAGGGTGATCCCATGATATTTCCCCTTCCTCTATGTATTGGATTGATGTACTCAATTGAGCTTATCTAGTATAATCCCCGAGACCAAGGTGACAGCGGTCTATTGGACATGGCTTAGAAGAATATTATCATGAGTGATTTCCTCTTTTGTGTGTTGATTGAAGATTGAGAGTCTCTTGGTTCTTGTCTTTGACTATCCTTGAGATATGTTGTGGTGATTGTGGTACTCTCTTTGGATGGCCGCGGTGACATTGGGAAATCCATAGATTGAGAACTACGAACTTTGAGGTGTGCTTTTGTAGCCCTACATAATTCTCGTCCTCTCTTGACCACAAAGGATTGACCTCTGAGTGCATCTTCATTGCATGTTTTATGGGAAATATCATGTGATTAGACTATGTTAATGTTATTGGGAGTTGCCACTAGTGAAAGTATGAAGCCTAGGCCGCGTTTCCACCTTTGCAATACCTTTTGTGCTCACTTTTATCACTTGTTTCCTTGCCGTACTTTTTATTACATATTTATATTACCTTGTTTTGCCACACATATCACCCATATTTTACCATCTCTTCGCCGAACTAGTGCACCTATACAACTCCTAGTTGTATTAGGTGTGTTGGGGACACAAGAGACTTCTTGTATCTTAATTGCAGGGTTGCTTGAGAGAGACCATCTTCAACCTCTACTTCCCTGAGTTCCATAAACCTTAGGTCATCCACTTGAGGGAAATTGCTATTGTCCTACAAACCCCTGCGCTTGGAGGCCCAACATAGTCTACCAGAATAGAAGCGTGCGTAGACATCAAGATATTTCTGGCACCGTTGCCGGGGAGGTAAGCATTGAAGGTATATCTTTAGATCTTGAAATTAAATCTTTTCGTTTCTTGTTTTTATTTTCACTAGTTAGGCCTTATGGAAAACAACAAAAATATTATGAGAGAGCTTTATGAGCTCTACCTTGAGTTGGGAAATGAAGTGTTTGAAGAGAAAATCAAAAAGCCTACGGAGCTTCATTATTTGCAAAACACTCATGTTAGTAGCAATGTTATTAGTATGTCTTCTTTGAATACCTTTGATCCTAATGATATGCAAAGCTATAAGCTTGGGGATGCTACGTTTTATGAAGATGATCTTTTTAGCACCCCAAGTTTTGATGAGGAAATTTATTTTGATGATACTTTGTCTCCTATCTATGTTGATTGTTGTGATGACACTTATGCTATAAAGAATACTATTTTTCAAGTGCATCATGATAAGAATGATTCATGTGATAGCTATTTTGTTGAGTTTGCTCCCACTATTACTAATGAGAAGGATTTTGCTTATGTGGGGAGTAAAAAAAATTCTATGCTTGTGGATCATGATAAGAAAGTTTTATGTGATACTTATATTGTTGAGTTTATTCATGATCCCACTGAAAATTATTATGAGAGGGGGACATATGCTCATAGATATTTCAATAATATAAAATTCCCTCTCTTTATGTTAAAAGTTTTGAAGTTGCACTTGTTTTGCCTTCCTATGCTAATATCTTTATGCTTCAATGAGTTATTCTTATATAAGATCCCTTTGCATAGGAAGCATGTTAGACTTAAATGTGTTTGATATTTGCTTCTTGATGCTCTCTTTTGTTCTTCAACTCTTATTCCTACGAGAGCATCACTAAAATCTTAAGCCTAGCTAATGGCTTTAAAGAAGCGCTTTCTGGAGGCAGCCCGCAACGAATTTAGGATTTCCTTTTTGTTTTTCTTCTGTTTTTAGTGGTCTTGATGATTGTTACTACTGTATAAACATCATTGTATCTTTAATTTTCAAGCTTTGTGCCAATTATAGCCTCATATGACAAGTGAAGTGAAAGTTGTGACATGCTGTCCAGAAAACAGATTCTGTCCTCATGACGGGAAAAATCATAGAAAAATCCCAGTTCATCTTTTTGAGCTGAAATTTTTACACAGTGTTCTCTATACAATCGTGGAACTTTCGTATGTTCTGAGTTTTTTGATTTAAGTTGCAGAAGTACCCCTAAACAATTCTTTACTATCTTCTGTTCTGATTTTCACAGATTCTGCCACGTTTTGTCTCTCCTAACTTTTGCAAACCTTAAGCTTGCTTTTTCTTTGCAAAAACTTTTTGGCAATCTTGAGAAACAGTAGCTGTTCAATAATATCCTTATATCCAGTAGGGAAAAATTATTTATTAAGGGTACTAACCTCTCTAATCAGCTTATGATGAGTTATGTATGAAGGGAGTTTTCAAGTGTGCGATGGAAGATGATGAACGAACATTCGGGAGTGTCAAGCGCTCAAGCTTGGGGATGCCCCCATGCATACCCAACAAATATTCAAGGAGACTCAAGAATCTAAGCTTGGGGATGCCCCCATGCATCCCCTTCTCCATCGACAATCATCAGTTCGTCCTTCGTCTCACTATATTTTTATCACTTCATGCGTTATGTGCTATGCTTGGAGCGTCTCGCTCTTAGGTTTTATTTTTAGTTTTCTTTAGCTTTGCTTGCTGTTCATCGAAAGTTAGATCCCGTCTTACTTTGTCTAGGAGAGAAACACGCTCCACTTTCAAAATCTAGAACACATCATAGGATTCTTCATGCCTATCTTTTTGCTGTTGTGTGTTCTTTATCTTTTCATAGCTACTGCCATGTCTAGTTTTATTCTTAGTTTGTCTTTAGCAAGAGCCTTGGATTTTGTTTAGTTTGTTGCTGGAACTCTCTTTAGTTTTCATGTTTATCTTGGTAAGAGAGTTGGTTGTTGCACGGAGTTGTGTCTTGTCTTGAAAGTAGGTAATTGAGTTTGCTATTTAATTTTAGTAGTAACTTGCAATGGTTTTGAGGTATTGATGTGAGTAATGTTTGAACTTTTGGTGTCAAGAGCTCTATCCTATTAGTGATAGGTGTCGTATTTTGGGCAATCCGTGTATATTTTCAAAACCTACAAAACTAGTTGAGAACTCTAACTACTAGATGGATCACTAATCTTTGGAGGGATCGAATAGTAAAGTACACTCACGTACCATGAGTCGAGGATGCGCAAGGATAACCAAACCCCCATACACTCCTCCTCGGGGTACTTGTCTCTTTGTGAACCTCCTTATTAGATTGAGAGTTACCGATAATAAGTGCATGAGTTCTTCGGACTAATGTAAGTATTGAAAGTTGACACTTCAACCTTCCCATATTTTGCTAGCCTCTCCCGTGCCGTGCATTGCCTTCTTCTCACTCCGAGAGTTGGTGTCCACCTTCGCCGGTACATCCAAACCCTTGGCATGATACGCTCTGTCATCATAAACCTCCATGTATCTTTCCTCAAAACAGCCACCATACCTACCTATCAAGGCATTTCCATAGCCTTTCCGAGATATATTGCCATGCAACATCCACCTCTTCATGACTTGATCTTCATGGCATACATGTTCCTGCTACACTGGCAGACGCATACATTGCATACATCATGATAGTTACATCTTCTTTATGATTTTGAGTACCTTTTAAAGTGTGAAAGATCTCCTTTACCTTCTTGTAAAATAGAGTGTTGCCCTTAAGTGAGGAAAAGATCCCAAAGTGGACACAATAAAAGATCCCAAAGAGGACAATTGAGAGTTAAATAGAAAGAGTCATTGAGGCCACAAAAAATAAAAAAATAGAGAAAAGAGAAAAAGAAATAAAAAGAGAGAAAGGGGCAACACTACTATCCTTTTGAGAGATCCACACTAGTACTCCCTCTATATCTTTGTACTCCATAGAGATGATCATTATGCATATAGCTATGTGGGGACCTTCTCACTATAGAACTTGGCTTGCATATTCCAATGATGAGCCTCCTCAAACGAGCTCTAGATCTTCTTGAGCAAGCAATTTAGATGCACCCCCACTAGTTCGCTTGGGGAGCTTTTAGCTCACATGTGCATCCGTTGCATGGCAATCCCTACTCCTCACATCAAATCTATCATATGGCCTTCTCTCGCCTATGATTGTCCTCATTGATGTGAGACTTTCACACCTTTTTGTCTTCCTCCTCCACCATATTCTCTCTTTGCCATCCTAAATGTCAACTTTCTTGCTTACGCTCATCCATTGCATGAGTGCTCAAAATATCGAAAAGGAGTGGATCATATTGACTTGTACCTGGCTAGTGGTCGTGGGATGAGTCAAGATAAGATTCCAAAGAAGACCAAGTGTGAAACTTTAGTAGATTGAGTTCTCAACACAAAAATACTTTTTCATCTTGTATTCCCTATCCCCTTTCTTGCACGCAAACACCATTTGGAGACATTCGAGTCACGGACAGCGAGAGCTCTTGCACCTATTGTTCTTTTGTTACTTGTTTCAATGCTAATATAGACTCTTGCATGTTATGACTTGAATTGAGTCTCTAACCTTGATTGCTTTACTTTTCAAAGTTCTTATATGGTTGCTAGCATGTCACCACAGAAATTATGTTGTTATCATTTACCTACTCGAGGACGAGCAAGAATTAAGCTTGGGGATGTTGATACGTCCAAAACGTATCTATAATTTCTGCTTGCTCCATGCATGTTTTGTGTGATATTGTTATGATCTAGATACACTTTCATACACTTTTGATCATATTTGGACTAACCTATTAACTCAGTGCACCACAGTGCCAGTTCCTATTTTTTGCTGTTTTTCTATTTCAGTTTTCCCCCATATAAAAAGTGCTCCAAAAATTCGGGAAAAATCAGATAAAATCAGCGCAGAAGAACCTTCCGGAAGGACCTGAGTGGGGCCAGAGGGCCACCACCAGGGGCCCAGGCGCCCCAAGGGCTGGCCGCGCCAGGGGGTCTGCCCTACTTTGGCCCCTATTTATTCTCCCGTCGCTGAAACCCTGATTCCAGACCCCTTTTCTCCAGAAGCAATTCCGATCTCCGCCGCCATCGCCGACAAGCATCGGGGGACCAGAATTCCTGTGCCGGCACCCTGCCGGGACGGGGAAGTGCCCCCGGAATCATCTCCATCAACGTTGCTTCCCTCCTCCATGAAGAGGGAGTAGTCCTCCCTCGGGCTAAGGTTTTTACCAGTAGCTATGTGTTATTCTCTCTCTCCCATGATGTGATCTTCGTTGTGATCATAGGCTATGTTAATCTAGGGTGATCCCATGATATTTCCCCTTCCTCTATGTATTGGATTGATGTACTCAATTGATCTTATCTAGTATAATCCCCGAGACCAAGGTGACAGCGGTCTATTGGACATGGGTTAGAAGAATATTATCATGAGTGATTTCCTATTTTGTGTGTTGATTGAAGATTGAGAGTCTCTTGGTGCTTGTCTTTGACTATCCTTGATATATGTTGTGGTGATTGTGGTACTCTCTTTGGATGGCCGCGGTGACATTGGGAAATCCATAGATTGAGAACTACGAACTTTGAGGTGTGCTTTTGTAGCCCTACATAATTCTCGTCCTCTCTTGACCACAAAGGATTGACCTCCGAGTGCGTCTTCATTGCATGTTTTGTAGGAAATATCATGTGATTAGACTATGTTAATGTTGTTGGGAGTTGCCACTAGTGAAAGTATGAAGCCTAGGCCTCGTTTCCACCTTTGCAATACCGTTTGTGCTCAATTTTATCACTTGTTTCCTTGTTGTACTTTTTATTACATATTTATATTACCTTGTTTTGCCACACCTATCACTCATATTTTACCATCTCTTCGCCGAACTAGTGCACCTATACAACTCCTAGTTGTATTAGGTGTGTTGGGGACACAAGAGACTTCTTGTATCTTAATTGCAGGACTGCTTGAGAGAGACCATCTTCAACCTCTACTTCCCTGAGTTCGATAAACCTTAGGTCATCCACTTGAGAGAAATTGCTGCTGTCCTACAAACCTCTGCGCTTGGAGGCCCAACATAGTCTACAAGAATAGAAGCGTGCGTAGACATCAGCGGCGACGGCTATCCGCAGCGGCCGGAGAAAGTGCTCCACGAGAACGGCGGACTTTGACATGAAATCGAGCACGGTAAGGCAAGGAAGGAAGGGAGAGCTCATATTGGAGCGAGTAGCGGGGGCAGCGGGCTCGAGGGAGCCTCATGTTGGGATACGGGGCAGAAAACACAAATTTTTCATACCTACGACACCCGAACCCAAGATCTATGCTATGGCGATGTAAAGTAACGGAGGGAATCGGTGTTCATACCTTTGAAGACCGAAAGAGGGAAACGTTCTTGCGAACGTGGCTGGCGTAGACTCGGAACTACGACCTCCCTGTCATGTAGAAGACCACCACTGGCGAGGATGACTCCCGGTAAACCTCCAGCGACGAAGTAGCACCACAGGTGTAGTGCCTCGAAGAGATTATAAACGTACGGTACAATCGATGTTCCTCCCGGGCCCCGAACCAGGCGAGCAGCGCAAGAAAGATGGCTACGGATCCCGACTCCAGCAGAACGACGGCCTGCCTTATGGTGGAGAACTCCAATCCAGGTGCAGACTCCAAACAAGGGGAGTCCACTTCCGGGAGGGAGAAGGAGGAAGAAGGAGATATTGGTGTGTTGGAAAAAGGGGGGTCTACCCCTCCTTATATAGGCCAAGGTGGGTGCCATCCTCCTCCCCTCCCCCATGTGGGACTAAACTCCCAAGGGGGGGAGTGCGCCGGCCAAGGGGGTGGTGGGTCCCACCCTTGGCGCCAAGCCCAAGGGGGGAGACCCCCTCCTCCCTTAATGGGCCCCATGGGCCCATTTAGCCTTTTCCCAATTTTTAATATGTTTTAAATATTTAATTCAGATAATTAAATAATAAAATATTATTAAAACAATTAAACTTTATTTTGAACTATTCAAAATGTCCGGAAACCATTCTGTCCTCCTCCGGAACTATTCCGGTGATTCCTCCTATTTCACCGATTGATCCCGTAACTTTCCTATGCATCGATTGCCCTTAAGTGTAACACCCTAACGGTCCGGGAAACAGCAGACATGGTCGAGACTCTTCTCATTGACCAATGACTAGTCAGTTGGACCTGGTTACAATCCTTGACAGCCCCTGCGCTTCCATCGAATGAACTTCGATCGCTTTTGGAAATTGTTAATGATACGACGTAATCCCTTTGTGCCGCGGTACTTTGTTTGTTCGAGGTTTGATCGTCGGTATCCTACATACCGTGTTCACATATCGTTCACAACAAACAACTTCTCTCGTCCATGATCATTGCATCTCTTGTGACCTAGTCACGTCCTTGCAAGGTGTTGATGCAATATCACCGAGTGGGCCCAGAGTACCTGTCCTGTCACAAGGACTAAAAAATCCTGCTCTGATCTATTAACATACTCATCAACCATCTATTTCGGAATACCCAAAGTGCACCGTTATAGCCAGCATATTTCAGTCAGGCGGTGGGATACAAATCAAAGTCACCTCATAGATGACAATTACGTATGATCATTAGGTCTAAGGACTAAGCCATATGTTACAAAGTCATAGCAACGCTGAACTATGTGACTTGATCACATTGCAATACTTTAGGTGGGTGTACGTCCATCACATCATTCCCCTTAACAATATGACCTCATTGTCAATGGACTTAAGTGTCGCCATGATCAGGAAAGCTTGATCAATCAATTTCCCAATGAGATAGTTTACCTGAGTTAAACTACGGACCATGTTTTATACTACACCTGTATTAGTATTTCCAAGTAATACAGTTATAGCACAGTATAAAACGTATTATGAACAAAACGGATATGTGACAAATATCTTTATTAATTTGTCTCTAGGGCACATATCCAACAGTCTCCCACTTGCACTAGAGTACAAATTACACTAGTTTAGATCAGGTATGTATCTAACACCAATGGTCTCTCGGTGTTCTTCAAACTTGCCCTGTGGAAGAGGTTTAGTCATCGGGTCTGCTGCGTTAAGATCCGTATGTATCTTGTGAATTCTAGTGTGTCCATCCCTGACGTAGTCTCGCGTCACATGGAACTTTCGGAGGATGTGCTTGGATGTAGAGTGAGTTCTTGGCTCCTTCGCGTTAGCAATGGCACCCGTGTTGTCGCAGAAGATTCCCACGGGGTCAGTGCAGTTGGGAAAGACACCAAGCTCGATCACGAACTTCTTCAGCCACAGCGCCTCGTTTGACGCTTTGCAAGCGGCAATATACTCCGACTCCATTGTAGATTGGGCGACGACTAACTGTTTGCCGCTCCTCCAGCTAATTGCGCCACCGTTCAACATGAAAAAATATCCTGTCTGGGATTTCGAGTCATCTAGATCTGAGCCGAGGCTTGCGTCAACGTAACCCTTTACGGTGAGCTCCTCATCAACTCCTCCATAAATAAGAAAGAGATCCTTGGTTCTTCTCAAGTACTTAAGGATGTTCTTTACTGCTGTCCAGTGAGCCATTACCGGGTTACTCTGGTAGCGATTAGTCATACTAATGGCCAGCGCTAAATCCGGTCTGGTACATAAAATAGCATACATGAGAGAACCTATGGCTGAGGCATAGGGCTTTGAGGACATCTCTTCCTTCTCTTTTGCTGTGTTTGGGCATTGAGTAACGCTTAATTTGACACCTTTTATAACTGGCAAGAGGCCTCTCTTGGAGTTACCCATACTGAACCTTTTCAATATCTTGTCAATATAAGTGCTCTGACTCACGGCCAACCGTCGATTAGGTCTATCTCTATAGATCTTAATCCCCAATATGTACGCAGCTTCACCTAGGTCCTCCATGGAAAATTGTCCATTCAGATATTCCTTCACTTCCTCTAAGAATTTCTTATCGTTCCCTTTAGTAATATGTCATCTACATATAACACAAGGAATGCTACAGAGCTCCCACTCAGTTTCTTATAGACGCTGAACTCTTCGACGTTTTGGACAAATCCAAAAGCTTTAATGACCTCATCAAATCGAAGATTCCAGCTCCGAGATGCTTGCTTCAACCCATAGATGGACCGTTGAAGCTTGCACACCTTACCAGCGTTCCTTGGATCGACAAACCCCTCTGGTTGCATCATATACAACTCTTCCTCAATGTTGCCATTTAGGAATGCAGTTTTCACATCCATCTGCCATATCTCGTAATCATGATATGCATCTATTGCTAGTAGGATCCGAATAGACTTTATCATCGCTACAGGAGAGAACGTCTCCTCGTAGTCAACTCCTTGAATTTGTCGGAACCCCTTCGCGACAAGTCGAGCTTTGTAGACAGATACGTTTCCGTCTGCGTCAGTCTTTTTCTTGAAAATCCATTTATTCTCGACGGCCTTGCGGTCCTCGGGAATATCCACCAAAGTCCATACTTTATTGGTGTACATGGAGTCTATTTCGGATTTCATGGCTTCAAGCCATTTCTCGGACCCGGGTCCCTCCATTGCTTCGTTGTAACTTGTAGTTTCATCCGACTCATCAGCCGAGATTGCATTCACAAGCTGTCCGTAAAACTCAGTAGGTTGACGGACACTTGATGACCTACGGGGCATAAAAGGTTCCTCTTCATTCTCATCATGATCATCATCAATGTCATGATCGTTATGAATGTCGTTCTGGCCATTCTCCTCAGCTCCCACTGTGGAAGATGGTTCCAGAACAATTTCCGTAGCTGTTTCTTCCAATTGGAGTGATTGGTCAGTCACTTCATCGAGGTCTATTTTCCTCCCACTCAACTCTTTCGCGAGAAACTCCTTCTCAAGAAAGTGTCCCGTCTTGGCAACAAACGTTTTGCTGTCAGACTTGTTCTAGAAGGTGTATCCACAAGTTTCCTTGGGATAGCCCACAAAGATGCACTTATCCGCCTTGGATTCAAGTTTGTCAGGCTGTAGTTTCCTAACATAAGCCTCACAACCCCAAATCTTCAGCTGAGACAACTTAGGTTTGGTGCCATGCCATTCTTCAAATGGTGTTGTATTTACGGATTTGGATGGTGCCCTATTAAGAATATAAGCAGCAGTTTCTAATGCATACCCCCAGAATGACACAGGAAAATCAGTATGAGACATCATCGATCGTATGCTATCCAATAGGGTTCGATTACGTCGCTCAGCCACACCGTTTCTCTGAGGTGTGCCTGCCGTCGTAAGCTGTGGTACTATGCCACAAGACTTCAGATGATTGCCAAACTCGTGACTCAAATACTCGTCACCTCGATCCGATTGAAGGTGCTTGATTTTCTTTCCGACTTGATTTTCGACCTCATTATGAAATTCCTTGAACTTTTCAAAGGTTTCAGACTTGTGCTTCATCAAGTAAATATACCCATATCTACTCAAGTCATCAGTAAAGGTCACAAAGTAACAAATACCATTGCGAGTGGGGACGTTCATGGGTCCACATACATCCGTGTGTATGATCCCCAATAAGTCATCCGCACACTCCATTATCCCATTGAATGGAGTCCTTGTCATTTTTCCCATGAGGCATGGTTCACATGTATCAAGGGATCCAAAATCCAATGACTCAAGAAGTCCATCCTTATGGAGCTTCTCCATGCGCTTTATACCAATATGACCAAGTCGGAAATGCCACATCATCATGTGATCTTCATCATCCTTCAATCTTTTGGCCTCAATATTGTTAATGTGACACACGTCACCGTCGAGATCAAGTACGAATAAACCATGCAACTCCGGTGCGTGAACATAAAACATTTCATCCTTATAAATCGAAAAACCAATTGTATCAGACATAAAAGAATAGCGGTCTCGCTTCAAGCAAGAGCCACTAACGATGTTCACACTCAACGCGGGTACATAGTAGCAATTATTCAGAACTAAAACCAATCCCGAAGGGAGACTAAGATGCTTCATCCCGACCGTCAAGACTTCAATTTGACAGCCATTCCCCACGCGCATCGTCACTTCATCCTTGAGCAAGCGTCTCCTATTCCTTAGTCCCTGAATGGAATTAGAAATATGAGCGACAGATCCTGTATCAAGTATCCAGGATGTGTTCCCGGCGCTTGTCAAGAGAAGATCAACAATATGTATATCAAATATACCTTCGTCTCTCTTGGCGACCTTGCCAGCCTTCTTGTCCTTTAGGTACTTGGGGCAGTTGCGTTTCCAGTGACCTTCACCCTTGCAGTAGAAGCACTCCACTCCGGGTTTAGGCTTGGGTGCCTTGGGAGGAGCGGCAACTGACTTGCCATCCCTCTTGGGGCCACCTCTCTTGGCCTTCTCCCGCCTGCTTGACTTCTTGAAGTCAGTGGTCTTGTTGACCATGAAGACGGCGTGCTCCTTCTTGATCTCAACCTCAGCGCTCTTCAGCATGGCGAACAACTCAGAAGGGGTTTTGGTCATCCCCTGCATGTTGTAGTTCAGCACAAAGCCTTTGTAGCTAGGTGGAGGCGACTGCAACACCCTATCAATAGCAAGTTCATCCGGAATTTGGCATTCCAGAGCATTCAAGCGCTGAACGTAGCCAGACATTTTGACTACGTGCTCACTCACGCTGCCGTGCTCGTCCATCTTTGCTGAGAAGAAGGCTTCAGAATCCTCGTACCGTTCAGCCCTGGCTTGAGGTGCGAAGACCTCCTTGAGGTCGGTGATAATCTCATATGCACCCATCCTCTCAAAGCGTTTCTGCAGCTCAGCCTCCATGGAGTAGAGCATGCCACTCTGGTCAAGGTTGTAATCATCAGTCCTGGAGATATAGACATTCTTCTCGTCCTGACTGGCATCATCTGCTGGTGCGTCACCTAACGCGCCCTCTAGTACGTATGCCATCTTGAGGGGAACGAGGAGAATCCTCAGGGTGCGGAACCAGTTGGTGAAGTTTGTCCCATCTATTTTTAGCTTAGCTTTCTCTAGGAATGATCCTAAGTTGAACGAGGGGCGAGGTGCTGCCATCTACAAGGTTGATTCACAAGGATACATATTTAGACTTTTGTTCATAATGTGGAGTTTCAATTTAATCTCAAAATTCTAGAAAGCTCCCACTTAGATAGACACCTCTCAATTTAACTAAGTGATTACACAATCCCAGCCACCATACCTCCCCGGATCGTCACGACCATCAGTATGGGAACCAGGTAGGCCTCTAAGCCAATCACATCAGGCATGTGACTCGTGCTCGACCTTTCGGTCTCCTGTGTTCCAGGCCCGCATCTACATACGTCAATCTTGCCAATCGAACCTTGATGTTAGCTGTTCAGCAAGGCCATATCTGCCTATGCCAGGCTTGCCGAACCCAACCTCATGCGAACTCCGTTGAATATGTAGGACAACTCCGGTATGTACGGAGCATCAAGCCATATGGGAGAACCTTCCAGGCGGTGCCCACCAAGGGAGAACACAATGTTGGTATTGTGAGAGATGGTCCTGTTTCGTGCTACCGTCGATATATCTAGCATACTAGCATAAAACAGGAAGTAAAACTGTAAATCATACAACCTATGATCCCCCTTCATGCAAAGCAAAGTTAAACGCCTTTCTACTTTAGCTTGTGCAAGTTTTACGTGGCTGCTAGGGGTTTCGAGAGAGAGAACCGTTTCTATCCTGCGAAAAACATGCCACAACATCGTCTCCCATCCGTCTCTATTACACCCCTGTCGGGGCCCTCCGTTGCAAACATCTTCGCATCGCTAATGCAGAGAGACAGACACCCCCCCAGCCACTTTATATGGTACAAGCCATATGTCAAGCGTGGACCCAGTCTCGCGTAAACGCGTAAGGTCGGTCGGGGGCCGCTTCATCAAACATTTCCGCAGCGCTAAATGAGTACACATGGGAGGGTAACGAATGAAGATTCGATGCCAACATCCTAGATGTGTTCTACCCGTACAATACATCTACGCATAGCTAGATATGATACCACTGTTGGGATACGGGGCAGAAAACACAAATTTTTCATACCTACGGCACCCGAACCCAAGATCTATGCTATGGCGATGTAAAGTAACGAAGGGAATCAGTGTTCATACCTTTGAAGACCGAAAGAGGGAAACGTTCTTGCGAACGTGGCTGGCGTAGGCTCGGAACTACGACCTCCCTGCCGTGTAGAAGACCACCACCGGTGAGGATGACTCCCGGTAAACCTCCAGCGACGAAGTAGCACCACAGGTGTAGTGCCTCGAAGAGATTATAAACGTACGGTACAATCGATGTTCCTCCTGGGCCCCGAACCAGGCGAGCAGCGCAAGAAAGACGGCTACGGATCCCTACTCCAGCAGAACGACGGCTTGCCTTATGGTGGAGAACTCCAATCTAGGTGCAGACTCCAAACAAGGGGAGTCCACTTCCGGGAGGGAGAAGGAGGAAGAAGGAGATATTGGTGTGTTGGAAAAAGGGGGGTCTACCCCTCCTTATATAGGCCAAGGGGGGGTGCCATCCTCCTCCCCTCCCCCATGTGGGACTAAACTCCCAAGGGGGGGAGTGCGCCGGCCAAGGGGGGTGGTGGGCCCCACCCTTGGCGCCAAGCCCAAGGGGGGAGACCCCCTCCTCCCTTAATGGGCCCCATGGGCCCATTTAGCCTTTTTCCCATTTTTAATATGTTTTATCTATTTAATTCAGATAATTAAATAACAAAATATTATTAAAACAATTAAACTTTATTTTGAACTATTCAAAATGTCCGGAAACCATTCCGTCCTCCTCCGGAACTATTCCGGTGATTCCTCCTATTTCACCGATTGACCCCGTAATTGTCCTATGCATCGATTGCCCTTAAGTGTAACACCCTAACGGTCCGGGAAATAGCAGACATGGTCGAGACTCTTCTCATTGACCAATGACTAGTCAGTTGGACCTGGTTACAATCCTTGACAGCCCCTGCGCTTACATCGAATGAACTTCGATCGCTTTTGGAAACCGTTAATGATACGACGTAATCCCTTTGTGCTGCGGTACTTTGTTTGTCCGAGGTTTGATCGTCGGTATCCTACATACCGTGTTCACATCTCGTTCACAACAAACAACTTCTCTCGTCCATGATCATTGCATCTCTTGTGACCTAGTCACGTCCTTGCAAGGTGTTGATGCAATATCATCGAGTGGGCCCAGAGTACCTGTCCTGTCACAAGGACTGACAAATCCCGCTCTGATCTATTAACATACTCATCAACCATCTATTTCGGAATACCCAAAGTGCACCGTTATAGCCAGCATATTTCAGTCAGGCGGTGGGATACAAATCAAAGTCTCCTCATAGATGACAATTACGTATGATCATTACGGTCTAAGGACTAAGCCATATGTTACAAAGTCATAGCAACACTGAACTATGTGACTCGATCACATTGTAATACTTTAGGTGGGTGTACGTACATCACATCATTCCCCTTAACGATATGACCTCATTGTCAAAGGACTTAAGTGTCGCCATGATCAGGAAAGCTTGATCAATCAATTGCCCAATGAGATAGTTTACCCGAGTAAAACTACGGACCATGTTTTATACTACACTTGTATTAGTATTTCCAAGTAATACAGTTATAGCACAGTATAAAACGTATTATGAACAAAACGGATATGTGACAAATATCTTTATTAATTTGTCTCTAGGGCACATATCCAACACCTCACAGGCGGCGAATCGAGTCGCGCGGCGGCAACATCCGCAGGCGAGGTCGAGGATGAGGGCGTCGTCGGTGCAGCCTCCCTGTTCAATTTCTTACATGCGCACACGAGGTCGACGACGACGAGCGTGGGGGACTGCCCGGACGGGCGAGGGGGGCTCGTTGGCCGTGGTGGTGCGCGGCGGCGCGGCCACGGTTGTGCCAGGGGTGGCCCGGTCCAGAGCAAAGGGAGCGGCGAGGAGGGGACAAATAGAGGGGGCGGCTAGGGTTTCCAAGCGGGCTCGGGGGTGGCCTCGGGGTACTTGACCCCGCCGGTGGCCGCCGGATGGTTATCACGGCGGCGATGCCGCGGCCTGGCCGGGGGATGGCCGCCACGGCACCCCCCGTGGGATGGACCGGGCAGGCCGGCTAGGTGGGCTGGGTGGAATAGGGGTGGGTTCCTTTGCTTTAATTCTTTTATGTATTGTCTTTACTTTTTGCTTTTCTGTTTTATTAGCTTTTGATTTTTGTAAAGTATGGAACTTGTTCCACAATTGGTATTGCACAATACTAGAGTGCCCCAAAAAGATTGGGACTTTTATAAATTCATTTGTATTTTGTTTTATATAAAAAGGTATTAAATGCCACTGTTTTACTACTGTTGTGAATTGTTTGATTTATTTGGTAGCTCAATAAATTCCCATACCCACATGGACATGGTCCACTGGTTTTTAGGGATTTTACAAAAAATGGTTTCACAATTTTTGGGCAATGTTTTATTCATCACTTATTTTTAATATTCAACAAAAGGCATTTTGGGTTTTGTTTGGATTCAGAGTTTATTAAGGCATGATCAAAGGTGATTAGAGGCTTGGTAATCACAGAGGATTATATTAACAAAAAGTTTTACTGATGCCTGACACTGAGGGTGTTACACCATTGGCGGGTACTGGAGCCGCGACACGTTGTCGTGCTCGATGTACCGCATGACCCACTCGAGGGAGCAGCCCTGCGCGCTCCACCACCGGAGGCGGCCCTCACGGTTGTGTCGTCCAACCACCGACATCAAGCCGTTGGTGGAGGCGACGGCCTGGTTCCGTCGGAGCCTGAAGTAGGTGTCCCACCCCGGCGCGTTGTTCGCCGCGTTCTCCGGGTTGGCCCGTTCTGCCGCCGTCATCTGGGCGCGAGCTGCCTCCACCTCCCGGGCGAAGGCGGCGGAGCCCACCAGAGGGACAGGAGGCACCGGCACGCTGCCGGCGGACAACACCCACCCGTGGGGCGGCCTGGTGTCCGGCGGGCAGGGGTAGTCCGCCTGCGCGAGGAGCAGCGCCTCCATCTGCGACAAGCTGCGGCTACGGAAGCCGTTCCTGGCGAGGTTGTCGTCGGCCATGTCGCCGGAGAAGGCCACGAGTGCGAGAAGGGAGAAGGCGAGAGGCGAGAAGCGAGAAGGGAGGAGGGCCGAGAGTGCGCGGCGAGAGTTCCCCGGCGAACCCCTTTTTATAACGGGGGAAACGCGAACAGGCGGCCTCACCGGGGCGGGACACGCGGCAGCGCGAACGACGGACCGTTGGGTTTCTCGACGCGCCGCATTGATGCTCTGCGCGGCGATTGGACTCGTCACCGGCGCCGCATTGATTCGCTGCGGCGGCGTAAGGTGCGGAGAAGCCGAGGCGAGAGGATGACGACGACGCGTGTTCACACGCCGACAGGTGGGGACGGCGCGAGGCGCGCGCGAAATCGTGCGCGCTTTCCTTTCATCTGGCGACCCCAAGTGACCCCAGCGCGTCGGGTTTGGCTTGGGATCGTCGGACTCAGTTTTGGCCCAATCCGGCGCTATTTGGGCCCTTGGGGGCGCGGCTGGGCGAATTTCCTCCATCCGGCGCGAATAGCGCCGTCTTGGGGGCCTCTTGGGGGCGCGGCTGGAGATGCTCTTATTGGTTGGATCCTGGCGATTGCGTCAGCGTCGCTTCCTTTCTAAAGGCGTTACTATTGAAGAACTTCAATGTTGTATGGAGTCATGCGATGCTTGGTGCGGATATGATTATTGCTATAGTTTGCCGATTGTGAATCTAACCACTTTAATTTTTTTATTTTTTCCGTCACACATAGCTTTGATCTTATATGACTTTGCTAGTTGTCGGCGTTGTGTATGTGTGTATGGATTGTTGGTATTGGTTGTGTGCATCTTAGTTGTGCAGAGACCGGGTGTGTGCTCCTGATGTTTGTATTTCTTGATGCTCCATTTTGAGCTAATAAAATTCACCCTTTATCGAAAAATTGAGTCAAATGACATCCATTTCCCTATAGAAAATGAGATGCATGTCATCTTACTTCCTACTGTTTCTCTATTTCTATGATATTTCTAGCATATGAACCAAAGGAGACAATGCTTGGGTAAACTTTTGTTTTCAACAGGATGAAAACAAACAAACCTTCCTATCACTTTATTGCATTTTTACAAAAAGACATTGTTTGTTACCTTGAAGATCAGACATGGTCTTCACAAACATCGTCCATTGAGGATAGATATCCTCGATAAGGCTAACATATATGGTTCGAGTGGCAAGGCTCGGAATGATCGCGGGAATGACGACAATGAAGGCCAACGACCGAAATCAACCATGACAGAGCCGGGTTAGGCTAAGCGACGACATTGGCTTCCAAGTTGTTTCTTTTGTGGTCTTTGTTATTGTGATAGGTCGGATGCAAAATTGGATCATGCGTAGCAAATTTAGTTGGTTGTCAACTTTTTTGTATCCCAAGAAAATTTAGGTCTGCTGTCGGAGCGCTTTTGTTTGAAAAGGAGAGAGCCAAACTTCAGTTTCTAGTTCTTTGAGATAAAAGAAAAACCGAGGGAAGGTCTCGATGTGAAAGTAAACAAAACGCTTATCATTTATAAATTATACATGAGCGTCGATATGTCCGAGTTGTTAAGGAGACAGACTTGAAATCTGTTGGGCTACGCCCGCGCAGGTTCGATCCCTGCTGTCGACGTTTTTTATTTTTATTTATTTGGCACGATGACCTGGGCCAGGGAAGGCATACAGATACATATGGACCGACAACAGTCGGCAAGCAATCTGCAACGCCTACTCTGAAAAAATACAAACTCTGCAACGTGTTATAGAAGGAAAAAAAAACTCTGTAACACTGAAAAAAGTAGGCCCGTACTAGGCGTCAGCCGGATGAGGCACTCCCAATGCTAGTATCTTAGCACGAAATCATAGGTATTTTGCTTATGTGGCATGGTACTTAAACATCGCTCGACCCATGTAACACCATCGCAACATCGACTTGCAGCACCGGTGACGAACGGTAGCACTACCGTAGAGAGGCAAAAAAAAACCCAACACGGCGGCCTGCCTTGCAACATCGACTCGCAGCACCGAAGATGCTTCGATGGCACGTCGACGCTCTTTGCAACATTGACTACAACGACGGCGACACACGACGCCACTCCCTTAGTGTGGCAACAACCCCGTGACAAGGCGACGTCACTTGTAACATCGACTTGCAGCAAGGGAGATGCTTCGATGGCACAATGATGCTCCTCACAACATTGACTTGTAGCACCGGCACCGCACGGCGGTGCTTCCGTAGCGTGTCGACAACCCTACAACACGGTGATGTACCTTGCAACATCGACTCGCAGCACCGAAGATGCTTCGATGGCACGTCGACACTCTTTGCAACATCGACTGCAACGACGGCGACACACGACGCCACTCCCTTAGTGTGGCAACAACCACGTGACAAGGCGACGTCACTTGCAACATCGACTTGCAGCAAGGGAGATGCTTCGATGGCACGATGATGCTCCTCACAACATTGACTTGTAGCACCGGCGACGCACGGCGATGCTTCCGTAGCGTGTCGACAACCCTACAACACGGTGATGTACCTTGCAACATCGACTCGTAGCACCAGAAACGCTTCAATGGCACGGCGACTCTCTTTGCAACATCGACTGCAACACCGACGACGCACGACACCACTCCCTTAGTGTGGCAACAACCTCGCGGCAAGGCGACGTGACTTTGAACATCGACTGCAACACCGACGACGCACGACACCACTCCCTTAGTGTGGCAATGTGACGCCCCCAAAATCAATCCGTGTACAGTAATCATACACGCAGGGTACACGGCTGAGATTAGGGTGCCACGGTGAGAATATCACAGCACAACTCTAAACACAAAAGGTTAAACCAATATGTTACAATAAAGGGGGGTCACGCGGACCCGAATACATAAGTTATACATGCCATAATATCTAAGTACAGACATAGTTAGTCAAGTTATGCCTTAAGAAGGCTAGCACAAATAACATCAGAGATACAGATCGAAAAGGCAAGGCCTCCTGCCTGGGAGCCTCCGAAACTACTCCTGGTCCTGGTCAGCGAGGGTCTCGACGTAGTAGTATCCGCCTCCGGGGTACTCCAGCTCCTGGGCTCCAACGTCGACTGCAGCGGCCGATCAGACAAAACATAAAAGGGGAAATGAAGCAAAGGTGAGTATCTAGTATACCCGCGAGTCTTACGTCCGCTACTAAGCATTATGCATTGTATCAAATGGAAAGGGGAGGCTATATATAGTGGACTGCAAGATAGAAATCAGAATAAGGATAAGAAGCTAGGCCTATCGAAGACTAGCATCTTCTGACGTTGTCTTGCAGCATGAGGAGAGAAACAGCCAACAGTTCATATAAAGCAATAAAGTAACAATGAAGCAGAAGTTGCTGCAACATTGTATAATATAAGTTGTAATGAGTAATAATAATAATGCCTCCGAGTTCCCCTCCTCGACTTCCCTGCGAGGAAGAAAACCCGGAACCATACAGTTTAATAGTAGTAGTTTGTAGTGGTAAGATCCAGCTTCAGCATAAAGCATCCTGTTACCGTGGACACGGCTATTCGAATAGATTAAACTCCCTGCAGGGGTGCACTACTATTCATCCTGCACGCTCGGATCTCCAGGGTGGCAGAAACCTGGTTAGGGAACGCTCCACCAAAGCTATCCGACACGACGCAGCCCATCCTAGGCTCAACAGAGAGGCCATCCGCCGGACTATATCCTGTGCGCCAAGGGGTCTAGGTCCCTCACCCTTGCACGCTCCTGCACGGTGCGAGTCTGGTCGGTGAAGCAAAAGCAAATCCAAACACACCTGCTGCAGCAAAAAGACAAGACCACTTCCCGGCGATCAGGCCGCAGTACTGCTGACGTCTGAAGAGCTTTCGGACAAACTACGACGCAGGGGAGCCCATAACTCCTTATCCCACGTGAAGGTAGTGCGTACAGACCAACGGGCCTCTCAAGTCATCTGCCGAACCATTTAGCATTTTAATTAACTTGCGTGACAACCGTTATCGCTGCCTCGACTTAACCGACCCGTGGTCAACGACGGCAGCAGGGTGCGGCCATGGAGGCCGTGGCTCACCGGAATGGCGATTACGACAACGGATCGAGGGGGAAAAGCGAGGGGATCGAAGGAGGAGCTCACAGTGAGCACCTGGGCGGTTTCAGGGAGGCTAGGGGAGCTCAGGGCGTGCGAATCGACGACGGCGGCGTGGTGGCCGTGGCGGGAGACGACGAAGATGGCGGCGGCTGTGGAACGGCTCCGGCCAAATTAGCGCGCGAGGGGGGCAGAGTCGAAGGTGCTGAAGCTCCTGGACAACTTGGCGTGGTGAATGGGGGGCTGGTGCCGTGAGGACGACGGCGACGTGCCCACGACGGACGCCCGTCGAGCTCGGGGAGGAAGCAAGAGAGTGGGTAGGGGGATCTGGAACGTGCGGGTTAGGGTTTCAGAGGGAGGGAGGGGCGCGGGGGGTTCTTATCCGCCCGGGGGAGCCGTGGATGAGCTCCACGGAGGGGGGGGGGTCGCCAGTGGCAGTGGGGATGCCTGCCACGCCCTCCCCTGTACGGAGGTTGAAGAAGGGGGGGCGTGGGCTGGGCTGGTGGTTTAGTTGGGTTGGGCCCAAGGGGAGCAGGGGGTATGGGCTTCATTTTTCTTTTATTAATTTTTGTATTTTCTTTTCTGTTAGTATTTTGTTTAGCTAGGTTTTTTTATTTTTTTCAACAGTGAAACTTGCTCCAATAATATTGCAGCACCATACAAAAGTGCCATAAAAAGAATTAGACTTTTATAAACTCTTTTGCATTTTTGTTTTATTAAAAAGGCATTAAATCCCACTGGATTGGCTACTGTTTGAATTGTTGGATTTATTTTATTTCTTAATAAAACCCCAAAACCATATGGATGTGATCCACTGATTTTTAGGCATTTTACAAAATTGCTTTCACAGTTTTTTTGAACAATGTTTTATTTCCACTTATTTTTAATAATCATCAAAAGGCTCTTTGAGTTTGAGTTGATTCAAGGTGATCAAAGCATGATCAACATTATTGATTAGCAACATTAATCTTCATTATCAAAAGTGTTACTGTTCCATAACACTGAGGGTGTTACAAATCTCCCCCACTACAAGAATTCTCGTCCAGAGAATCTAAGCGGTAGAGGGGAAAAGATCGGGGTATTCCTCACGAAGACGATCTTCGCGTTCCCAAGTTGCTTCATCTTCAGAATGATTCGACCACTGAACTTTGAGGAACTTGGTTGTCTTGTTGCGGGTCTTGCGGAACAATTTCAAGGTTCAACTTGCGGAGCTCTTCATACAGAAGTGGCTGCTCTATCTGGACTTCAAGTTCAGAACAGTAGGCTTTGCGGCTTAAGGCATCGGCCACCACATTAGCTTTGCCCGGGGTGTAAGAAATTCCCATGTTGTAGTCGGCTATTGTCTCGAGCCATCTCTGCTAGCGGAGATTCAGGTCTGGTTGGGTGAATAGGTACTTGAGGCTTTGGTGGTCAGTGTAGATCTCGCAACGGTTACCGACGAGGTAATGTCGCCACAGCTTCAATGCATAAATTACCGCTGCCAATTCGAGATCATGAGTTGGATAGTTTTCTTCGTGAGCACGCAACTGACGAGAGCCATAAGCAATCAATTTGCGCTCTTGCATTAGGACACAGCCTAATCCTTGACGAGACGCGTCGCAATAAATCACGAAGTCCTTCTGAGTATCAGGCGGAGCAAGCACTGGGGGAGAAGTCAGCTTGTCCTTCAGAGCTTGAAAACTTTCTTGACATTTATCAGTCCACTCAAACTTGACACCTTTGTGAAGCAGATTAGTTAGAGGCTTGGCAATCTTGGACAAATTCTCAACAAAACGGCGGCAATAGCTGGCGAGGCCGAGGAAACTTCTGACTTGCTTGACAGTCCTGGGCGGAGTCCAGTCAAGAATAGCCTGAATACGTTCGGGGTTGACGGCAACGCCATCCTTGGAAATCACATGACCAAGGTAAGTTATTTCAGGAAGCCAGAACTCACACTTTGAGTACTTAGCATACAGTTTGTGTTCTCGAAGCTTTTCCAGTATAAGACGAAGATGTTCAGCATGTTCTGCATCGGTCTTGGAGTAAATCAATATATCATCCAGATAAACCACGACAAACTTGTCGAGGTATTCCATGAATATATAGTTCATCAATCTGGAGAAGGTGGTTGGTGCATTCGTCAAGCCAAAGGACATGACAGGATACTCGTATGAACCATAGCGAGTAATGAATGCGGTCTTCGGGATGTCCTCATCACGGACCCGGATCTGATGGTAACCCAACCTTAAGTTGAGTTTTGAAAACACCGTGGATCTAGCAAGTTGATCATAAAGATCATTTATCCGAGGGAGGGGGTACTTGTTCTGTATCGTGGCCTGGTTGATAGGTCGGTAATCTTGGACCAAACGGTTCGTGCCATCACTCTTCTTGACAAAGAGCGAAGGTGCTCCCAAGCAGAGGAACTAGGACGAATGAAGCCTTTCTCGAGGGCCGTGTCGATCTCCTTCTTCAATTCAAGGAGGTGGTGAGGTGGCATCTTATATGGGCGCTTGGCAATAGGGACGGTGCCGGGCTTCAAGTCGATGACGAATTCAACTTCTCTGATCGGGGGTATCCCCGGCAGTTCTTCTGGGAACACGTCGGTAAAATCACAAAAGATTGGGACTTTCTCAATCCCTTCGAGAGGTGAGACATTCAAGGCATTCAGAGCATATATACGAGCTTTGGCATTCATCGACACAATGGCAGTATGACTCAAAATCGTGCCAGAAGGATGAAAAAGTTGGATGACCTTGGTGCCACAATAAAGTGCGGCATCGTGGGTTTTCAGCCAATCCATGCCAAGGATAAGGTCGATGGTGGAGGTTTTCAGAATGTGTGGAGAAACCATGAACTCAAATCCTTCGATCTCGACAGTGAGGTTAGGGGCAACCATGTCAACACGACACTGGGTACAGGGAGTCCGGACTATTAAGGGGGTACGCATCTTTTCGTGGTATATGCCATGCTTAGATTCAAATGATCCAGACATGAATGAATGTGATGCTCCTGTATCAAATAAAACAGTAGCAGGTATTGAGTTAACGAGGAGAGTACCCATCACTGTAGCGGGTTGTGCCTGAGCTGCTTCAACATCAATGTTGTAAGCATGACCACGATCATGAGGATTTGACCCAGTATTATAGTTGAGGGTCCCATTGTTTCCACGACCATTTCCGCGGCCAGCAGGGTGAACTACCAGTTGATTCTGTCGCTGAGGGAAGTGTCTGGAAATATGGCCTGCTGACGGCACTTGAAACACAGGCCATCTTGAGGACGGAGGGGTGCAGTCTCGGTCTTCGGCTGTCTCGGCGGGGGCGGAGGCAGACGGGGGGAAACATACGACGGCCTTGCTGCAGGGGTAGTTAGACGAAACACACTGTGTGGAATCCAAACGCGTTGCTTCTGTGTTGTGCCCGAAGATGAGCCAGCATCACAGGGGCACTTCGGCGAACCACCGAACTTAAGCTGAGCGGTCTCAAGAGTGATAGTCTGGTTCACCATGGTGGCGAAGTCGGGGAAGATGTGCAAAGCCAGTGCAAGATGGATGTCGGGACCCGGAATATGCATATGTAATTCCAGTCACGATACAATCACATGGAGAGCCGAGAACCGTACCCACTTGTCTAAGCAGACAAGGCCAAGCACAGAACGTTCTCGGTAAGCATCGAACGTGAGGGACATCCCATTCAGGCCGAATGATCAACTGAGATGGGTCCTCAACGTCCGCTCACAAGTCTAAATGCTTATGGGTGGTGAATCCCATATTCATAGACAAGTCGCCTCAACCATGTTATCGATTGAATCCTAACTCTTACATAGACTTACTCCAGCCCGATCACTTAGTCGGGGTCTAGGGCGGGCTCGATCATACAACAAAGTGTGCACGTGACAGAGTCACGAGCAATCGCATCGCGATGCCCCAAGCTGCGCACATCTAAGGGCCACTTGGTGTATAAACGACCGCCATCCAGATCACAACTAAGGTCTCGAAAACCCATACTAAGACATGCATGTTATAAACATACACGCAACACACATGCCTAGTATGAATAGCAGGTATCATCAGATAACTCTACTAAGTACTCTTTATTGATATACACATAGAGCATACAAAGATCACATGTCTGTGATCAACATTACATCATACAACGGAAGCAAATTAGGTCTGAGTACAGATAAGTTTAAAAAATGGCTTAGAGAAGCCTTGTAAACATACATGCCCTTCCACGAGGGACCAGACTGCTGTCTGGGACTATGCTAACTTAGTCAACGTCGAGCTTCAGGTCGGTGACTCCATCGGGGTTCGGGTTCTCATCTAAAACATAGAATAAGCAAACGTGATTACAAAGTCGTACTCAGCAAGACTTACATCAGATCTATACTACTCATGCTCAAGTATCAAGGTAAAGGGAGGTGGGGTTCAACATGCAGAAGTGCCAGCTTTGACTTGGCTAGTCCTGAACTACGAATACCAGACTTGAGGTAAGAAGCGTACACGAGTCCACTATATGTCTCCAACCAATACATCACTATGGTTACTTCCTCGACTTCCCCACGAGGAGCACACCATAGCACTCACACTTATCTTGCGAGTTTTATAAGTATCCATTCAAGTTGTCTAATAATCAGGTACAGGTTCCAAGTAGTCCTTAACCGCGGACGCGGCTATTCAAATAGTTTTGTTAACCTTGCAAGGGTGTAAACTACACACACATGACCATCGGTTACCGCCTTTTGCTCGCCACCGTTCAAGAGGTGATAGCGAGGATGTTCACCACGACACTTCG
Organism: Bromus sterilis; assembly: GCA_950022295.1. NCBI lineage: Eukaryota > Viridiplantae > Streptophyta > Magnoliopsida > Poales > Poaceae > Bromus > Bromus sterilis. Next base: position 345,357,501 of record OX465595.1, on the reverse strand, counting down.
CTCACAACCGGTCTATTCCAGGAGTCGACTATCTGAGTTGCTACCGCTCGAGAGTCCGGCCGGTTCAACGATACGGACTCAGACAATGTAGGTGACCGAGACGCCACCTTTAGCAGATGGTTTTCCTGCCTCACAGGTGCACCCACATATCTAGGATGATGCAATCATTCCTTCATTCTTTTTCTATGCAGATGTCAAATGGAAAACCCGAACTAATGTGACTCCTGGACGTCGACACGGATCAAGGTACTAGGCCGAGAGGGGTCAGTGAGCCCAATGTGTGGTTGTACTCTTTGTCTTGGATTACCATACAAGAACTCGGTGCTTAAGGCGGTGTTCAACGAGACAACCCACTGTGTACTCCTACACAGCCTCTCATCGTTCACCTTGTATTAGGGTGGATTCACCAACACAGTTTCACTTTCATCAACACCATGTTCACCATCATCCCGACTCACATCAAAAGCAACCGCATTGTACCACTAAGCATGCAATAAGCAGTAACAGTTGCAGGGGGCACATGATATCAAACAACTCCTATGTCAGCTAGGATTGTGGTTTGCTTACTACTGTGACAAGATGATGGGTCATGCATCGGATATGGGTTCAACTATGCGGTAGAATCGATACAAGATGATCTCCAAAACATGCATAAGTGAGACTGAGAGGGAATTGGGATTTTATAGACATGATCAATGGGGTTTGCTTGCCTTGCTGACGATACACTGGGTTTAACGGTGGTCTTCTTCTTCGGGGGTGATCACCGTCTCGGAAAAGCTGGTACCGGAAACAATCATCAACAAGGGGGGACAACTTCGGAAGTTAAATGCACAAGCACATGATATTTTTGTGACATGAAGTAAAGGGTACTGATTTGTGGCAAATTCAATTTAATTGAAGTATATTGCATTTGGAAAGCAAATTCAAACTTAAAATTTGAATTCAAATTAAGCCATATGCACATTTGCTACTGTTGCCCCATTTTAAAATGGTCAAACATAAAAACTAATTGCATATTATTAACCCTTGTATTTTTTTGATAATTTTTCATATATTATATGTTTAATTTGGAGTTAATATGAATTTTCTATGAATTATTAAAGTTTGGCTAATTTTCTGGATTTTCTGTAATTCTTAAATCCATTTCTAAATTTCTGGAATTGATTTATTACATCAGCATGATGCAATCATGACATCAGCAGGGGACTGACAGGTGGGTCCACCCTGTCAGTGACCCACTTTTAAAATTGTGTTTAGATTTAATTTAAACAGAGGATTAGGGGGGGGCTGGCCCACTTGTCATAGACCCCGGGGGGATTAGCAAGGTGATTAAGGCCCTAATGGCCGGGGCTGCCGGCGGCTCAACGCCGGCGTCACTGGACGCGGCGGCGCCCGCACGGAACGGCGGAGCAGGGCTCCATTTGGCCAACGAACGGCACCAGGCGACTCCTTGTGCTCGCCCGCGTCGATTGGTGTAGGAGGGGGTCGCCTGCGCTGCCGGAGACTACGCCGGCGACGACATGCGCGCGGCGGCCGAAGACAAGCTCGACGGTTGTGAGGTTTCTAGGCACGGGAGAGGCTGGGGATAGGGGGGAAAAGATGGGGAGCTCACCCCGGAGTCAATGGCGCTGAAGGCTACAGCGGGGATGGCTCGAGGACGAGGTATTTCTTGGCGAGCTCTCGCGGCTCCGGCGAGGCGATGTTGAAGAAATCGGCGGCTCCAGTGTCTCCGGGCTCGCGATTTTTGGCTCGGGGACGAAGACGAGTGCGCTGCGCGTGCTGGACAAGGTGGAAGGAGCTGAGGAGCTCGTCGGCCACGTGCTTTCCACGGCGGCGCTCCGGTGGGCTCACTGTCGGCGGCGAAAAATCGCAAAGCAGAGAAGGGGGAATGGAGGTGGAGGAGGGGGGAAAGGAATGGGGGCGTGCAGGGCGTTGCGTGGCGTCCTGGGGGAGAAAGGGAGGGCCTGGAAGCTCCTCGGTGGCCTGCGCGGCGGTGAGCACGCCACCGAGCTGCTTCGGGCGCCGGGGAGGAAGACGATACCGGGGGCATGTGGGATGGGCCAGGGAAGTTGAGTTGGGCCCAAGGCCTGTGGGGTGGGCTGGGGTTTTTCTTTTATATTTTTGTTTCTGTTTTCCTTTTCTGCCTTTTGTTTTGCTCTGGTAAAGATACCAAAACATTTTATAAAAATGCCCAAATACTTTTATAAACCCTAGGTGACCAGTAGCTAGTCACCCCTAGGTTTTGAGCATTTTTGAAATTCAAACAATTTGAATTTCAAATCAAATAGGGTTTTTATTTTAATTCCAAGGCACTCATAATATATTTGAAAAATCAGTGAGCCTGGAGTGGGACCCAATCCACTTTAAATGTGATCTCACTTATTTCTAGGACTTTTCAAAAATATCACAGTGATTTTTGGAGCAACTTTTTATCTGGCCATTTGATTTAATTTCTCAGGGCTTTTCTTTTCCCCATTTTTGAATTTCTTTTGAATTTTTTTTGCGTGATGCAAAGACACAAGCAACCCTAGCACTTACCCTAGTTGGGGTTTTGACAACTCGCCCCCACTCAAAAGAATCTCGTCCCAAGATTCAGAAGTTGTAACAGCCCACATGTAATAAGTTGCTATCACCATATTTTTTTACTCTCTCTGTTGGACTTGTAACTTGACATGGTGGAAGTTTACATCTTTTCATGTGGTGATTTAATTGCCATTGAGGTTGGAGTCAGTTTTGTTTGGTTTCTGTTGAATGCAAAGTAGTTCAAGAAGGGTGCTGTTGGATTTTTCATTGCCACATGCTAACTTCACTTGACACCAAACTTGACCTAGCCATTTCTTTTCACATGGCAAGAGTTTTAAAACTCTCAAGGAATTTTTGCCACCAACAAAAACAGTAGCCCTAGTTCAAAGTGTTTTGAATTCAAAAACAGGGTCACATTTTTGTTGTTGCCAAAATGGGTCAAACCACTTTTGAAAAATCCAGAAAAATGCAAGGATTAAGAATTTCAAACTCATGGAATTTTGAACCTTTTATTTTTCTCTCAAAAACTCTTCAAAGTCCTTTTCTATTTAATTTTTAAATAGAAAAAGTACTGTTTTGCTTGTGGAGATTTTTCCCTGCATGCGAAAATGGTCAAACCAATTTTGGATGATCACATATCTTTTTAGGGGATTTATAAAAATATTTGAAATATTTTTACTTCTCTCCTATATTTTCTTTTCCTTTTCTTTTGCCTGCTGCCCAATTCTTTTTCTCCAGCAGGCTTCTTTCTCTTTCTCCTTCCTCCAGTGCAGCCCAGCCCAACTTCTCTCAGCCCGCAGCCCAACTGGACAGCTTTCCAGCGAAGCGGTACGCGGGGTCTTATCCCAGCCGTTGGATCTAGATCGGACGCGCCGTGGTCGTCGTCTTTCCACGGTGGCGAGGTCCCCCCGGAGCTCCCTCTCACAGCGCCGGAGCGCATCGACGTCGACGCCGTCGACGTGGCCAGGGGGCCTCCCCCTATAAGAAGAGAGCACCAGAAGCCCCCTCGCGAACCCTAGCTCCCGTTCCCCCCTCCAATTTTCCGCCGCCGCCACCGGGTTCGTCTCCAAGACCTCCCCTGTTCCGCCGGAGCCGAGCGCAATTCGCCGCCGTGCAGCCTTGTTCTTGGGCTAGCGCTCGTCTGCAGTCATCCTATGCGTAACCTGCTTCGTTTCCGTGTCCAGGTCGGGGCAGGAAGCAGCGAGGCGTCTCCTCCACAGAAGCAAGCCGCCGCGGAACCCCTTCGTCCCCGGCGACATCCAGAGACAACCTCTTCCTCTACGGTTGGGCTGGGACGCGCGATGCGACCCACAAGGTGAGATGATGCTCACGCCTTCACCCGTAGCTCCGCGTATCTCTCCGTTCACGGTAGCAGTAGCAGTCCGCCGCCTAGCGTCGTCGCCGGAGACCAAATCGAGCACGCCGTGCCATGGCATGCTTCGGGTGCACTCCCGCGTACTCCTAGGTCGTCCAGAGCGCGCATATGGCCTCAAGGAACCACCTTGTCGAGTGTAGCAGAGTTTGGTCGCCGTCTCTGAATCTGTCTGTCGCCGCGCCGCCTAGAATTCAGAAGAAGATGGCCACCGCTCCGGTGAAGTTCAGGCCGTGGCAAGGGTACCCACGAGTCCGTGGTGATGCCCTCTAGATCCTCGAAGTCACACCATGGCCAGGGGCAGCGCGAGCTCCACGCCAACATCGAGCAGAGCTGCTGACTTTGGATCTGTCAGGCTGCAGTTCAGGCCGCCGCGGAGGTGCTGTTCCGGTGAGGTTGCGAGCAGTGGAGCTGGAGATAGAAGCCGTAGCGCACACCACCGTGTAGGGCTAGGTGCCCTCTAGGGTTCGTCTCATGTGGTGGCAGCCGGAGCTCGCCCGTGCACGATGCGGGGCTCACCGCCGTTGAGCGTCACGCCAGGTTCAGAAGTCTGCAGGTGTTCAGGGTTCAGAGAAGCGGGGAGACTGAACCTTAACTAAACTGCGTGCAGTATATGTTCAGAAAACGATTCGCAGCTCAGTGGCAGCGAGCAGTGGAGCGAGCAGCACGTCCAGGGTTCGAGTCCCGCTCGACCCCCCCTTTTTTTGTTTCTGGATTTAAAATGGGTGGCTGACATGCGGACCCCGCGGGTCAGTGAGCCACCCGAGTGGGCTGAGCCCAAGTGCGGGCCAGAGAGCTCTCGTGGGCCGGTTTCGCCGAATCCAGCCCATGGAGCTAATCCAGTCCTTTTTTTTTCTTTTAATTTCTTTTTTTTTCTTTATTTCTTTTCTGGTTAAATTCAAATTTGAATTTGATTCCAAATTCAAATCTGATTTTGGACCAGTTTTCAAACAGGGGCATCCCTTATATCAAATTAGGGTAGTTTGAGCTACTGAATACAGTAGTGATACTCATTTTGCATCTGACCCCTTCTAATTATTGGAGTTGTGTCACTTTGCAAATAAACCCCCCCTGATGCTTTTATTAAATTTGGAATTGGTCCACCTTACAAATTACCCATGTCATATATGAATTTTGGGTAGTTTTGCACAAGGAGTTGCATGGTGGTAATGTTTTCTTCATTTGAACCTTTGCTAACATTCATGAGGTGCAATTTTGCACTCAGCCCCCTGAACTTCAGTTGAATTTGCAACTGCTTCTGCAAATTCAAATGGAGGCATATTATATGTGTTTTGGGGTACTTTTCTGCAAGGAATTCAGTAGAGATGTTTCCTTGTTGTGTTGAGCATTTTCTTTTCGACAAGGTGTGAACACCTGGTCCAGAAGCTTCAGATCTGTCTGTCTACTACATCTCAGCTTCAGTGCATCTGAGGTGTTGTTCATCTGATCTTGTCAAGGCAGTCCCTTGCCATCATTTCTTCAGGTCAACCCTAACATATTCATCTGCTGTGTGGCTGACCTTCAACAGTTGTTGCACCTTCTCCAGTGTCAATTTCACCGACACTACTCCGTCTCCGGAATCATTGTTTTACTTTCATGTTATTTAAATTCTTGCAATGCTTGTTGTTCATGCCATGCTATCATGCTATTTACACCTAAGTTAAGGCTCAGACCAAAGCCATTACAACGTAAATAAATTGCATATGGAAGTGATGACTTGTCGTCATCACCTTCATTTAAACTTGCCTAGACAGGGTCATATCATGTAAATAAAACTTGGTCATGCCATCCTTTGTTTGCGTTACTTCAGTTGCTTACTTGTGTGCCTCTTCCTGCCGGTACCTTACGTTAGCACCTGAGACCGCCGAGGAGACTTACGTGAAGCTGTCCGACACCGAGCCCGAGGGTACCGTGAGTGCTGCTACGACTACCTTACCAGGCAAGGGGGAGATCTGTGTCATTACTTTATAACTTTCTGCTCATGCCTAGCTGTAAATCTAGAACGTTATTGTTTGGTCCTATCCACATTATGTGCCATGTTTAAACCCATACAGCCATGATCCCCACATCCCAGCAAACCATTGTTCTGCTAAGTTACCGCTGTTCAGCCATTGCTTAGTATGGATAGAAAACTTGCTGCTTATCCTATTTTTTTTTATGGTTGGGATATCATGCTATAAAAGAAGTTGGTTGATGTTTATTATTGTTAAATTATGTTAATTTATATTCGACGAAAGGTGGAAGGCTGGGCTATCCCCGTCTGGTGTTTTGTTCCATTTGAGTCACCTAGGACCCGAGTTCCGGGTATTGTGTTTCTTGGCGAGCGTGCCTAATCGTGTGTGGGGTTTTATGGGGCCCCCTTGTCTTACCTACCTAGCTTCGTACATTCTAGTGGTGGCCCGAGCTGATTTACATTTGCAACGTGTGTGTGCTGGTTGGATCCCCAGTTGTTTCCAAACCAAACCAGGGCCAGGGGGACATAGTTCCTCGGCTGGCCCAAATAGACCGGCTGAGGACCCGGTCTCATAAGAGAACTAACCGGTAATCCAAACCTGGAGTCATACGGTAGAGTCCGATTCGAGAGCGTGGCCAGCTTTTGAGTTGGGTGTCGACTCACCGGGGGCCACCCGGATATGTGCGTTGTTAGCTAGAGGGACTCTGACGTCCCGGAGTTTCAGGCGATTACCTAGCCAAGTGGAAACCGGGCGTACATGCGACGTCTATAATAGACAGTTGGTACACCCCTGCAGGGTAAATCTTTTCGAAAAGCCGTGTCCGCGGTTATGGACTACTTGAGACCTACTCCTTGTTCATAGAATAACATCAATGAAATTCATGCTATAGAACTTGACAAACCGTGTGTGTGCCTTGCTTGTCTTTCTTCGTCCAGGGGGGACCGAGAGAGAAACGAGGTTGTGTTATGTTTGCGTAAGTAGGTGGATAGCTGACTTACGACACGTTGTCACCGTAAATTCTTGGATCTCATCTATATTCTGATAGAACGTGTAGCCACCATATATGCTAGTACGGCTGCAAACTGTCTTTATCTTTACCGTACCTATAGCGTTAGTTATTCCGTAATGATATGTTCTCACCCCCGTTTACCTTTCCGCTTTTACCGCTTTGCCTGATCGGCCGCTGCAGTGGACTACTACCTCGACCCCAGTACTGGGCGATACTTCGTGGAGGTGCCCCCGGAGTATGACGACGAGTACGACTACTCCGACCAGTAGGATTCTTAGTTGGGTTCAGACGTTCCCGTGGGTGGATTATGAGGAGCCCTCTCTAGGGCAATTTGTATCTTGACCGTACCCGGTCCGACTTGCTTCCGCTTGGTGTACTGATATGTATTCATGAGATGTGATGTATTTCGGACAGTGGCGTTGTATGCCCTGCCCTATTATCTCTATATATGTATTTCTTCTCTTATAGAGTTATGTTTTATACCTGTTGTCGAGAATCCGACAGCGACATGAGTGCGAGTGTCGTGCGTCGGTGGCGTTTGATGCGCTTCTAACTCCGACCGGACGCGAAAGCGACTAGTTAGAGTTAGTACCGCATCAGGGGCCTTACAACTTGGTATCAGAGCAGGACTGACTGTAGGACCCTTTACTGGCCGAAGTTGAGTCTAGAAACTATTTTGGTAGTTATATAGGAAAAAAAAAATTCGGAGAGTAAGACCTCTTTCTGTTTTCTCCTTATCCCACCCTCCCACCCCTTTTTCCGTGAGGAAGTGAAACAATGTTTTGTCTCTGCAACTTATCCCCTTTCAAAAATGTAGGATCTCGTTTACGTGAGACTCCGATTCCTCTATAATGTTTTGCTAGCGACGAGATGTGTTGGCGTCTTTGAGACCACTGAGCCGCCACTTGGGGTTGACTGCTCTACCTCGCTTACGGCGTACCCCAGGTGAACCGTCCATACAGGATTGGCGGGCATCCTATGGTAATATGGATGTGGTGTCTTTCCCCTATGGACGACCGTGATGGCGGGCCGCTCAGGGCAGATGTCTCATCGTGCAGGTTTCCAACCGCTCGTATATATATTGTTGTGTGCTCGCTAGCACATTATTATATTGGATTCGGATGTTCTTGGTTTGGGAATTCCAGTAGCACCTAGTTATCGACTTTCCGGGTTAACCTTGGTGGAATTTCAGCCTTCGGCTTTCTCATACCTCATGAGGAAGTTTTGTTGTCAATTTTGCTTTAACTCTGGTTACTTCAATGATTCGTTCATGTTCTCATAAGTGTTCCTGTATACAGGATGCCAAGAGCGAACATGCCGCCGCCAGAGAACCCTATCCTTGGGGAGGCTGTAGCTGCAGTGGCTCAGGGCACAGCTGCGATCCTTCAGATGCTGCAGAACCAGGGTGCTCAGAGGAATGATCGTCCACAGCACACCACACTGCAGCAGTTTCTTGCGATCAGCCCTCCCAGGTTCTCCGAGGCTCGAGACCCGCTGGAGGCGGATGACTGGATTGCAGAGATCAAGAAGCACTTCAAGGCCAACTCCGTCAGACCCGTCGACTACGTCACCTTCGCCTCCTTCCAGCTTCAGGGTGCCGCAGGCAGTTGGTTCTCGACGTACAAGGAGAACAAAGGAGAGACAGGGATCACATGGGATGATTTCGTCAAGGATTTCAGAGCTGCTCATATCCCCAGTGGACTGATCGAGAGGAAGCGCGAGGAGTTCTTAGCTCTGAGGCAGGGGGACAGGTCTGTGCAGGAGTATAACCTGGCCTTCGTCAGGCTTGCCAGGTACGCTACAGAGGAGGTCTCGTCAGAGGCCAAGCGCATTGCCAGGTTCCGCGGTGGTCTTGCCCCGGACATCAAGTATGCGCTCACCTTGTCCACGCCGAGCCTGTTCTCAGAGTTTGTCGACCAGGCCATCAGAGAGGAGTCAGCTGAGGCAGAACGTTCCGCAGAGAAGAGGAAGCAGAGGGAGCACAGTTCAGCACTGATGATTCACAAGAAGGCCAAGTCCTGGGTGGCAGAGCCACAGCCTCAGCCGCAGCGTCATCAGTTCCAGCAGAGGGGGGCAGTTGTCCGCACTTTTGCCCGCCCTCCCGTCCCAGTGCAGCACGGACCTCGCTCTATTCCACCACACGCGAGGCCGCCTGCTCCACAGGGCCAGCCCAGGCCAGAGATCACGTGCTTCAAGTGTGGCAAGCCGGGCCACAAGTCTCCGCAGTGCACCGACCCTCGTTACGCCAGGCTGCCTCCGCCCCCACCTCGCTCAACACCGAGCAACGCGATGGTGCGGGCCCAGCCACGAGCAGTCAGGGTGAACAACGTGACCGTCGCAGAGGCCCAACAGTCGTCCGAGATTGTGCTTGGTAGGTTGCTTGTATGTTCAGTTCCAGCGTCAGTGTTGTTTGATTCCGGAGCATCCCACTCCTTCATATCTCAGTCTTTTGCTTCAGCCAGTGACCTCCAGTCCGAGTTGCTTTTTCCGCCACTTGCAGTCCACACTCCGGGTTCCAGGTGTAGTTCCTCAGTTTTTGTTCCAGATGTTGAGATCAGTATTCAGGGTGATATCTTTTCGGCCTCCCTGATTGTCTTGCCCCGTTCAGACATTGATGTCATCTTGGGCATGGATTGGCTTGTCAAGTACAAGGCCAAGATTGATTGTCCGTCCAAGACCGTGTTGCTGACGCACGATTCAGGCGCAGAGATTTGGTACACTTGTGGCTCGACAGCAGGATCAGCACAGTTGTACGCTCTGAACGCGGGAGTTGCTCCACTGATCGAGGAGGTCAGAGTTGTTCGAGAGTTCGCAGATGTCTTTCCAGAGGAGTTGCCAGGTATTCCACCCGTGCGTGCTATTGAGTTCGTGATCGAGCTAGAACCTGGTACACAGCCGATATCTCGGCAGCCTTACAAGATGTGTCCGGAAGAGCTGATTGAGTTGAAAGAGCAGTTGGTGAAGCTTGAGAAGGATGGGCTCATTCGTCCGAGCACTTCTCCTTGGGGTGCCCCGTGTCTTTTTGTGAAGAAGAAAGATGGTACTAGTCGGTTGGTTCAAGACTACCGTGGTATCAACAAGAAGACGATCAAAAACAAATACCCTTTGCCCAACATCAATGACTTGTTTGAGCAGTTGCATGGAGCAAAGGTGTTTTCAAAGCTTGATCTAAAGATGGGGTACCACCAGATTCGTGTCCGTGAGGAGGACATTCCTAAGACAGCCTTCCGCACTCGATATGGCCTGTACGAATTTACGGTCATGACTTTTGGCTTTTCAAATGCACCTCCAACGTTCATGAGGGCCATGAACTATCTCTTCCAAGAGTGGCTAGACGTGTTCGTACTCCTCTACCTCGACGACATCCTTGTCTTTTCCAAGTCAGAGGCTGAGCATGAGGAGCATCTCAGGTTGGTGTTGCAGAAGTTGAGAGATCACCAGTTTTATGCCAAGTTCTCCAAGTGTGAATTCTGGATGAGCAAGGTCAACTTTCTTGGCCATGTCATTTCCTCAAAGGGCATTGCTGTTGACCCAGACAGAGTCCGGACGATTCAAGATTGGACTCCACCGAGGAATGTCAAGCAGTTGAGGAGCTTTCTCGGACTTGCCAGCTATTGCAGGAAGTTTGTCGAGAATTTCTCCAAGATAGCAAAGCCAATGACCGAGCTGTTGTGCAAGGGCAAGAAGTACGTTTGGTCGCAGGCTTGCCAGGCAGCTTTTGATGAGTTGAAGATAAGGCTGACCACAGCTCCGATCCTTACGCCACCAGATGAGTCACAGCCGTTTCAGGTGTTCTGTGATGCCTCGTTGAATGGCCTTGGTGGAGTATTGATGCAGGGGAAGAATATTGTGGCGTACACCTCCAGACAGTTGAAGCAGGCTGAGAGGAACTATCCGACCCACGATCTTGAGCTGGCTGCAGTGATTCATGCGTTGGTTACTTGGCGACACCTCCTCCTTGGGAGGAAGGTTGATGTGTTCACTGATCACAAAAGCTTAAAGTACTTGTTCACGCAGCCTAACCTGAACTTGAGGCAAAGAAGGTGGCTCGAGACTATTACTGAGTACTCTGTGGATATTCAGTATACGCCTGGCAAGGCGAATGTCATAGCTGATGCGTTGAGCCGCAAGGGTGATTGCAACAATGTCCAGGTGCAGAAGATACACCCCGATTTGTGTGAGGCCTTTCGAAGGCTCAATCTTGAGCTAGTTCCAGCAGGCTATCTAGCCAACCTAGTGGTAGAGCCCACTATCCGCGAGAAGATTCGTGAGGCTCAGTCTGGTAGCTTGATGATTCAGAAAGTCAAGCACGGTGTTGCCGCCTCAGTTCCGAAGTACGGTTGCTTTTCAGTGCATAATGACGGCACCGTGATGTTCGAGGAGAGAGTTGTTGTTCCCAAGGAAGGAGGCCTCAGAGAGATCATTTTGAAAGAAGCCCATGACTCAAAGCTGTCTATCCACCCTGGTAGCACCAAGATGTATCAGGACCTCAAGCAGAGCTTTTGGTGGACTCGTATGAAGCGGGATGTTGCCCGTTTTGTGTCCCAGTGTGATGTGTGCAGGAGAGTGAAGGCACAGCACCAGAAGCCTGCAGGGCTACTTCAGCCAATTGAAATTCCAGAGTGGAAATGGGATCACATCGAGATGGATTTCATCACGGGTTTTCCTTTGTCGCAGAAGAAGAACAATGCCATCTTTGTTGTCATCGACAATCTCTCCAAAGTTGCCCACTTCTTTCCAGTGAAGGACTCCATTTCAGCAGCTCAGTTGGCGGATTTGTATACCGCACGAGTTGTATCCTTGCATGGCATCCCCAAGAAGATCAGTTCTGATCGAGGCAGTCTTTTCACCTCCAAGTTCTGGCAGGCTTTCCAAAAGGCCATTGGTACAACAGTGTTGTTCAGTACCGCTTATCACCCTCAGACCAGTGGGCAGGTTGAGCGTGTGAATCAAATTCTTGAGGACATGTTGAGGGCATGTGTCATCTCTTTTGGCATGAAGTGGGAAGAATGCTTGCCATATGCTGAGTTCTCGTACAACAACAGCTATCAAGCAAGTCTGCAGGCAGCACCGTTTGAAGTGTTGTATGGTCGCAAATGCAGGACACCTTTGAACTGGTCCGAGACAGGCGAGAGGCAGCTGTTCGGTCCAGATGTGATCCAAGAGGCTGAGGACACAGTGAAGATTGTCCGAGAGAACCTAAAGGCAGCACAGTCTAGGCAGAAGGCCTATTATGACAAGAAGCACCGTGGTGTTGACTTCAAAGTTGGTGACTTCGCATACCTCAAAGTGTCTCCACTTCGAGGCACTCACCGCTTTGGGATCAAAGGCAAGTTGGCTCCCAGATTCATTGGTCCGTTCCGCATTCTCGAGACTAGGGGACCTCTTGCGTTCCGCCTCGAGCTCCCAGACAGTTTAGCTATGGTGCATGATGTGTTTCACCTATCTCAATTGAAGAAGTGTTTCAAGCAGCCAGAGCAGGCAGTGGACTTGGGCGAGATCCAGCTCAGTGCGGATCTTTCTTACTCAGAGCGTCCAGTTCGTGTTCTTGACTCGTCAGAGCGCAAGACTCGTAACAAGACCGTCAAGTTCCTCAAGGTGCAGTGGGCACATCACTCAGAGAAGGAAGCAACGTGGGAGCGTGAAGATCATCTCCGTTCCGAGTATCCCGAGCTTTTCTTGCTTAGATCTCGGGACGAGATCCTGTGTTAGTGGGGGAGAGCTGTAACAGCCCACATGTAATAAGTTGCTATCACCATATTTTTTTACTCTCTCTGTTGGACTTGTAACTTGACATGGTGGAAGTTTACATCTTTTCATGTGGTGATTTAATTGCCATTGAGGTTGGAGTCAGTTTTGTTTGGTTTCTGTTGAATGCAAAGTAGTTCAAGAAGGGTGCTGTTGGATTTTTCATTGCCACATGCTAACTTCACTTGACACCAAACTTGACCTAGCCATTTCTTTTCACATGGCAAGAGTTTTAAAACTCTCAAGGCATTTTTGCCACCAACAAAAACAGTAGCCCTAGTTCAAAGTGTTTTGAATTCAAAAACAGGGTCACATTTTTGTTGTTGCCAAAATGGGTCAAACCACTTTTGAAAAATCCAGAAAAATGCAAGGATTAAGAATTTCAAACTCATGGAATTTTGAACCTTTTATTTTTCTCTCAAAAACTCTTCAAAGTCCTTTTCTATTTAATTTTTAAATAGAAAAAGTACTGTTTTGCTTGTGGAGATTTTTCCCTGCATGCAAAAATGGTCAAACCAATTTTGGATGATCACATATCTTTTTAGGGGATTTATAAAAATATTTGAAATATTTTTACTTCTCTCCTATATTTTCTTTTCCTTTTCTTTTGCCTGCTGCCCAATTCTTTTTCTCCAGCAGGCTTCTTTCTCTTTCTCCTTCCTCCAGTGCAGCCCAGCCCAACTTCTCTCAGCCCGCAGCCCAACTGGACAGCTTTCCAGCGAAGCGGTACGCGGGGTCTTATCCCAGCCGTTGGATCTAGATCGGACGCGCCGTGGTCGTCGTCTTTCCATGGTGGCGAGGTCCCCCCGGAGCTCCCTCTCACAGCGCCGGAGCGCATCGACGTCGACGCCGTCGACGTGGCCAGGGGGCCTCCCCCTATAAGAAGAGAGCACCAGAAGCCCCCTCGCGAACCCTAGCTCCCGTTCCCCCCTCCAATTTTCCGCCGCCGCCACCGGGTTCGTCTCCAAGACCTCCCCTGTTCCGCCGGAGCCGAGCGCAATTCGCCGCCGTGCAGCCTTGTTCTTGGGCTAGCGCTCGTCTGCAGTCATCCTATGCGTAACCTGCTTCGTTTCCGTGTCCAGGTCGGGGCAGGAAGCAGCGAGGGGTCTCCTCCACAGAAGCAAGCCGCCGCGGAACCCCTTCGTCCCCGGCGACATCCAGAGACAACCTCTTCCTCTACGGTTGGGCTGGGACGCGCGATGCGACCCACAAGGTGAGATGATGCTCACGCCTTCACCCGTAGCTCCGCGTATCTCTCCGTTCACGGTAGCAGTAGCAGTCCGCCGCCTAGCGTCGTCGCCGGAGACCAAATCGAGCACGCCGTGCCATGGCATGCTTCGGGTGCACTCCCGCGTACTCCTAGGTCGTCCAGAGCGCGCATATGGCCTCAAGGAACCACCTTGTCGAGTGTAGCAGAGTTTGGTCGCCGTCTCTGAATCTGTCTGTCGCCGCGCCGCCTAGAATTCAGAAGAAGATGGCCACCGCTCCGGTGAAGTTCAGGCCGTGGCAAGGGTACCCACGAGTCTGTGGTGATGCCCTCTAGATCCTCGAAGTCACACCATGGCCAGGGGCAGCGCGAGCTCCACGCCAACATCGAGCAGAGCTGCTGACTTTGGATCTGTCAGGCTGCAGTTCAGGCCGCCGCGGAGGTGCTGTTCCGGTGAGGTTGCGAGCAGTGGAGCTGGAGATAGAAGCCGTAGCGCACACCACCGTGTAGGGCTAGGTGCCCTCTAGGGTTCGTCTCATGTGGTGGCAGCCGGAGCTCGCCCGTGCACGATGCGGGGCTCACCGCCGTTGAGCGTCACGCCAGGTTCAGAAGTCTGCAGGTGTTCAGGGTTCAGAGAAGCGGGGAGACTGAACCTTAACTAAACTGCGTGCAGTATATGTTCAGAAAACGATTCGCAGCTCAGTGGCAGCGAGCAGTGGAGCGAGCAGCACGTCCAGGGTTCGAGTCCCGCTCGACCCCCCCTTTTTTTGTTTCTGGATTTAAAATGGGTGGCTGACATGCGGACCCCGCGGGTCAGTGAGCCACCCGAGTGGGCTGAGCCCAAGTGCGGGCCAGAGAGCTCTCGTGGGCCGGTTTCGCCGAATCCAGCCCATGGAGCTAATCCAGTCCTTTTTTTTTTCTTTTAATTTCTTTTCTTTTTCTTTATTTCTTTTCTGGTTAAATTCAAATTTGAATTTGATTCCAAATTCAAATCTGATTTTGGACCAGTTTTCAAACAGGGGCATCCCTTATATCAAATTAGGGTAGTTTGAGCTACTGAATACAGTAGTGATACTCATTTTGCATCTGACCCCTTCTAATTATTGGAGTTGTGTCACTTTGCAAATAAACCCCCCCTGATGCTTTTATTAAATTTGGAACTGGTCCACCTTACAAATTACCCATGTCATATATGAATTTTGGGTAGTTTTGCACAAGGAGTTGCATGGTGGTAATGTTTTCTTCATTTGAACCTTTGCTAACATTCATGAGGTGCAATTTTGCACTCAGCCCCCTGAACTTCAGTTGAATTTGCAACTGCTTCTGCAAATTCAAATGGAGGCATATTATATGTGTTTTGGGGTACTTTTCTGCAAGGAATTCAGTAGAGATGTTTCCTTGTTGTGTTGAGCATTTTCTTTTCGACAAGGTGTGAACACCTGGTCCAGAAGCTTCAGATCTGTCTGTCTACTACATCTCAGCTTCAGTGCATCTGAGGTGTTGTTCATCTGATCTTGTCAAGGCAGTCCCTTGCCATCATTTCTTCAGGTCAACCCTAACATATTCATCTGCTGTGTGGCTGACCTTCAACAGTTGTTGCACCTTCTCCAGTGTCAATTTCACCGACACTACTCCGTCTCCGGAATCATTGTTTTACTTTCATGTTATTTAAATTCTTGCAATGCTTGTTGTTCATGCCATGCTATCATGCTATTTACACCTAAGTTAAGGCTCAGACCAAAGCCATTACAACGTAAATAAATTGCATATGGAAGTGATGACTTGTCGTCATCACCTTCATTTAAACTTGCCTAGACAGGGTCATATCATGTAAATAAAACTTGGTCATGCCATCCTTTGTTTGCGTTACTTCAGTTGCTTACTTGTGTGCCTCTTCCTGCCGGTACCTTACGTTAGCACCTGAGACCGCCGAGGAGACTTACGTGAAGCTGTCCGACACCGAGCCCGAGGGTACCGTGAGTGCTGCTACGACTACCTTACCAGGCAAGGGGGAGATCTGTGTCATTACTTTATAACTTTCTGCTCATGCCTAGCTGTAAATCTAGAACGTTATTGTTTGGTCCTATCCACATTATGTGCCATGTTTAAACCCATACAGCCATGATCCCCACATCCCAGCAAACCATTGTTCTGCTAAGTTACCGCTGTTCAGCCATTGCTTAGTATGGATAGAAAACTTGCTGCTTATCCTATTTTTTTTATGGTTGGGATATCATGCTATAAAAGAAGTTGGTTGATGTTTATTATTGTTAAATTATGTTAATTTATATTCGACGAAAGGTGGAAGGCTGGGCTATCCCCGTCTGGTGTTTTGTTCCATTTGAGTCACCTAGGACCCGAGTTCCGGGTATTGTGTTTCTTGGCGAGCGTGCCTAATCGTGTGTGGGGTTTTATGGGGCCCCCTTGTCTTACCTACCTAGCTTCGTACATTCTAGTGGTGGCCCGAGCTGATTTACATTTGCAACGTGTGTGTGCTGGTTGGATCCCCAGTTGTTTCCAAACCAAACCAGGGCCAGGGGGACATAGTTCCTCGGCTGGCCCAAATAGACCGGCTGAGGACCCGGTCTCATAAGAGAACTAACCGGTAATCCAAACCTGGAGTCATACGGTAGAGTCCGATTCGAGAGCGTGGCCAGCTTTTGAGTTGGGTGTCGACTCACCGGGGGCCACCCGGATATGTGCGTTGTTAGCTAGAGGGACTCTGACGTCCCGGAGTTTCAGGCGATTACCTAGCCAAGTGGAAACCGGGTGTACATGCGACGTCTATAATGGACAGTTGGTACACCCCTGCAGGGTAAATCTTTTCGAAAAGCCGTGTCCGCGGTTATGGACTACTTGAGACCTACTCCTTGTTCATAGAATAACATCAATGAAATTCATGCTATAGAACTTGACAAACCGTGTGTGTGCCTTGCTTGTCTTTCTTCGTCCAGGGGGGACCGAGAGAGAAACGAGGTTGTGTTATGTTTGCGTAAGTAGGTGGATAGCTGACTTACGACACGTTGTCACCGTAAATTCTTGGATCTCATCTATATTCTGATAGAACGTGTAGCCACCATATATGCTAGTACGGCTGCAAACTGTCTTTATCTTTACCGTACCTGTAGCGTTAGTTATTCCGTAATGATATGTTCTCACCCCCGTTTACCTTTCCGCTTTTACCGCTTTGCCTGATCGGCCGCTGCAGTGGACTACTACCTCGACCCCAGTACTGGGCGATACTTCGTGGAGGTGCCCCCGGAGTATGACGACGAGTACGACTACTCTGACCAGTAGGATTCTTAGTTGGGTTCAGACGTTCCCGTGGGTGGATTATGAGGAGCCCTCTCTAGGGAAATTTGTATCTTGACCGTACCCGGTCCGACTTGCTTCCGCTTCGTGTACTGATATGTATTCATGAGATGTGATGTATTTCGGACAGTGGCGTTGTATGCCCTGCCCTATTATCTCTATATATGTATTTCTTCTCTTATAGAGTTATGTTTTATACCTGTTGTCGAGAATCCGACAGCGACACGAGTGCGAGTGTCGTGCGTCGGTGGCGTTTGATGCGCTTCTAACTCCGACCGGACGCGAAAGCGACTAGTTAGAGTTAGTACCGCATCAGGGGCCTTACAGAAGTCATCGGGAGGAAGGTGGAGTACTCGGTACGGAGGCGGTCTTCTCTTTCCCAGGTTTCTTCTTTCTCGGAGTGATGCGACCATTGCACTTTGAGGAACTTGATCTTCTGACGACGAGTGACACGCTCTGCTGAATCAAGAATACGAATAGGGTACTCTCGATAAGAAAGGTCATCCTGGAGATCAAGCGTTTCATGGTCGACTTCGCGGATGGGGTCCTTGAAGCAACGCCTGAGTTGTGACACATGGAATACATCATGTACTCAGGAAAGGTGAGGGGGTAGTTCAAGTTAGTAGGCAACTTCTCCATGTTTAGCGAGAATGCGAAAAGGTCCGATGTAATGTGGTGCCAACTTGCCTTGGTACCGAATCTTTGGGTTCCCTTCAGAGGAGTAACCCGAAGGTAAGCCTTCTCATCCAGATTGTAGCTTTCTTGCCTATGATGACGATCATAGTAGCTTTTTTGACGAGATTGGGTTGTTTTCAATTGATCACGAACAATGCGAACTTGCTCTTCTGCTTCCTTGATCATGTCCGGTCCAAAGAGTTGTCTTTCACCGGTTTTTGACCAGTTAAGGGGTGTTCGACATCGTCGTCCATAGAGGAGTTCAAAAGGAGCCATGTTCAGACTGGATTGAAAACTATTGTTATAAGAAAATTCGGCGAATGGAAAAGACTTCTCCCAATTCTTCCCGAATGAGATAACACAAGCTCTGAGCATGTCTTCCAAGATTTGATTAACCCTTTCAACTTGACCGCTAGACTGAGGATAGAAAGTTGTACTAAAGGATAGATGAGTTCCCATAGCATTCTGAAGATTCCCCAGAATATAGAGGTGAAAAGGCTACCACGATCAGAATTGATTACCAAAAGAACACCGTGAAGAGACACAATTCTAGAGACGTACAAGTCTGCCAACTGACTAGCAGTTATAGACTCGCGAATTGGAAGGAAGTGAGCAACTTTGGAAAGTCTATTAATGACCACGAAGATGGCATCGTTTCCTTTCTGGGTTTTTGGAAAGCCGGTGATGAAGTCCATACCGACTTTGTCCCATTTCCACTCTGGAATAGGCAAAGGTTGAAGTGTGCCAGCAGGTCTTTGGTGTTCTGCCTTAATGCGACGACAAACATCACATTCAGCAACAAATCGAGCAATGTCTCTCTTCATCCTGGTCCACCAAAATCTCTGGCGTAGATCTCGGTACATTTTTGTGCTACCGGGATGAATTGAGAGGGGTGTGTCATGGGCTTCTTTGAGGATGAGTTGCCTTAAATCCCTATTCTTAGGTACTACCAAACGATTTTCAAAGAATACCGTTCCTTTACTATCTGTGGAGAAACATTTAGCAACTCCGCTAGCAATGTTCTCCTTGATCCGGCGAACACCTCGTGCACGCCTTTGGGCAACTATGATTTGATCCTCAAGGGTTGGTTTCGCCACCAAGTTGAAAAGAGATCCACGAGGAACAATCTCGAGATTGAGCTTTCGAAATTCCTCATGAAGAAGTGGTTGATACTGTTGTAACATGAGGTTGTTACAATACGACTTACGACTTAGTGCATCAGCCATGACATTGGCTTTGCCTGGGGTGTAAGAAATTCCTAAGTCATAATATTTTATCAACTCTATCCGGCGTATTTGCCTGAGATTAAGATCTGGTTGGGTGAAAATATATTTGAGGCTTTGGTGGTCGGAATAGATCTCACAACGATTACCATGGAGGTAATGTCGCCAAGTTTTCAGGGCATGAACTACGGCAGCGAGTTCAAGATCATGGGTAGGATAGTTCTCTTCATGTGGACGCAACTGGCGTGAAGCATAAGCTACCACATGTCGATCTTGCATAAGTATGCATCCTAACCCTTGCCGTGAAGCATCACAATAGATCTCGAAATCCCTTTTGGTGTCTGGAGGTGCAAGTACGGGTGCAGAAGTTAATCTTCTTTTTAGCTCTTGAAAGCTTTCCTCGCACTTGGGGGTCCAATGGAATTTCTTATCTTTCTTGAGGAGTTCATTAAGAGGCTTTACAACTTTAGAAAAGTTCTCGACGAAGCGGCGGCAATAGCTGGCTAGGCCAAGAAAACTCCTAACTTGCTTAACCGATTCAGGTGGAGTCCAGTCAAGGACGGCCTGAACTCTCTCGGGATTGACTGCAACACCTTTCGCAGAAATCACGTGGCCTAAGTAGGTCACTTCTGGTAGCCAAAATTCACACTTGGAGAACTTGGCATAAAGGCGGTGCTCTCTAAGTTTCATCAATACCAACCTAAGATGTTTTGCGTGCTCTTCTTCGTTCTTCGAGTAGATGAGAATGTCATCAAGATAAAGTACAACAAATTTATCTAGGTACTCCATGAAGATCGAATTCATTAAGCGCCAGAAGGTGGCGGGGGCATTGGTTAACCCGAAGGACATGACGGTGTACTCGTAAAGACCATAACGAGTAGTGAAAGCCGTTTTTGGAATGTCCTCATTTCAGATTTTGATTTGATGATATCCTAATCTCAAATCCATCTTGGAGAAGACAGAGGATCCAGCAAGTTGATCATAAAGATCATTGATCCTGGGCAATGGGTACTTGTTCTTTATCGTCGCTAAATTTAGCGGGTGATAGTCTACGCACATCCTTTCTGTTCCATCTTTCTTCGTTACGAACAGAACGGGGCAACCCCATGGCGATGAGCTAGGGCGGATGAAGCCTTTTGCCAACGAAGCATCAAGTTGGGTTTTTAGCTCAGCTAACTCATGTGGGGCCATTCTATATGGACGTCTCGAGATTGGGGTTGTGCCTGGTATAAGATCCACTATGAACTCTACACATCTGTCGGGTGGCATGCCCGGCTGCTCTTCGGGAAAGACATCCGGGAAGTCACGAACCACCGGAACATCTTCATGGTCTGGAAGGGGAAGCACATTCAAAGTATGCATCTGGATTCTAGAGCTGGGTGATGTGTAGTCAATGGTCTGGCCTGAAGGATGGGTGAATTTGACTGATTTGGCTTTACAATCAAGGAAAGCATTTTGCCTTGATAACCAATCCATTCCTAGGATGACATCAATGTCCGAAGACTTGAGGGCTATAAGAGAAGCAAGGAATACTAAACCCTCAATTGCAATTTGATTGCCATGGCTTACTCTATTAGTTTTCCATTTTGAACCAGGAGTTTGAATGATCATTGGAGAAAACATTTCTTCAAAGGGGAACTCATGACGAAGTGCATAACTCTCCGACATGAATGAATGAGAAGCTCCTGGATCGAAAAGAACGGATGCGGGGACATGATTGACTGGGAGTGTACACAGAATGACGTCAGAAGCAGCAGTGGTTTCCTAAACTGAGATTTGGTTCACATAACCACTACTAGTGGACGAAGGCTTTGCTGGAAAGGCTTTGGTGGTTGATTTCTTTGGAGGCTTGGGTCGAGAATGACGTGGTGCCATCAAGACCCGAGGGCATTGACGATAGTAATGGCCTGGAAGACCACACTTAAATCATACCCTGTCTGAATTGCTGGTAGTAGGATTACTTGGGTGCACACCATCATTCCGGGGTGGAATAATATGTTGGGGTGGATGGCATATATTGGAGGTTGGTCTCTGCAGAAAGTTTTGAGGTATGGCTCTGGTTGGAATCCAAATTCGGCGTTTCTGAGGGGCTGAACTTGAAGAAGGAGCAAGCTCAAGAGCATGCTTGCGAGATTCCTCGAAAATTTCATTGCCATGCTCAGCTCTGAAGGATCTGTTGACTAAATCCTCAAAGGTGGCAAATTCAAGGAGGTTGAGATCATGACGAAGGATGGGGCTAAGTCCCTTAAGGAACCTTGCCTGCTTTCTGGCATCGGTGGTGATCTCATCTTGGGCATACCGAGCAAGACGGTTGAACTCTCTCACATACTCATGAATGGACATCTCTCCTTGAGTCAAATTGCAGAACTCTTCTTTCTTGCGCTCCATCAACTCATCCAGAATGTGGTACCCTCGAAAGGCAACACAGAACTCCTGCCAAGTCACTACGTGACCATCTGACTGCATAGCAACATAGTTCTCCCACCATTGAAGAGCAGCACCTTCCAAGAAGTATACCGCGAAAATAACTCGGTCATCGGGAGCAACATGTGATGTGTCAAGCTTACGCTCGATGGAACGGAGCCAATCATCAGCTTCAAGGGGCTCAGAATAACATCGGAATACCGGTGGCTTGAGGAGGATGAAGTCCTGAATGCTCACAACCACATTGCGATGATGGGCGGTATTCTGCTCGATGAGCTCCAGAAGGCGTGTTTGATCACGTCTATTCCGCTCGGCTTCCATCATGATTTCCGCCGCAGAAGGCGGTGGTAGAGGTTCATCATCATTTCGATTCCGAACACGGTCTCGATTCCGACGAACAGCACTACGAGTTCCACCTAACATCCTGTGTGATAAAAATCAACAATCTGAACAGGTTGAATGATGGATTCAAGGATAACAAGACATGATGAAGGCGGAAAGATTACAATGCGAAGGCAATGACTCACAGAAACTTCGAACAAATCCGGCAGCATAACGGCTACACCGGGATGGAAAACAAGACAACCTCGAGGAGATTGGACATAACTTCCTCAAGGAACTCAAAACACGGAGACTCTGGACGACCACAACAATCCTACGGCTACAAGGAAGCAAATAACGAGATGTTCTAGTAAAGACATAGATAAGCCTAGTCCTATCATCCCGTAGAAAAGATAAGGGTGACTCAGAACTCAGATCGATGAGGGTAAGGAGAAAAAGAATCCTTACGTTGTTCCCTGATATACCCAAGTAACTATATAACTATAGAGTGCTAGACTCGACTTCGACCAAGGGTTGAATAATCCTACAAACAGTCCTGCTCTGATACCAAGTCTGTCGGGACCCGGAATATGCATATGTAATTCCAGTCACGATACAATCACATGGAGAGCCGAGAACCGTACCCACTTGTCTAAGCAGACAAGGCCAAGCACAGAACGTTCTCGGTAAGCATCGAACGTGAGGGACATCCCATTCAGGACGGATGATCAACTGAGATGGGTCCTCAACGTCCGCTCACAAGTCTAAATGCTTATGGGTGGTGAATCCCATATTCATAGACAAGTCGCCTCAACCATGTTCTCGATTGAATTCTAACTCTTACATAGACTTACTCCAGCCCGATCACTTAGTCAGGGTCTAGGGCGGGCTCGATCATACAACAAAGTGTGCACGTGACAGAGTCACGAGAAATCGCATCGCGATGCCCCAAGCTGCGCACATCTAAGGGCCACTTGGTGTATAAAAGACCGCTAGCCAGATCACAACTAAGGTCTCGAAAACCCATACTAAGACATGCATGTTATAAACATACACGCAACACACATGCCTAGTATGAACAGCAGGTATCATCACATAACTCTACTAAGTACCCTTTATTGATATACACATAGAGCATACAAAGATTACATGTCTGTGATCAACATTACATCATACAACGGAAGCAAATTAGGTCTGAGTACAGACAAGTTTAACCAATGGCTTAGAGAAGCCTTGTAAACATACATGCCCTTCCACGAGGGACCAGACTGTTGTCTGGGACTATGCTAACTTAGTCAACGTCGAGCTTCAGGTCGGTGACTCCATCGGGGTTCGGGTTCTCATCTAAAACATAGAATAAGCAAACGTGGTTACAAAGTCGTACTCAGCAAGACTTACATCAGATCTATACTACTCATGCTCAAGTATCAAGGTAAAGGGAGGTGGGGTTCAACATGCAGAAGTGCCAGCTTTGACTTGGCTAGTCCTGAACTACGAATACCAGACTTGAGGTAAGAAGCGTACACGAGTCCACTATATGTCTCCAACCAATACACCACTATGGTTACTTCCTCGACTTCCCCACGAGGAGCACACCATAGCACTCACACTTATCTTGTGAGTTTTATAAGTATCCATTCAAGTTGTCAAATAATCAGGTACAGGTTCCAAGTAGTCCTTAACCGCGGACGCGGCTATTCGAATAGTTTTGTTAACCTTGCAAGGGTGTAAACTACACACACATGACCATCGGTTACCGCCTTTTGCTCGCCACCGTTCAAGAGGTGACAGCGAGGATGTTCACCACGACACTTCGCTCACAACCGGTCTATTCCAGGAGTCGACTATCTGAGTTGCTACCGCTCGAGAGTCCGGACGGTTCAACGATACGGACTTAGACAATGTAGGTGACCGAGACGCCACCTTTAGCAGATGGTTTTCCTGCCTCACAGGTGCACCCACATATCTAGGATGATGCAACCATTCCTTCATTCTGTTTCTATGCAGATGTCAAATGAAAAGCCCGAACTAATGTGACTCCTGGACGTCGACACGGATCAAGGTACTAGGCCGAGAGGGGCCAGTGAGCCCAATATGTGGTTGTACTCTTTGTCTTGGATTACCATACAAGAACTCGGTGCTTAAGGCGGTGTTCAACGAGACAACCCACTGTGTACTCCTACACAGCCTCTCATCGTTCACCTTGTATTAGGGTGGATTCACCAACACAGTTTCACTCTCATCAACACCATGTTCACCATCATCCTGACTCACATCAAAAGCAACCTCATGAAGGGAATATGCCCGAGAGGCAATAATAAAGTGGTTATTATCTTATTCCATGTTTATGATAAATGTTTATTTTCATGCTATAATTGTGTTAACCGGAAACGTTAATACATGTGTGTTTAATAAACAAAGAAAAGGTTCCTAGTAATGTCTCTCTTTATACTAGCTTGTTGATTAACGGATGATCAAGGTTTCCTGATCATTGACATTGGATGTCGTTAATAACAAGGTCATATCATTGGAGAATGATGTGATGAACATACACCCACAGTAGTTATAGCAATACGATCATGTCATCAAAGTTTCTATTGCTGTATCAAACTTTCACGAAGTAACCCTAATCCTTAGACCATGAGATCACGTCAATCACTGACACCGGAAGAGTACTTTGATTCCATCAAACGTCACACCGTAACAGGGTGATTATAAAGGTGTCGTTGGGTACTTGGAAAGTGTTAGTTGAGGCTCGTGGATCAAGAGTGGGATTTGTCCATCCAGATGACGGAGAGATATACTCTGGGCCCTCTCGGTGATATCACATTGACATCGCTTGCAAGCACGTGACTGGCTCACGAGGATGTTATATCACGGAACGAGTAAAGAGTACTTGTCGGTAACGAGATCGAACTAGGTATGGAAGATACCAAATGATCGGATCTCGGACAAGTAAAATATCGCGAGACAAAAGGAATTGGTTACGGAGTAATGGTTCACACGATCACTAGTTCATCGTTGAGTAAGTGGGAGTCATCATGGATCTCCAGATCCCTCTGATGATTATTGATCGGAGAAGAGTCTCTGTCATGTCCATTTTATTCACGAACCGTAGGGTGACACACTTAAGGATTCGTCGACGTATTTTAAATGGATACGGAACGCAGGAGAAAATACTAGACAACACAGGACAGCACAGGGACTGTTTCGATAAAACTACCGGAATAGTTTCGGGATATCGAAATAGTGCAAGGGGATAATTTTTAATGTGTTCATTGAATGAAGTGTTCATCAATGAAGTACTCATTGAATGAAGTGTTCATTAATTTGAGTGACATTAAACAAGATAATTAAAAGTGTTTTAATGTGATAAACTCTTGGAATTTTGAGTGGAGAATTATGGAAGTTATGGGAATAATGTGTGACCCTTTGTTTTTGTGAGTGGAGAGTCCACCCACATGATGAGGGGAGAGGTGGGGGCACCTCTTGGGGCGTGCTACCCCTTGGGGGCTTCCTCCCCCTCCTATATATAGATGGGTGGAGACCCCTCTACACACTCATTCCTCCATCTCTCATATGCCCTTTGGTTGGCATCTTCCTCCCCTTGCTAGCTGATCCAGTTTCACGAGTACGGTGCTTAGGCGAAGCCCTGCTCAAGATCTTCTCTACCACCACCACCACTATGTTGTAGTGCTGCTGGAGTTCCCGAGGATCCACTACTTCCGCTGCCCAACTGGAGCAAGGGGCGGAGGTCGTCACTGATCTGTACGTGTGACCGACTACGGAGACGCTGCCCGTTCGTGGCGTCAAGTCTTCATCACGACCTTGAGGTCGGCGAGTGTTCGACTACATCACCCACGAGAATAGTTCTCGTTAAAGCTTTTGGTCTTCGAGGGTGAGTCCTTCTCAAACCGTTACAAGTGATCTTCTAGATGTGATCTTGGCTGTTACAACCGTAGGAAAAATTTTGTTTTCTATGCAACGAACCCTTCAGTGGTATCAGAGCCTCGTCTATGCGTAGATGCTTTGTACGGTTAGAACACATAGAGATGTGGGCGTTGATCCTCTAGTTGTTACCCTCTTTTGTGCACTTGTTCATATTGCGGCAATGTTGGATTGAAGCGGCCCTAAGCGCAGATTGCGTGTCACGCTTGACATACAGCTTGTACCGTATAAAGTGGCTTTGGGGGTGTCTGTTTCTCTAACATTAGTGATATGGCATTTGCAACGGAGGGCCCTGGAAAGGGATGAAAAGAAACAACTAGCGAATCAACGTTGTGGTTCTTGTCCGTAGGTAAGATCGGTTCTTTCCTAGGAAGCCCAAAACCACGTAAAATTTGCAAAGATAATTTAGAAGCGTCTAACTTGTTTTTGCAGGGCATGTGATGTGATATGGTCATTGTTACAAAATTGTTGTATGAAATGAGATTTATTGTAAACAACCGGCAGGAGCCATATGGTTGTGTTTTTCCTTTTTAAGGCCTGCGTGCTGTAGATATATCCATGAGATATATTGTAATGGAGAAGGACGACCATGGTGGTGGCGCCATGGACCTTGGTGCCGCGCCGGTGGCATGATGGAGATCATACCAAGACGCACAAAGATGGAGATCTATTGCGAGAAGGACCATATCATATCACATTATCCATGCATGTGATGTTTATTCTTTTATGCATCTTATTTTGCTTAGTTACGATCATGATCGCTGCGGTAGCATTATAAGATGATCCCTCTCACTTAATATCAAGATAATTATATGTTCTTCCTTAGTATGCACCGTTAAGAAAGTTCGTCGTTTCGAGACACCACGTGATGATCGGGTGTGATAGACTCTACGTTCGCATACAACGGGTGTTTTCAAGCCTAGCATGTACAGACATGGCCTTGAAACACATGCAAATACTAAGGTTCTACTTGGCGAGCCTAGCATGTACAGACATGGCCTCGGAACATGGACCGAAAGGTTAAGCACGAGTCATATGGATGATATGATGAACCATATTGAGATGCTCGCCATTGCAGCTACACTGCCTCACGTGATGATCGGTCGTGGTGTAGTGAATTTGGTTCGTGTAATCACCAAAGACGACTCGAGGGATGTTGTTTTTGAGTGGGAGTTAGATGAACTCATTTTATCATGAACTAAATCAAAGTGAATTTGCATAGTTCGTTGTAGTCATTGGCATTTGTTTACTACCTTTGCGCTTAGCTATAATTGAGATAATAGAACTATAGAATTCTGGATATTTAACTTTACGGACTGGTACCGTATTGTTTGAGTGTCAATCTAAAGTTTAAAGTCTTATTGCAAACTTTAGCAAACCTTGCTTACTCCATGAAGTTTAATAATGTGTATTAAATTGAGAGTAACAATTCCAATGTTAGTGTCTAAGTATCACACTTGCCTCCATGATCCTTGATATTCAAATGTTGTTTGTTATTATCAAGGTTATCTAGGAGCTGAAAGGATTGTTTCAGAAACTATGGTGTGTGGAAGATATAGCGATATCTGAAACAATGTTTAGTTGCAATGTGATAGAGTAAAATTTAGTGAGAAACATGTTCTCATATTGTATGAGAATTTGTGAAGGTTGGAGACACTATGTGTCCTAATCTCCCAAAAAGGTTTTGGGAACTAATATTGTACTCACAGTTTGTCCCTATGAGCTATGGTAGTTTTGTCATGAAAGTTGTCATGATAGGATGAATGGAAGATGTAGGTAAAATGTTTACTACACTATAAGATTACTAAAGAATGGAATTTGGAAGAACACCAAACATTTGATGACGGTGATCTACATCAAAGTGAGAATCAAAGGGTGTTAGTATTTGACTAACACACTTTGGATTATGTGTCATTTGAATGGTGCCACAAGTGATGTTGATAAATTCTTCTAAAAAGGAAAGGAATTGCTGAAAGAGGATCTAAAAAATATTTTGGCGAAAAAGAAAAAGGAAAAGACTGGAAATGTCCAGCTCGGGTATATAGATAATATACATGTTATGGGTATATTCATTGCTTGTTAAACAATGTGATTCTTGAGTATTGGATACTGATTGGTTGGTATGAAGTGTCATACAGAACAACGCAATACAAGAGTTGCAATGGCCTGAGTAACTAGCAAATGAATATGGGATGATTCTCATCAAAAAACAAAATAAAGTGTTATTGTGTTTATCGTTGGAATTAAACCTAGCCTTCAAGATTTATTTGAATAATTGTTATTCTGTTCTGGTGTTATACGAACAATAGTTGTTCAAATTATCACCATATTCATAGAAGATGGATGAACTCTATAAATCTTGTTGGAGAAATCACATCCATAATAACTGATGCTAAACAGGTCGCAAGACAAATGATTATAAGATCACTTATGAGTGACACCACCTTTTGAATCATATTGGAAAGAAACACATGAAGAAACTCCATGGTGATGGAATTTTGGAGTCTTTTGATTTTGAATCAATTGACGGTTGTGAGAAATTTCTAGAGATGATTGAAACACCGTTTAAATCATATTGGAAAGAAAACATGATGAAACTCCATGTTTGATGGAATTTTTGAGTCTTTTGATTTTGAATCAACTGACGCTTGTAAGAATTTCCTAGAAATGATTGAAACTCCGTTCATAGGCAAAGAAGGACGGACGACTAACTTATTGGACATTATACATGTTGATGTGTATAGTTCATTATGTGTAGCCGTGTGTGGTGGGTCTTATAACTTCATATACTTTAACCGAGGTTTTGAGTGGATATATGTATATATTTACTTGATAAGGAAGAAGTATGAAATGTTTGAAAATGTTCAAATAAATTTCAAGATGAAGTGAAAATCATTGTAACGAGAAAATAAGAGTTTATGATTGGATCATAAAAGAAGATTTTGAGTTAAAAGTTTAGAAAATGCCTGAGAGTTTAGGAATCGTTCCAAAACTTGCATTTCCCGAAACACCATAGGAGTATGGAGTGTTCGAGAGATGTAATCAAACCTTGTTTGACATGGTAAGGATCAAAGGTGTTATTTATAAAATTGCCATTATATTTTAAGGATTAAGCTTTAGAGACTACCGCTTTTCACTGAAAAGAGCGCCATCGAGATCCGTTGAAATGACACCATATGAGTTGTGGAATGGGATAAAACCCAATTTGTCTTTTCTTAAATTTTGGTATGCAAGGCATATGTAAAATGTTTACAACCAAAGTCGGATAAAGTACGTCTTTGTAGGTTATCCCAATGTAACCGTTGGTTATTCCTCCATAAAGACAAAAGTGTTTTGTGGCTAAGTGCATCAAGTTTCTTGAGAAGGAATTTTTTGCGAAAAGTTAAGTGGGAGGACAGTAGAACTTCGATTAGGTTGTTGAACCTAAGCTTTATGTGCTAAGTGGCGCAGCGCCGGAAAGTGTCCCGGAAGCGGCCGCAATGCTCTTGGCTCCCGTGTCCCAAAGGTTGTGGTCACGGCGATCTAAGTTCCTATTGAACCGCGTAGTTCGGGTAATCGATCAAATAGTAAGATTTGAGATTGAATCATTGTTATTTGATAATAATGGACCGACTACATGCAAAGAAGCGATGATGGGCCCTGACTCCGTCAAAATGGCTAGGAGCTATAAAATCCGTGATAGTTCCATACACGAGAAACCAAGTTTCTGAACTTGGAAGACCCTCTAGATACCGTGTTTGGATCTATAAAGAAACAGACGTGGATGTTCTCACATCTATGAAATATTTGACATATCGTTAAAATGGTTTACGATTATGTTCAAAGTGTTGGCTATGACAAGATTTGATCTTTCATAACGATATTTAGTCTGGACGGATTATTGTAGCAACCACTACATATGCTAATTTTTGTATATGGTAGTTGAACAAACGGAACAACGTTCTTCTAATAGAATGGTTACCTAGGACGTGTACAGGACACGGTCCAAAGGGTTCTGTTAATTCAAAGGATGCTAAAATAGCATGCAAATTTCAATGGTTGAAATAAGCATTCGCGGAGTTGGAATCTTCATCATGATGAAATTGTTAAAACGTTTAGTTTCATCAGAGACGGTGAAGATGCTTGCTTTTGCAAGAAATTAAGTGGGAGCGCTGAGACATATTTCTAATACATTATGTAGAAGACATATTGTTGATTGGAAATGATGTATCTTTTATTGACACGGGTGAAGTTTCATTGAAAATTTGATTTTGATGGAAGATTTGGGCAAAACCAGTATATTGGGCTAATATGGTCTATATAGATAGATTGAGGTGCTAATATGGTTGGGCCGAAGTACATATATGAAATATTGAATAAGTTCAATATGGAAACGACGAGAAAGGTTCTTGCCGCATGGAAAAGGTTGAAGCGAGATTCAAGTGTTTTGACACTTAGTGAGTAAAACCACATGAATGATTTGATCAATCATGTACACCATGATATGTACAATTCCAGAATGTCCTATGCTCTAAATGTTATGAGCATATACCAGAATGATTCATAAGATGATCATTGGACAATAGTAAAGATATCCTTACGTGCTTTGGAAGGACTAAGAATATATATTATGTATGTTGGACAATAGTTCATTGTAAAGTGTTACATTGATACTAGTTTGTCGCAAGATACAATCTAAATTTATCTCAATTTTGGCGGTATGTTAAGGTGGCAAAATGTAATGGAAGAAAGTTCCATGATAGATTTGGAATAGTTCCAAATGGATTTGGATGAGTTCCAAAGTTAAGACATTATAACGAATACTACAAGGAAAGGCTAAGTATATGACTGCTCTAGCAGCAGCAAAGGAGGGCATTTGTGTCAAAGAAGTTTGTTTGACAAACTAGGTGTAGTTCCAAGCGAGCTAATACTATGAAGATCTATTGTACGACAATAGATTCAACATGTTTTGAGCTCAAGGGACTAAGGTCTCACCGGAGGACCAAATTTATGCAATGCCATCTCATTGGTGAATGAGTGATGCGTAGAGACGCAAAGAAATGCAAATACACACGGACCTGAAGTGTCAGATCTGGATATTAGGTTTACCACTAGCAATGCGTATGGATAACACCTGAATGCCATAGGTGTTGGATGCGCAAGTACCAAACTAGATTATTGACTCTAGTGCAAGTGGGAGACTGAAGGGAATATGCCCGAGAGGCAATAATAAAGTGGTTATTATCTTATTCCATGTTTATGATAAATGTTTATTTTCATGCTATAATTGTGTTAACCGGAAACGTTAATACATGTGTGTTTAATAAACAAAGAAAAGGTTCCTAGTAATGTCTCTCTTTATACTAGCTTGTTGATTAACGGATGATCAAGGTTTCCTGATCATTGACATTGGATGTCGTTAATAACAAGGTCATATCATTGGAGAATGATGTGATGAACATACACCCACAGTAGTTATAGCAATACGATCATGTCATCAAAGTTTCTATTGCTGTATCAAACTTTCACGAAGTAACCCTAATCCTTAGACCATGAGATCACGTCAATCACTGACACCGGAAGAGTACTTTGATTCCATCAAACGTCACACCGTAACAGGGTGATTATAAAGGTGTCGTTGGGTACTTGGAAAGTGTTAGTTGAGGCTCGTGGATCAAGAGTGGGATTTGTCCATCCAGATGACGGAGAGATATACTCTGGGCCCTCTCGGTGATATCACATTGACATCGCTTGCAAGCACGTGACTGGCTCACGAGGATGTTATATCACGGAACGAGTAAAGAGTACTTGTCGGTAACGAGATCGAACTAGGTATGGAAGATACAAAATGATCGGATCTCGGACAAGTAAAATATCGCGAGACAAAAGGAATTGGTTACGGAGTAATGGTTCACACGATCACTAGTTCATCGTTGAGTAAGTGGGAGTCATCATGGATCTCCAGATCCCTCTGATGATTATTGATCGGAGAAGAGTCTCTGTCATGTCCATTTTATTCACGAACCGTAGGGTGACACACTTAAGGATTCGTCGACGTATTTTAAATGGATACGGAACGCAGGAGAAAATACTAGACAACACAGGACAGCACAGGGACTGTTTCGATAAAACTGCCGGAATAGTTTCGGGATATCGAAATAGTGCAAGGGGATAATTATTAATGTGTTCATTGAATGAAGTGTTCATCAATGAAGTACTCATTGAATGAAGTGTTCATTAATTTGAGTGACATTAAACAAGATAATTAAAAGTGTTTTAATGTGATAAACTCTTGGAATTTTGAGTGGAGAATTATGGAAGTTATGGGAATAATGTGTGACCCTTTGTTTTTGTGAGTGGAGAGTCCACCCACATGATGAGGGGAGAGGTGGGGGCACCTCTTGGGGCGTGCTACCCCTTGGGGGCTGCCTCCCCCTCCTATATATAGATGGGTGGAGACCCCTCTACACACTCATTCCTCCATCTCTCATATGCCCTTTGGTTGGCATCTTCCTCCCCTTGCTAGCTGATCCAGTTTCACGAGTACGGTGCTTAGGCGAAGCCCTGCTCAAGATCTTCTCTACCACCACCACCACTATGTTGTAGTGCTGCTGGAGTTCCCGAGGATCCACTACTTCCGCTGCCCAACTGGAGCAAGGGGCGGAGGTCGTCACTGATCTGTACGTGTGGCCGACTACGGAGACGCTGCCCGTTCGTGGCGTCAAGTCTTCATCACGACCTTGAGGTCGGCGAGTGTTCGACTACATCACCCACGAGAATAGTTCTCGTTAAAGCTTTTGGTCTTCGAGGGTGAGTCCTTCTCAAACCGTTACAAGTGATCTTCTAGATGTGATCTTGGCTGTTACAACCGTAGGAAATTTTTTGTTTTCTATGCAACGAACCCTTCACCTCATTGTACCACTAAGCATGCAATAAGCAGTAACAGTTGCAGGGGGCACATGATATCAAACAACTCCTATGTCAGCTAGGATTGTGGTTTGCTTACTACTTTGACAAGATGATGGGTCATGCATCGGATATGGGTTCAACTATGCGGTAGAATCGATACAAGATGATCTCCTAAACATGCATAAGCGAGACTGAGAGGGAATTGGGATTTTATAGACATGATCAATGGGGTTTGCTTGCCTTGCTGACGATACACTGGGTTTAACGGTGGTCTTCTTCTTCGGGGGTGATCACCGTCTCGGAAAAGCTGGTACCGGAAACAATCATCAACAAGGGGGGACAACTTCGGAAGGTAAATGCACAAGCACATGATATTGTTGTGACATGAAGTAAAGGGTACTGATTTGTGGCAAATTCAATTTAATTGAAGTATATTGCATTTGGAATGAAAATTCAAACTTCAAATTTGAATTCAAATTAAGCCATATGCACATTTGCTACTGTTGCCCCATTTTAAAATGGTCAAACATAAAAAAAATTGCATATTCTTAATCCTTGTATTTTTTTGATAATTTTTCATATATTATATGTTTAATTTGGAGTTAATATGAATTTTCTATGAATTATTGAAGTTTGGCTAATTTTCTGGATTTTCTGTAATTCTTAAATCCATTTCTAAATTTCTGGAATTGATTTATTACATCAGCATGATGCAATCATGACATCAGCAGGGGACTGACAGGTGGGTCCACCCTGTCAGTGACCCACTGTTAAGATTGTGTTTAGATTTAATTTAAACAGAGGATTAGGGGGGGGGGGGTTGGCCCACTTGTCATAGACCCCGGGGGGATTAGCAAGGTGATTAAGGCCCTAGTGGCCTGGGCTGTCGGTGGCTCAACGCCGGCGTCACTGGACGCGGCGGCGCCCGCACAGAACGGCGGAGCAGGGCTCCATTTGGCCAACGAACGGCACCAGGCGACTCCTTGTGCTCGCCCGCGTCGATTGGTGTAGGAGGGGGTCGTCTGCGTTGCCGGAGACTACGCCGGCGACGACATGCGCGCGGCGGCCGAAGACAAGCTCGACGGTTGTGAGGTTTCTAGGCACGGGAGAGGCTGGGGATAGGGGGAAAGATGGGGATCTCACCCGGGAGTCAATGGCGCTGAAGGCTACGGCGGGGATGGCTCGAGGACGAGGTATTTCTCGGCGAGCTCTCGCGGCTCCGGCGAGGCGATGTTGAAGAAATCGGCGGCTCCAGTGTCTCCGGGCTCGCGATCTTTGGCTCGGGGACGAAGACGAGTGCGCTGCGCGTGCTGGACAAGGTGGAGGGAGCTGAGGAGCTCGTCGGCCACGTGCTTTCCACAGCGGCGCTCCGGTGGGCTCACTGTCGGCGGCGAAAAATCGCAAAGCAGAGAAGGGGGAATGGAGCTGGAGGAGGGGGAAAGGAATGGGGACGTCCAGGGCGTTGCGTGGCGTCCTGGGGGAGAAAGGGAGGGCCTGGAAGCTCCTCGGTAGCCTGCGCGGCGGTGAGCGCGCCACCGAGCTGCTTCGGGCGCCGGGGAGGAAGACGACACCGGGGGCAGGTGGGCTGGGCCAGGGAATTTGAGTTGGGCCCAAGGCCTGTGGGGTGGGCTGGGGTTTTTCTTTTCTATTTTTGTTTCTGTTTTCCTTTTCTGCCTTTTGTTTTGCTCTGGTAAAGATACCAAAACATTTTATAAAAATGCCCAAATACTTTTATAAACCCTAGGTGACCAGTAGCTAGTCACCCCTAGGTTTTGAGCATTTTTTAAATTCAAACAATTTGAATTTCAAATCAAATAGGGTTTTTGTTTTAATTCCAAGGCACTCATAATATATTTGAAAAATCAGTGAGCCTTGAGTGGGACCCACTCCACTTTAAATGTAATCTCACTTATTTCTAGGACTTTTCAAAAATATCACAGTGATTTTTGGAGCAACTTTTTATCTGGCCATTTGATTTAATTTCTCAGGGCTTTTCTTTTCCCCATTTTTGAATTTATTTTGAATTTTTTTTTGCATGATGCAAAGACACAAGCAACCCTAGCACTTACCCTAGTTAGGGTTCTGACACTGCAGATCTGGGTTGAGCCCATCACGGAACTTCTCTTGCCTACTTGCATCATTGGGGAGGTCACTTGCAGCATAGCGGGAGAGGCGGAGGAATTCCCTCTGATATGCCTCGACAGTTTTGTTGCCCTGAACGAGGTTGCGGAACTCGGCCTTCATACGGTTCATAATCGCCTGGGGGACATAACGAGCACGGAAAGCAGTCTTGAAGTCGTTCCAAGTGACGACGGTCCCTTCAGCTAGCGAGCCCTTGTAAGTGTCCCACCACTTAGCAGCGGGGCCACGCAGGAAATAGGACGCGAAGTTGACGTAATCAGCAGCGCTCACATTAGCGAACTCCAACTGACGGTTGATGTCACGGAGCCAATCATCGGCATCCAACGGCTGTTCAGGTTGGTGGAAGAGAGGGGGATTGAGATGCATGAAATCCCGCAGAGTAACCACAGGCGGTTGGTTCTGATGCTGGTTCTGGTTCTGATTCTGGTTCTGGAGCTGATCTATGACTCCTTGCATGAACACCTGGTTCATCTGAAACTGCTGCATCATCGCGGCCATGTAGTCCGGCGGCGGAGGTGGATCGTTGGCACCACGACCACGACCACGACCACCACGACCAGCCATCCTGCTAGCATTTAACAGGGGTATTTCAGCGATGAACATTTTAACGAGATGCAGGAAACGAGTAAGAGGTAAAGCGACAACAAAGAGGAGGCGCGGATATATATAGGAGTAGTCATATAAGACAAACACATCCACACATAGAATCAATCGAAAATCGGGCAGCGTAACGTCGTAGAAATTAAGGAAAAAGGACACACTAGGCGGCGCGCAGACCGCGGTAAGGATTACACGACACGACATAGATTACACTATGTCAATCACGCCGCAAGAAAACTGTTGGCCACAGGAGTTTATGCCAGAGGATGCGCGGCCTGCCCAGAATGAGAATGGGATCCGCGGTCCGGGACCTGGGGTAGAACTCCTGCAACACGACTCAATCAATGGGGAAGCACCAAAACGCCGGATGGAATCAAGAGAACGCGATCCTAATGTCAGAGTTTGTAAAGCTTACCAGCAAGGATAAGAGAGCAGAGTCCCAGAGCATAGGTAAGGAGAAAAGGATCCTAATACCATAGATATCACACGTAGTGACATCGATGTGGGCCCGTAAGCCAAATATTAAGTTAGCAAAATAGTTTTTCAAAGCCTAGACTCAACTTCGACCAGGTAGTGGTGGGGTGGCTTCCTACAGGCAGTCGGCTCTGATACCAACTTGTGACGCCCCCAAAATCAATCCGTGTACAGTAATCATACACGCAGGGTACACGGCTGAGATTAGGGTGCCACGGTGAGAATATCACAGCACAACTCTAAACACAAAAGGATAAACCAATATGTTACAATAAAGGGGGGTCACGCGGAACCGAATACATAAGTTATACAAGCCATAATATCTGAGTACAGACATAGTTAGTCAAGTTATGCCTTAAGAAGGCTAGCACAAATAGCATCAGAGATACAGATCGAAAAGGCAAGGCCTCCTGCCTGGGAGCCTCCGAAACTACTCCTGGTCCTGGTCAGCGGGGGTCTCGACGTAGTAGTATCCGCCTCCGGGGTACTCCTGCTCCTAGGCTCCAACGTCGACTGCAGCGGCCGATCAGGCAAAACATAAAAGGGGAAATGAAGCAAAGGTGAGTATCTAGTATACCCGCGAGTCTTACGTCCGCTACTAAGCATTATGCATTGTATCAAATGGAAAGGGGAGGCTATATATAGTGGACTGCAAGATAGAAATCAGAATAAGGATAAGAAGCTAGGCCTATCGAAGACTAGCATCTTCTGACGTTGTCTTGCAGCATGAGGAGAGAAACAGCCAACAGTTCATATAAAGCAATAAAGTAACAAGGAAGCAGAAGTTGCTGCAACATTGTATAATATAAGTTGTAATGAGTAATAATAATAATGCCTCCGAGTTCCCCTCCTCGACTTCCCTGCGAGGAAGAAAACTCGGAACCATACAGTTTAATAGTAGTAGTTTGTAGTGGTAAGATCCAGCTTCAATATAAAGCGTCCTGTTACCGTGGACACGGCTATTCGAATAGATTAAACTCCCTGTAGGGGTGCACTACTGTTCAGCCTGCACGCTCGGATCTCTAGGGTGGCGGGAACCTGGTTAGGGAACGCTCCACCAAAGCTATCCGACACGACGCAGCCCATCCTAGGCTCAACAGAGAGGCCATCCGCCGGACTATATCCTATGCGCCAAGGGGTCTAGGTCCCTCACCCTTGCACGCTCCTGCACGGTGCGAGTCTGGCCGGTGAAGCAAAAGCAAATCCAAACACACCTGCTGCAGCAAAAATACAAGACCACTTCCCGGCGATCGGGCCGCAGTACTGTTGACGTCTGAAGAGCTTTCAGACAAACTACGACGCAGGGGAGCCCATAACTCCTTATCCCACGTGAAGGTAGTGCGTAGAGACCAACGGGCCTCTCAAGTCATCTGCCGAACCATTTAGCATTTTAATTAACCTGCGTGACAACCGTTATCGCTGCCTCGACTTAACCGACTCGTGGTCAACGACAGCAGCAGGGTGCGGCCATGGAGGCCGTGGCTCACCGGAATGGCGATTACGACAACGGATCGAGGGGGAAAAGCGAGGGGATCAAAGGAGGAGCTCACAGTGAGCACCTGGGCGGTTTCAGGGAGGCTGGGGAGCTCAGGGCGTGCGAATCGACGACGGCGGCGCGGTGGCCGTGGCGGGAGACGACGAAGATGGCGGCGGCTGTGGAACGGCTCCGGCCAAATTAGCGCTCGAGGGGGGCAGAGTCGAAGGTGCTGAAGCTCCTGGACAACTTGGCGTGGTGAATGGGGGGCCGGTGCCGTGAGGACGACGGCGACGTGCCCACGACGGACGCCCGTCGAGCTCGGGGAGGAAGCAAGAGAGTGGGGAGGGGGATCTGGAACGTGCGGGTTATGGTTTCAGAGGGAGGGAGGGGCGCGGGGGGTTCTTATCTGCCCGGGGGAGCCGTGGATGAGCTCCACGGAGGGGGGGGTCGCCGGTGGCAGTGGGGATGCCTGCCACGCCCTCCCCTGTACGGAGGTTGAAGAAGGGGGGCGTGGGCTGGGCTGGTGGTTTAGTTGGGTTGGGCCCAAGGGGAGCAGGGGGTATGGGCTTCATTTTGCTTTTATTAATTTTTGTATTTTCTTTTCTGTTTGTATTTTGTTTAGCTAGGTTTTTTTATTTTTGTCAACGGTGAAACTTGCTCCAATAATATTGCAGCACCATGCAGAAGTGCCATAAAAAGAATTAGACTTTTATAACTCTTTTGCACTTTTGTTTTATTAAAAAGGCATTAAATCCCACTGGATTGGCTACTGTTTGAATTGTTGGATTTATTTTATTGCTTAATAAAACCCCAAAACCATATGGATGTGATCCACTGATTTTTAGGCATTTTACAAAATTGCTTTCACAGTTTTTTTGAACAATGTTTTATTTCCACTTATTTTTAATAATCATCAAAAGGCTCTTTGAGTTTGAGTTTATTCAAGGTGATCAAAGCATGATCAACATTAGTGATTAGCAACAGTAATCTTCATTATCAAAAGTGTTACTGTTCCATAACACTGAGGGTGTTACAGGCAACAACCTCGTGACAAGGCGACGTGACTTTGAACATCGACTGCAACACCGACGACGCACGACACCACTCCCTTAGTGTGGCAACAACTTCGTGACAAGGCGACGTGGCTTTGAACATCGACTGCAACACCGACGGCGCACGACACCACTCCCTTAGTGTTGGAACAACCTCGCGGCAAGGCGACGTGACTTTGAGCATCGACTTGGAGCAAGGGAGATGCTTCGATGGCACGATGATGCTCCTCACAACATTGACTTGTAGCACAAGCGACGCACGGTGGTGCTTCCGTAGCATGTTAACAACCCTACAACAGAGTGATGTGTCTTGCAACATCAAATCGTAGTGCCGAAGATGCTTCGATGGCACGACGCCACACCTCATAACATAAACTCACATCACTAGAGACGCTCCCGCGGCACGACGGTGCTCCCGTACCACACCGACGTTCCTCATAACATCGACTCGTAGCACCAACGCGCTCCGGTAGCACGACAACACACATATGCCCCCCTTTAGCACTGAATTGTAGCATGCCTTGCAGCATTGCAATACCCTCGTCAAGCACAATACCTACTATTAAAACGGTACGTACTGCTGGTACAACAATGCATTAGCAAGTGAGAGTACGTGTTAAGAAAAAGAATCCAAAGGTATATGCAGTATAGACGTGGGTGGGAGGCTGTCAGCACAACGCCGAGTGACAGCACGTTCGGGTTCCCTGAACAGAAGGCGCGCGTGTACGAAGTAGTAGTCCGACGTGGACACGTGGTTGACAGGGAACACGGCTTATGTTTGCTGGTAATCAACCGGATGAAACGAAACGTTTTCCAAAGAAATGAGGAAAAAGCTACGGAGTACTTCTCAACCGATCGCTGGCGGGTGTGCGTAATCCAGTTTTTAATTGCTCAGCGTGCATCACCCTTTTTACACCGTAAATATTGATTCCAACCCTTGCCACAATGCCTTTTTAGTTTGCAAAAGAGATGAACATCATCCAGAGGTTGCACGTGGAGACGGAGAGCCGTGAAATGACCAGACAGTTGAGTGAAACTTCCAAGAATCTCTCTGCACTGGAACGCTTGATGAAAGAAATCAAAGGAATTTTGGAGGAATTCTTGGAACTCTTTGGTCTTTAGGAATGGATTCCTATTCCTATAAAGGATAGGAACCAAGGGCTCGTTTGATTCATAGGAATTTCATAGGATTCTTGTATGATTTTATCCTATAGGATTTTTTTCTACGTTACTCATTTAATTCATAGGAATTGTTTCTATAGGATTTTTTTTCCATAGGAGGCTTCCTTTGGTTTGGAGGAATATCATAGAAATTTTGTAGGATAGGATTCTTATAGTAATTTTTTCCTTTAGAGCCCTTTGGTTCTTAGGAATGGATTCATATTCCTACATAGGATTGGTTCCTATCATTCACATTTCAAAGGAAAATAAAT
Organism: Bromus sterilis; assembly: GCA_950022295.1. Taxonomy (NCBI): domain Eukaryota; kingdom Viridiplantae; phylum Streptophyta; class Magnoliopsida; order Poales; family Poaceae; genus Bromus; species Bromus sterilis. The sequence continues at coordinate 345,317,718 of OX465595.1, read as the reverse complement.
ATGAGCCTAGACTCAATGGAAAATTTTCTTTGGTGTGAACCAAATGACATCTCTTTTCTTATCCCTACTCATAGGATTGGAGATACATGTCATCTCAATCCTACAAATTTCCTATTCCTATGATAATCCTATCCTACAAACATTCCTATATAGGAATGGATTCCTATATAGGAATGTTTGTACTACTTCCTATAGGAATCCTAACATTCACTCCAACCTCTTTCTACAATTCCTTTGATGGAATCAAACAAACTTTGGTACAAGCAAAATCCTATAGGATTGAAGTAGACATGCCATTGCAATCCTATGCTTTTTCTATTCCTATGATTTTCCTACCCTATGAATCAAACAAGCCCTCAATCCTTCATATTTTAAAGGGAAAAAATATTTGACTTGCTTTGGTTTGGAGGAATATCATAGGGATTTTGTAGGATAAGATTTTTATAGAAATTTTTCCTTTAGAGTCCTTTGGTTCATATGAATTCCAATTCCTACATAGGATTGTTTCATATCCTTCACCTTTTAAAGGAAAATAAATATGAGCCTAGACTTAATGGAAAAATTCCTTTGATGTGAACCATATGGCATCTTTTTTCCTATTTTTACTCATAGTCCTATTTTTACTCATAGGATTGGAGATACATGTCATTTTATTTCCTACAAATTTATTATTCCTATGATAATTCTAACCTATGAACCAAAGGAGGCCTTAGCCTAGACGTACTCAATGGAAAATTTCCTATCCTATGAGTCAAATGACATCCCTCTCTCTATAGAAAAAGAGATGCATGTCATATCACTTCCTATGGGTTTCCTATTCCTATGATATTCCTATCCTATGAACCAAAGGAGACCTAAAGGAAAACTAGCTTAAGTACAGGCTTGGGCAATTAACGGGATGAACCAACTCAACAGGAGAAAACAATGAAGAAAGAGCTCACATGTGTCGGCAATCTCCTTCACTGTTGGGAAACGTAGTAGAAAACAAAAAAAATCGGCCTACGAAACAAGAACCCAAGATCATCCAAGAAGATTGCATACAAGGTTTTAGGTCATGGCTCACCAACCGATGTAGCGGAAGTAGAGTTGGTGAAGACCGTTGGTGCATATCCCCGCAACTAGGAATTTGAATGACCTCCCAACCGCGAGCATATCGATCCCGCATACCATTCCACGATCAGTTGCGCGAACCGTCCCGCGATCCGTCCCGATCAAGTCCCACGAACAAGTCCCTCGAACATGATCTCCGAGGAAGAAGAAGGACCTCGAAGAAGGATCAAAGGTATGATCCCTCTACCGGTATCCACACATCCCGATGTAGCAATCCAGCAGCGCTGTGCCGTCCAGAGAAGAACGCCACCGAGAGAAACTAGAGGGAGAAGAGCCTAGCGGCGTCCGGACTAGAACGATCTAGCCCGAAGAGAATTAGAGGCGCGTGGGATTTAGCTGGAGCAGCCTTGGGGATTTTCTGGTGTGTCTTTGGGGCTACCCCTGCCCCCGAATATATAGGTGGAAGCCTGGGGTCGCAACTTGGGCGAGGGTTCTCCCCAAAGTCGGTTTTGGCCACCAGGAGGAGTCCAACACGGATTCCCCGCCGAAACGCCGCGGACCCCGGCGTCCTGGTCCAAAATGCCAGGGACCTTGGCGTCTGGGCCTTGGACTCAAGGAAAGTCCTTTTCCTTCCAAGTTACGACCTTGTGGACCTTCCTATTTGGTCTAACGTCGGTTTCCGCGGTTTGGAGAGTTCCTTAACCCTCCGGATACTTCCATAAGCTCCCGGGAACCTTCCGAAACCTCCCGGAACATTTCCGGAAGTCCCGGAACAATTTTCCCGATGTTCCGTAACCTTTCCACAACTATTACCGAATGTTGCAAAACCTTCCGAGACTATTACGGATGTCTTGTTACTACTTCAAGACTCTTCTTGAATGTTCCGGAATCATCCGAGACCGTTCACGAATATTCTGAAACCATTCGGCACAACCTAGAACACTTCTAGTGCTACCCGGAAACACTTCCGGTTCCACCCGAAACAATTCCGGTACCCTTTCTCTTTTCATCTCCTAGTTCTCTACCAGATTACTACTCGTTAAGTGTGTGACCTAATAGGTTCGGTATAATGCGGACATGACTCAGAACATCTTCCGGACATAGGTCAACAGCCTTTTGTCAATAGCCAATAATCAACAGCGGAGCCATGTACACCCATGTTGACTCCCGCACATACACGAAGAAACTTCGAGTGAACCATTATGTTTAGTCATGTACCATTCCCTTTGCTTCGCGATATATGACAAAGTTAGAGGAGAGATGTTTGGCACCCATGTGTAACAACTTCTTGAACACAAGCCACTTGTTATCCTCTTTGCTCGTTTGTCTCTATTTCTCGTTATTGTATTCCGGTATCCCCGTGATTAAATCACAATGCGTCTGGCCAGACTAGAATGGATACCGTCATATCGAGTGGGCCCAAAGTCAATATCTCTTCATCGTGAAGGAGCAAATCCCATTCTTGAACTATCACAGTCACTAGCCACACCATCTGACATACCCAGAACTTATTTTACTACTTCCCATTTACGGGAGGATTCATCTAAGAACCAAAGCATGTCTTCCTGTGTGAAGCAACTCGATACTCTCATGGTCTAAGGAATTACGTATATGATAAAATTTTATGATATGACTTATAACGTAGTTACGATGTGATCTCTAAGTATATCATTCAATACTGGGGTCGGTTCAACATCATTGTTCTGCTAACAATATGTTCCCATTGCTATTGACATCCTTGTTACAAGAACAATGTCCATGATTAAGAAAACGTAATCATCAGTTAGCACATGAGCTGGTCTTAGAGGCTAAACCAGGAACTCTTGGTGTTTACATTTCCACACATGCAAGTGAGTTTTCTTCTGAATCTCATAGTCAGGGTCATTGCAATTATAGCACAGAAATATAAACATTAATTACGAACGTGGAAATATATATAATAACATTTTATTATTGCCTCTAGGGCATATTTCCAACAGTCTCCCACTTGCACTAGAGTCAATAATATTATCAGTGCTTGAGCACTTTACACCTATGGCATACCGGTGTAATACATGCTTCATTTGTGGTATAGACTTCATCATCGGATCTGACGTTTCAGGCCCGTTTGTATCTTGCATATCTTCGCGTTTTCACGCTATCATAAAATTCACTAATTTTATCAGTTTAGCTTTGTATATGTTTGAATCACTTGGCAGGACCTTGGTTCCTTTATAATAAGTCATGAAATCATTCATCAATGTTCCATGAGCTTCAAGCATCTTGGAAACCATACCATGTTCATAAATGAACTGATGATTCAAAATACCCTCCCTTGTTACTTCTTTAAGCAACAATATACTTAGCCTCTGTTATAGAATTCTCCAAGTATCTAACTTAACACAGTTCCTCCATACTGTGCCACCCTTATGTGTGAAACACATAATCCCAATTAAAATCGAAAATCGGTCGGAGTAAGTATGAAGACTGAATTGGTGTAACTGTTTACATCAAAATTCAGCTGGTGTAACTTGTTACAACGAGCTCTTCATTATCTCCATTTTCCGAGAAACATATCTTATCTTTCATAAGTTTAACTTTTCACTGTTTGTCCAATGATCAACATGTTGATCACTTTGGTATCTTGCTCACAACCTTTTACTTTCCAGTACCTTTTACTTTGATCGTTTTTACTATCCTGTCGCTTATACCAAGAAAACCCCTAAAAAGTTATCTTTCAGTGCTTGCAGTTATCTCCTTACCAAAGTCACTTGCTACTACCTTCTGCTCCTCGTTGGGTTCGACAATCTTACTTATCGAAAACACTGCAATAGATCCCATTACGTCGTGGGTCATCAAGCTACGTTTTCTGGCGACGTTGCCGGGGAGTGTAGCGCTATTAGTAAGTGAAACTGGTAAGGAAGTTTTTATATTTCTGTTTTAGTTTTGCCGTTGCTATTTTTGTCCTTATGAATACCCCTACTATTGGATCGTTGCTCTCGGGGAGCCGCCCCACCACTAAGGTAGTTACTCCTACCCCTACTGAAATTGTGCGTTATAAGATACCATCTGGTATTATCGATTATGTCTTGGATAATCGCTATGCAGGAGACAGACATCCAGGTGAACACTTGCTATATTTATCACAACTATGTTCATTATTCAAGCTTGCAGGTATGTCACTGGAGTTCGTTATGAAGAAATTATTCTCCGTATCGCTTACGGACAAAGCTGCAGATTGGTATAAGCTCCTCGATAACTCACATTTTCTTAATTGGGAAGAGCTTATGTCTCTCTTTTATACAAAGTTTTATCCTCTACATGAAGTTTATCGAGACAGGAATTACATCTACAACTTTAGGTCTCGCGAAGGAGAGAGCATCGCTCAAGCTTGGGGGAGGCTTAAATCCCTAATGTGCAAATGTCCTATACATAAGCTCCCCAAAGATATTATACTTACAAATTTTTATGCCATGCTTTCCCGTCAGGATAAGGAAAGGTTGGATACCTCCTCTAGCGGGGTATTTCAGACAAAGAGCGTTGAAGAAAGATGGGATCTCATCGAAAGGATCCAGAAGAATACTGAAGATTGGGAAATCGATAAAGGTATTGAATCTACTATAAATTATGAGCATGATTATATTGAGAGCTATGTGAAAACTGATTATTTCAATACCTTTTGCTCTAAGATTGGTCTGGATTCCCATCCAATGATTGATTTTTGTAAGAACTTTGCCTCTCATGTTGATTCTTCTAAGATGAAGAAAGATCAATACCATAAGCCTTTCAAAGAAGTGCCTATTGATATTCACGTTGCTAATCCTATTTTGCCTGCAGTTATATATGAACATCCCCCTTTTCCTTCAAGAATAAGGGAGCACTCTTTTGTGACAGGCATCATAAATAAAAGTGAGAGAAGAACAGGCGAACTTGAGGACCAGATCAGAGTCGATCCTCAAGTTGCTATGATTAAAGATTTAGTTACTAATGATGTTTCAGATTCTATTATAAATTTTTGTGCCGTTTCAACTAACATTGTCACAGCCAAGAATAAAAGCCCAATTTCAGGTACACCAGTTGTATCTGTTAAAATAGGAGATCACAATTATTACGGGCTATGCGATCTGGGATCAAGTGCTAGCGCGATTCCTTATTCGCTTTATGAAGAGATCATGAGTGAGATTTCACCTTGTGAACTCGAAGAGATTGATGTTACTATTCATCTTGCAAACAAAGCTACTATCTCTCCTATTGGGATTGTGAGAGATGTTGAAGTCCTATGTGGAAAGGTAAGTATCCTACCGACTTTCTCGTACTTGGTTCAGTACAAGATAGTTTTTGTCCTATTATTTTTGGTAGACCTTTTCTCAGAACTTGTGGAGCTATTATAGATTGCAAGAAAGGTAAAGTTTCTGTTGAATTCAATGGTGAGCCATATGAATTTAACTTTTCTAAGATTTCCAAGCAGCCTCGTGGTACTGAATTACCTAATGATGATAAAATTATTGAAAGTATTGCTTCTATTGCTATTTCCCCTAATGATCCTTTGCAGCAATACATGGAGGACCACGAGAATGATACTCATATGCAGGAAAGAAATGAAATTGACGAAATCTTCTTGAGACAACCTGCTATCCTGAAGCACAACCTTCCGGTTGAACCTTTAGGAATTCTATCCAAACCAAAAGAAGACCCGGTGTTTGATCTCAAACCTCTTCCCGATACACTCAAGTATGCTTATTTAGATGAAAATAAAGTATATCCTGTTATTATCAACTCTAACCTTTCAGGATATGAAGAAGAGCGATTATTGGAGGTACTTCGTAAACACCGTGGTGCAATTGGCTATACCCTTGATGACCTTAAGGGAATTAGTCCATCTATCTGTCAACATACTATCAACCTCGAGCCCGATGCTAAACCTGTTGTTGATCATCAACGACGGTTGAAACCAAAGATGATGGATGTTGTGAGGACCGAAATCCTCAAGCTTCTAGCTGCAGGTATTATCTACCCTATAGCCGATAGTAAGTGGGTAAGTCCAGTTCATTGTGTTCCTAAGAAAGGAGGGACAACTGTAGTCCCTAATGATAAGATTGAACTAATACCTCAGAGAATTATTATTGGATATAGAATGTGTATTGATTACAGGAAGTTGAACAAGGCAACCAGGAAGGACCACTACCCGCTGCCCTTTATCGATCATATGCTAGAGAGGCTGTCCAAAAACACCCACTTCTGCTATCTTGACGGGTATTCAGGCTTCTATCAAATTCATGTTAACACTGCCGATCAAGAGAAGACCACTTTCACTTGTCCTTATGGTACTTATGCTTATAGGCGTATGCCTTTTGGTTTATGCAATGCACCTGCTACTTTTCAGAGATGTATGTCTGCAATATTTCATGGTTTCTGTGAGGAGATTGTGGAAGTCTTCATGGACGATTTCTCCGTCTATGGAACTTCCTTTGACCACTGTCTCCACAATCTTAATAAAGTTTTGCAGAGATGCGAAGATACAAACTTAGTTCTAAACTGGGAAAAGTGCCACTTCATGGTTAACGAAGGGATCGTGCTTGGCCACAAGATTTCCGAGAGGGGAATTGAAGTGGACAAGGCGAAGATTGAAGCTATCGAAAGGATGCCCTATCCAAGGGACATTAAAGGTATTCGTAGTTTTCTCGGTCATGCTGGTTTCTATAGAAGATTTATTAAAGACTTTTCTAAAACCTCGAGACCCCTCACTAATCTTCTCCAGAAGGATGTTCCTTTTGTGTTTGATGAAGATTGTAAGGAGGCTTTCGAAGTTCTTAAGAAAGCTTTAATAACCGCTCCTATAGTACAACCGCCTGACTGGAATTTGCCTTTTGAAATTATGTGTGATGCTAGTGATTTTGCTGTTGCAGCTGTTTTAGGACAAAGGGTTGATAAAAAGTTGAATGTTATTTATTATGCTAGTAAGACCCTTGATAGTGCTCAAAAGAATTATGCTACTACTGAGAAGGAATTCTTAGCAGTAGTGTTTGCTTATGATAAGTTTAGGCAGTATATTGTTGATTCTAAAGTTATTATTCATACTGACCATGCTGCCATTAAGTATCTTATGACGAAGAAGGATGCCAAACCAAGACTTATCAGATGGGTACTCCTCCTTCAAGAATTTGATTTGCAGATTGTTGATAGAAAAGGAGCAGATAACCCTGTAGCGGACAATCTTTCAAGGATGGAAGATATACCGCATGATCCCATCCCAGTCAACGACAATTTTCCAGACGAACAACTCGCCGTTGTTAAAGTACAATCTCTTTCCGATCCTTGGTTTGCAGATTATGCTAATTTTATCGTTGCAAAGTATTTGCCTCTAGGTTTAACATTTCAGCAAAGGAAGAAGTTCTTCCATGATTTGAGGCATTACTTTTGGGATGACCCACATCTTTTCAAAGAAGGTCCAGACGGGATCGTGAGAAGATGCGTACCGAAACACGAGCAGAAGGACATTCTCAAGCAATGTCACGATAGTCCCTACGGAGGACATCACGCCGGTGAGAGGACCGCACATAAGGTTATCCAATCAGGTTTTTATTGGCCTACTCTCTTTAAAGATGCTAGAAATTATGTTTTAGCCTGTGATAAATGTCAGAGAGTTGGTAATATTAGTAGGACGAATGAGATGCCTATGAATTACTCACTAGTGATTGAGCCTTTTGATTGCTGGGGTTTTGATTTTATGGGTCCTTTTCCTTCTTCGCACAAGTACACTCACATATTAGTTGTTGTTCATTATGTAACTAAGTGGGTTGAAGCAATCCCCACTGAGAGTGTTGATCACAAAACATCTTTGAAAATGCTCAAAGATGTAATTTTCCCTAGGTTTGGTGTACCTAGGTATCTCATGACTGATGGAGGATCACACTTCACGCATGGAGCTTTCAGAAAAGCTTTAGCCAAGTACGATGTCAATCATAGGATTGCGTCACCGTACCATCCTCAAACTAGTGGGCAAGTTGAGCTCACCAATAGAGAGATCAAGTTGATCTTTGATACGTCCAAAACGTATCTATAATTTCTCCTTACTCCATGCATGTTTTGTGTGATATTGCTATGATCTAGATACACTTTCATACACTTTTGATCATATTTGGACTAACCTATTAAATCAGTGCACCCCAGTGCCAGTTCCTGTTTTCTGCTGTTTTTCTATTTCTGTTTTCCCCCATATAAAAAATGCCAGAAAAAATCCAGGAAAAATACAGAAAAAATCAGCGTACAGGAAGCTTCCAGAAGAGCCCAGGAGGGGCCAAGGGGGGGCCAGGCGGCCACCCGGCGCGGCCCCACCCCTGGCCGCGCCAGGGGGGCGCCTGGGGCCCCTGGCCCACCTCTGGCTGCCCCCTTTCGCCTATTTATCCCCCGTCACGGGAAAACTCCAGAAGAGGAACCCTATTCCGCGAACTCGCCTCTGTTCCGCCGCCGCCGCGCTTCCAAGATCGGGAGCACCAGAAGGCCTCTTCCCGGCACCCTGCCGGAGGGAGGATTGACCTCCGGGAGTCTCCTCTCCACCATGGATGCTCCCCGGATGTCTCGTGAGTAGTTTTCCTTGGACCATGGGTCCGTGATCAGTAGCTATGTGATGTTCTCCTCCCCTCTTTGATCTTCATTGTTTAGACCTCGTGAGCTGCCCTACATGATCGAGGCACCTTTGTAATATTTATGCTATTGCTATGTTGAGTTTGATCGGATCTGATGGATTATGAGATTATGTTCAGATTGTGATAGAGTAATATATTTGGTTTTTATCTCTTATATTTTTGTTCCTAAGTAATTCTTGCATGTTCTCCGTTGCTGTTTATTGCTTTGGCCAAGTAGTAGGTAGTGACTCCAAGAGGGAGCGTTGTGCTAGATTGTGGGTTCATGGCTCCCCGATGACATGCTTGAGTGACAGAAACATGAGTCTAGGGGATGTGCTGTTGCCACAAGGGGGAAAACAACGGTGCTTGTAACCACGGTTACAAGGATTGTTTACTTTACGCAGAGTTCTTTTTAATGAAGTTGTCTGTTGCTTTGGGTTTACACTTTGGGTGGGACTCGCAACTTAATACCATCGAAATGTTCTGAATAGATATCTCAAGGTGGATGATTAGTAGTAGATGCAAATGGATTTCGGTCTACTTACTTTGGCGTACTGCCCGTGCTTTTGAACCTCTTCCTTTATTTTTTAGCATAGTTAGCATTGCGGTGCGTTCATAATCCTCTCAATTGCCTTTCTGTAATTTGTTTACCTCGCATAGCAATTTTATCGTATTTTGGGAGAGAGACATCACTAGCGAACATCACGTATCCCGGTCCATATCCTTATCACTGTTTCCACGCTACATTTACTTTACCGCTTTTATTTGCTATCATTATCCCTTGCGTTTTATCCTTTGTAAACAACAAGACCGGATAGATTGACAACCTCTCTGAACTTCGTTGGGAACAAAGTTATCTGTGTCTGTGTGCAGGTCCGCGTCAGTTGCGCCGCTGACACCTACTTATCATCTCTGGAGTCCTGCTGGAGACAAACCTTGGTATCTTCACCGAGGGAAAACTGCTGCTGCACTACATCTCAACCTTACACTTGGGGAAACCAACGAAGGGCGAGAAGCCATCAATCTTGCAAAAGACAGTTAACAGAAATAGGAAGGACTGGTCAAATAAGTTAGGAGATGCTTTGTGGGCGTATAGAACTGCTTACAAAAACCCCATGGGCATGTCTCCCTATAAAATGGTCTATGGCAAGGCTTGCCATTAGAGTTAGAACACAAAGCTTTCTGGGCTGTTAGATAGCTTAATGCTGACCCAAAGTTAGCTGGTGAAAAGCGTCTCATGAACTTGACTTCTCTAGACGAGTGGAGAAGTGAGGCTTACGAGAGCGCCAAAATGTTCAAGGAAAAGGTAAATAAGTGGCATGACAGGAGGATTCTGAAACGTGAATTTAATGTTGGTGATAAAGTTTTATTGTTTAGATCCCGTTTCAGGTTTTCTCCAGGTAAACTACTTTCCAGGTGGGAAGGGACATTTCATATCGAAGAAGTCTACCGGTCTGGTGCAATTAAGATTAACAATTTTGAAGGCACCAAACCTCAAGTTGTGAATGGGCAAAGACTCAAGCATTACATGGTGGGAGATCCCGTCAATGTTGATGTAAATATAATACGCACAACAACTCATGAAGAACATATTGCAGCCCTGTTTCAGACACCGACAGAAGCAGAATAAGAAAAGGTATGTATTACGGTAAGGAAACATCACGAACCACCATAAAAGTTCCATATTATGAGTTTTTACAAAATTAGGAAAATTCGAGGCCTAAGCGGAGCCGGAAAGGAGCTCCAGGGGCCCAGGTGCCCCCTGGCGCGCCCTACCTCCTGGCCGCGCCGGGAGGCCGCCTGGGCACCCAGGAGTCCGTCTCCGACCCCACTTTGACTCGTTACCTTCCTTTTGTTGTAGAAATTTTTGCTATATATTTGCCCGGATCGTTCCAGCAACGTATCTCGCGATTTCGTGTGTTTACTCTTCATTCTGTTTCTGCCAGGAAATCTTTTAGCTAGACCTAGGTGCCATGGCTTCCCCAAGTTCCCCCAAGGACAAGTTCGTCGTCAACGGCATCAACCCTTACCTCGCTGAGGTGAACAAGCACCCCCAGGTCCTTCGTGTGGAGGACGGTGTTCTCCACAAGGAAGATCTGAAGGGACCAGTCATGGAGGGGAGCACCGAGGAGCGGCTGAAGGAGATGGAACATGAGGTCTTCAAGTTCAAGAAGATGGTGGAGCGTGGTGTTGAAGCCAACTTCGACATCAGGAACGAGATCGAGGCTTCCCATAGGAAAGAGATGAAGGATATGTGGTCAAGTTTGTCCGCATTAGAAGAAAAAGTTATCAGCTCCAAGCACAAATCTATGATCTGCACAACCAGAACTGTGAGTATGAACTAAAGTTTCTGCGCATGGGTTTAGGTGCTGAGTGCAGGATCCTGGAGACGGGAATGTACTTCGAGACTGGAGAGGAGCTACCATGGAAGCGCTTCGCCAAGGAGTACCTGACTGAGAAGAACAAGAATGAGGAGTAAATCTCCTCGGGTAATGGCATCCCCTCAGCTTGTTCCAAGCTTGGGGGAGTGCCGGGTGTCTTTATCTTTATCTTAGTCTTTTAGAGTCAAGTAGAGTCGTATCATGTCTAGGGAGTTTATTATATTAAATAGGTGTTTGCATTGAGGTCTATCACTCCGTCTGTGGAGAGACTGTATCCGTGAGTGTGGAGTCGTCTATTATGGAATATTAATGAGAAGTCTATTGGTTCCTTCGCTGCACTCGGTATTCTCTTCACGCAATCGGCATCATATGACGATTCTTATGGGGAGTATTGACCTTATATCAGGTATGGCTTTGAAAACTTTATTTAATTTTGCCAAACATAGCTTTGGTCTTGACAACATGCATGTTTTCTCAAGTAGCGACATAGCCAAAACCTTTATGTTATTATGCTTGAAGTGTTATGTTGACAAGGAAGACAACTTGATGTGTTATGCTTACCTTAATGTTTATGCCTTATATGTTTTGCATCTAAATTAGCATCAATTGTCTGTTCTCTCAAAGCCTTTGCTAGCCAAACTCTTTGCCAAGTAGATTTCTGCTTGTGCATCCATACCCTGAAACCAATACCTTCCATGTGAGTCCACCATACCTTCCTATTCGTGGTATTCCCCTACCACTCCTATAAGTATAGAATTTATGTGTTATCCTTAAATGTTCAAAATCTTCTGTTTTGTGCCTCTTGTTTAGCTCATGAGGAAGCAGTAGGTAATTCATGATCTTCTTAAGTTGGACAAGTTTTATCCCGGGATTGCATGTCTAATCTGCAAACCCATAATACGAGGAGGAACTGGCATGGGTGCGCCCAGCTCGAAAGATAATATAACAAACAAACCCTCCTTCACGCTCAGTCTATGAGAAATCAGAAACTTTGGCAGTGATAAACAAAGGAGATTAAGGGGATGTGATCGTCCTCACTTGGGAGCCGTTCCTCGAAACTTGACCATCTTGAGAAGTAATTGAGCTATCTATTAGCATTCGTTGACAAACTATGCACCGCCCCACAATCTATTTTTATTATGTTTGATTTAAGGATAGCACATGAGTTTTCCCTACTTGCCCTTAACAAGGACTTTCTTCCACTTTCATGTTGAGTCAGTTGTCCCACTTCCTTCTTTTCCCTAAGAGAACAGACATTTGATGTTGATGAGGATTCATCCATATAAAGCTGCATTAAGTTTTGCCATGTCATATCCTTGTTGACATTATCTTTTGATAAGTAAGTTGTTTGCAAAAGCTTTTGCCTAGCGAGCATCTTCCTTTGTGTTAGCATTTGCACTTCATGACTATTAACATGTTCTTTCAAAAGCTTCAAATTGTTTTCAGTTGTTCTTTGACCAAGGTTATGTTTGCCATAATTTGATGAGTTTCCCCAGCCCTGCTTTTGATTATAATTGTTATTACTTTCTCATAAGGGCCTTATGAGTTGAGGTTGCTGTTGAGGATGGTTGAGTTTGATGAAGGAACCTTGATGCTTCTTGTCCGTATTTTATTTATCGACACTTCACTCACTAAACTTGTGGACAGGTTTACCGAGCTCAGTATTCGCTTGGGGACAAGCGAGGTCTAAGATTGGGGGAGTTGATACGTCCAAAGTGCATCACTATTTTATATAGTAATTCTTTCTTATTCATTGATATATTTCATGATATGATGCTATTCTTATGTTGTTTTGGCTTATTTTACACAGTTTGCAACTTTCCAGTGCCGAAGCAGAAGACGTAGGATTCAGCGGTAAAAAGTGGACGCTGAGTTCCTGAAGAAGAACACCTCCACATTACCTGAAAATCGACGGAGGATGTTTTCCAGGAGGATCACTAAGGCACGCAAAAGAGCAACCAGAGGGGGGCCACAGGGTGCCCAGGCGGCCACCTGGCGCGGCCCCACCCCTGGCCGTGCCGGGAGGGCGCCTGGACCCCCGGGGCCACTCCCGGCTCCCCCCTCTGGCCTATATACCCCTCGTCGTCCAAAAACCCTAAAAGGGGAGAGTTTACGGAGTTCCGCCGCCGCTCCGTGGCGGAAACCTACAGAGAAGAAAAGCCATCTCTGGCGGGCAGATTCCGCCGGGGAGATCACCTCCCGGAAAGGGAGATTGTCGCCATCGTCATCACCATCGTCACGGGCATCATCGAGATCATCATCAACATCATCCCCATCATCAGCACCATCTCCACCTCCATCCAATCTTGTCTCACAATTGCAACTCGTGTTGTAATCCGTACTATCTATCCTCTCTACTCTATCGGTGTTGATTACTACTTTGTGGTGAATGCTATTGAGTTTTGTTGGAGAAATATTATTGTGTTCAGATTGTTTATCATCTATTTATCCCCACTGATCATGATCTCTTTTATGTCTTGTGAGTAGTTACTTTAGTTCTTGAGGACATGGGAGAAGTCTAGTTGTTAGTAGTCATATGATGTTGAAGTAATATGTATTGTTTGATATTTAAGTTGTGTTGTTATTTTCCTAGTGGTGTTGTGTGAGTCGAACACTCAACACTTCGCCTTATCAAGGACCTAGGGGAATACATTGTGTACAAAGAATGCTTACGGTGGGTTGCCGGAGTGACAGAAACCTAAACCCCAGTTTGCACGCTTTTGCACAAGGGAACAATGGATCACTGATCGTATTGCTATGGTTAGGCTTTTGCCTTAATTACTATCTTGTATTTGCGGATGCTTGCAAGGTGTTTAATCATAAGAGTACACTTATCTTAGTCTAGAAGGTGTACTAGCATAGATCCACCCACTCAACACTTATCAACACAGCACATAGTACCGATACGGAATATGGCGAAAGCACATGACTATCTCTCCCGTGTGTCCTCAAGAACACTTTAGCTTTTATAAGTTCAGTTGCTAGGCCTCTCCTTTGCTAAGAAAGGATTGGGCCACTCGTTACTCTCCAGTACCTTTTACTTTGATCGGTTTTACTATCCTGTCGCTTATACCAAGAAAACCCCTAAAAAGTTATCTTTCAGTGCTTGCAGTTATCTTCTTACCAAAGTCACTTGCTACTACCTTCTGCTCCTCGTTGGGTTCAACACTCTTACTTATCGAAAACACTGCAATAGATCCCATTACGTCGTGGGTCATCAATAATCAACATGGAGTTTGCCTCTGAATGGCATTGTGTTCTGCAATTGATGATTTCCTGATTCTATATCTATGTTGTGCGTGTTGAGGAGCCAACGAACTTCTTAGAGGCGAGCAATGAATCCAAGCTGGATGCACACCATGGATGAGGAGATAAAGGCGATTGAGAGCAACGGCACGTGGAATTTGGTAACCCGACCTTCCAACCATAAGAGCATAGGTACTCGGAAATCAACCCCGTAGGAGCAGATTATCAAAAAGAAAAAAAGAAAAATGCCTTCAGGTTAGTTTCTTAAAAACCAATTATTAATCTATAGTTTTTAGCATAGATAAATTGACACTATTATTTTGCTACATCTTTGAAAGTTAAGTTCTGTTTCTCACTAATATTCTTCTCCCTGCATAGGAGCATGTTGTCAAAAAGAAAAGAAAAAATGCCTTCAAATTTGCCTCTTAAATCCAATTATTTATCTATAATTTTTAGGATAGATAGATTGACACTATTATTTTGAACATCTATGGAAGTTAAGTTAAGCTTCTCCACCTTATATTCTTCTCCCTGCAATCAGATTTTTATATATATGTGGCACTGAATTTGTAGGTGAGCAAAGTCATATACCCAAGAAAGATAAAAGCCTAGGTTTATTCACGGTGCGCGATAGCAACATGAACTCGTCCCAATTTTTGCTAAGCTCTGAACAATATGAATACTATTATTGGGTTAATACTGGTTGAAAGGTACACATCTCAATTTCTCGAGTAACATACTTTAGTTTTGGTTTTGGTGTTGTCCTAACATAAAAGACAATTGCTTAATTACGATGAGCTATTTAGTTGATTCAGTTGAGTATTTTCGCATCGATTACTTCTTAGTCTAACGGCCCGAGATCCTTCCAAGGCGCAGGGGTTCTCTCCCCATTCACTTTGAGCTGGGTTTCTTGTGATCTTTGTAGTATTTTTCCTGTATAATTTTAGCTATTGCAATCAGAAAGGACACCACGAACCTCTGTGCCACCATCGACCATATATATCTAGGTACTTCTCTCTTTTCTCATGATTCAATCTCCCGGCGAGCATTCTTGTTTGTTTCTCCATAATATTATTGGTCAGAGTCTGTTGCACATCACCAGTCTAAACTAGAGTTTTCTCTGATGATGCATGAATTGAATCTGATTTATACTGAAGTCTCTGCAGATCGGATCATTCAACTCCTATATCATTAGCATGTATCTGGCGTCGACAAATAAATGGTACATATAAGTGAGCTATCGATGTACCTACACTCTGTTATACTGTACTAAATTAGTTGTGTCATTTGTCGAGGTGTCAAACGTCTTGGTTCCTTATTTCGATTTCATGTCTGCTTCACTATCTGCCATGCCGCTTGTGGACCATCCTATTTAAAAGATTAAAAATTCAAAAAACAAGTACCAACTTGAAGCCAATTAGACTAAAGACAAAATCATGTCCCGACATACTCCTGTTATAGTACTTCCCAAGCAAACCAATTAACATTACCTTTTCTAGCCCTAAAAAATGACATTCGTCTCATCTATTCTGCTATCAAATGTATAAGTTTCGGCAAATTAATGTCTTCGTATATTGAAGGAAATTTGTAACATTCCATCGTAGAAATAGACAGGCGCAGACGTCCGTTTACGCGATCTGACAGTTCTGACCGTTGGATTTCTGTCTTAAGTTTTTTTCTCGCAAGTTTAATATACTGGGCTTGGCTGTCCTAATGGGCAGCTGCTCCATAGGCCGAATTGACGCACTGTGGTTAACTCGGCCGTAGCCCAGCCCATACCAGCAGCTCCCGTCCAGATCTAAATGGTTACTTGGGCTTGTCTGGTCCATCGACCAGCGGATGGAGAGATACAGAGGAGCGAGCGACAAACAAACACACACACACACACAAGGTGGTCGATTGGATCGACCGGAGAAGGTTTCGGGTTGAGGAGGACGTCGACTTTACCCTCCCCTTCCTTTCCTGTCTCTCTACCTGCACTGCATGAATCATATTTGCGCCGCCGCCGGTGCGATTTGATCCACTTTCGCGGTTCTGCCCCACCCTCCCCCGGCCTTTGAACTCGAGCGCCATAGCCATCAAGATCTGCCGTGCCTAGGGGAAGGATCATCCAAGATGGCCACCATACCAACTGTTCCTTCTACTGTGTGGTCAAATGCATTCCCATTGAGCTCTGTACTGCCTCTCTCTCATCACCGCCGGGGCAGCTTCCACCGCGGACGAGATCCTATCCTTCCAATTCTAGGCGGCGCGGATCAGCGCTTAGACAGCGTATGCGCTCTCAAACCAATCACATACATGAGAAGATCGTTTGAGTGCCGGCTCCACCTCCTCGTGGTGTCCTTAAATTGGTCCAAATCCTCATATGGTTGCTGCGTTGAGGGAGAAAAAAACAGAACCCGTTGGTTCGTCTATCAAATCCAATAGTTCATCTTATATCTTGGATTGATTGACGCTATTATCTTGCTAGCAACAACAAGGTAATGACCCACCTGTTTGCCCTCTTTACAATTTGTTTTGCTCAGATTTTAATTTTGGGTTTTTACTGTTGATGGAAAGATGTGTTTATTTATCTTTCTAAATGAGATTCCTTATTAGATCTGTATCAGAATTTCTTCAAACCATTCTGTAGTTTTAATTGATTGGTATAGTAAAAAAAATTATCTGTTTAGTTTGTTTGCAGCGGCCAATCTATAAACCGCGGACTCTATATATATATGCTAGAAAACAACACCGGTTTCATCATATCCACTATATCACTTGGCTTGTTTCATCATTTTATCTTTAAAATATGTTATCCAATATGAACAATCATGTTATTTTATATGTTGTTTTATTCCCATTCTATGCTAATATTTTCCTTGTTCAAATGCTTATTTTACTCCGAATTGGCATGATCACCATCAAGACAAACTATCCGTTCTGCAAATGAATTGTTAGATCATTTTAACTCAGCTTCGAAACATAATTTCACTACAACGAAGACGTCAGCGGAATATATTTCTTGGTTAGGTTGTACATGTCAAGAGTACTAATTACTTCATGCATTTCTGATAACAGAATCGACACAAGTATGTTCATATTCTAAGTCAAGTCATACAGTCATCTATGAAGAGATCCATGCAGTGTACGAAGGCACCAAAGAGGCTGCAAGACGGAGCACGAGAGACCGCCACTATTATTGCCTCTTCTTGCGCATTCTACCACATGACCACAACCCATGGTGCATACTTATTATCTAATCATGCACATAAATGTGAGATTTTTCCTATCTTATTTGAATTCAGTTCGAGATTTTTTTTGGCTGGTTTGCGAGAATATGTGGAGTTAGATAAGACATGAAAAATGTGTGATTGTGCCACTTCTATCTTTAGGATTTTGTGCAGATCGCCTTGTCTGTCACGCTTTTAAATAAGAAATGATAAATACAATGATGGACAGATCCTCAAGGCTGCAATGTTGCATATGTTCTGGCAAGAGGGGATCTTACAAATTAGATGCCAATATTTTTTTATCAAAAGATTCTTAGATTTTAACGTACCATCAAGTGACTGTTTGCGATCTTGGTCACGAATTACTTTAGGTTTCCTCTAGCTACAAAGTTGGTGAAGTTATTTTGAAAGAAGTGAAATCACATGATTATAATAGTAGTAATTTATCTAATATTCTGTGGTGTTTTAAAGCAAGTGGCTAATTTTATTCCAACGTTTTAGCATGTGGAATGTACTACTCTTATTATTACCGGCACATCTATATGCCTGACCATACATTTAGCTTTAATCAATTAATGCAATTCTAATTTGATATACATGATCCAGATTTTATTTTTCCAGCTTCAAAGATATAGCAAGGACAGTTCTCTAAACCACACTCAGTTTATGATTCTTATTTGATAGATGATGTTCTGTTACGGGTATTAGCAAAAATGTTGTATATGTAATGTTGTTATTATTGTTTCTTTGACGAACATACACAATATTATTTATGGAGCTATTATAATTGTTTTGCACTTCTTCTTGGGTATTGCTTCTGTAGTTATTTCCTTAACTGATTTGCTATTGTAATTGTTTTTACTACAAAGTAAGCATTCGTAAGTTGGTTAAGATGTAACACAACCTGAGCCATTGTTCACAACAACTCACTCTTAAGGTTTGTTTTTCTTGTTATAGATCAGATAGAATTCTTCTACCTCAAATGAGCAAGTACACATTCAATCATCTATCCCGACATGATGCAATCATATTTTTTCTGGTAGACTACTATGTATAATTGTACTACTATTAGAATGCATTGAGACTTTTAGCTAATATTTGTACTGCCTATTTTTTCTCCCATATTCACAATGTATTTTCTTCTTCTTATTTATTTTAGTTATCATGATGTTAGCCTAATTTAACACTACCCTTTTTGTTGATCAATAAGATTGAATTTATATCTTGAATTACATACGATTATATTATCTCGATTTCTCTCTTCAATTAAATACCATTATATTCTGCAAAATGAAGGAGACAAGCACAATATTCGAAAAGCATTACGAACAAATGAATACTCCCTAAAACCACGACAAAAAAATATGGGACGGATGGAGTACAAATTACTCTATATCCTTAAGAATTAAGAGCCAAAATAAACGGGTGCAGCAACGCGCACCATCAACGATCTAGTACTCACCATATAGATGGGAAGTATATGAGGCGTGTTCGGTCAGTGTGACACATAGATTTTGAACCATCATGGACTATCTTTTCTCTTTCCTTATTATTTTCTCCACCAGTCACATGCATGCGATCGAACTTATAGGGGGGGGGGGTAGAATGAGGAGCATGACTACGTGCACAGATAAATAAAGGTTCAAATCGAACCATCATGGAGTATATTTTCTCTTTCCTTATTATTTTCTCGACCAGTCATATGCATGCGATCGAACTTATAGGGGGGGTAGAATGAGGAGCATGACTACGTGCACAGATAAATAAAGGTTCAAATCGAACCATCATGGACTATCTTTTCTCTTTCCTTATTATTTTCTCCACCAGTCATATGCATGCGATCGAACTTATAGGGGGGGGTAGAATGAGGAGCATGACTACGTGCACAGATAAATAAAGGTTCAAATCGAACACACCCGAACACTGATCGGACGCGTCCATGGATGTTGGAGGGGCAAACTTTGCTTAGTACGGTTGTAGATGGACTAAGTGTGGGGGTGAATTGCCATCCCAAAGATCCGAGCTTTTGCGTGGAAATTGACAATAAATACTTTGGCGATAATGGACAATTAGGTGATTCACAAGTTGAAGTAATTTGACACATATTTAATTTGTGAAAATGGAGAGAAAGGGTAAGTTCCATGCGTGTTGTATGTAAAGCCCCAACCAAACTCACTGGTTAACCACCGATTCCATGTCTGGTGCGCTTGGGATCTAGACTGTCCTCACATACCGACACTAGTCTTTTCTGCACACTTTGTCCTCACTTGTGCGCACCTGAGATCAACTTCCCAGTCGGTTACCCATCCCAAGACTACTCCAAGCCTAGCACGCTTAACCTGATAGTTCCAAGTTGTGACGCCCCCAAAATCAAGCCGTGTACAGTAATCATACACGCAAGGTACACGATCGAGATCAGGGACTCACGGTGAGATATCACAACACAACTCTACAAATAAAATAATACAAGCTGTTTAATACAAGCCAGGGGCCACGAGGGCTCGAATACAACAGCTCGAGAGCACAAAGTTAGCGGAAGCAATAGTATCTGAGTACAGACACAAGAATACAAGGTTGCCTTAAGAAGGCTAGCACAAATAACAACAACGATCGAAAAGGCGAGGCCTCCTGCCTAGGAACCTCCAAACTACTCCTGGTCAACGGGGAACTCGACGTCGTAGAAGGCATCGGGGATCTTCACGTTGCGGTGGTCGACATCGGGGATCTCCTGCTCCTGGACTCCAAGGCTCCAACGTCGACTGCAGCGGCTGATCAGGCAAAACAGTAAAGGAAATAAAGCAGATGAGTATCTAGTATACTCGCGAGTCTTACGTCCGCTACTAAGCATTATGCATTTGTATCAACGGAAAGGGGAGGCTGTATATAGTGGACTGCAAGATAGAAATCAGAATAAGGGTAAGAAGCTAGGCCTATCGAAGACTAACATCTTCCGACGATGTCTTGCAGCATGAGAAGAGAAACAGCCAACAGTTTATATAAAACAATAAAGTAACAATGAAGCAGAAGTTGCTGCAACAATGTATAATATAAGTTGTAATGATTAATAATAATAATGCCTCCGAGTTCCCTTCCTCGACTCCCTGCGAGAAAAAAGACCCGGAACCATACAGTTTAATAGTAATAGTTTCTAGTGGTAAGATCCAGCTTCAGCATAAAGCGTCCTGTTACCGTGGACACGGCTATTCGAATAGATTAAACTCCCTGCAGGGGTGCACTACTGTTCAGCCTGCACGCTCGGATCTCCAGGGTGGCGTGAACCTTGTTAGGGAACGCCCCACCGAGGCTATCCGACACATAGCAGTTCAACCTAGGCTCAGCAGAGAGGCCATCCGCCGGACTATATCCTATGCGCCAAGGGGTCTAGGTCCCTCACCCTTGCACGCTCCTGCACGGTACGAGACTGGCCGGTGAAGCAAAAGCAAATCCAAAACACACCTGCTGCAGCAAAGAAGACAAGACCGCTTCCCGGCTATCAGCCCGTGGTACTGCTGACGTCTGAAGAGCTTTCGGACAAACTACGACGCAGGGGAGCCCATAACTCATTATCCCACGTGAAGGTAGTGCGTACATACCAACGGGTCTCTCAAGTCATCCGCCGAACCATTTAACATTTTAATTAACCTGCGTGACAACCCTTTATCGTTGCCTCGACTTAACCGACCCGCGGTCAACGACAGCAGTCAGGACCACCAGTACATCGGTGCCTGCCCTGTCGTCCCACCAAGTCACTGCGGTTACCAACAAGGTGAACCGTCTCCTTACCTTGTCTCGCGTGTGCTCTTGGTAGAGCTCGACTTTTCGTAGTTTGGTAACTCTCGCGAGATACGAGCAGGGGCCAAGCACGCCAGTAACGTCGGTCGTACCCTCCCTGTCGCTCCCGACAATATACCGCTCGCGGGCACCGTTGGGTCGCCCGACTCTTACCTTTAAGGACACCAGTTGATTCGAGTGCCTACCATTAAGTGAAACCAGGAGGAATCACCCTCGATGGCACACTTAAGGGGTTCGACAGAGACATCAGCGGAATGAACTAAAGAGGAATATTCTCGTATCACCCCGGTGGTGCCGAGACACCAGCGGAATGAACTAAAGAGGTAAACCTCGTATCATTCCGGTGATGCTACGCTACTGAGCCGACGAGAGTGAAATACGAGTCCATTCCACTCGTAAGTCAAACTCGAAGCGACTCGGCAGAGTCTCGCCGTTGTAGGTTCCCTAGGGCGTCTGCATTGATCCGTACCTGTTGCAGTTGTATATATTCTTGTATCCGCGTCACTCCCCTGAGTGTCCACGACCCGCTATCTAATCCTAGCTAACAATGCGCAGGGCTCACTGCTGAATAATGCATAACTATAATTGGCAGCATAGGATAAGGAAAGTACATCAAGGGGCGACAAAATCAGGCTATGCAATTGAATAGGATTGTAATGTGGCAGCAGTAGTAACAATGCCTAGTGCAAGAAAGTACGGAAAGGTAGGCGATATCTGGGGAAGAGAATGGCTCTACTTGCCTGGAAGCTCGGTAGTAGCGGTACGATCGTCGACGAAGTAGTCGTACTCGGTGGTGTCATCGACGACAGCAACGGGGTCTATCGGAGAATAAAGGGGGAAGAAATAATAAATACACAACAATAATAGCAATACAAATGCATGACATAGAAGATACAAAGCAACGGGGCTCTAACGCAGTGTTCGGTGATTTGATCGGAGCAGGAATTTATCCGGGGATGACTCATCAGTACCGGTTGATTACCGAACAGATGATCCGGAGGGGGAAGGGATCATGCCAGAGGTGTCGTGGACACCCGACAACCATAAGGGGGTGTATCCGTGTTAGTTGATCCATTCTGAACAACTTTCGTGTTCAGAATAAATTCATCCGGTCAGTTTAACGGTATCAGACAATTCATCGGACAAGGCTACCGGAGGGGGACGGTTCGATGTTCGGTATGTTAGAGGGGTGGGGTGGGGGTATGAGTATCGTATTCTTATTCGTGGATCCGTTCTGAGAAACTTTCGTATACGAAAGTTTTTCATCCGGGCAACTTTTATCGGTACCGGAAATTACCGACAGACGACTCGGGAGGGGGGGTGTGTCGATGTTCGATGTGTTAGGGGGGTGTGGCAGACATACAGATGGCGTATTATTATTCTACACATTTTTCTGAGCAACTTTGATATATAAAATATTTTCATCTGATTTACGGTTTACAAGATATTCAATTTCAAAGTTTAATTCAATTTAAATCATTTTATAATTTCTTTTATTATTAAAAAGAAACATTATCCACAAAGGGGTTGACCAGGTCAAACCTGACCAGTGGGTCCCACTGACTGGTCCCACTGGTCAGTGAGACATTCACTAAAATGGGATAATTAAACTAGTTAATCTAAATTAGCAGTGGGCCCAATCTGTCATACACAGTGACACATAACAATTACTTAATTCACTTAAATAGCTTGGGGCCCATCTGTCACAGACTGTTAGGCAAAATTAATTAACTTACTAACTAATCATTCACTAATTAATCTTTTAATTATTATTATGTTAACACTTCTTTTTTTTAACAGGGGCTGGCCCACCGGTCAGTGGCCCAGCCAGCCCCTCGCTGGGCTCTCACGCAGGGAACGCCGCCGGCCACCAGGAAGCATGGCGAGCGGCGGCTGGACTGGCACGGCGAGGCTGCGGCAAAGGGGCCAGCCGGCTAAGCGCAGGGTGCCCCAGGGCGCCGCCTCAGGCGGCCCGAGCGCGTAGGGGGCGGGGCCGAGGCGCGGCTGGCCATGGCGGCTCAGCCAGAGGGCAGCGGCGACCGGCCGCTGCGGCACCAGTCCGCGGTCAGAGGAGGGGACGGGCGGAGCATGGCGGCGCATGCGGGAGGGCAGGGGAGGGTGCTCGCGGGGGGGGGGGGGGAGGCCAGTGCAAGGAAAGCACGGAGATCACGGACTCCGGCCATGGCGAACTAAGGTGTCAGGCTCCAATGGGGAGGCGGCTAAGCGGCGAGCAATCAGCAGGAAAAAGGGGGGAATGGAGGGAGGGGCTCACCACGAGCACAGTAGTGGTGACGGTGAGGTCGACGATTTTTCACCGCGACGAATTTGGCAAGGGCGTCCGCCAGCCCGAGGTTGAAGACGACCCAAATTGCGTGCGTACGGGGTGTCCTTGCTCGATCTGTTTCCCTGAGTCGATGTACTCGACGAAGACGAAGCTCTTGGACAAGTTGTCTCGCAACAGGGAGCTCGGTGGCCACGACGGCCATGGAGGCGCGACCATGACGGACCCGATGGCACACACAGGAGCTTGGGGAGGAAGCAGAGATGCGAAGGGGGAAAGGAGGGGGCGGCTAGGGTTTTGTGGAGGGCACGGGCGCAGGGGGGCCTTATCCCCACCGCCGGCCGCGGGATGGCCTCCACGGCTTGGCCGAGGCATGGATGGCCGCCACGGCCTCCTTCCCCCCTCGTGAACAGGAGGTTGAGGAAAGGGGTGGGGTGGCTGGGCCACCGTGGGAGGGGAGGGGGGCATGGGTGGGCTTTGCCCACGGCTTAAGATAGGGATTTGCTTTTATTTAGTTTTCTCTTTGTTTTTAATTCTTTTCTTTGTGTTTATATTTTATTTGGCCATTAGTTAAGTTTTGTAAAACATGTAACTGATCCCAATATCCATGTTATATAATTGTGCCCATCAACAAAAGTGTTGGTTACAAAATAAATTCATTCACATTATTTATTTATTTAAAAATGGAACAAAGGTTGTTGTTTTGCTACTGTTAGACTTGTTTAAAATATTTAAACGTTGTAATAAAATAT
Organism: Bromus sterilis; assembly: GCA_950022295.1. Classification (NCBI taxonomy): domain Eukaryota; kingdom Viridiplantae; phylum Streptophyta; class Magnoliopsida; order Poales; family Poaceae; genus Bromus; species Bromus sterilis. The sequence continues at coordinate 345,293,400 of OX465595.1, read as the reverse complement.
CATTTGTATTTTAGTATGGTCAAATAATTTTTTGACATTTTATAAAACTGTTTACAATATTTTTGGTTTCACTTTTATTTCCACTTTGTTTTTTTTATTCCAACCAAAGGGGTTTTAATATTATTTGACCTTGAATATGATCAAGGAAATATTAATCATTGTGATCAATCATTAACAATAGGTGATCACTGTAGCTTGACACCGAGGGTGTTACACAAGCCTAGCACGCTTAACCTGATAGTTCTTTCCTGATGGGTTCCCGGAAAAGAAGGTGCACCTTGTTGATATGAATAGTCTATTATTCCTATTGAGATCCCGAGCTATTACATTGTAGATGGCCAATGTAAATGAACTTGTGGCGTGCTATTCAAGAGGGGCACTAGATGTCGAGTGTGAAGGAGGACATCGGTACCGATCCTAATGGAGGATTTGGCATGTGCGAAACAAACTGACCCACCACAACCCTTCCCTCCTTTGGAAGCACCCAGGTGTTTCATCATCGGCTATATTAACTCATTGTTATGCCTCCAACAACACCCACATGAGGATCTGGTCGAACGCGAGATGGTGCTCACACACGTCCATGATAAACGCATGAAGGACAAATATATGGCCACAACTAATAGCGGACGATTGTCAGAGCAATCAGTCAAACCCCGCTGCCTGGAACAAACTCAATGTTGATGGGATCTTCTTTGAAGCTAATTTCATGGGAGAACCGATATGAAATATGAGATGAGAAGGGTGCCATCTTTTCTTGTCAATTCAGCACACATGCCACAACACATTGGAGGCAAAGCTTGTTGCGTTCCAGGAGGTCTTTTATGTTTACCCTCGAGTGGAGTTCGATGCCTTTTATCCTCAAGACCGATTGGGCGAACTCTGCACATTTGATCATGCAATCGATGAAGGATCGTTCATCAAGGACAATCATGGTTGAGGAGATCAAATGCCTTTTGAACATGGGCATGGAGCACACCATTTACTTGATAAGTTGTGCCCGCTAATGAATCGATTTTAGTTTAGCTTAAATGAAGCATAATTCTACTCATATTGTTGTTTGGTTGAGATTTTCTTGTTAGGAATTTCACGTGTTAACTCAAGACAATTGGAATAATCATGATCAAGCGATAAATGTATTTTCTCGTAAAAGAAAAAGATAGCCAAGCACAACGTTGTTGCAACTTTGTTGGGGCACATCCATCAACATAAGGTATCGTAGAACAATGAGTGTTTGCAACATGGAACATGTTGCAATCTTCCAAGTGTAATATGGGGCATGTTGTAAAACAGTCGAGTTATATTAATCATTGACACGCTCTTTGAGTCAGCCGTTGCACGCGGGTTTCAACAACTCTAAAGGTAATCGTCGAGCTGCGTGTGAGCTAATTTCATAGCACATTTATTAAATACTTCGTATGTAAGAGGATGCTGATACCTGCAATCCATTAAAGAAAAAAGCTTAAGTTTGACATTTTAGTGTTTCATTAATATGAATTATTTTTTTAGTGAAAGGCCTTATGTAGAGGATGATGACCTCGTCAATTTTGAATGTTTCCATAGAACTTTCCCGAAAGAATTTATATGTATGATGTGGTGGCCCTTTGATGCTCTATGTTGTTGCTTTTCAGAAATAACAAAGAGTAATACTCATCCAGATTAACATCTCACACAACTCAGAAAAGAAAGATCATTAGTGCATAACACACACGGAGACGCAGTTACCCTTTGCTTAACCGTCTCAACTTCTTCCCCTCCACGGATCCAAACCCTCCACGCTAACCCAACTCCCAAGCCGAAGCGAGTCAATCACCCACCCCACCCACGCCCTCTATTTATAACTCCCATCAGATTTTTATCATCGCGACCACGCCAAACACGGCACCAAAAAGGAAAATCCCGGCGAGACCCGACGGATCACCACCTGCTCCTCCGCGTCACCCTTGCCGGCGGCTTCGCCCGCTGCTCGAATCCGCCATCGCAGGGTAGGTTTGATCCCCCTCCCTTCCGATTGCTTCCAATTCCTCTTCTCCCCGCCAGTCTCTCGAATTTTGGATTGGCCCCACCTTGGAAATTTCTGGAATTGGATCGGAGATAGATATTTAGAGGCTCAGCTGTTGTTCACGGGGCTAATCCGCCCCTCGTTTTCCCGCGGTTTCCTGATCGAAGTTGATTAAACGGATTTGCTAAATTCCCGCGATGATTCCTGTTACAGGTCAACGACGGAACCTGTCGCGCGATGGGATTGGGACTGAGGTTGCCGTTCTTCCTGCTCGTCTTGCTGCTCGTCAGCCTGGGAGTCGCACAAGGCCGGGGCACAGGTGAATCTCACACGACAGCCCTTCACGTGATGCTACGTGTGTTGTTTATTCATCTCTAAATCGACACCGTTGAGCTTTCTCTGCGATGAAGCTGTGCCGTCGTTCGTAGAGTTTGTATGCTCGCTCAGCTCAGGCTCAGGTGATGGAGCGTGAGTTATTCAGGTTGGGGTTGGAATAGAACTGGGATTGAGGATACCCCTGTTGTGACATCTTATTATGCTAGTTCGGTTATGGTATTTTGGTGTCAAAAATCAAAATAGAACTTTGTCATATCGTCCATCTGCTTTCATGATATCACTTTCTTGTAAATCTTGCATGGTTGTATGAGGATAGACTTTGGATAGCTTAGTTTCATTGTTAGCAGCGCGGAATCTCATGTATATATTCATTCTTGGCTTTGTATTCATTCATACACTGTTAATTCGTTTTCGGTAATTCGAAGCTTAGATGGGGAATGTTCAAGAATAAGATACACCCATGATACTGCATAACGTGGCCATTGTTAGAAGATTCAGTTTTATGAAGATATTCCTCCTTGTGTCCGCAATTGTTCTGGCCACTAACATCTGATTTATTTATTCCCAGTTTTTCTTGATATCAAGGAGGATGCTCGAGGCCCTGGTCAAATCATCAAGGATGAATTAACTTTGAGCAAAATTCCTGTGCATGTTGAGAGGAGCAGCCCACTATGCCCAGCTTGTGAGAAGTTTACAGAGGAAGCTCTTAGCTATCTTACTCAGAAACAATCACAAGATAAGATGATGGAGGTTCTTCATGAAGCTTGTTCTCAGACACTCTCGTTGGAACATCAGGTACATACTAAGTTTTAGGTACAGTAGAAAGATTGATGAAAAGATATTACATGCAGTCTTTATTTTCTTGCTAAATGCCATGCTAGAAGATACCCCAAGCAGAAATAGCTTATAGATTATCTAAGTATATGGAAATTCTGTCTATGCAGTGCGTTGAGTTTGTGGACTCGTATGCAACTCTCTTCTTTACCAAGATCGCTGAGATCAAGCCAGAAGAGTTCTGCAAACAAAATGGCCTCTGCAGGGACAATGCTCTTCTGTCTGCTGTGAAAAGTGAGAGCACATGCGTGTTTTGCCACCACCTCATGGATGAAGTTATGTCCAAACTGAAAGATCCTGATGCTGAGGTAATTGCTTTATTTCTCTTGCACCGTTGCTGTCCTGACCTTTACCTAGTGTCTGCCCTTAATATTTTCTATGTGATATTTGTATAGTTCGAGATACTTCAAATTCTCCTCAAGGAGTGCAAAAAGATTGAAGGTCATGAGCAGCAGGTAAGCTATTCGGCCCATCTTGTAATAAACAATATATGCACAAACGAGATATCTCAGCTTCTTCAGTTAATGTTCACTACATAGCGCACAAAAGTTGGCACAGGTTGATATTTTCCTTGTTTGACAGTGCAAGAGATTGGTCCTGCAATACATCCCTCTCATTCTGGTCAACGGAGAAAAGTTCCTGGAGAAGAACGACGTATGTACCATCGTCCAAGCATGCGATGCCGGCAAAAAGACAATGGTCGGATCATTCTCCGAGGAGGGTTTGTTGAGCGATGCATGAAGGTAGAAAGAGCACAGCAAGCCGCGTAAACCTGGAGGGAACATGATGCACTAGGTCTTGTTGTACATAATATTCCAAGTCTTAATTGGCCTTTGCCTTGTGCTGCTCCTTCATTCTTTGGATGTGTTTATAAAGGGAGCGGTATGGATGTGGACAATTTGAAGTCAGTTTGGTGTTTATGCATAGGTTTGTACTACCACTATCTCAATTCGATGTAGCAAAAGACATAAAGCTATATTGTAATTTGTATTTAGATCTGAACAGTCTGTCTACTAATGATGGGAGGCTTTGCCTTGTGCTAACGATCTGATTTCGGTTGGTGAAGAGTTACATTTTCTGCCCCTTTAGCCGTTGGAAAGGGCTTGAGTGTTCTCATAAACTAAAATTATATAGGTTTCTTTGTTATCTGATCGTGCAAAGGGTTAGAGCCTGCGTTTGCATTGCACATGCAGAAAAGCAAAGCAATTGTTTCTTTCGTACTACTTCTGGATCTGGTCAGTGGGTTAAGATTGTATGGCGCACTCTACTTTAGCAAGTTTTGACATGCCATACAATTACCTGGTTTAGGAATAGTTCCCGACAACGTGATGCCTGATGATCCGATAAGGAGATGATTTCTTCTGGAAGATGATGGCGTTGCTGGTTCTATTTTGCGCCTCGTCTACATTTCATAGTTGCTGGTTTGGTAGTCTTCTGAGCGAGGAGGATATTTTGGCAGTAGTTGCATGCTGTAAGTCTGGATTATGGTTTGTTCTAGGTTAGATGGGCAGGATTGTTGGGTTTTTGCCCCATGACTAAGATTCGACTGTGAATTTTTAGGTCATGGATTTCCCAGCAGTCTTGATCACATTTAGCCCCTTTCTCTTCTGTCTCTGAACCTATCTCTAGGCCCACTGTATTTTCATTGATTTCGGTTAATGGAAAGGGGGATGTGCCCGGCTTTAAAAATGAATAGTGCCCGACTTAGGTAATGGTGGATTGAAGAGCTGCTCAGTTTGTTGAGGCTCGGTTCATTAAGCTTGCGTTCATTAAAGCTTTGGTTCGTTAAATTTAACGAGCAAATAATCATGCTTGGCTTTGTTTGTTTAAAGATTGTTGAGTATATGAGTTGAAGTGCCATGAAGTATTGTCATGCAATATAAGAATATGGATTGTGCTATACTAACGAGCTTAACAAGCTGCTGGTGAAATTCGTCAACTCCTTTGCTAAGCTCATTAAGTTGATGAAATCGATGATTGGCTCAGTTCATTAAAAAACAAGCTACAAACTTAACGAACAGAGCTATCGAGCGCTCATTAAAATCATGAGAAATGAGCTTTTAGTCCAGCTCTAGATTTAGGTCATCTTTAGCAGATCCCCTGTCCTATACCCCTTATGGAATTAAGGCCTACTTTTTTTGGCTCATTTTTATAGAACCTTAAGAATTTGACCTTTACTAAATTCTTTAATCTCGAGAATATGATATTTAGCAAATTCTCTTAGAATCTTAAAGAGAATCTAGGGAAAGATCGGCCAAAAGAATTAGGGAACTTTTCTTCATAGGTAGATCCTGTAAAAATTCAATTTTTTTTACATACAAACTCATTCCAAACATAAATTTGAACTTGTTTTTTGCATAATTAGACAATGATGACACATTAGCTTCAGACATAGCATATTAGAACAGTCAATTGCCTACTACATTAAGCCTACATCAAACTAGGTTAAAAATCGAGATAATAAAGCATATAAAACTAGCTACTAGATGATTGTATTCATCGTCGTTCTTGCAATAGCGATGAAGTTTAAGTTGAAGGAGGAGATGTGGATCGGAGAGCCTCATTGTCATTGGATGTATGCCGACTTCATAGCATCCTGCCTAACAATCACCTGCTTTTCTATAGCATTGCACTTAGGGTATCTTTAGCAGATTCCTCATCCTGTAATCCATCGTTATTATCTCTATGTAATGATTTTTTTCTTGATCTATCAAACCCTGTAATCCCACAAATGTTCAAACACAATTTTATCTTTGGTCGTAAGAGCTGCATAATTTGAAGCCGGATGATAATGCACTTCTTTCTAAATGGAAATGTGTATGCCATATAAGTCGTTTCTTTATCAAGTGATGAAGAATTTCACAAAAAGTATCTCGAGTGCGCGTAAAGTGACTCTGCAATGTGTGAAGTCTTTACATGAAATCCTGCTGCGTAGGAATGCGATCAAATATAATGTCGAAATCTTACGTTATTAAGAAGTTGCTCCCCACTACTTTCAATTCCCTTAACATGCACACACTCTAACTCATTATGCATGCCACATCACCATCCACTAGCATATTTCTCTCAACATGCAAGCATGCCACCTCATCATCCAACATGCATGAGAAAGCCCCACCTTAATATGCCACTATGCATAATAAAAAAACCACATACAAAATGCATGCATAGGAATTTTTATTTTATTATAATATTTATATTAAATCTATATATTGATTTAAAAATTATTGTTTCAAATATACATGCTTCATTTAATCAAACATTTTTATTGAAATATTTTATAAAAAAGTTTCGCAGCATCATCCAGTACTATTATAATATGTCGAGCACGAGGAGCTGTACACAAGCTGAGTGAAAGAGACGAGATGGTGGGACTGACAAGAAGGGAAGGGAGGCAGAGGCGAGGAGTCAACTCCAACCCCACCGGTCACCGGCCGGAGGGGATAATGGCGGCGACGACGGCGACGGCGACCAACCCGCTCCGCGCGCGCGCCGAGGCGGTGGTGGCATCCCTGGTGGACGTCCGCCCCCACGAGATGCCCCCGCTGATGAGCGCCGCCTCCACCTTCTTCTTCGTAAGCCTCTCCTCGAGTCCGCCTTCCGAATCCAGCCGTCATCGAAGGGGATGGAAAATTGATTCCAATGGGTGATTCAGATCCTGAGCGCCTACTTCGTAGTGCTGCCGCTGCGGGACGAGGGTGCCATCTCGCTGGGGCTCAGCGCCCTCCCGGGCCTCTTCGCCGGCTCGCTTGTGCTCACCGTCCTCGCCGCTCCCGTCGCCTCCCTCGCCTTCTCGCTCCCGTCCGTCCCCAAGTCCAGGGTACGTACCTTCCTCACTTGGGTCCTTTCAGTTTGCTCATGTTGAAAATAAATAAATAAATAAATCAGCTATAACACACAAAAGGAATTTATGAATAATGCAAGGATCCAACTGAACAAAGGGCTGTACTAACATCAAGACTTAAATTATAATTATTGTAGAATGAATCAGACTGGTGTCTAAGCAGCGCGCGCACACACTCGCTAGAATCTATTTACTAGTTTAGCAGAAAAAAATTGGATGTTTCTAAAATGACCTGACATTTCATGTGGTTTAGGCAATTTAGTAAATTTTATAAATACGCTTCTGTTATTTTTCTGTGATGAGTACCTGCTTTTATTCAGGCAACTGGTGATGATTTTATGAAGCTGAAATTTTCTGGCAATTGTTTTTCCTTCACTGACACAAGCTAATTCTATCACCTTTACCTGGAATTTCAGGCTTTGGTTTTGATACACAGGTTCTTTAGCATATCCCTTCTTGTATTTTTTGTGCTTTGGTTTGCCTCGAAGCCGGGCTCCCCATCTACCACCCAGGTAACACCCACTGATAACATGGTGGATTATTTTCTCTTTTTCTATATGCATGATTAGTTTTCCCTGGAGTCTGCAAATATGTCATGATGACATCAACTCCCGGGTCATTGCATTTCCCTGAAATTATACATGAAAAAATGTTTTTGAATCCATATGTCATCTTGCACTCCAGCCACTTCGCTTGCTTTCTAAATTTCCTAATCGAACAAGGCAGCACCAAACTTATTTTTGTTTATTGATATTTATGATCAAGTCAAGTGAAGATAGTTCAAATAAACCTGCTGGGTGGGGAAACCACAGCTGGTTCTACATAGTTGTGAGAATAAGCTTCTTTCTTTGGGTAAGCCATTTTCTATTACATGATCCTGTCCATGCTCTTGAGATTTAACTTTTATCCTCCATTTGAATTACTCTCTCCATCTGAAGGTTGCTTTGCTTAATCTCATTACAATATCATCCACTTGGGCAAGGGTAATTGATGTCATGGACAGTGAGGTATCATTTAACAACTCCACCAGAAAATATCGGTAACCCCTTAGACATTTTGCATGTTCTTTTCAAATCCTTATTTCTCTTTTGATTCAGTCAGGTTCAAGATTGTTTGGTTTTATTGGGGCTGGTGCTACGCTAGGGCAACTTTTTGGTTCTTTGTTTGCTGCAAGCATGGCATGGATGGGACCCTGTACGTATCTAGGACATTCCTCTGAATAACATAATGAGCTCCTGTCTGATTTTTATTGGATGCAATGTCATATTTACTGAAATTTCTTCAGTTCTGCTCCTATTTTCCTCCCTCTTGATGGAACTTGCTGCGCTGTCATCTAAAGGAATTTGCATTGATGCTAATCATGGTTCAACAGAACTTCCATCAACAGGGTATGTAGTCCTTCCGGGCACGAGCTACAAGTTTTTGATTCATTTTATGTTAATTTTGGCATGAGGAACATGCGTGTTTTATGTAGAAAATTCCTTGTTTGATTAACCTTTTTGAATTTTAGCCGCAAATACAATATCTGAAATCTGAATAGTCCACTTTATGATTAACTTAGAATGATTTTATTAATTTGAAAAATACATGATAAAAAATAGGAGTTACAATGCTGGGTTTTCACACTATCTTTTAGGTGTTAGTGATGATTTTATTTGACTCATTGGTGCTTCCTTGTATTTACAAGTGAGAATTTAAGACACCTCATCTATTATAAACTGCAGAGCAGAACCAAGTCAAAATACCGAGCTTGGTGATGAAATGTCTTCACTGGTCAGTTCACTTAGAACACCTTCCCAATCTCAGAAGACAAAGCCTGGGATTTTTGTAATGTTTGAAGGTTTCTGGCTGATCATGCGCTCGCCCTACCTGATATACATATCGCTGTTTCTATGGATGAGTGCAGTTGTCTCATCCTTCTTTTACTTCCAGGTAGGATTGTTCTCCATCCGTGTATGAGATGGATGATAGTTGTGCAATGCTGTGAGCATGTTGCTTCCTTAAATAAATTGTCAGAATACAAAGGATCCTCCATTTACTCCCCCAACCTTTTCTCCTTGATTTCCAGAAAGTAACTATAGTTGCTACTACAATATCAAGCCCAACTGCCAGAAGGAGAACATTTGCACTGATAAACAGCTTTATAGCAGTTTTTATTCTTGCCGGACAGCTCACATTGACGGTATTTTTCCCCATTATCCTTGTTTTACTCTACTTCATTACACCCTTTCCAGTGTGAATAAGTGCATATTAGCCAAATAAGTTGTCACCAAATAATTACCTTTTATGGCATTATGCCGTGTCAAAGTGTACACATATTAGTCAAATATATATAAATATAATCAAACTTATACCGCCATCTCTTAATATCTATGATGTTTGTTTCCTTAATTAAAATCATAATTGCAATAGCCAATAGGCAACTCCATCATAATTTCCACTTCAAGATCAGCACACCCACAGTGTACGTAAATTGCAGATAGGTTTACTGAATTAATTTTTTAAATGTGCACCTCCAGTTTTTGCTATTTAATATGGGTACAGTATTTGGGTGATATATACTTTTTGTGGAACACCCTGTTATTACTTTCAATAAAATAAGCTTCCATCATTCGATGGAATCTCAATACGGTTCCCCTTCGAATTCCCGTGTACGCTGAGATAATTCTAGTTAGACACCTATGAGTAATGCATTTCTATTATTTGTGTCAAGGAACAAACTTCAATGCAGTGTAGTCCAACTGATGCGTGCTGTGACTCTTATGTATCTAACTATTCCACAACGATATTTGGTGGTGAATAAATTAATTTAAATCAACAACTCAAGATATGTCTTAGCCAAATGGTAGTTAGAAGACTCTTCAATGACCAACGTAGATAAGTGTTTTTCTTTTCATTCTTATGACCTGTTTGGCTCATTGGTATTTTACCTCTAATCCGAACAGGGCATTATGGTAACTATAATATTCTCATCGTTCTATCAATTTCTGAATATGATTTAAACACATATTTATTTCAGGGTCATGTTCTTACAGTAGCTGGTGTAACAGTTGCTATTTGTGCATCTCCATTCATTGCTGCCTCAAATTTGGTTGCCCTTGCTGTATGGCCAACTTGGGTTGCTGTTGCTGTCACTGAAACAATTCGAAAGGTATCGATAGACCAGAGCACTTTTACTGAACTTTTGGTGCAATTTTCCTACCATGAAATGTTGCTATTAAAAAGGTACATGTAAAGGTAATGCATATACAAAAGCTGAGTAGTCATTACCGTCAAATTTGCACAGACACACTATATCTTTAGTTTTGGTTTAGTACCCTTACGCGATTCCGTAGGAAAGAGCTTGTGCGTTGTATATTTGTGCTATTGTTAATAAGCTGAGAATTCACCATTTCCAGGATTAATTTCGTTTCAATCGAATATTAGTACGGTTTCCTCCAGTTGCATCTGGAACCAATGCATCATTGCATCTGTGATACTCAATATTAATTTGTTTTTCACCATTGATATGTTGACATCAAGGCATTGGTTCTGTGTGCGATATATCAAAAATCATTATATCGTCAATAGTTTGCAAAATGATTGTTTGGTAAAAGGGTTATAGCCGCAACTGATTTTCTTCATCTACCAACACCAATTTAGGCAAAAAAACACACTGATTTAGGGCATACTGGATGTTGTTTAGTACTAGGAGAAGTCTGTGAGTACCAACTAACTATTGTATTTACCACATGTTATTATTTATATATTCAGGTATATTCTCAGTTCAAAAATAAATAAATATATACAGGTATATTCTGCAATAAATGGATAAATATTCTAATTTTCTGTTTCCCAATCTGTTTCCTTCATCACACAGGTAACTACCTATGTTTTGACTAGACCGGGAAGGGAGTTATTATTCACAGTTGTCTCACAGGATGAGAAGTACAAAGCCAAGGTAAAAAAACGAGTTCTTTATGTAATTTGAGCATGCTAAGCACTAAGAAACATGATGGAGCATGACTTGGTCTCCATAGATGATCAAATGATAATAGCATATAAATAGGATATATATAACCCTTTTGCACTCATTTTGACTGGTTTCCACCTGATTTTATTTGGAGGTAAGGGCCATTAGCTGTCCACTTGGGTTAACTTGGATCACCAGAGAAGGGATCAAATTACATTGTTTAGAAATAGGACCCTGATAGTTGCCACACGCTCCGCCCACACGTTTTTAGATGGCAATTTTAGTTATGTATAGATGGCAATTATGAGCCAAAGTTGCCATGTTGAAGTTACAAAAATTGCCATCTAAAAACGTGTGGGCGGAAGCGCTCCGCCCACACGTGTGGTGAGTATCATTACCGTAGAAATATGATTCTTGGTGTCAAGTGAATAATTTAACCATTCCATATTTTTTCCTTTCTAATTAATTGCGGCAAATCAGAGGAACTACTTCTCTCAAAATAGAAAGCCAGCGTACATATCAATAACCTAAAGAGTCTAATTTCGGTGACAGTATTCGCTACTAAGGAGTGTTCTTGCTGTTGAGTTCTCACCTTGCTTCGAGTGTCATATTTTTTAAAAGCATCTTGCCTGATATTGGCATATCATGTGGATATTATCTAGTTTTGCTGCCCATTTTACGTGTTGATTTTGTGTGATTAATTTGGCTAAATAAATGTTTTCTTGTAGGTTTGTATAGATGTTATTGTTCAAAGGCTTGGTGATGCGACAGCTGCTGGAATTTATACGTTACTTTTCAGCAGTTTTGAGAAGAAAACATCCATTGTTAACCTCTATGCATTGCCGGTATGAATCATGTCTGGTCATTTACTTGTCATTTTTGCTTACCATCATATTTTATGTTTCATGTGTTTTTTTTAATCTCTCAAAGATAGATCCTTGGCATTGTAGTCTGTTTGATTGTGCGTGCCTCAGGAGGTAATTCTTGATGCAGCTGTTGCACAAATAATTTGCTAGAAACTAATTAAGATACACTTGAGTTCTCGTGTGAAGATGCTTTGTATGAAAAAATGTCCATGGCTGGATATTTGGCTGCTCAGAAGTGTGTATACTCCCTCCAAGGTAAGATGGAGGAGTCTGGGGAGTTCTTTGCTAGCTGAACTGCTGAACACAATTGAATAAACAATCCACGCTGAAAATTAAATATCTTGCTTCGGACCTTACCTATCTCTACTTGTATGTGAAAACCTGGTTAACTTCAACTACTGCCGAACCTTCTTATTCGACAGCTAGTAAATTTTTTGGGTTTGCTAAACACAATGGCCTGATTTTTTGATAACTCAGTCAATTTTGTGGCCGCTGGACATGCATAGAGATGCGTGTGGGAGATGTCCTTTTAGGAATAATCAGTGAGCTGGGTGGGATTCGGAGCCCATGATCTCTCACTGCACACCTCACTTGACTACTGCCACCAATACCAGTTGCACTTTTTCATAGAAGTTACACCTTTCTGTGTAATTACACTCCTTTTTTTTTGGAATCGGCCGTGTTTTGACGAACTCTCAGGCGACTCTGTTCCATGCGGTCCTAGCAAATTTCCAGATAAATATCTCTCTGTGTTAACTGCGATGCATTGTTTTTGCATTTTCTGTTCTGGAAGATGTCTAACGACTTGTGCTTATTCCTGCTAATACCAGCTCTGCTTCCTGTGGCTTCTCACTGCATTTCATTTGGGGCGGCTCCAGACGGATCTTGCCAAGCTTCAGGCAGCTTCTGACCCGTCCTAGTTCCTCCCAAACACGTACCTGGGAACCGAAAAAATAGGTATCGTTGTTCTATTGATATCTTTCATGTTGTTGCTGAGTAAGTCTGTCTGTTTAATCTTCCAGGATACTGACTCGATACACTGAACTGCTTCAATAATGCAGGAATTCAATATGTCGAGAAGTCGAGGTTTTTGGCACATTTCAAGTGAGCTGCAAATTGAAGACGAACATTTGAATAGAACACTGGAAATAACTACAGGAAGAGTCCACGTATACAAAGACAGAAATATTAGCATCATAGAGTATAACAATACGTAATTCTTGTATCTGCTTTTAGTCCATCTGTTCATGGCTGAAAACCGTGTCATGAAAACTGTAAGCCTGCTATTGCATTGTTTACAGGAAAAGTTAGGGCTGGATAGGTTGGTCATTATTCCGCTGTGCTGCATAAAATAATGTACTATCCGATACCACTCCCAGACTGCATATTATTTGCAGAGATGTGTAACTAGTTTTATAGGCAATTATCTGATGAGCCCGGAGCATTGATGCTAGAGTGAAACATTTCTGAATTTTGTGTGTGCGCGTGTGTTTTGAACTGTTTTTCCCTGTGAAATTATCGCGAAATTTTTATGTCCCCAGAAGGCATATTTGGTCATCAAAGGCCGTTCGTGCATATTGACGGTGCACAAACTGTACAAAATGATAATGTGCCACGCCACCTACTTTGATTTTTTTTCTCAAAAAAATATATACTTGATTTATTTATTTTGTATTTCTCACTTTCTTGAACACGCACATCTAAAGACGGCTTTGCATTTCTTTACAGCAAAACCCCAAAATCGAATGTTTTAAGCACGTATAGGATTAATGTCACGCTGCACAATCTTTGTGCTGATCATTTGAAAATTACGCAGGCATGAATTGGGACAATCCAAGGAGATATATAATGGCGGGAGGAAGAAGAAACCGGCAACATCGATCCTCCTCCCTGTGAGCATTGCTCTTGAGCCTCTTGACACTCCAATTTGGCAGGAAGAAGCAAACAGCAACACTTGGTAGCAATGGCAGCGTCGAAGCGCAGCGCCGTCGTGTTCCTCGTGGTGGTGGCGGCGGCCGTGGTGGCCGCGATGCTGCTGCAGCCGGCGGAGGCGGTGGGGAGGCGCCGCCCTGACACCCACGCGCTCTGGTTCCCTGGCACCAGGCAGCGCAGCCCCAGCGGGTTCCCGGGATTCCGCGGCAGGCCGTCGGTGCCCGCCGGCAGGCTGACTCCGCCGTCGCCCAGCGGCAGGCCGACGCCGCCCAGCGGCAGACCGACGCCACCGCCGCCGTCGACGCAGGCGCCGCCCGCGCCCGTTTCGGCGCCGTGCACCGCCTCGAACCCGGTGCCCGGCATGCCGGTCAGCGCGGGCGGGTTCGGAGGGCCGTCATCGTCGCCGCCGGCGTCTCCGACGGACTGCGTGACGCCGCTGGCGGGGCTGATGACTTGCGCGTCGTTCCTGACGGGGAGCGAGGCGGACACGCCGACGCCGCAGAGCGAGTGCTGCGGCGGGCTGGGCATGTTCTTGAACAGCTCGGCGGCGAGCGACGACCGGTCGCTGCGGTGCCTGTGCCCGGTGATCCTGGGCGACGTGAACCGCATGCTCCCCAAGCCCATCGACCCCGTCCGCATGATGTACCTCCCCATCGCCTGCGGCGTCGTCCTCCCGCCTCAAGTCCTCTTCATCTGCTTCAGTACGCCATTAATCTCCCTCTCTCTCTCTCCCTCTCTTTCTCTTTCTCTTTCTCTTGACGACGACGACGACGACGGTGAACTGATGATCTTGGAATATGCAGCTGGGCAGCCGACGCCGCCGGTGGTGACGCGGATCCCCGAGTCCTGGGAGGCCAGGTCCTCTAAAGGTCAACCTACTAACTCACTCACTATCTCTGAAAATTTTCATCTCTGTTCATGGTTAAGCTCAGTAATTTCTTCAACTGAATTCTGGCGCCTCCATCTGCTTTGCTGTGCAGCGTCGAAGCCTTGAGCTGGTGCCGATCGACCAAAGGATTTGGTGACTGCTCATCACGCACAATCAATTACCCTCGGACGTAGTACGAAGTATTCTATCAAGTTTATCAAGATCACAAACATCAGAAACTAGCTTAGTACATGGTTACAACCAAGTTTACAACCATCATGTGCCAGTTGTGGTGTATTACTGCATCGATGTAACGTCTATCAAGTACTGTAGCATGTATTTTTTTTCTCGTATTGAGAATATTATATAGTACAAAAAATATATTACGAGTACATGGTTTCTCGCTATTTTTACATGGTTCTTCGTTTGATGACTCTCTGTACCCCAAAACTGTATGATGCATGCTCCTGCTAGATTGCAACAGATGATATTACTCTGCATTCTTCTACAGGAAAAATACTAGATTTGCAGATAAAGGTGGTTACAAAATTGGTAATGTACGTGTGTTTTGAGCATAAAACACCAGGGAAGCCAAACTTGCATGCCCATCTTGAGCCTAGGCTTAGGGCATCTTCAACACCCATGCATGTTAAAATGAACATCACATCCGTTCACTGAGCAATTCGTAGATATTGATGCGAAACCCAACCATCCAATCATATTCTCTATACATTCGTCCATTTCTAATTCAAATAAAAATATCTTAATTTGAAATGGATAGTAATGAAAAAATTAACTCCGATCACACCTACAAAGAAGCGAATGCTCGTTATTTTTACATGCTCGGTCACAAAGATGTCAGCCCGGCCATTCTAGGCAAAAACTCTACCCACCCCTCTTTGCTCGGCTGACCGCGTCACCTCTGACTTCAGTCGTCCGCACTGGCTGCTACCGCCTGTCTGACCTCCTCCACCTCTTCTTTCTCCAGAACGATCAATATGCTATTCATCCCCACATTGGGATCTAAGTCAATCCTTTACAATGTGAGATATTTGGTCTGGACCTTTAGCTCTTACATGTTAATCTTTTTTCGATCGCCGCCATGAAGATGTTAAACCTCTCGGCCTTCTTCTCCTACTTGGTCTCGTTAAGCTTGATGCATGCCTCCTCCTTGGCCAAGATTTCTTCATATCTCTACGTCATTTTTGTAGCCGCCCCTTCCCGCTCCTCCTTCTCTTCCTCCCATTTCTTGCCACGAAGCCCCTTCTAAACTTCTTGGGTGTAGACCGTCCCCGCTCTCGCCCAGCGAACGCCAATGCAGCTTGCCCAACGTTCTGTTTGATAGAGCGGGCTTGCCGTGATGCCAAATTGATCTCGCGGGAGGTCAACTTGGTCGTATCCTTCACCTCAGGTTGCTCCCGTGGTTCTTCCTGAGTGTCCACGCGACGGCCTAAGCGAAAACCGTGGGGATTGGTGTGGGGGAGGGTGGTGGCTTGTGGAGCAGAGGGAGTGAGGAAAGGAAAAAAATGATGGATTTTGGTGCGGAATCAGTGAGGAAGGCTCCAAAAGCGTGGAATCCGCCTCTTTTTTGTGTGGGCCGAGGGTGTCTAACTCTTATGTGGTGGCAGTCCGGACTCCGGCAAAGTGCCCCTTGGTATGAATCATACATGCCTGTGTTGGATGAAAAAACAAGTCCACACAACCTAGTACAAACGATTACGTGAGGTTTTAGGGCTGACGTTGAAGATGCCCTTACCTCTTTTCATCATCTAGAAGGTTTCTTAGAATGAAAAAGATGCGTTACTCCATGATCTGTTGGGTATAACACCAAAGGCACATCTCGACGAAACTTTGTTATGTCACACTTAACTAATGTTGTTCTGCAGACGAAATGTTTCTTTGTTTCCCTCCTCTTATGAGCGATTCCATGCTAGGGTTCCTTCGCCTTTCGTCGACGCCGGTGTCGATCTACCTCGTCTTATGTGGTTTTAGGACCATGAAGGTTCGGTGGATCTCGTCCCTTGCCGGCGAGAGGAATCCTCATATTTAGGTGTTTTTCCAATGTGTTTGGGGCTTTTGTCATGCTCAGGAAGACGAGGTCACTCCATCTTTTTGAAGATGAAATAAAGTTCTTCCCGCCTTGCCCTGTTCCAGTGATGCCTAGTTCCATCCTAGCGATTGTCTTGCACCGTTGAAGGACATATGGAGGTGTGTTCCGGCGGATCTCACGGGATTCAAATGGTGTTCGTCATCGATGGATCTTCTTGGATCCGATCTTCATTCATCTATGTTCGTGTGTCCACAGGTTGGATACATTCAATTTGTGCTTCTTTTCACCCGCTACGGTTGTTGTTTTGGTGTGTTGATCTTTTTGGCCTTAGCACGATGCCTTCTCAACTACCTATTACAACAAGGTTTGTCTGGCTCTAGTGAGACAGGGCGATGATGATGGCACGTCTTTGGCTCGAGGTAGTGTTTGTAGTCGTCGCTAGGTGATATAAGGGCATGAATGTTATTTTATTGCTTCTTGTGTTCTTTATACTATAATTATGTTTGATGAATATATTAGAAGTTCTTTTAAAGAATTTAATAATGTTACCCTCAAATTGTAGCCCTTGTGACCCTTATTTTTTTGTCATTTTTGTTATTTTGCCGAAACACATTTTTTTCCTACTGCTCCTCCACACCCACCATCTTCTATTGGTTTTGCACCTTTTCATTTCTTGTTATTGTTGTGATTATCTCAACCTCAATACATTTTCACAAAATAAAAATGACAAAACTGTTATTTTTTCATGGTAATATGTGTCACATTCATATCATAAAAATCATAGTATAATTTACCTGCCAACTACCAACTGTGATCCCAAGCCGTTGTATTTCAGATACCCTGAACACAAACCAGTATCTGAATCCGCTCCTAGACTACCTCCCAAGCTCCATGTTATCGTTGGAGCAAAATCTATCGCAATAGCAAAGCCAAAGGACACATGTTGATGGGTGCAGATAACACCTCCTCGTTGGTTACCCCAAGTGGAAGGATATGATGTAGATAGGAGAAAAATTCCCTTAGATGAGGAATGTAAGGTTTATCGAACCAGGAAGATTTCTGAGACGACAAGAAGGTGGCTAGTAACTCCCTGGCGCTTAGAAATTACTTGACCTGGACATGCACACAAGACACAACTAACTTTGCTCCCAACGAGTACAGAGAGGTTGTCAATCTCTCTAGCCTTGTTGTTTACAAAGGTTAAACATAAGGGGTAGTAAAAGTGCAACGAAAAAGAAAGTAAAGTAGTAAATAGTAGCGGTGCAAACTTATGATGAGAATATGGACTAGGGCGTCATGGCGCTCACTAATGATGTCTCCCTCCCAAAATACGATAAAAGCTATGTTGAGTGAACAAATTACAGCTGGACAATTGACAAAATTATAAATGCACTGCAATGCTAATTATGCTAGCAGAGAGTGTAAGGTTCAATTGTATGGGCATTACACCAAGACAATTAGATCGTTTATTCACCAGCATCTACTTAGTAATCATCCACCTTGAGATATCTATCCAGAACATCTCGCTGGTATTAAGTTGCGAGCCACAACCATATGTTACAAACTCAAAGCAACGGACATCTTTTATATCACTAATAGGCTTTATCTCAAACACACATAAGTTCAATCATTACTTGTATCAACACCTCAAAACTACTGCGAGTTACTACTAAACTCAATTTACCAATCTTGATTACCTACTCAAAGTAAGATACACACCTAGTGCAACAAAGCCAATTCTCTAAACAAGATAAGCATGAAACTCAAGAGAGTTCCAAAATTATAATTAAGATCTTAGAAAGAAATAAACATGAAAAATAAGCCCAAAACATGGCAGCACCTAGAACACAAAGTGAACACTCAAAAATATAGAAGTGAAACTATGAGCATTCTAGGCAAAAGTGGACCGTGTTTCTCTCGCAAACAAGGCATGCTAGGGTCCAACTTGTTATGACCATCAAACAAAACTAAACTAAGCAAAAAAAATTGAAAACTAAAAACTAAAGAGCAAGACGCTCCAAGCAAATCACATAACATGTGAAGTAATAAACCCAAGCTTAGACGCTTGAGTCTCCTTGAATATTTAAGGGGGGTGCCGGGGGCATCCCCAAGCTTAAGCTTTTGGCACTCCTGGATATTCTTTCATCATCTCCCTTCGTAACGCTTGAAACTTCCTTCACACGAAACTTTTCATAAATAGAGTAGAGTTGTTAGTGCCAATAAATAATAAAGTTTCACTTGGGTACTGTTGGAACACATTGAAACACTCAAATTAAACATTATCTACCGTTCCCCAACTTTGTTTAAGGTTTTGCCCCAAAAACCATGAACAAAGTGAACAAAAGAAGCAAATGCAATTACAAGGCAGAAATATGGGAAAACAGAACATGCTGTGAAACTTGGCCAATTCATGGCATGTCTGTAGCTCAAATAAAAAAACTGAAAACTAATGAAAGTTGAACAATTATATAGAGCATGCTATGTAAACATTTCAGATCAAAAAGATGACCTGGTGTTTTTTGAAGATTTTTTCAATGAAGCAAACAAAATTTGTTTTCTGGACAACATGTCACAACTTTTTTCTCCCTTATCTTTAGAGGCTAAAACTTGGCACAAAACTTGAAAATAAAGATACAATGGTGTTGCTACAGTAGTAACAAACATCAATACACACTAAAACAAAAAGAAGAAACTGAAAGTAAAAACATTTTGGGTTGCCTCCCAATAAGCGCTTTCTTTTACGCCTTTTAGCTAGGCATGAAGCACAAGTTCAAGTCTTATTAAAATCAAAAGCAAAAGGTAACTTCATCTTCTTTCTAGGGAAATGTTCCATGCACTTCTTGAGGGGAAATTGGAATCTTATACTCCCTTCTTTCATGTCAATGATAGCACCAACGGTGCAAAGAAAAGGTCTCCCCAAAATAATTGGACATGATGCATCACATTAAATGTCCATAACAAGGAAATAAACGGGAACATAAGTATCATTGGCAATAATAAGCACATCATGTATTCTTCCTATAGGTTTCTTAATGGAAGAACCAACAAGTCGAACACCCAAAGAGCAAGGATCAATAGATTTTAATTCAAGCATATCATAAAGTCTCTTTGGCATAACGGAGGCACTAGCTCCAAGATCACATAAAGCATGGCACACAAATCATTAATTTTAATTTTAATAGTAGGATCCCAACCATCTTCTAGTTTCCTAGAGATAGAAACTTCTAGTCTAACTTTTTATTCCCTAGCCTTGGTAAGAGAATTAGTGATATGCTCGATGAAAGCCATATTAAGTGAACCAGTGTGAGGATCTTTGGCCATCTTTTCTAAATAATTAATTTCTTCTATGACATTGCGTTTATCAAAATTTATTTCATGGTAATTAAATTCTAACATAAAAGCATTCTTGCAGTTGGTCCAAGAATCATTACTTTTATTAGGTAAAGAATGGAACCACTTCTTGGCTTTCCCGCAAAGAGAAAAGTCAAAGAACTCAAGTTTAAACTTATCATCATCAATTCCTTGAGGTTTTTGTGTATAACACACCTTCTCATAATTACTCAAGTGGGAGATGGCATCTTCTCCCTTTTCAGAAAATTGCTCATTTATATCAAACTTGAGGAAAGGTCTACCAATGGCAAAGCTTAGGATCCTTAGACGAATACAAGCTAGGAGTTCCATGCCTAGGGAAAAAGGAAACTTCAATACTAGCAGAGCTCATGCTAGCAGCAACAAAGAAAACAAATTAGAACGAAGCATGTATTTTTTTAGATGTTTGAATAAAGACAGACAAGGAAAGAAAAAACTGATAGGTAAACTACCAAGACTAAAAAGAAAAGGGGAAGGTTATGATGTAGATAGAAGCAAATTTCCCTTACTTGAGGACTGTAAGGTTTATCGAACCAGGAGGATTCTTGAGACAACAATAAGTTGGCTAAGGACTTCCCTGACGCTTAGAAATTACTTGACCTGGACCTGCACAAAATACACAAATAACTTTGCTCCTAACGAGTATCGAGAGGTTGTCAATCTCTCTGGCCTTACTGTTTACAAAGGTAAAACACAAGAGGTAGTAAAAGTGATGAGGACATCCCTACTACCAACACATCTCCAGTTCGTCATGAAGACCAAGTTGATTCAACAAAGAAGAAGGATGATGAAAGCAGAATTGGACCTATTACAAGAGCTCGTGCAAAGTTGATAGAACAACAGGTGAACTCGCTCTTAATAGATTCTGATATGTCATGTACTGAGAACTTTATACTGCCTAAATCTTTGTATGTTTGCATTATCAGGTATCATGACGAAGATGAGGATCCAGAAGGAGGATAAGATAAAAGAAGCTCCAACTTTCGGACGTCCGACGCACTTCGGACGTACGACATTGGAGGCCAGGAGCTACGACGCCTCGATGACATCAAGTTACAGAAGGGTTGCTATTTTCGACGGACATCCGACGGGATTCGGACGTCCGACACGACGGACTTCCGACATGGAACGGACGTCCGACATGAAGATCTTCGCGACGGCCCCCAAGTACAGTACCGATGTCAAAACATCCGGAAGTCCGACACGCTTCGGACGTCCGACGCATCGGACGTCCAAAACCCATCGGATGTCCGAAACTGCCTGCCCGCAGATTTGACGGGCTGCGGCCTTGTATCTGAGTTTGACACCCCCTAGCTTATAAATACCGGACCCCCTGTGAGTTTTAGGGTAAGACCACGTTTAGATAAACCTCAGTTCTTGAGAATAGCCCCAAGCTTTCATCTTGAATCATATACTTCAATTCGTATCGATTTGAAGTGTTTCTACTGCAAGTCTTGTGTGATCTGTTGTTCCACCGGGAATTAGTAGATTGCAAATTACCGTCTCGTGGTCGACGGCTTCGTTGCGCAAGTGTGTGAAGTTGTGAATATCCAAAGGGTAGAGAGCTGTCTGATACATCCAAAACGTATCTATAATTTCTGCTTGCTCCATGCATGTTTTGTGTGATATTGCTATGATCTAGATACACTTTCATACACTTTTGATCATATTTGGACTAACCTATTAACTCAGTGCACCCTAGTGCCAGTTCCTGTTTTCTGCTGTTTTTCTATTTCAGTTTTCCCCCATATAAAAAGTGTCAGAAAAATTCCGGGAAAAATACAGGAAAAATCCGCTTACAGGAAGCTTTGAGAAGAGCCCGGGAGGGGCCAGAGGGGAGCCAGGGGGGGGGCAGGCGTCCACCCGGCGCGGCCCCACCCCTGGCCGCGCCAGGGGGGCGCCTGGGGCCCCTGGTCCACCTCTGGCTGACCCCCTTCGCCTATTTATCCCCCGTCACGGGAAAACTCCAGAAGAAGAACCCTATTCCGCGAACTCGCCTCTGTTCCGCCGCCGCCGCGCTTCCAAGATCGGGAGCACCAGAAGACCTCTTCCCGGCACCCTGCCGGAGGGAGGATTGACCTCCGGGAGTCTCCTCTCCACCATGGATGCTCCCCGGATGTCTCGTGAGTATTTTTCCTTGGACCATGGGTCCGTGATCAGTAGCTATGTGATGTTCTCCTCCCCTCTTTGATCTTCATTGTTTAGACCTCGTGAGCTGCACTACATGATCGAGGCACCTTTGTAATATTTCTGCTATTGCTATGTTGAGTTTGATAGGATCTGATGGATTATGAGATTATGTTCAGATTGTGATAAGGTAATATATTTGGTTTTTATCTCTTATATTTTTGTTCCTAAGTAATTCTTGCATGTTCTCCGTTGCTGTTTATTGCTTTGGCCAAGTAGTAGGTAGTGACTCCAAGAGGGAACGTTGTGCTAGATTGTGGGTTCATGCCCCCCGATGACACGCTTGAGTGACAGAAACATGAGTCTAGGGGATGTGCTGTTGCCACAAGGGCGAAAACAACGGTGCTTGTAACCGCGGTTACAAGGATTGTTTACTTTACGCATAGTTCTTTTTAATGCAGTTGTTTGTTGCTTTGGGTTTACACTTTGGGTGGGGCTCGCAAATTAATACCAGCGAGATGTTCTGGATAGATATCTCAAGGTGGATGATTAGTAGTAGATGCAGATGGATTTCGGTCTACTTATTTTGGCGTACTGCCCGTGCTTTTGAACCTCTTCCTTTCTTTTGTAGCATAGTTAGCATTGCGGTGCGTTCATAATCCTGTCAATTGCCTTTCTGTAATTTGTTTACCTCGCATAGCAATTTTATCGTCTTTTGGGAGAGAGACATCACTAGCGAACATCACGTATCCCGGTCCATATCCTTATCACTATTTCCACGCTATATTTATTTTACTGCTTTTATTTGCTATCATTATCCCTTGCGTTTATCCTTTGTAAACAACAAGACCGAAGAGATTGACAACCTCTCTGAACTTCGTTGGGAACAAAGTTATCTGTGTCTGTGTGCAGGTCCGCGTCAGTTGCGCCGCTGGCACCTACTTATCATCTCTGGAGTCCTGCTGGAGACAAACCTTGGTACCTTCACTGAGGGAAAACTGTTGCTGCACTACATCTCAACCTTCCACTTGGGGAAACCAACGAAGGGGCGAGAAGCCATCAAGCAAGTTTTCCGGCGCCATTGCCGGGGACTCCAAGTGCTAAGATAGGGGAGTTGCACACTACCCTTTACCTTTGTTTTTTAGTCTTGTTAGTTTATCTTTCAGTTTTTATCTTTGTGTCTTTTATCAAAATTTACAAAAAAATTATTTATCTTGCTAGCTGTCATTATGTCTGGTCCTTCTGCCTTTGTTGAGACAGAGGTTCTCACCTTTAAACAAAAAGGTGGAGAAAGTTTAAAAGATGCTTGGTATAGAATTAATGATTCTCATAGAAAAGCCACCAAGAAGCAATCCACTACTATCCTGCTTAGAATTTTTTATGTTGGGATTACTCCTTGGAATAGGTTCATATTAGATACTGCTATCAATGGGAATTTTCTAGAAGCCCCGACTTGGGAGTCTCTTAATGTTATTGAAAATCTTGTTGGAAATCTCCCTATTGTTAACGTACAAGAAGATATAACTCTATCTCACATTATGAAAAAACTTGAAAAGATAGAGTTAGAAATACCAAGTATAACTAGGATAAATGAGTTGGATCGCAAGATTCAAGGGAATTTGAATAGGCTTGATAGCTCCATGCTTAAAATTATTAAAACTTTGGAGGTCATCAAATCCCGTGATACGGATCTTTCTAGGATAGATAAGATTGAGGAAATCATTAATACTTTAGGAACTACTTTCTCCTCAATCAAACCAAAAAAGGTTGAGACTTCGGCAAGAAGGGAACCTAAGTTCAATTATGTCCCTAAGGTTCCCCGACCTAAAAATAAGCCACCTATTGCCAAAGAAGTTGAAACCGTGAAAACTTTGGAAGAAATACCTCTTTTTGATAATTTTATAAATGAATCTTCCATTGATTTTCCGCCTTTTGGTTTTCTCCCTAGAAGTATCTTCATTAGGCCTTTATTTGAAAGACCTCTTAAGACTAGTTGTACAATTGAAGATCTTTTTGATGATCTTGATAATGATTCGATTGATTCAACTTGATCTTTTACATCATGCCTAGCTAATGGCTTTAAAGAAGCGCTTTCGGGAGGCAGCCCGCAACGAATTTAGGTGTTTCTTTTTGCTTTTATTGTGTCTTGATGTTTTTTACTACTGTAGCAACATCATTGTATCTTTATTTTTCAGCTTTGTGCCAAGTTATAGCCTCTTACGGCAAGGGAAGTAAAAGTTGTGACATGCTGTCCAGAAAACAGATTCTGTCTTCGTGACCAGAAAAATTCCAGAAAAATCCCAGTTCATCTTTTTGAGCTGAAAGTTTTACACAGTATGCTCTATAAAATTACGAAACTTCCGTATGTTCTGAGGTTTTTGATTTGAGTTGCAGAAGTGCCCCTAAAAAATCCTTTACTATCTGCTGTTCTGTTTTTCACAGATTCTGCCACGTTTTGTCTCTCCTAACTTTTGCAAACCTTAAGCTTGCTTTTTCTTTGCAAAAAACTTTTTGGCACTCTTGAGAAACAGTAGCTATTCAAGAATATCTTTATATCCAGTGGAGAAAAATTATTTATTAAGGGTACTAACCTCTCTAATCAGCTTATGATGAGTTATGTATGAAGGGAGTTTTCAAGTGTGCGATAGAAGATGATGAAAGAAGATCCAGGAGTGTCAAGCGCTCAAGCTTGGGGATGCCCCCATGCATCCCCAATAAATATTCAAGGAGACTCAAGCGTCTAAGCTTGGGTATGCCCCCGTGCATCCCCTTCTCCATCAACAATCATCGGTTCGTCCTTCGTCTCACTATATTTTTATCACTTCATGTGTTATGTGCTATGCTTGGAGCGTCTCGCTCTTAGGTTTTATTTTTAGTTTTCTTTAGCTTTGCTTGCTGTTCATAACAAGTTAGATCCCGTCTTACTTTGTGTGGGAGAGAAACACGCTCCACTTTCAAAATCTAGAACACATCATAGGATTTTTCCTGCTTATCTTTTTTCTGTTGTGTGTTCTTTATCTTTCCATAGCTACTGCCATGTTTAGTTTTAGTCTTAGTTTGTCTTTAGCAAGAGCCTTGGCTTTTGTTTAGTTTGTTGCTGGAACTCTTTTTAGTTTTCATGTTTATCTTGTTAAGAGAGTTGGTTGTTGCACTGAGTTGTGTCTTGTTTTGAGAAGTAGGTGATTGAGGTTGCTATTTAATTCTAGTAGTAGCTTGCAATGGTTTTGAGGTATTGATGTGAGCAATTTTTGAACTTTTGGTGTCAAGAGCTCTAGCCTATTAGTGATCCGTGTGTATTTTCAAAACCTACAAAAACTAGTTGAGAACTCTAGCTACTAGATGGACCACTACTCTTCTGAGGGGTCGAATATCACAGAACACTCACGTACCATGAGTCGAGGATGCGCAACGATAACCAAACCCCCATACACTCCTCCTCGGGGTACTTGTCTCTTTGTGAACCTCCTTATTAGATTGAGAGTTACTGATAATACGTGCATGAGTTCTTCGGACTAATGTAAGTATTGAAAGTTGACACTTCCACCTTCCCATATTTTGCTAGCCTTTCCCGTGCCGTGCATTGCCTTATTCTCACTCCGAGAGTTGGTGTCCACCTTCGCCGGTACATCCAAACCCTTGGCATGATACGCTCTGTCATCATAAGCCTCCTTACATCTTTCCTCAAAACAGCCACCATACCTACCTATCAAGGCATTTCCATGGCCTTTCCGAGTTACATTTCCATGCAACTTCCACCTCTTCATGACTTGATCTTCATGTCATACATGTTCCTGCTACACTGGCAGCGACATACATTGCATATATCATGATAGTTACATCTTCTTTATGATTTTGAGTACCTTGTAAAGTGTGAAAGATCTCCTTTACCTTCTTGTAAAATAGAGTGTTGCCCTTAAGTGAGGAAAAGATCCCAAAGTGGACACATTAAAAGATCCCAAAGAGGACAAATGAGAGTTAAATAGAAAGAGCCATTGAAGCCACAAAAAATACAAAAAAATAGAAAAAAGAGAAAAATAAATAAAAAGAGAGAAAGGGGCAACACTACTATCCTTTTGAGAGATCCACACTGGTACTTCCTTTATACCTTTGTACTCCATAGAGATGATCATTATGCATATAGCTATGTGGGGACCTTCACACTATAGAACTTGGCTTGCATATTCCAAGGATGAGCCTCCTCAAAAGAGCTCTAGGTCTTCATGAGCGAGCAAGTTAGATGCACCCCCACTAGTTCCATTGGAGAGCTTCTTAGCTCGTATGTGCATCCGTTGTATGGAAATCCCTACTCCTCACATCATATCTATCATTTGGCATCTCTTGCCTATGATTGTCCTCATTGATGTGAGCCTTTCTCATCCTTTTTGTCTTCCTCGTCCACCATATTTCTCTCTTTGCCATCCTAAGTGTCAACTCTCGTGCTTACACTCATCCATTGCATGAGTGCTCAAAATATCAAAAAGGAGTGGATCAAATTGACTTGTACCTGGCTAGTGGTCTGGGGACGAGTCAAGATAAGATTCCAAAGAAGACCAAGTGTGAAACTTTAGTAGATTGAGTTCTCAACACAAAAATACTTTTTCTCGTATTCCATATCCCCCTTCTTGCACGCAAACACCATTTGGAGACATTCGAGTCACGGACAGCGAGAGCTCTTGCACCTAATGTTCTTTTGTTACTTGTTTCAATGCTAATATAGACTCTTGCATGTTATGACTTGATTTGAATCTCTAACTTTGATTGCTTTACTTTTCAAAGTTCTTTTATGGTTGCTAGCACATCACCACAGAAATTATGTTGTTATCATTTACCTACTCGAGGACGAGCAGGAATTAAGCTTGGGGATGTTGATACGTCCAAAACGTATCTATAATTTCTGCTTGCTCCATGCATGTTTTGTGTGATATTGCTATGATCTAGATACACTTTCATACACATTTGATCATATTTGGACTAACCTATTAACTCAGTGCACCCCAGTGCCAGTTCCTGTTTTCTGCTGTTTTTCTATTTCAGTTTTCCCCCATATAAAAAGTGCCAGAAAAATTCCGGGAAAAATACAGGAAAAATCATCGTACAGGAAGCTTCGAGAAGAGCCCGGGAGGGGCCAGAGGGGAGCCAGGGGGGGCCCAGGCGACCACCCGGCGCGGCCCCACCCCTGGCTGCGCCAGGGGGGCGCCTGGGCCCCTGGTCCACCTCTGGCTGCCCCCCTTCGCCTATTTATCCCCCGTCACGGGAAAACTCCAGAAGAAGAACCCTATTCCGCGAACTCGCCTCTGTTCCGCCGCCACCGCGCTTCCAAGATCGGGAGCACCAGAAGACCTCTTCCCGGCACCCTGCCGGAGGGAGGATTGACCTCCGGGAGTCTCCTCTCCACCATGGATGCTCCCCGGATGTCTCGTGAGTAGTTTTCCTTGGACCATGGGTCCGTGATCAGTAGCTATGTGATGTTATCCTCCCCTCTTTGATCTTCATTGTTTAGACCTCGTGAGCTGCACTACATGATCGAGGCACCTTTGTAATATTTCTGCTATTGCTATGTTGAGTTTGATAGGATCTGATGGATTATGAGATTATGTTCAGATTGTGATAGAGTAATATATTTGGTTTTTATCTCTTATATTTTTTGTCCTAAGTAATTCTTGCATGTTCTCCGTTGCTGTTTATTGCTTTGGCCAAGTAGTAGGTAGTGACTCCAAGAGGGAACGTTGTGCTAGATTATGGGTTCATGCCCCCCCCCCCGATGACACGCTTGAGTGACAGAAACATGAGTCTAGGGGATGTGCGGTTGCCACAAGGGGGAAAACAACGGTGCTTGTAACCGCGGTTACAAGGATTGTTTACTTTACGCAAAGTTCTTTTTAATGCAGTTGTCTGTTGCTTTGGGTTTACACTTTGGGTGGTGCTCGCAACTTAATACCAGCGAGATGTTCTGGATAGATATCTCAAGGTGGATGATTAGTAGTAGATGCAGATGGATTTTGGTCTACTTATTTTGGCGTACTGCCCGTGCTTTTGAACCTCTTCCTTTCTTTTGTAGCATAGTTAGCATTGCGGTGCGTTCATAATCCTGTCAATTGCCTTTCTGTAATTTGTTTACGTCGCATAGAAATTTTATCGTCGTTTGGGAGAGAGACATCACTAGCGAATATCACGTATCCCGGTCCATATCCTTATCACTATTTCCACGCTATATTTATTTTACTGCTTTTATTTGCTATCATTATCCCTTGCGTTTATCCTTTGTAAACAACAAGACTGGAGAGATTGACAACCTCTCTGAACTTTGTTGGGAACAAAGTTATATGTGTCTGTGTGCAGGTCCGCGTCAGTTGTGTCGCTGGCACCTACTTATCAAATCTGGAGTCCTGCTGGAGACAAACCTTGGTATCTTCACCGAGGGAAAACTGCTGCTGCACTACATCTCAACCTTCCACTTGGGGAAACCAACAAAGGGGCTAGAATCCATCACTGTCGCATTGGCAACAGGGTTCTAGCGAGGAGAGTTCATCGGCTACATACAAGTTATCTATCATCGCCATCATATTCACCGTTCGCTTACTGAGAAGATCGGGCCACCCCATATCATCTTGGTATCAGATTTCCAGTGTTTTCCTCGGTAAGCATCCACCAAATCCATCTATTAGATCGTTTTTGTGTTCGTCCTATCCAGAAAAAGCCATACAAAAATATTATGGTTTCTAGTTTTGCCATAACTTAGATTGCACCGGAGTCATTGTTTTAGTTTACTGTTTTGTTGTGTTCTTCCCGAAAATTTCTCCGCGGTGCGACATATTGTGGCCTAAAGAGAAAAATTACTGTAGCAGTAATGTAGCAATTTTCGTCAAGTTTAGAATAGTGTCAGAAAAATCAAAAAAAAGAGAGAAAAAGAGAAAAGATTCAAAAAAGAGAGAGAAATAAGTGTGATAAAAAAGAGTTATCCAAGAGTGCAAAGAGATATACAAGTGCTAGAAAGGATATATCATAGTGGTGATCTTTTGAGAGGCCTGTCTTCTTTTGTATCCACTGTGTGAGTTTTTCCTTGGGTTTGTATCACACGATCAACACTAGGACTTGACTTCGGTGTAGTTAGGGTGCCATACCTATAGCTCCACCACATATATCCTGCTTTGTCGTGTGTTCACTCTTTTACTCGGGTATTCACTTCATCACATCCGTGCACTAGCCCTCCATCCGAATGGGTACACATTACTATTCACTTTGGAACGGTAAGATTCACCTTTTCTTGTCAGTTTTGAGTGAGTTGTGAGTGTCCACCAAAAGATTTTGATTTAATGCACTAACCTACTAACCATGTCTCAGAGTGGTTTTGATGTGATGAAGAAACAGGAAAAGGATGCGCCAGTTACATGGGAGGCATATGAAGGTCTCCGTGATCACTTGACTGGGATGTTTACTAAATCCGCTGATGCGATTGATACAAATGTGCAAGCGGTCCAACTGAAAGTGGAGGCGACTGAAGCTGCAGTCACCACTATGCAACAACAACTTGCTGCTATACAACAGTCTACAACAAATGACAACATCTGTCACTGGCATACAAGTAGCTATTGTACAACGCCAACCTGACGCTCAGGAAGATGATGGTAGTGTCCATGGCGATAATGCTGATTTGAGGGAAAATCAAGGCCGTGGGCGTGCTCAAGGGCCGGTTCGCCAACCTCCACTTGGTTTTGGTGCGCGCCGTCTACCCATTCAGGAAGAAGATGTCTTGAGCAAGCCCAAGTTTAACATCCCCAAATTTGAAGGTTCCACGGACGTGGAAGAGTACCTCACATGGGAGCTTAAGATGGAAAAATTATGGCATTTGCATGATTATTCAGAGGACAAGAAGATCAAGATTGCTTCTTCCGAGTTTGACGGTTATGCCTTTCGTTAGTGGGAGAGTGTGTTGACCGAGATAGAAGAAACCGATGGGCAGCCTATTCGTACATGGCTTGACATGAAGGCGACCATGAAAGTTCGGTTTGTTCCCACTAATTACTTACGGACAGTTTTTGATAAATTGCAACAATTGAAGCAAGGTACTATGTCCGTTGATGCATACTATATGGAGATGGAGATGTTGCTGCAACGTGCACGAGTCCGTGAAGAGGTTGAGATGACTATGCAACGTTTTCTCCATGGGCTGAAATTTAACATCAAGAGTATTGTGCGGCATCACCAATACTATAATATGAATGATCTATTGCATCTTGCAAGGGAGGCTGAATCACAGCTTGCAGAAGAGGCACAACTGAAGGCCAAATACACATCATCTAGCAGATTTTCTCCAAGGACACCGTCTGCCGCGCCTATGGAGAACTATGGTGCCAATACTCGGGTTTCTTCTTCATTTTACAAGCCAGCCTCCAATGATTCTATGGCCAAGAAGCCAGCTTCTCCTGCCACTAGTGCAGGCTCCAACATGTCTACAGCTCGCAATCGCGAGATGACTTGTCACTCTTGCGGTAATCCGGGTCACTTTAAGAGAGATTGCCCGAACCGAAAGGTGTTCATGAATGAAGACACCGGCGAGTATGAAACCGGTGATGATGAAGACCCCGACGCATTCAATGACGAGGGATACAATAGTGAAGAAGGCATGGATGCTTTTCCAACGCATGCTCCTACTATTATTGTGTCACAGCGTGCTCTTACTGTGCAGCCCAAATCTGGGTCTCAGCGCTGCAATTTGTTCCAAACCAAAGCATTAGTTGGCCCCAACAAAGCTTGCAAAGTGATCATTGATGGAGGTAGCTGCCGCAACCTCGCAAGCAAGGAGTTATGTGCCAAGCTAAATCTGAAATACTTACCTCACCCAAATCCTTATTATGTCCAATGGTTGAGTGACAGTGGTGAGATGAAGGTGAATCACATGGTGCGCGTAAATTTTGAGATAGGACCATACAAGGATTCCATCGATTTTGATGTGGTGCCTATGACAGTTTGCCATCTCTTATTGGGTCGGCCGTGGTTATATGATCGCCATGTGCAACACAATGGCCGAGCCAATACATATCATTTGGAGTTCAAGGCTAAGAAAGTTATTCTCCATCCTATGTCCCCACAGCAAATTGTGAATGAGTCTCGTCCGAAGGTAGAGGTGAATGTAGAACCAACACGAGAGAACAATGTAATAGATGTGAGTGATAATATAACGAAAAGTGTGAGAGAGACTAGTTTGCTTACATTAGCCACCAAAGAATACATGAGAGAATTTAGTGAGGATCCTGCAACCATGCCACTTGTGCTTATGTACAAAGGCGAGGTTTTGCTTTCTAATGATAATCATCCTCTTTCTTCTAGTGTGTCTACTGTTTTGCATGCTTATGATGATGTGTTTCCGGCGGAGGTTCCAGCGAGATTACCACCCTTGCGTGGTATTGAGCACCAAATCGATCTTATTCCAGGTGCTACTCTTCCCAACCGGGCACCATACAGGACCAATCCCCAAGAGACGAAGGAAATTTAGCAACAAGTCCAAGCGCTTCTGGATAAAGGGTATATTCGTGTCAGTCTTAGCCCTTGTGCTGTTCCTGTTATTTTGGTTCCTAAGAAAGATGGTACATGGCGTATGTGCGTAGATTGTAGAGCTATAAATAATATCACTATTCGATATCGCCATCCTATTCCACGTTTAGAGGATATACTTGATGAATTGAGTGGTGCTGCTATTTTCTCTAAAATTGATTTGCGTAGTGGATACCATCACATTAGGATGAAAGAAGGGGATGAATGGAAAATTGCTTTCAAAACTAAGTTCGGATTATATGAGTGGTTAGTTATGCCTTTTGGTCTTACTAATGCTCCTAGTACTTTCATGAGATTAATGAACCATGTTTTGAGAGAGTTTATTGGACATTTTGTGGTTGTGTATTTTGATGATATACTTATTTACAGCCGCAATGCATTTGAACATGCTGATCATATTAGACAAGTTTTGCAAGTGTTGCGTGATGCTAAATTATATGCTAATCTTGAGAAGTGCACATTTGCAAAAGATAAGGTCCTATTTCTGGGATATGTTGTATCTAAGCATGGGGTAGAAGTAGATTCTTCTAAAATTGAAGCAATTCAAAATTGGCCTACTCCCATGAATGTTAGTCAAGTACGAAGTTTTCACGGTCTTGCCGGTTTTTATAGACGTTTTGTGAAAGACTTTAGTACTATTGCTGCACCGTTGAATGAATTGACTAAGAAAGGTGTGCCTTTTGTGTGGGGCGTTGCCCAAGACCTTGCATTTGATGAGTTGAAACGTTTGCTTACTTCTGCACCATTACTTGCATTATCGGATTTTGCTAAGCAATTTGAAGTTGAATGTGATGCTAGTGGTATAGGCATTGGTGGTGTCTTGATGCAAGAAGGTAGACCTATAGCTTATTTCAGTGAGAAGCTTTTTGGTGCTAGATTAAATTATCCTGTTTATGATAAAGAATTGTATGCGCTTGTTAGAGTTCTTGAGGTTTGGCAACATTATTTGTGGCCAAAAGAATTTATCATACATTCTGATCATGAAGCTTTGAAATATCTGAAAGCTCAATCTAGTTTGCATAGACGCCTAGCTAAGTGGGTTGAGTTCATTGAGTCTTTTCCCTACATCATCAAATATAAGAAAGGGAAAGATAATGTTGTTGCTGATGCTCTCTCTAGGAAGAACATGTTATTGACACATCTTGATGTTCAAATTCCTGGATTAGAGAGTTTGTGTGATTTATATGCAACTAATCATGATTTTGCTGAACCATATCTTTTGTGTTTGCTTCGAAATGCATGGGACAAGTTCCACATCCATGATGGATTTTTGTTTCGAGCTAACAAACTTTGTGTTCCAGAATCGTCTGTGCGTTTGTTATTGTTGCAGGAATCACATGCAGGAGGATTGATGGGTCACTTTGGGCGTGAGAAGACACTACTCATGCTTGCTGATATTGTTTATTGGCCCAGGATGAGGCGTGATGTGGACAGATTTGTTCGACGCTGCATTGTATGCAACACATCAAAGTCCAAGCTGAAGCCTCACGGTTTGTATACTCCACTATCAGCTCCTACCACACCTTGGGAAGATATTAGTA
This sequence comes from Bromus sterilis, assembly GCA_950022295.1. NCBI lineage: Eukaryota > Viridiplantae > Streptophyta > Magnoliopsida > Poales > Poaceae > Bromus > Bromus sterilis. The sequence continues at coordinate 345,260,127 of OX465595.1, read as the reverse complement.
TGGATTTTGTGTTAGGATTGCCACGCACTAAATATGGTCATGATAGTATATTTGTGGTAGTGGATAGATTTTCTAAGATGGCACATTTTATTGCATGCCATAAGAGCGACGATGCGTCGCATGTTGCTAACCTGTTTTTCAGGGAGATTATACGCTTGCATGGAGTGCCCAAGACAATTGTTTCTGACAGGGATGTGAAGTTTGTGAGCTACTTTTGGAAGACACTTTGGGGAAAGTTGGGGACAAAATTGATGTTCAGCACTACATGTCATCCCCAAACTGATGCTCAAACGGAGGTGGTGAATAGAACATTATCACAATTGCTGCGGGCTATGATCAAGAAGAATCTGCGCGGATGGGAGGAGTGTTTGCCACATGTGGAGTTTGCTTATAACAGGGCAGTACACACTACTACTCAGCTTTGTCCTTTTGAAGTGGTATATGGTTTCAAGCCTATTACACCTCTTGATTTGCTTCCTCTTCCATTGCAGGAACGAGTTAATATGGAGGCATCCAAACGAGCAGATTATGTGAAGAAGATCCATGAGAAGACCCTAGAGGCTATTAAGAAGCAAGGCAAGAATGTTGCTGCTACAAGGAACCAGTCACGGAAGCAAGTTCTATTTCATCCTGGAGATATGGTTTGGGTGCATTTGCGCAAGAATAGATTTGGATGAGGGATTCCAAGTTGAAGCCACGTGGTGCTGGTCCTTACAAGGTGTTAGCCAAGATCAATGACAATGCCTACTCGATTGATATTCCCATTGCTGAGTTTGGTGGCGCTAGCAACAGTTTCAACGTTGCTGATTTATCACCATACATGGGAGATGACCTTGAAGCGTCGAGGTCGACGCCTTTTGAAGGGGGGGGGGAGATGATGAGGACATCCCTACTACCAACACATCTCCAGTTCGTCATGAAGACCAAGTTGATTCAACGAAGAAGAAGGATGATGAAATTAGAATTGGACCTATTACAAGAGCTCGTGCAAAGTTGATAGAACAACAGGTGAACTCACTCTTAATAGATTCTGATATGTCATGTACTGAGAACTTTATACTGCCTAAATCTTTGTATGTTTGCATTATCAGGTATCATGACGAAGACGAGGATCCAGAAGGAGGAGAAGATAAAAGAAGCTCCAACTTTTGGACATCCGACGCAGTTCAGACGTCCGACATCGGAGGCCAGGAGCTACGACGCCTCGATGACATCAAGTTACAGAAGGGTTGCTATTTTCGACGGACATCCGACGGGATTCGGACGTCCGACACAACGGACTTCCGACATGGAACGAACATCTGACATGAAGATCTTCGTGAAGTCCCCCGAGTACAGTACCGATGTCAAAACAGCCGGAAGTCCGACACGCTTCGGACGTCCGACGCATCGGACGCCCGAAACCCATTGGACGTCCGAAACTGCCTGCGCGCAGATCTGACGGGCTGCGGCCTTGTATCCGAGTTTGACACCCCCTAGCTTATAAATACCGGACCCCCTGCGAGTTTTAGGGTTAGACCACGTTTAGATAAACCCTAGTTCTTGAGAATAGCCCCAAGATTTCATCTTGAATCATATACTTCAATTCGTATCGATCTGAAGTGTTGCTACTGCAAGTTTTGTGTGATCTGTTGTTCCACTGGGAATTAGTAGATTGCAAATTACCGTCTCGTGGTCGACGGCTACGTTGCGCAAGTGTGTGAAGTTGTGAATATCCAAAGGGTAGAGAGCTCTCGCATTGGCAACAGGGATCTAGCGAGGAGAGTTCATCGGCTACATACAAGTTATCTATCATCGCCATCATATTCACCGTTCTCTTACTGAGAAGATCGGGCCAGCCCACATCAAAAAGTGCAACGGAAAAGAAAGGTAAATCAGTAAATAGTAGTGGTTTGAACTTATGATGACAATATAGATCGGGACGTCATGGCGCTCACTAGTGATGTCTCCTGATGTACGAGAGATGATAATGTCTTCTCGCCCTTCGCCCCAAGTGGAAGGTGAGATGTAGGATAGTAGCAAATTTCCCCTATGTAGAGGATAGGGTTTGTCTCCCGTAGGACTCTGAAAGCGGCAAAGTAGGTGACAACGGCGCTAGAAATTTAGCGGTTGACGTGGACCTGCACACAGACACAAATAACTCTGCTCCCAACGAAGTTCATGGAGGTTGTCAATCTCTCTGGTCTTGTTTACAAAGGATCAAACACAAGGGATAATGATAATGGTGATAGCTACTGGAAAGTAAAAGCAGGAAATAAATTGAGCGTGTAAACAGTGATGAAAATATGGATCGGGGTACGCCAAAATAAGTAGACCGAAATTCAACTGCATCTACTACTAATCATCCACCTTGATATATCTATCCAGAACATCTCGCTAGTATTAAGTTGCGAGCCCCACCCAAAGTGTAAACCCAAAGCAACAGACAACTGCATTAAAAGAACTTTGCGTAAATTAAACAATCCTTGCAACCGCGGTTACAAGCACCGTTGTTTTCCCCTTGTGGCAACATCACATCCCCTAGACTCATGTTTCTGTCACTCAAGCGTGTCATCATGGGGCATGGACCCACAATTGAGCATAACGTTCCCTCTTGGAGTCACTACCTACTACTTGGCCAAAGCAATAAACAACAACGGGGAACATGCAAGAATTACTTAGGAACAAAAATATAAAAGATAAGAACCAAGTATATTACTCTATCACAAACTGAACATGGTCTCACAATCCATCAGATCCTAGCAAACTCAGCATAACAACAGCAGAAAGAATTACATATGTGCCTTGATGATGTAGGGCAGCTCACAAGGTCTAATCCATGAAGAACAAAGAGGGGATGAGAACATCAAATAGCTACTGATCATGGACCCATGGTCCAAGGTAGACTACTCACGGATCATCCGGGAAGCGTCCATGGTGGAGGGGAAGCTCCCGGAGGTCAATCCTCCCTCCGGCAGGGTGCTGGGAAGAGGCCTGTTGGCGCTCCCGATCTTGGAAGCGCGGCGGCGTCAGAACAGAGGCGAGATCGCGAAAAAGGGTTCTGTCTTTGGAAGAATCCCGTAACGGAGAATATATAGGAGAAGGGGGGGGGGGCAGCCAGGGGGGCCACCAGGTGCCTAGGCGGCCACCTGGCGCAGCCACCGCCTAGGGCGCGCCACCAGGGTGCTTGGGCCCCTGGTGGTGGCCCTATGGCCCCACCTTGATGATTCCGGAACTTCTGATACGCTGATTTTTTATCTGAGTTTCCCGAATTTTTGGAGCACTTTTAATATGGGGGAAACCTGAAATAGAAAAACAGCAGAAAACAGGAATTGACACTAGGGTGCACTGAGTTAATAAGTTAGTCCAAATATGATCAAAATGTATGAAAGTGTATCTAGATCATAGCAATATCACACAAAACATGCATGGAGCATGCAGAAATTATAGATACGTTTGGGACGTATCACTCCCTCCCAAAAGACGATAAAAGCTATTTTGGGTGAACAAATTACAGCTGGGAAATTGATAAAATTATAAACACACTGCAATGCTAATTATGTTAGCAGAGAGTGAAAGTTTCAATTGTATGGGCATTACACCAAGACAAGTAGATCGTTTATTCATCAGCATCTACTTACTAATCATCCACCTTGAGATATCTATCCAGAACATCTCGCTAGTATTAAGTTGCGAGCCAGAACTATAAGTGACGAACTCAAAGCAACAGACAACTGCATTAACACTCTATGCGTAATGTAAGCAATCCTTACACTACAAAATATGGAACATATCAATTGGCAATTTGTCATGGAAAACCATTTTTCGTCAACAAAAATAGTCCAGTGACGTTTTCCGTCCGTCAATCGGTCCGTCGTTGAAGCGTCGTCGAAAAAATTAAAAAAATGGCGGTACCACTTTTTTCGACATGTAAAACGCTACCTTAGGTGAAAATTCGATTTTTGTCAATAATGAGGTTGTTCAACAACGGGTTAACTTGTCACGCATAACACGTGTATTTTTCAGCCAAGAACGTTTTTGCTGACTGTAAACCGCCATTGGTTTCCGTTTTTAAATTTACCCAGTTACAATTTCTGTCAAATGGGGTCCACCGCTTGCTGACGTGGCTTCCTCCATGTGTGACCGGCGTAATGACGGGTTCCACCAGTTTTGACCGATCAACGGGCCTACCACACGATCCCACACGATGCTGACGTGGCAATTTGCTTGTGGGACTGACTACCATATTTTCTGTGACGGGTACCGACATGTGGGCCTCATATTGTTTTATGTACCAACATATGGGTCCGGTGGATGGTGACATGGCTTTTTACATGTGGGTCCATGTGTGATGGGTGCAGATAACACCTCCTCGTTGGTTACCCCAAGTGGAAGGTTATGATGCAGATAGCGGCAAATTTACCTCAGTGAAGATACCAAGGTTTATGTCTCTAGTAGGATTCCAAGGATCACAAGAAGGTGGCAACGACGCCAAAGATTTTCTTGGTGGCGTGTTGACGTGGACCTGCACACAAGAACAAAAATATTACTCCTAACGAGTTCAGAGAGGTTATCAATCTCTCTGGCCTTGTTGTTTATAAAAGATCAAACACAACGGGAAGTTAATAGTGGTGCAACTGAAAGGAAATAAAGCAGTAAAAGGCGAGGATGCAAACTATGGTGGAAATATGGACTGGGGTGCCATGACTTTCATTAGTGATGTCTCTCTCCCCAAAAACAGTAAACAACTATGTTGGGTGAACAAACTACAATTGGGAAAGTGACAGGATTATAAACGCACGACAATGCTAATTATGCTACTAGAAAGTAAATAGGCTCAATCGTAAGGGCATTACGCCAAGACGAGTAGACCATTTATTCATCACCATATACTCACTATCATACACCTTGAGATATCTATCCAGAACATCACGCTGGTATTAAGTTGCGAACCCCAACCAAATTGTAAGTTTAAGTCAACAGACAACTGGCTTAACACTCTATGCATAATGTAAGCAATCCATTTGACCACAGTCATAAGCACCACCGTTTTACCCCTAATGGCAACAACACATGACCTAGTCCCATGTTTCTGTCACTCAAGCTGGACATCGGGAGGCATGAACCCATTATCTAGCATAACGCTCCCTCTTGGATTTGCAAGCAATAAAATACAACGGAGAACATGCAAGATTACTCAAGAACTAAAATAAAAAGGTAAACCAAATATATTATTCATCACAATCTAAACATAGTCTCATAATCCATCGGATCCTAGTAAACATAGCATATCAAAGAAGTAATTAATACATAGGTGTCTTGATCATGATAGGCAGCTCACAAGGGCTAAACATTGAAGCACAAGATTGGAGAGAAGACATCATCTAGCTACTGATCATGGACCCATGGTCCAAGGGAAACTACTCACGGCGCATCACAGAGGCAAGCATGGTGATGGAGAGGCCTCCAGAGGTCAATCCTCCCTCCGCAGGGCGCCGGGACGGGTTCTTCAGGCGATCCCGAGATCGGAATCGCGGCAGTGGCGGAACAGTAAGGGTTTTCACGTGGAAGAGTTCTCTTTTGGTGTTTCCCGAACGAGAGATAAATATAGGCCAAAGGGGAGCCTGGGAGGTGCCCCCCTGGTCCAGGCGGCCAGAGGGCGCCGCCACCCCCTGGCTGCGCCAGCAGGGCGCTTGGGCCAGGGGTGGCCCCCTCCGGGCCTCCTTCTGGCTCCATGGATCTTCTGACTTGGATATTTTTAGGATTTTTTCTGGATTTTTCCGAGCACTTTTATTTTTCACCTTTTATCTGCGATGCAAGAAAAAAACCCAGACAAAAACTAGCACTAGCCACTGAGTCAGTAGGTTACTCCAAATAAGTTGTAAATGATATGAAAGTACATATAACATTGTCACCAAAACAATAATTGAACAAGAAAAAAAATTATAGATACGATTGGGACGTATCAACATCCCCAAGCTTAATTTTTGCTCGCCCTCGAGTAGGTAAATGTCAACCAATATAATTTTTGTGGTGACATGCTACCAACAAAGATTTTAACTTTAAAGTACAGCAAGTAAGAGATGCAATTCAAGTCAAGATAATAACAAGCAAGAGTCTATGTCTAGTATTGAAACTAGCAAAGTAAGAACATAAAGGTCCAAGAGCTCTTGCTGTCCGTGACTCGAATGTCTCCAATCGATGTTCCCGTGCAGAAAGTGGGAGATGGGTTTAGAGCATAAAAATACTTAATAGTTGTTGAGAACTCAATATACTAACTTTCACACTTGGTCTCTTTTGGAATATTATTATGACTCATCCCCAGACCGTCGGTTAGGTACAAGTCAATCCAATCCTCTCCCTTTCGATTTTAATGCAATGAATGAGCGTGAGCAACATTAGTTGGTACTTAGGATGGCGAAGAGAATAAATGATGGGGAAGGAAGTAAAAAAAGTATGAAAGTCTCACACCAAGAGGACAACCTTAGGCTAGGTTAGGCCTAATGGTAGATATGGTTAGAGGAGTAGGGATTGCCATGCAACGGATGCACAATGAGATATGAGTATATGAAAGCTCTCCAATGGAACTAGGGGGGGTGCATCCAACTCGCTTTCCCACGAATACCTAGAGCTCTTTTGGGAAGGCTCATCATTGGAATTTACAAGATAAGTTCTATAGTGTAAAGGTCCCCACATAGTTATGCATGAATCATATGAAAACTCTCTATGAAGTACAAGTGTTAATTTGAAGCACAAGTGAGGATCTTTTAAAAATAATAGTAGTGTTGCCCCCTTCTCTCTTTTTATTTTATTATTTATTAATTTTTTTGTATTTTTGTGGCCTCTTTGGCTCTTTCTATTTATCTCTCATTTCTCCTCTTTGGGATCTTTTCATGTGTCCTCTTTTCGGATCTTTTATTGTGTCCTCTTTGGGATCTTTTGCCCACTTAAGGGCAACACTCTATATATTACAAGGATGAAGAAGATCAACACACTCTTACAAGGTACTCATGTAAAAACTAAAACTATATCATGATGTATGCAAATGTATGCGTCTGCCAGTGTAGCGGGATATGCAATGATACTAGCGCGTCATGTAGAAATTATGTAAGGGAAAATACCAACTATCATTTGGCTCTACGATCAAGCAAAATCATGTATGACAATGAAAGATCAAGTCATGATAAGATGGATGTTGCTTGGCAACATATCTCGGAAGACTATGGAAATTCCTTGATAGGTAGGTATGGTGGCTATTTTGAAGAAGATATAATGAGGCTTATGATGACAGAGTGTATCATGCCAAGGATTTGGATGCGCTAGTGAAGTAGGCACCAATTCTTGATGTGAGAAAGGGCAATGCACGGTACCGAAGAGGCTAGCAAAATATGGCTCGTGGAAGTGCCAAGAATCGAATACTCGCATTAGTCAAAGGAACTCATCCACTTATTATCGGTAACTCTCTATCTAGTTAAGAGATTCACAAAGAGACAAGCACCCTAAGAGAGGTGTTTGGGGGCTTGGTTATCCTTGCGCATCCTCGACCTATGATAACGTGAGGGTATTCTTTTACAACCCCGCAGAGGTTAGTGATCTTTCTAGTAGTTAGAGTTCTCAACTAATTTTTGTAGTTTTTGGAAATAAGCACGTTGAACTAAAATATGACACATATCACTAGTAGGCTTGAGCTCTTGACACACAAAATTCCAAACATTACTTGAAACAACACCGCAAAACTATTGCAAGTTACGACGAAACTTAGCATAGAAACCTTGATTACCTACATAAAATTGTAACACCCTCAGTGTTATGGAATAGTAACACTTTTGATAATGAAGATTACTGTTGCTAATCACTGATGTTAATCATGCTTTGATCACCTAGGATCAACTCTAACTCAAAAAGCCTTCTGATGAATATTAAAAATATGGTGATAATAAAATCTTTTCCAAAAATCTTGGAACCACTTTTATAAAATCCCAAATAATCATGGGACCATGGCAATGTGGCCATGGGTATTTATTGTGCTATCAAATAAATCAAACAATTATAAACAGTAGCCAAAAACCTCATATAAACCATTTAATATTTAAATAAAATATTAAATGACTTTTGTTGCTACCCAAACTTTTTGTGGCACTGCCTTATAGTGTAAAGTTATTTGTGGGTCATCTAACACATTTTACTAAAATGCAAAACTAGTAAAATAAATACAAAGGAAATAAAAAGAAAAGAAAGAGAAAAACAAAACAAAATAAAAGGAAACAAACCTAATCTACTGCCCGAGCCCACCCCAACCGTGGCCCATCCCCCTTCCCCCTGGGCCACTTAAGCCCACCTAGCCCAACTAACCCCGTCCCCTACCTACAGTGCGTCGGCATGGCGTGGCGCCCATCGGCCACTGCCACGACGATGGTGGCCGCCGTGGAGGCCATCCAGTGGCGCCTCGGCGACCATATGACCCCCGGTGCCTTAGAGAAAACCCTAGCGCCCCCAGTTTCCCCTGGATCTCGCCCCCCTCCTCCTCGCTCGCCATCGTCGTTTCCCCGAGCCGGCCGTGGGCACGACCGCCGCTCCGGCGCGGCCATTGAGCTCCCGAGACCAAGCCACCGTGTCCATTCATTGCCGCTGCCTCGTCTTCGTCTTCCCCGGCAAGGAATCGAGCCCCCTCCGCCTGTGGAGAGCTCCTCGTCGCCGTTCCCCTCCCTGCAACCGCCGCCGTCGTCGGCAAATTCACGCACCACCGCGCCTCCCCCGAGCTAGCTGCCCTCCCTACGCCTCCCCGGTGAGCTTGGCCATCTCCCCGTACGCTCGCGCCTTCCCCCTTTCGCTGTAACAGTCGTCGCCATTGGAGCCGAGCTCCTCGCCACCGGTGGACGCAACCCCGTGCCCCAGCTCGCGCTTTTGACCCCCGAAGGCACCGCGACACTTCCCACGCACGCACGCACGCGACGCGCTAGCGCATCCCCCCTCTAACTCGCATACACGTCGTCGTCGTCTTCGCTGCCTCTGCTCCACCGCAGAACTTGACGCCGGCCTTGCTTCCGGCCACCCCCGACGCCGCCACCACTATGAAACGACGCGCGCTCGAACGAGCTTTCGAACGAGCCCCTCCACGCCCCCTCCCATGGCCTGTGGCGAGCGCCAGCTCATCGCCGGCGTCACGGCCTCGCCGGCTCCGGCGTGGTGTGGCTGCCCGGTGGGCCCTCCACGTCAAGGGGGTTAACCCCCCCTAACCACCCCCTGCCCACTGACAATGGGCCCCGCACCCCCTTAATCCCTCTGTTTAATAATAAACAGAGGCTAAACCCCCCCTCTGACTTACATGTGGGCCCTGGCCTTTTTAATAAATAAAAACTGTTTTATTAAAACTGTTACAATGACATGTGGGACCCCACTGTCATATAAATAAATTTAATGATTTTATTAAAACTATGAGGATGACATGCGGGTCCCCTTTAATATTCAGATAAATAAAATGAATTTTATTAGAACCGTGTCTATGACAAATAGGTCCCACTGGTCAGTTGACCAGTCAACCTTACAGGTGGGTCCCCTCTGTCAGGTTTGACCAGTCAACTGTTGTGGATAATGTTAGTATTTACTTAATAAAATAAATCCAGAAAATTATTTAAACTTTGAATTTGAATATCTTTTAAACCGTAAGTCAGATTCAAAAACTTTATACATGAAAATTGATCAGAAAAATATAACGAATACGAATACGCTATCCGTATACCAACCGCACCCCTCTAACACAATGAACACCGACATCCCCCTCCGGGCTGTCTGTCGATAATTCCCGGTACCGGTAAAAACCTGCCGGATGAATTTATTCCGAACACGAAAGTTGTCCGGAATGGTTCTACTAAGACGGATACACCCCTCATATGTTTTTCGGATGCCCACGACACCTCTGGCATGAACCCTTCCCCCTTCGGACACCCTGTCCGGTAATCACCCGGAGCCGGTAGTTCATCCCCGGATGAATTCCCGCTCCGAGCAACTTGCATTGCACTGCGTTAGAACACCGTTAACATTTCATCTGTCATGTCATGCATATGTTTGTATATTATTGCTGTGTATTTACTGTTTCCTCCCCCCTTATTCTCCGGTAGACCCCGCTGCTACCGCCGACTACACCGCCGCCGGGTACGACTACTTCGTCGACGACCCTACCCCTACCGTCGAGCTTCCAGGCAAGCAGAGCCATTCTCTTCCGCAGATATCGCCTACCTTTTCCGTACTTTCTTGCACTAGGCATTGTTACTGTTGCTGCTACGTTACAGTCCTATTCAATTGCATAGCCTGATTTTGTCGCCCCTTGATGTACCTCCTTTATCCTATGTTGCCTATTATATTTATGCATTATTCAGCAGTGAGCCCTGCGCATTGTTTGCTAGGACTAGATAGCGGGCCGTGACCACTCAGGGGAGTGAACGCGGATACAATATATTACAACTGCACAGGTACGGTACAATGCAGACACCGCCTAAGGCCCCCTAGCTCGGCTCTGCCGAGCCACCTTCAAGTGTGAGCTATCAAGGAGTCATACTTGTACTCCACTCGTTGATGACTCTGTATAGCCGCTCTAGGTACCTGAGCAACGGTTGTCCTTAACGGTAAGAAGTCGGGCGACCCAACGGTGCCCGCGAGCGATATTGCGTCGGGAACGACAGGGAGGGTACGACCGACGTTACTCGCGTGCTTGGCCCCTGCTCGTATCTCGCGAGAGTTACCAAACCACGAAAAAGTCGAGCTCTACCAAGATCACACGCGAGACAAGGTAAGGAGACGGTTCACCTTGTTGGTAACCGCAGTGACTTGGTGGGACGACAGGGCAGGCACCGATGTACTGGTGGTCCTGACTGCTGTCGTTGACCGCGGGTCGGTTAAGTCGAGGCAACGATAACGGTTGTCACGCAGTTTAATTAAAATGCTAAATTGTTCGGCAGATGAATTGAGAGGCCCGTTGGTCTGTACGCACTACCTTCACGTGGGATAAGGAGTTATGGGCTCCCCTGCGTCGTAGTTTGTCCCAAAGCTCTTCAGACGTCAGCAGTACTGCGGCCTGATCGCCGGGAAGTGGTCTTGTCTTTTTGCTGCAGCAGGTGTGTTTGGATTTGATTTTGCTTCACCGGCCAGACTCGCACCGTGCAGGAGCGTGCAAGGGTGAGGGACCTAGACCCCTTGGCGCATAGGATATAGTCCGGCGGATGGCCTCTCTGCTGAGCCTAGGTTGAACTGCGTCGTGTCGGATAGCCTCGGTGGGGCGTTCCCTAACAAGGTTCACGCCACCCTGGAGATCCGAGCGTGCAGGCTGAACAGTAGTTGTGACGCCCCCAAAATCAGACCGTGTACAGTAATCATACACGCAAGGTACACGATCGAGATCAGGGACTCACGATGAGATATCACAACACAACTCTACAAATAAAATAATACAAGCTGTTTAATACAAGCCAGGGGCCACGAGGGCTCGAATACAACAGCTCGAGAGCACAAAGTCAGCGGAAGCAATAGTATCTGAGTACAGACACAAGGATACAAGGTTGCCTTAAGAAGGCTAGCACAAAAATCAACACTCGATCGAAAAGGCAAGGCCTCCTTCCTAGGAACCTCCAAACTACTCCTGGTCAAAGGGGAACTCGACGTCGTAGAAAGCATCGGGGATCTTCATGTTGTGGTGGTCGGCATCGGGGATCTCCTGCTCCTGGGCTCCAACGTCGACTGCAGCGGCCGATCAGGCAAAACAGTAAAGGAAATAAAGCAGGTGAGTATCTAGTATACCCGCGAGTCTTACGTCCGCTACTAAGCATTATGCATTGTATCAATGGAAAGAAGAGGCTGTATATAGTGGACTGCAAGATAGAAATCAGAATAAGGGTAAGAAGCTAGGCCTATCGAAGACTAGCATCTTCCGACGATGTCTTGCAGCATGAGGTAAGAATCAGCCAACAGTTTATATAAAGCATAAAGTAACAATGCAGCAGAAGTTGCTGCAGCATTGTATAATAATAAGTTGTAATAATTAACAATGCCTCCGAGTTCACCTCCTCGACATCCCCGCGAGGAAGAAAACCCGGAACCATACAGTTTAATAATAATAGTTTCTAGTGGTAAGATCCAGCTTCAGCATAAAGCGTCCTGTTACCGTGGACACGGCTATTCGAATAGATTAATCTTCCCTGCTGGGGTGCACTTGTGTTACGCTACACGCACGGATCTCCAAGGTGGCGGGAACCTTGTCAGGGAACGCTCCACCGAGGCTATCCGACACTTCATAGCCCATCTTTCAAACTCAACAGAGAGGCCATCCGCCGGTCTAAATCCTAAGTACGCCGGGCCTTGGACCCCAACCCGAACGTACTCCTGCACGGTGCGTGGCTGGCCGGTGAAGTTAAAGAAAATCCAAATAAGACACCACCGCGCGAGCAAATAAGACAACACCACTTCCCGGCAATCAGCCCGCAGTACTGCTGACGTCTGAAGAGTCCTCGGACGACACTAAGAAGCAGAGGAGCCCATAACTCGTAATTCCCACGGGTAGGTAGTGCGTACATGGCATATAGCCAACTCAAGACATTCACTAAACCATTTAGCATTTTAATTTAACCTGCGTGACAACCGTTATCGTTGCCTCGACTTAACTGACCCGCGGACAACGACAGCAGCCAGGGCCACCAGTACATCGGTGCCTGCCCCGTCGTCCCACCAAGTCACTGCGGTTACCAACAAGGTGAACCGTCTCCTTACCTTGTCTCGCGTGTGCTCCTGAAGGAGCTCGACTTTCAGGGTTTGGTAACTCTCGCGGCCAACGATCAGGGGCCAAGCACACCGGTACACTGGTCGTACCCTCCCTGTCGTCCCGTCGCAATACCTCTCGCGGGCACCGTTGGGTCGCCCGACTTCTTACCTTTAAGGACACCAGTTGGTTCGAGTCCCTACCATTAAGTGAAACCAGGAGGAATCACTCTCGATGGTACACTTGGGCTGGCTCGACTGAGACATCAGCGGAATGAACTAAAGAGGTAAACCTCGTATCATCCCGGTGATGCTACGCTACTGAGCCGACGAGAGTGAAATACGAGTCCATTCCACTCGTAAGCCAAACTCGAAGCGACTCGGCAGAGTCTCGCCGTTGTAGGTTCCCTAGGGTGTCTGCAATGATCCGTACCTGTTGCAGTTGTAATATATCTTTCCCGCGATCACTCCCAGAGTGATCACGGCCCTCTATTCTAAACCTAACTAACAATGCGCAGGGTTTACTGCTGAATAATGCATAAGTAAAAATAGGCAGCATAGGATAAAGGAAGGTACATCAAGGGGCGACAAAATCAGGCTATGCAATTGAATAGGATTGTGATCGTAGCAGCAGCAGTAAGAATTCCTAGTGCAAGAAATGTACGGAAAGATAGGCGATATCTGGGGAAGAGAATGGCTCTGCTTGCCTGGAAGCTCGACGGTAGGGGTACGGTCGTCGTCGACGTAGTCGATCACAGGGGTATCGGCAGCGGACGTCGAGACTATCGGACAATAAGAGAGGGGGGAGAAACAATAAATACACAAAAATATAGCAATAGCAATACAAGACATGGCAAACGCAATGTTAACGATATTCTAACGCAGTGCAAGGTGTATTGCTCGGAGCGGGAATTCATCCGGGGATGAACTTCCAGCTCCGGGTGATTACCAAACAAGGTGTCCGGAGGGGGAAGGTGCCATGCCGGAGGTGTCGTGGACATCCGACAAACATAAGAGGGGTGTATCCGTGTTAGTTGAACTATTCTGAACAACTTTCATATACAAAAGATTTTCATCCGACAACTTTTATCGGTACCGGGAATTTTTGACAGACGGCCCGAAGGGGGGGGGGGAATGTCGATGTTCGGTGTGTTCGGGGGGTGTGGTAGACTCATGGATAGCGTATTATTCTTCTACGTATTTTTCTGATCAATTTTGATGTATAAAATATTTTCATCAGAGTTGCGGATTAAAAGATATTGAATTTTAAAGTTTTATACAATTTAAATGATTTTCTGTATTTATTTAATTGATTATTAAATAGTATCCAAAACAGTAGGTTTGACCTAGTCAACTCACAAAGGGGGGGCCATTTGTCATACACATGGTGTGTTTGACTAGTCAATGACCAGTGGGTCCCACATGCCATAGGCTATTTATTTAGCAGATTTATTTAATCTAAATTCTAATTAATGGTAGAGGACCTATTTGCAAATTTTAGAAACTTAGGAAGTTATCTGCGAACTCAAATCGATTTATTCTACTAGCTCATTATAGATTTTTGCATATTTGCTATTTTTCTACGAATTAGTCGGTGCATCATTTGAAATTGGTCCAATGAAACAAAGTGAAGCTTGTTAAATGTACTAACTACCCATATTAATTTTATTCACTTTAAAGTTTGTTTGGCTATTTATTTGCTGCTGTTTAGTGGCATGAAATAGAGGGTTCAACAGCTTCAACAATTATCAACGGTTTTAAAGATTCAGTAGCAACAGCGTCCAACAGGCAGCAGTGCAGCGGCAACAACGAGCAGCACAGCTAGCAGCAGCAGCCACAGGCGCGGCCGGCGGTGGCGGCCGGACCAGCCGGCGGCAGAGCCAGCCATGGCTGCACACACACACCACACACACACAAGTACGTACACAAAACGCACGCACCAGCCATGGCCGAACCATCCTTGGACATGGTGTTGCCCACGACCAGGAGCAGAACCGGCTACGCAGGAGCACGGGGGTGGCGCCCATCGTGGCGTCGAGTGGCGCGAGGAGCGCGGCAGGGGCGGCCAAGGCGGACGACGGCGGCCGGCAGCAGCAGCCCGCGCCCTCAGAGCCACGGACAGGGTGAGCCCGGCGACCGGAATACGACGGGGACGAGATTCCAGCGCACAAAAACGAAGGCGGCAAGGGGAAAATGAAGCGCAGCTCACAGTGGGGGCGGGGACGGCTCGTGGAGGCCGTGGACTTGCCGGAGCAGCGGCACGGCGGCGAGAGTCGCGGCGGCCGTGGACAGTCCCGGCGGGGAGAAAACGAAGGAGGCGACGGCTTGGCGGCGTACTAGCACGCCTGACTGTCGAAGGAGAAGAAGACGAGGGCGGCGCGCCTCGCGGTTGAGTTCCCGCTCTCCGGAGATGCCGGTGGCGGCGGCGGCGAGCCCGCGTGGACCAGAGGAGAGGGGAGGAGCGAGACCTGGTGGCGGAAAAAATTGCGGCGCGAAGAAGGATGAGGGGGGGGGGGGGGCGCTAGGGTTGGAGAGGGGCACGGGGTCCTGGGATGTTATCCCCTCACCGGCGACCGTGGATGGCCGCCACAGCGACGGCCGAGCCGTGGCCGGCGTGGATGGCCTCCACGCACCGGTTGCACAGGGGAAGGAGGGAGAAAGAGATGGTGGGGGGTGGGCCGGCCGGTTGGGCCTTGCCCGAGGCGTAGATTAGGGTTTTCTCATTTTTTTTTGTTTATCTCCTTTTTCTTTTTGTTGTATTTATTTTATTAGTCTAGCATTTGAGTTTTTTAAAATATGAAAGTTGTTCCAATATTGGTGTTACATTTTGCACTACTGCTACAAAAAGTTTGGGCTCTAAATAAAATTATTTAGTAATTTATGTAGATAATAAATTATTAAATTGGACTTTTTAAGTTATTATTTGAATTGTTTGATTTATTCCACCGCTTAATAAATTCCCAAATTGGTTTTCAATGGACCAGTGAATATTTTGGATTTAATAAAAGTGAATGCACAATTTTTTAAACAAAGTTTATTTTGCCACATTATTTTTAATACCAATAAAAAGCACTTTGAATATAGTTTTGATTTGATTTCAATGTAGAGGGGTTGGACTGGTTGTGACTTATAATGATCAAGGGCCATGGCCATATTGCTATCAACAACATCAAAAGGAGAATTGAATGTGAACTGAACCAAGTTGATCAAAACAAAATTTTGATCCAGGCCATTTTGAGCAAGAGAGATTATCAACAGTGATTAGCAACAGTAATCCTGATTACTGTAGGTGATTACTGTAGCGTGACACCCGCGGTGTTACAAATCTCCACCACTACAAAGAATTCTCGTCCCGAGAATTAAAAGTAGGGCAAGGGGTAAGGTTTCGGTTCCGTATTATAGCGAGTCTTCTGGTTGTTGTTTCCCTTCTTGATGAAGTTAATCCTTCCCGTTGAAGTCTTCAATTCTCTGCATCAGTGCATCTCGACGAGTTGTTATCCATTCTTCGGGGTCTTCATCGTACTTACGAATAGGCTAGGAGGAATCTTAAGGGGGTCGAATCAATACAAGATTTATCAACCGAGGTTATCCAAGGGAATGGGGTACAAAGTATCCTCCGAGTTTAAACTCAGGGGAATACATCGAGAGAAACAAAAGGAGGCATAAGAAGTTTTCCAGTGGATAGGTAGGCATTCAATGCCGATGACGGAGGATGAAAAGGGGTCCAGAGTATCAGGCATAAGCATGATATCAGGCCGAATATTACAAGGTAGATAACAAGAGTCAGGTTTCGATCCTATGAAACTGTGGGTTATGGGGCCACAATGAATAAGAAGGGTGGTGACAAACAATGCGATCAAGTTGCAAGGTAAGTCAGAGTACAGCTTGTTAGCTATGTCGGCAACAATGTCGGTACCAAGGGCGAGGGACGAAGAGAACCATTTTCCTGCTCGTTAAGATGAGGCGGACCAATAGGCAAAGTTCTCGTCCATCGGTGGTTACCGAAATATTATCAACAGTGGTAACAGGTTGTACGGACAAAGTAGTACACCGAAGTGTTTACTTCAGCAGGGAATTATCACTGCTCGAATAAATTATATTCAAAGAAAGGGTAAACAGGCCAATGGAAAGGAAAATGTGATGATACACAAGTATCAGGTGTATATCTTTCCCAAGGGAAAGCATAGCAAGATATATACATGACCAAGTTTGTATTGGCAGGGAGTCACAGGATGTAGTCAATGATAACACAAATCATCAAGGGGAAGGATGGTATTTCTCACCATGAATTCAATAGACACATGGGAGAATTCAAAACGTTGATGGTGACCACAACACATTATGTCGAGGGGTTCCAAGAAAAGTGCAATCGAATATCCACATCACCAAACAAAAAGGGGGGTGGTGGAGCAAAAGATAAGCGGTGTTCTCGGTTGACGACAACCCAGAACCATGGGGTGGCTACGACAGGAAAGTAATTGTTTCATCAAAATTCATAAGATGTAGTGCAAAGGCATGCTATCCTCGAGATACCAGGGGTAATACTCGAAGGTAGAATGGAGGATCATAGGTGCAGAAGAATTTACACCAAGGGGGTTAATTATCTTTATGAGAAGCTTCCATGATAAGTTCTACATCATGTCCATGGGCATGAACAGAAGTTCAAGGTCGACTCCCACTTCTTCAATGCATAACCTTTCATTAACTTCTCGTTGTCGATGAATTTACAACGTTAATTTTTTATATCTGGCATAACACCAGTAGAGTAAGACCCGTAGAAGTTCATGGGTTCACACAGGTGGCTGAAGCATAGATACAACCCATAGGGACATTTTACGAATCTTTACAACCAACATCAAGAGTAAAGGATACAAGTTCGAAAGTAGAAGGCTAACGACATGAAGTAGATGATACCATTAGCGGGAGGCATCTTGTATCAGGGGGAATTCGTCAAAGATTTAGGACATAAGGGGACGGTAGGCGGTAATCCACCAAAAGGTTAGGTGGCGTACAGAGAGTCTGGGGTGAGTATCGGTACTCAACCGTAAGAAGAAAGAATACAAAGGCATCGGATGATAGAAGCATCTGAATATTTCGACGCTTAAGTACAAAGGAATTATGATTTCCATAACGTTGTATCAGATTCAGATACATCGATCAAACATGGATAAGTTGAATATAAGCTTGACGGTCAATCAATTCAGGTGTGATTTACCGAGAGCCAACTCATGTCCGGAATGACGTCTGAGCCGAAAGAATTGAATTCATAGGGATCAACAGATGATTGTGTGCACTAGCACACACGATGATTCAACAGATCAGAATGGCAATGCCAAGGGAGGTCATCAAAGTATACAAGACAAACGGGATTAATTCATAGCGCAAGCAGGTACGAAGAATCTCCAAAGCAGTAGGCTGCCGAGGATTGCCGCGAGATCGAGTAGCATTTCAAAGTATTTTTGGAATCACAGGAACCACTTTGAATCAACGGATCCTCGATAAATGTGAGGAATTATCCGCATGATGAAAAGAAGCTGCAAGGCAGTAGGCTCAAAAGATTCCCGAAACAACGGAAAGTATTTTGATGCATATTGTGAACACAAGAGAAACTGGGATTGAATGGATGAACGGAAGGTGTATGTGGTTATACATACAGACTCATCGGTGGCAGGGAAGTGTAAAGGTGATCGGCACATATGGTCTCGGGAACTTTATCGGAGAGTATTCTTCGGAATCTTCTCGTGTAGCAAGCGAACATATGTAATGAGGGGCTCTCCGGGAGGAAGTAGTCACGAGAACCTAATGTCAGAGTTAGCAAAAATTTAACCCGAAAGGAAGAGAGAGTAGAGTCCCAGAGTAAAGGTGCGGAGAAAAATGATCCTAATACCACCCAGTTTTGCAACGTGGGCCGATAATCCACACGACACTATTAGTAAAGTAGTTTTGCAACGACTAGACTCGACTTCGACCAAGGAGTTGGAAGGGGGTGTCCTACAGGCAGTCGACTCTGATACCAACTTGTGACGCCCCCAAAATCAGACCGTGTACAGTAGTCATACACGCAAGGTACACGATCGAGATCAGGGACTCAAGATGAGATATCACAACACAACTCTACAAATAAAATAATACAAGCTGTTTAATACAAGCCAGGGGTCACGAGGGCTCGAATACAACAGCACGAGAGCACAAAGTCAGCGGAAGCAATAGTATCTGAGTACAGACACAAGGATACAAGGTTGCCTTAAGAAGGCTAGCACAAAAATCAACACTCGATCGAAAAGGCAAGGCCTCCTGCCTGGGAACCTCCAAACTACTCCTGGTCAAAGGGGAACTCGACGTCGTAGAAAGCATCGGGGATCTTCATGTTGCGGTGGTTGGCATCGGGGATCTCCTGCTCCTGGGCTCCAACGTCGACTGCAGCGGCCGATCAGGCAAAACAGTAAAGGAAATAAAGCAGGTGAGTATCTAGTATACCCGCGAGTCTTGCGTCCGCTACTAAGCATTATGCATTGTATCAACGGAAAGAAGAGGCTGTATATAGTGAACTGCAAGATAGAAATCAGAATAAGGGTAAGAAGCTAGGCCTATCGAAGACTAGCATCTTCCGACGATGTCTTGCAGCATGAGGTAAGAATCAGCCAACAGTTTATATAAAGCATAAAGTAACAATGCAGCAGAAGTTGCTGCAGCATTGTATAATAATAAGTTGTAATAATTAACAATGCCTCCGAGTTCACCTGCTCGACATCCCCGCGAGGAAGAAAACCCGGAACCATACAGTTTAATAATAATAGTTTCTAGTGGTAAGATCCAGCTTCAGCATAAAGCGTCCTGTTACCGTGGACACGGCTATTCGAATAGATTAATCTTCCCTGCAGGGGTGCACTTGTGTTACGCTACACGCACGGATCTCCAGGGTGGCGGGAACCTTGTCAGGGAACGCTCCACCGAGGCTATCCGACACTTCATAGCCCATCTTTCAAACTCAACAGAGAGGCCATCCGCCGGTCTAAATCCTAAGTACACCGGGCCTTGGACCCCAACCCGAACGTACTCCTGCACGGTGCGTGGCTGGCTGGTGAAGTTAAAACAAATCCAAATAAGACACCACCGCGCGAGCAAATAAGACAACATCACTTCCCGGCAATCAGCCCGCAGTACTGCTGACGTCTGAAGAGTCCTCGGACGACACTAAGAAGCAGAGGAGCCCATAACTCGTAATTCCCACAGGTAGGTAGTGCGTACATAGCATAGAGCCAACTCAAGACATTCACTGAACCATTTAGCATTTTAATTTAACCTGCGTGACAACCGTTATCGTTGCCTCGACTTAACTGACCCGCGGACAACGACAGCAGCCAGGGCCACCAGTACATCGGTGCCTGCCCCGTCGTCCCACCAAGTCACTGCGGTTACCAACAAGGTGAACCGTCTCCTTACCTTGTCTCGCGTGTGCTCCTGAAGGAGCTCGACTTTCGGGGTTTGGTAACTCTCGCGGCCAACGATCAGGGGCCAAGCACACCGGTACACTGGTCGTACCCTCCCTGTCGTCCCGTCGCAATACCTCTCGCGGGCACCGTTGGGTCGCCCGACTTCTTACCTTTAAGGACACCAGTTGGTTCGAGTCCCTACCATTAAGTGAAACCAGGAGGAATCACCCTCGATGGTACACTTGGGCTGGCTCGACTGAGACATCAGCGGAATGAACTAAAGAGGTAAACCTCATATCATCCCGGTGATGCTACGCTACTGAGCCGACGAGAGTGAAATACGAGTCCATTCCACTCGTAAGCCAAACTCGAAGCGACTCGGCAGAGTCTCGCCGTTGTAGGTTCCCTAGGGTGTCTGCAATGATCCGTACCTGTTGCAGTTGTAATATATCGTTCCCGCGATCACTCCCAGAGTGATCACGGCCCTCTATTCTAAACCTAACTAACAATGCGCAGGGTTTACTGCTGAATAATGCATAAGTAAAAATAGGCAGCATAGGATAAAGGAAGGTACATCAAGGGGCGGCAAAATCAGGCTATGCAATTGAATAGGATTGTGATCATAGCAGCAGCAGTAAGAATGCCTAGTGCAAGAAATGTACGGAAAGATAGGCGATATCTGGGGAAGAGAATGGCTCTGCTTGCCTGGAAGCTCGACGGTAGGGGTACGGTCGTCGTCGACGTAGTCGATCACAGGGGCATCGGCAGCGGACGTCGAGACTATCAGACAATAAGAGAGGGGGGAGAAATAATAAATACACAACAATATAGCAATAGCAATACAAGACATGGAAAACGCAATGTTAACGATATTCTAACGCAGTGCAAGGTGTATTGCTCGGAGCGGGAATTCATCCGGGGATGAACTTCCAGCTCCGGGTGATTACCGAACAGGGTGTCCGGAGGGGGAAGGTGCCATGCCGGAGGTGTCGTGGACATCCGACAAACATAAGAGGGGTGTATCCGTGTTAGTTGAACTATTCTGAACAACTTTCATATACAAAAGATTTTCATCCGACAACTTTTATCGGTACCGGGAATTTTTGACAGACGGCCCGAAGGGGGGGGGGGGAATGTCGATGTTCGGTGTGTTAGGGGGGTGTGGTAGACTCATGGATAGCGTATTATTATTCTACGTATTTTTCTGATCAATTTTGATGTATAAAATATTTTCATCAGAGTTGCGGATTAAAAGATATTGAATTTTAAAGTTTTATACAATTTAAATGATTTTCTGTATTTATTTAATTGATTATTAAATAGTATCCAAAACAGTAGGTTTGACCTAGTCAACTCACAAAGGGGGGGCCATTTGACATACACATGGTGTGTTTGACTAGTCAATGACCAGTGGGTCCCACATGTCATAGGCTATTTATTTAGCAGATTTATTTAATCTAAATTCTAATTAATGGTAGACGACCTATTTGAAAATTTCAGAAACTTAGGAAGTTATCTGCGAACTCAAATCGTTTTATTCTACTAGCTCATTATAGATTTTTTGCATATTTGCTATTTTTCTACGAATTAATCGGTGCATCATTTGAAATTGGTCCAATGAAACAAAGTGAAGCTTGTTAAATGTACTAACTACCCATATTAATTTTATTCACTTTAAACTTTGTTTGGCTATTTATTTGCTGCTGTTTAGTGGCATGAAATAGAGGGTTCAACAGCTTCAACAATTATCAACGGTTTTAAAGATTCAGTAGCAACAGCGTCCAATAGGCAGCAGTGCAGCGGCAACAGCGAGCAGCACAGCTAGCAGCAGCAGCCACGGGCGCGGCCGGCGGCACAGCCAGCCGTGGCTGCACACACACACCACACACACAGAAGTACGTACACAAAACGCACGCACCAGCCATGGCCGAAGCATCCATGGACATGGTGTTGCCCACGACCAGGAGCAGAACCGGCTACGCAGGAGCACGGGAGTGGCGCCCATCGTGGCATCGAGTGGCGCGAGGAGCGCGGCAGGGGCGGCCAAGGCGGACGACGGCGGCCGGCAGCAGCAGCCCGCGCCCTCAGAGCCACGGACAGGGTGAGCGCGGCGACCGGAATACGACGGGGACGAGATTCCAGCGCACAAAAATGAAGGCGGCAAGGGGAAAATGAAGCGCAGCTCACAGTGGGGGCGGGGACGGCTCGTGGAGGCCGTGGACTTGTCGGAGCAGCGGCACGGCGGCGAGAGTCGCGGCGGCCGTGGACAATCCCGGCGGGGAAAAAACGAAGGAGGCGACGGCTTGGCGGCGTCCTAGCATGCCCGACTGTCGGAGGAGAAGAAGACGAGGGCGGCGCGCCTCGCGGTTGAGTTCCCGCTCGCCGGAGACGCCGGTGGCGGCGACGGCGAGCCCGCGCGGACCAGAGGAGAGGGGAGGAGCGAGACCTGGTGGCGGAAAAAATTGCGGCGCGAAGAAGGATGAGGGGGGGGGGGGGCGCTAGGGTTGGAGAGGGGCACGGGGTCCTGGGATGTTATCCCCTCACCGGCGACCGTGGATGGCCGCCACGGCGACGGCCGAGCCGTGGCCGGCGTGGATGGCTCCACGCACCGGTTGCACAGGGGAAGGAGGGAGAAAGAGATGGTGGGGGGTGGGCCGGCCGGTTGGGCCTTGCCCGAGGCGTAGATTAGGGTTTTCTCATTTTTTTTGTTTATCTCCTTTTTCTTTTTGTTGTATTTATTTTATTAGTCTAGCATTTGAGTTTTGTAAAATATGAAAGTTGTTCCAATATTGGTGTTTCATTTTGCACTACTGCTACAAAAAGTTTGGGCTCTAAATAAAATTATTTAGTAATTTATGTAGATAATAAATTATTAAATTGGAATTTTTAAGTTATTATTTGAATTGTTTGATTTATTCCACCGCTTAATAAATTCCCAAATTGGTTTTCAATGGACCAGTGAATATTTTGGATTTAATAAAAGTGAATGCACAATTTTTTAAACAAAGTTTATTTTGCCACATTATTTTTAATACCAATAAAAAGCACTTTGAATATAATTTTGATTTGATTTCAATGTAGAGGGGTTGGACTGGTTGTGACTTATAATGATCAAGGCCCATGGCCATATTGCTATCAACAACATCAAAAGGAGAATTGAATGTGAACTGAACCAAGTTGATCAAAACAAAATTTTGATCCAGGCCATTTTGAGCAAGAGAGATTATCAACAGTGATTAGCAACAGTAATCCTGATTACTGTAGGTGATTACTGTAGCGTGACACCCGGGGTGTTACAGTAGTGCACCCCTGCAGGGAGTTTAATCTATTCGAATAGCCGTGTCCACGGTAACAGGACGCTGTATGCTGAAGCTGGATCTTACCACTACAAACTATTACTGTTAAACTGTATGGTTCCGGGTTTTCTTCCTCGCAGGGAAGTCGAGGAGGGGAACTCGGAGGCATTATTATTATTAATCATTACAACTTACTATTATACAATGTTGCAGCAACTTCTGCTTCATTGTTACTTTATTGCTTTATATGAACTGTTGGCTGTTTCTCTTCTCATGCTGCAAGCCATCGTGGGAAGATGCTAGTCTTAGATAGGCCTAGTTTCTTACCCTTATTCTGATTTCTATCCTGCAGTCCACTATATACAGCATCCCTTTCCTTTGATACAAATGCATAATGCTTAGTAGCGGACGTAAGACTCGCGGGAATGCTAGATACTCACCTTTGCTTTATTTCCCCCTTTATGTTTTGCCTGATCGGCCGCTGCAGTCGACGTTGGAGCCCAGGAGCAGGAGTACCCCGGAGGCGGATACTACTACGTCGAGACCCCCGCTGACCAGGACCAGGAGTAGTTTCGGAGGCTCCCAGGAAGGAGGCCTTGCCTTTTCGATCTGTATCTCTGATGTTATTTGTGCTAGCCTTCTTAAGGAAAAACTTGACTAACTATGTCTGTACTCAAATATTATGGTTTGTATAACTTATGTATTCGGGTCCGAGTGACCCCCCCCCCCTTTATTGTAACATATTGGTTTATCCTTTTGTGTTTAGTGTTGTGCTGTGATATTCTCACCGTGGTACCCTAATCTCAGCCGTGTACCCTGCGTGTATGATTACTGTACACGGATTGATTTTGGGGGCGTCACAAAAGTGAGACACACACTCAGCGCAACAGGCCAACTCTCTAAACAAGATAAATATGCAACTCAAGAGAGTCCTAAAAATTATAATTCTCAGCTCTTAGAAAAGAAATAAACATGAAAGGAAAGAGCTAAACATGACATCAACTAGAACAAAGAAAGAACACTCAACAAAGATTGGAGTGAAAACTATGAGCATTCTAGGCAAAAGTGGAGTGTGTTTCTCTCCCAAACAAGGCATGCTAGGATCCAACTTGTTATGACCAGCAAACAAAACAAAACCAAATAAAGAAAAACTTAAAAGTAAAGAGCAAGACGCTCCAAGAAATGCACATAACGTATGAAGCAATAGAAATATAGCGTGGAGAAGGACAAACTGATAATTGTTGATGAAGAAGGGGATGCACGGGGGCATCCCCAAGCTTATATGTTATACCTTGTAAGTGGTAATGTTATGATTTCAATGTTGAAACCGGGGCATATGATAGTCCGTGTATAGAGTCATATGTCGTTGTGGGTTCTATTTGCGCTTGATGGCGCTGAGGTAGTGCTTCTTGTTGGCTACCCCAAGTGGAAGGTTAAGATGTAGCACAATAGAAAATTTCCCTTGGCAAAGATACCAAGGTTGATATCGGACCAATATGACTCCAACAACAAGTAGGTGGTAAAGTGAACAATGGCACCGTTCACAGCCGAGGGTTGCTTACTTTACCTGGACCTGCACACACAACAAATAACTTTGCTCCCAACGAGTACAGAGGGGGTTTCAATCCCTCCGGCCTTGCCGTTTACAAAAGATCAAACACAAGAGATAATGGTAGTGGTAGTGATAATTGCAAAGTAAAGTAAATACGATAAATAAAGTGGAGGTGTAAACAGTGGTGGAGATATGGGCCGGGGTCCCGTGATGTTCACTAATGATGTATCTCTCGCAAAATACGATAAAACAGCTAAGCTGGGTGAACAAATTACAACTGGGAAATTGACAGAATTATAAACTTACCGCAATGCTAATTATGCTACTTGAAAGTAAGAGTGCTCAAAAGTATGGGAAGTACGCCAAGACAAGTAAACCGAAATCCATATTCATCTACTACTAATCATCCACCTTGAGATATCTATCCAGAACATCTCGCTGGTCTTAAGTTGCAAGCCCCACCCAAAGTGTAAACTCAGATCAATACACAATTGCATTAACAATCTATGCGTAAGGTAAACAATCCTTGCAACCGCGGTTACAAGCACCGTTGTTTTCTCCGTGGTGGAAACAACACATCCCCTAGTCTCATATTTCTGCCACTCAAGCTAGACATTGGGGGGCATGAACACACAATCATGCATAACGCTCCCTCTTGGAGTTACTATATACTACTTGGCCAAAGCAATGAAAAGCAACGGAGAACATTCAAGAATTACTAAGAACAAAATATAAAAGGTAAACCAAATATATAACTCACCACGATCTAAAAATAATCTCATAATCCATCGGATCCCAGCAAACACAACATAACAACAGCAGGAAAATTACATATGTGCCTTGATCATGTAGGGCAGCTCACAAGGTCTAAACATTGAAGAACAAGGGTGAAGAGAAAACATCACATGGCTACTGATCACGGAACCATAGTCCAAGTGAGACTACTCACGGCACATCCAGGAGGCGTCCATGGTGGTGGAGAGGCTCCCGGAGGTCAATCCTCCCTCCGGCAGGGTGCCGGGAAGGGGTCTTCTGGTGCTCCCGATCTTCGGAGCTCGGCGGCGACGGAACAGAAAGGTAATTCGCGATTTGGGGTTCTCCTCGAGGGTTTCCTCGACGGGGGTAAAAGTAGGCCGAAGGGGGGCACCAGAGGTGGGGCCCACCTCCCAGGCGCCTTGGTGGCACGGCCAGGGGTTGGGCCGTGCCACCTGGACGCCTGGGAGGGGGGTGGGGCCCCTCCGGCTCTCCTTCGGTGCTTCCGGAAGCTTCCTCCATGCTGATTTTTATTCTGATTGTTCTGGAATTTTTCTGGCATTTTAAATTGGCGAAAAATCACTTCAACTAAAGACATCAGCAGACAGGAACTGGCACTGGGTGCACTGAGTTAGTAGGTTAGTCCAAATATGTGTAAAATGATATAAAAGTGTAGCAAAACATATAGCTGTGAGGACCCAAAAATAATTTCTAGACCCTTCTGTGTTTAATTGTCAATCCCATGATCATTGTTGACAACACAGCGAAATGGTATCATTGCAGAATACATAAAGATTTTACAAGTACCATAATCTGCCATAAGGCATACATATAAAATGTCTCATGAAATTTATTACAATCAGGAAACAGCGGAAAGTAAAATGCGTAGCGACTCCATCTCAGCCACAGGCAGTCGATGTAGTCCACGTGACATCACTCCTACGGATCACC
Organism: Bromus sterilis; assembly: GCA_950022295.1. Lineage (NCBI taxonomy): Eukaryota > Viridiplantae > Streptophyta > Magnoliopsida > Poales > Poaceae > Bromus > Bromus sterilis. The sequence continues at coordinate 345,233,419 of OX465595.1, read as the reverse complement.
ATAGTAGTCGTAATCATCACCTTCGTCTTCATGGAACTCTGTTTCAACAAAATTATTGCCATGAGTACATTTCGTACTCAACATGCCTCCCGGGAAAGGACCTAGTAACTACATGAGGCTTCAAAGGAAGGCTGTATGGTTCTTTTGCATAAAAGCTAATTTTGTTTGAAAAAGCATAATAGTTTGATAAAGAGGTTTTAGACGAAAACACCATTTTCTCCATCATAAATTTCAACAAGGTGAGGATCCTCGATCCACTCACATCCTTCATAGGTTCCAAGAATAGGGGCAAAGAGGGAATAAGCAAGACAGGTTCCCGTATGTCAAGAAAGATTCAAGTGCCGTCCATTACCGTGGACACGAATATTCAAATAGTTTTACACTCTGCAGAGGTTGTACCCTTTACCCGCACGACACAATCTCGTCTTGTTGCCACCAGTTACCGCTGGCGTAGTACACTATTTTGTATACCGGAAGGGAGATTGTGACGAGGTCTTTCATTAGACCCACCCTTACTATGACATGCCCACTAGGTTTCACAAGGTAGTAACCGCAGTTCACAGTCCTTGCCCCCTTTTGTGCCGAGGATACTCCTCGCAAGGAAGCTATCCCATCTGCGGTACGACGATGCCGATAATAAGGATGAACTAACTAATTAACCAAGCCAGTGCCCATATAGCATGTGGTTGTATGGTTGTCACAATCTTAAAATCCAAGACTTATTGGGCCTCATGCGGCACGGACGACGGATTGCCCCCTCCACCTCGTGAAGGGCAGCCAATCGCTCCTTCAATCCTTGATCCAGCTGTCGCCTGCGCCAGTATTTAGATGGTAAGTTTCACCCAGAGTAGAAGAGAGCAGAGGAAGTCAAAAATGGCCAACCGTCCTAGCTTAGGAAGCTCAGTAACAAGTTTCAAGTGTTAATGATCCGAAGATCATTCAGATAATCACTTATAGAATAATTAGCATGGCTAAGCATTTCTACTCTACTAGATTACTATATAGTTCTACTCAGGTGTCAAGTAAATAGGCGACAAGCGGATCAGGGTAATGTGTCAATCGACACGCTAGCTACGAGATAAAATAACATGCATATAGTGGTTATAAAATACAATGCAATTTTTTAAAACATAGGATAAACATGATCAAAGAGGGAGGCATGCCTTCGTTGTTCAGTCCATCTTCAGTAACTTGAGTCCGTCCATGTCCAACATCGTCACTCCCTACTCGTCGTATCGATAGCAAATAAAAACAAATAAATACCGAAGCAAAAGTAAATCCAAATAACATCTAAAATAGATTAAGGTTGGATGGATAGCAAGATATTGATCAAAAGGGGATTCCAAAATGAGGTAGAACGATATGAGGATAAGTTGAGAGGATTCAACGAGTTGACATGGTTTAGATTGACATGGATAAGGAACGCTTGGCGATCAAGACTGACTTCTTCTAAGAACTATGATACTAGCAGCTAGTAGTGCCCACTACACATCTCGACTAACTATATAGAAAACTACTATATAACAAACACCATGGCATCAATACATAGAATGAAACATCCTATGCATTTTAACTACACAATCACAACATGACATGAATAAGGTAAAGGTTAATCGCAAATAAATATTTAGATAGAATCTAAATATTTATAATGGTTAGCAATAATCAAAATCAAACACTAACCATAAAAACTATTAGCAAAATTTCTATTACAAGATCAATCCCACACTGTGGTGAAAAGTAATTAACAAGTAAATACTAAGACATGTATCATACAAGGCATGTGAACAATGAATCATAGAGATGTCTTATCTAATAACACAAGCATCAAACACATGAGTGATTATAAGAAAAGTAACTAGGACATGCTATTTAACAAGAAATAACAATATCCAATAAAAATACAATTAGCTATAGGATTACATCCACATGCTTAAAAAAACAAAAGAAAACTATGCACACAAAACCATATGAGAATGGCACAAATCAACTAACATTGAAGATAACTATATTAAGCATGTGATGAACTATTGCAATAAATATTAAATGCACATAATAATAACATGAGACAAGTCAAGCATATGCATGTAAGCAATAGCTAAACCAGGCATCCATAACACATATCACATCATAAGATGTGAAAGAACTTGCATGAAATATATCTAGGCATACAATGAGTCAATATAAAAGGTAAGCAAAATATAACGAAGCCTAGTCATAGGAAAAATACAGTGGCATGACAAACTAAGATGAATTATAAACATGGATGATCATCACACAAGATATATCACAATAGGATACCAATACAATGCAACGGATAAATACAACATAATTTACTTCATGTCAACTACAATATACATCAAGCATGGCAACGACAAACCATCCTAACATACTAGTTATGAGAATAAAAAAATCTAGTAAGCATATTAGCTCATAGTCAAGTAAGCATTTAAATCATTGTATCAACCAATCAACATGTATTATACTAGCATGAATGACACGATGACATGCATTTCTATCTAGTATGGCTTACAATTAAATAAATAGATAAATAACTAGACATCATACAAGATGTGAGTTGATAAACACATGCAATACATTCTAGGTATACAATCACGATAACATGATAAGATATTGATCAACTAAGAAGGAATCAATAAAATAAAAGTAATATCTTAACAAATTACTATCATGCAACTCTACCAAGTAAAGACTAACAAATACATGAGCATAAGAGGCAAACTAACAATGATTTAACAAATGGACGACATATGACCAAAATATGAATTCTACTTTGAGTAAGTACTAACATGGCATGTCAATAACTAAGATAAATAAATAAACATGGTAATTAACAAGATATAATAAATTAAATTATATTCCACAAACCTAACTATATGTAACACTAATAATCTAAGCATGGCACACAACCAACCATGAAATCTAGCATAATAATCATCTACAAAATAAGAGAATCATATAGACAATAATATGTTAAGCAACAAAGAATCACAATGGATTTATTCTCAAACAAGAAATCAGTTCATTTGATTTCTAGCATCAAGGAGCTATGCAACAATAAATATAAATTAAATATAAACACCTATATTAGACATAGCATGATTTAAAAAAAACAATAAGGCAAACATGCAACATGTATCAAAATGAATATGAAACTCGACATCGACATGCTAAGCTACTAACATAATCAAGACTTGAAGTATTTCAAGATTTAATAAATAAAGCAAAGCCTAAGATAACCCTATGAAATTATAAGCATGACGAACATTCATAAATTTTTTACGCATGCAACGAGAGAACGACATAATTTTTAAACAAGATAACCACATAATACAACATACAAAACTATAATAGTTAAATAAAATAACTGCTTACAATAAACATACACATGGTAATAATTCACATAATTGTAAATAGGTATATCATATGACTACATACCACATTAAAAATATCACCATAGAACAACATGTTCAACAATTTCTAAATAACCATAATGGATAAAAACATAAATCTAATAAGGCACACATCTTATAAATATTATGCAAAAATCACTATTAGATATATCACGAACATATGAATAATAACATATAAGTTCACCCATCAACTAGTACACATGATCATAATTCACAAGAGCTAATAAAAAGACATATCAAACTTTTACATGATGCAAGAAATTATCACATGAAATCGTTAAAAATATATTATACTAATTAACACAAACGGTTAAACGAAATTTATTCTAAACAAATAATTTACCAATCTAGAAAACTAATTCCTCTAATAGGATTCTATGGCCATAGAAATCATTGGCTATATTTGGCACGAAGTCATCCAAGGAACATAAACTTCGGGAACAAGACGATGCCATCAGATAGTAATCGATTTGGGTGTGCACGGTCAACTAGGGAATTAGGCACTATGATGTCTAGGAGGAAGATTGAATATAGGTGAGTGCACGAGCAAAAGGAAATTGATAGAAGCTCACCGAATTTGATGGAACAAAGTGATGAACTCGACGAACAGTTGTACGTGTACATGCAAAATTATTCGTGTGCGGTCGATCAGCGACGTGGAAAAAGATGTTGGTGTGCTCCTGCATGCGAGGCGAAGAAGATGACGCGGATGGAATCAACGGATGGTTCACGATGGCGGTGGCGTTGGTCCCGAACGATGGCAGAAACATGAACTTGTGGGCGCGCGATCAACGACGACGAACTGGGAAGAAAATATGTCCAGGAGATAGGCCAAGGTGCGGGTAATTGATGGGTAGGAAGAATTGATCTGGAACTCACCGAGTTGGAAGAATCGATCCGATGAACTCGACGAAAAAGAAAATTGTACACGTAGCTTTGACGCAAGAGAACGAGCACCATAGAGCTCTTTTCAGAAAGTTGATGAACGAAAGTAGAGGAGGAAAATGAGAGAAGCGCAAGGTTCATCCCGCCTCCTCTTTTTATAGCCCGTGGAAGGAGATCAAGAGATTAATGCCAACTTATGGCATTCGGTGCACCAGTTTCTATTGCAAAATTAAGGCAATAATGCGCTAAGTAAACTCCCTGAATGGATGCGTTGGTTTGTAGGAAGTAATTTTTCGTATTGATGGCAAATTGAAATGATGACCATAATAGCCACTAGAAGGAGAGGAAGAGATGGAAACGTCCATGCCTGTACGTGCACATATTCTGTAACATGGTCGTGGTGTGGGAAGGAGGAAGAAGACCATGTGCGTATGGGCTTGGTCCCAGGAAAAAATGATGGGCTTTAGTGGGAGCATTTGGCCCAAAAGAACAAGAAGAAGAAAAAAAATAGAGAAGATAGGTGGGATTCACACAGGGAAAAAATAATAATATTGTGCTAGGAATTTTGACTAGAGTTTAAGAGAGGAAAAATAATAAATATCTTTCTAAAAGTAAAATCTATTTAAAAATACAATATCAAACAAAAATCAAATAAGGTTCAAAAATATAAATGTGCATAATTTAATATGCCAAAGACAAGAGAAAAATATTCGGCGAAAAGAGAACAATAAAACTCAGATTTAATTTACGTAGGCATTAGTTTAAATTTAATCCTTGGAATTATAAAAAATATAATTTAAGTTTTTATTAACCGAATAAAACAAACGAAATTTTCTGGTCCTAATTTTTGGAATATTTTTTTTAAACATTCCGAGCATCGGGATGTTACAAATCTACCCCCCTTAAAAAAAATCTCATCCCCGAGATTTAGGCTGACTAAAGAGAATAAGTTTGGACTAGCTTCATCTTGGACAAAGTTCCTCTAAAAAAACTTGTGGAAATCACGATCCATCCCGAACTCGGTGAAAACAACTTTGGGGTCTTGATTGGCGATACATGAGTTGTTGCTACTATCTCCAGCTTGTTCAAGGCTTGTAAATAAATCTTTGGTCTTGGTGATGGTAATCTGATAGCTTCTCTTAGTGGTCAACCGCTCTTCGGTCTTGCTCTTCTTCTTTCGGTTAAGCTTTGGTACAGCTGGATTCATTGATCCTTCCTTCAGGTTAAACTTTATTGTAGGTGAAATGAAGGTCTTAAAATCTTCGTCTTCCTTGCAAATGAGGGTCTTCAAATACTCGATCTCACCATGAATCACCGTCTACTACCCCCCTTAAAAGAGGTTCCATAGGGTTCACTTTGGTAATAGACCACCAAATAGGCTATTCCAACTCTGTTGATATCCATTAGCTTCCAATGGTTTGTAGATATGAGGGAAAAGGACAAGATGAGTAAAAGACTCCTATATATGGGCGAGGATACCTGAAAAGAAAAACGAAAGACAAACACAAAGATAACCATGGAGCAATCAAAATAAAACTCAAAAGCAGAAAACCAGAAGAACAATATCCAGACGATACTCACACAAAAAGGTTTTGCTTTTACGAGCTACGAGTTCTTCCCATACAAGTGTGTTAACCAACCTATTCCTATATGGTAGGCCACAATAAATCTTGGGTCAAATCTTCGACGTTGATAATTGAAGCATGATTGGTGTTTGTTGACTTCTTGAGGTCTTGAAGTGTCTTCTCTCGAGAAAAATGAAACTACACCGATCTTCAGGGTTGAAGTTACGTCAAAATTCTTGGCATGTCTTGTAAATCTTCTGACTTTTCAAAACCATGTGGGCGGGAAAAAGGGTTTCAAAATCTATGAAGAAGGTAATAAAGATGTAGAGTTTAAACCTTATTTGAATAAGATAAGATAGTAAGAGCAATGGTGAAGAAGAAGAATACAAGAATGTTTCTTCTCAAAATAGTTTATCTAATCAAATTAGTCCTAAGGGTTTCCATTGCTAACTAAGGCCACGCGACTAGGTCGACATCGGCTCTGATACCACTTCTGTGGGAACCCGAAAATAATTTTCAGACCCTTTTGTGTTTAATTGTCAATCCCATGATCATTGTTGACAACACAGCGAAATGGTATCATTGCAGAATACATAAAGATTTTACAAGTACCATAATCTGCCATAAGGCATACATATAAAATGTCTCATGATATTTATTACAATCAGGAAACCGCGGAAAGTAAAATGCGTAGCGACTCCATCTCAGCCACAGGCAGTCGATGTAGTCCACGTGACCTCACTCCTACGGATCGCCATAGTAGTCGTAATCATCACCTTCGTCTTCATGGAACTATGTTTCAACAAAATTATTGCCATGAGTACATTTCGTACTCAACATGCCTCCTGGGAAAGGACCTAGTAACTACATGAGGCTTCAAAGGAAGGTTGTATGGTTCTTTTGCATAAAAACTATTTTTGTTTGAAAAATCATAATAGTTTGATAAAGCGGTTTTAGACGAAAACACCATTTTCTCCATCATAACTTTCAACAAGGTGAGTATCCTCGATCCACTCACATCTTTCATAGGTTCCAAGAATAGGGGCAAAGAGGGAATAAGCAAGACAGGTTCCCGTATGTCAAGAAAGATTCATGTGCCGTTCATGACATTGGACACGGCTATTCGAATAGTTTACACTCTGGAGAGGTTGTACCCTTTACCCACACGACACAATCTCGTCTCGTTGCCACAAGTGGCCGCTGGCGTAGTACACTATTTTGTATACCGGCAGGGAGATTGTGACGAGGTCTTTCATTAGACCCACCCTTACTATGACATGCCCACCAGGTTTCACAAGGTAGTAACCACAGTTCACAGTCCTTTCCCCCTTTTGTGCCGAGAATACTCCTCGCAAGGCAGCTATCCCAACTGCGGTACAACGATGCCGATAATAAGGATGAACTAACTAATTAACCAAGCTAGTGCCCATATAGCATGTGGTTGTACGGTTGTCGCAATCTTCAAATCCAAGACTTATTGGGACTCATGCGGCACGGACGACGGATTGCCCCCTCCACCTCGTGAAGGGCAGCCAATCGCTCCTTCAATCCTTGATCCAGCTGTCGCCCGCGCCAGTATCTAGACGGTAAGTTTCACCCAGAGTAGAAGAGAGTAGAGGAAGTCAAAAATGGCCAACCGGCCTAGCTTAGCAAGCTCAGTAACAAGTTTCAAGTGTTAATGATCCAAAGATCACTCAGATAATCACTTATAGAATAATTAGCATGGCTAAGCATTTCTACTCTACTAGATTACTATATAGTTCTACTCAGGTGTCAAGTAAATAGGCGACAAGCAGATCAGGGTAATGTGTCGATCGACACGCTAGCTACGAGATAAAATAGCATGCATATAGTGGTTATAAAATATAATGCAATTTTGTAAAACATAGGATAAAGATGATCAAAGAGGGAGGCATGCCTTCATTGTTCAGTCCATCTTCAGTAACTTGAGTCTGTCCATGTCCAACATCGTCACTCCCTACTCGTCGTATCGATGGCAAATAAAAACAAATAAATAACGAAGCAAAAGTAAATCCAAATAACATCCAAAATAGATTAAGGTTGGATGGATAGCAAGATATTGATCAAAATTGGATTCCAAAATGAGGTAGAACGATATGAGGATAAGTTGAGAGGATTCAACGAGTTGACATGGTTTAGATTGACATGGCTAATGAACGCTTGGCGATCAAGACTGACTTCTTACAAGAACTATGATACTAGCAGCTAGTAGTGCCCACTACACATCTCGACTAACTATATAGAAAACTACTATATAACAAACACCATGGCATCAACACATAGAATGAAACATCCTATGCATTTTAACTACACAATCACAACATGACATGAAGAAGGTAAAGGTTAATCACAAATAAATATTTAGATAGAATCTAAATATTTATAATGGTTAGCAACAATCAAAATCAAACACTATCCATAAAAACTATTAGAAAAATTTCTATTACAAGATCAATCCCACACTGTGGTGAAAAGTAATTAACAACTAAGTACTAAGACATGTATCATACAAGGCATGTGAACAATGAATCATAGAGATGTCTTATCTAATAACACAAGCATCAAACACATGAGTGATTATAAGAAAAGTAACTAGGACATGCTATTTAACAAGAAATAACAATATCCAATAACAATACAATTAGCTATAGGATTACATCCACATGCTTAAAAAAACAACGAAAACTATGCACACAAAACCATATGAGAATGGCGCAAATCGACTAACATTGAAGATAACTATATTAAGCATGTGATGAACTATTGCAATAAATATTAAATGCACATAATACTAACATGAGACAAGTCAAGCATATGCATTTAAGGAACAGCTAAACCAGGCAACCATAACACATATCACATCATAAGACGTGAAAGAACTTGCATGAAATATGTCTAGGCATACAATGAGGCAATATAAAAGATAAGCAAAATATAACAAAGCCTAGTCATAGGAAAAATACAGTGACAGGACAAACTAAGATGAATTATCAACAGGGATGATCATCACACAAGATATATCACACTAGGATACCAATACAATGCAACGGATAACTACAACATAATTTAGTTCATGCCAACTACAATATACATCAAGCATGGCAACAACAAACCATACTAACATACTAGTTTTGGGAATAAAAAAATCTAGTAAGCATATTAGCTCATAGTCAAGTAAGCATTTAAATCATTGTATCAACCAATCAACATGTATTATACTAGCATGAATGACACGATGGCATGCATTTTTATCTAGTATGGCCTACAATTAAATAAATAGATAAATAACTAGACATCATACAAGATGTGAGTTGATAAACACATGCAATACATTCTAGGTATACAATCACGATAACATGATAAGATATTGATCAACTAAGAAGGAATCAATAAAATAAAAGTAATATCTTAACAAATTACTATCATGCAAATCTACCAAGTAAAGGCTAACAAATACAAGAGCATAAGATGCAAACTAACAATGATATAACAAATGGACGACATATGACCAAAATATGAATTCTACTTTGAGTAAGTACTAACATGGCATGTCAATAACTAAGATAAATAAATAAACATGGTAATTAACAAGATATAATTAACTAAATTATATTCCACAAGCCTAACTATATGTAACACTAATAATCTAAGCATGACACAAAACCAACCATGAAATCTAGCATAATAATCATCTACAAAATAAGAGAATCATCTAGGCAATAATATGTTATGCAACAAAGAATCACAATGGATTTATTCTCAAACAAGAAATCAGTTCATTTGATTTCTAGAATCAAGGAGCTATGCAACAATAAATACAAATTAAATATAAACACCTATATTAGACATAGCATGATTAAAAAAAACAATAAGGCAAACATGCAACATGTATAAAAATGAATATGAAAGCCGACATCAACACGCTAAGCTACTAACTTAATCAAGACTTGAAGTATTTCACGATTTAATAAATAAAGCAAAGCCTAAGATAACTCTATGAAATTATAAGCATGGCGAACATTCATAAAAAATGTACGCATGCAACGAGAGAACTACATAATTTTTAAACAAGATAACCACATAATACAACATAGAAAACTATAATAGTTAAATAAAATAACTGCTTACAATAAACATACACATGGTAATAATTCACATAATTGTAAATAGGCATATCATATGACTACATACCACATTAAAAATATCACCGTAAAACAACATGTTCAACAATTTCTAAATAACCATAATGGATAAAAACATAAATCTAATAAGGCACACATCTTATAAATATTATGCAAAAATCACTATTAGATATATCACGAACATATGAATAAGAACATATAAGTTCACCTATCAACTAGTACACATGATCAGTGGCGGAACTAGCCAACAAGATCAGGGTGTGCCAACAGTACTATATTCATGTAAATTTGAATTTGAATTTATTTTTGGAGATCTTTTGCCATTGTATATAGGACATTTTCAATCTCAGTGTGGGCCATCGCCCACCCTGTCCACCCCCTACCTCTGCCACTGCACATGATCATAATTCACAAGAACTAATAAAAAGACATATAGATGGGTCCCACTCGCAGATTAGTTAGATAAAATGGATTTTATTAGATGTGGGGCTGACACATGGGTCCCACTGGTCAGTTGACCAGTCAACCTTATAGGTGGGTCTCCTCTGTCAGGTTTGACCAGTCAACCCCTACACTGTTCTGGATAATGTTAGATTAATAATAAAAGTAATTCCAAAATGATTTAAATTAATTAAAACTTTAAAATTCAATATCTTTTAAACCGTAAGTCAGATTAAAATAATTTATACATGAAAATTGATCAGAAAAATATAACGAATACGAATACACTCTCCATATACTAACCACAACCCTCTAACACAAAAAACACGAGACATTACCCCTCCGGGATGTCTGTCGGTAATCACCCGGAGCCAGTATTTCATCCCCGGATGAATTCCCGCTCCGAGCATAGAACTTTGTACTACGTTAGAACACCGTTAACAAAGCATCTGTCATGTCATGTATATGCTGCATATGTTTGCTTTGTATTTATTGTTTCTTCCCCCCTCTCTTATTGTCTGGTAGTCCCGACGACCGATGCCGATGCCACTGCGATCAGCTACATCGTCGACAACCGTACCCCTCCCGCGATCTTCCAGGCAAGCAGAGCCATTTTCTTCCCCTGATATTGCCTATCTTTTCGGTACTTTTCTTGCACTAGGCATTGTTACTTATGCTGCTACGTTGCTTACCAATTCCATTGGATAGCCTGTCATTGTCGCCCCTTGATGTACCTCCTTTATCCTATGATGCCTTTAAATATATATATATTATACAGCAGTGAGCCCTGCGCATTGTTAGTCAACTAGGATTAGATAGCGGGCCGTGATCACTCAGGGGGGTGAACGCGGATACGATGATTATAACTGCACATGTACGGTACAATGCAGACACCGCCTAAGGCCCCTACCTCGGCTCTGCCGAGCCACATCAAGTGGAGCTATCGAGGAGTAATCCTCGTACTCCACTCGTTGCTGACTGTGTGTAGCCGCCCTAGGGTCCCAACAACGGTTGTACTTAAAGGTAAGAAGTCGGGTGACCCAACGGTGCCCGCGAGCGGTATTGCGACAGAACGACAGGGAGGGTACGACCAGTGTACCGGTGTGCTTGGCCCTGATCGTTGGCCGCGAGAGTTACAAAACCACGAAAGTCGAGCTCCTCCAGGAGCACACGCGAGATAAGGTAAGGATTCGGTTCACCTTGTTGGTAACCGCAGAGACTTGGTGGGACGACAGGGCAGGCACCGATGTACTGGTGGTCCTGACTGCTGTCGTTGTCCGCGGGTCAGTTAAGTCGAGGCAACGATAATGGTTGTCCCGCAAGTTAATAAAATGGCTAATGGTTCGGTGGATGTCTTGAGTTGGCTATATGCCATGTACGCACTACCTACCCGTGGGAATTACGAGTTATGGGTTCCCCTGCTTCATAGTCTCGTCCGAGGACTCTTCAAACGTCTGCAGTACCGCGGCCTGCGCCGAGAAGTGGTGTTGTCTTATTTGCTCGCGCGCTGTTGTCTTATTTGGTTTGATTTAACTTCACCGTCCAGCCTCGCACCGTGCAGGAGTACGTCGGGGTTAGATCATCTCCAGCCGTTCGCCCCCCAAGACGTTTTGCGACGCTATTTTTAGCGCCGCTTGGGGGTGCTCCGCGCGGCGATAGGTCTTGGGGCGGCCGGCCGCCCAGCCGCGCCCCCAAGGCGACCCCCAAGACTGGCGGGGCCGGCTCAGATTCGGCCCAAATTCGACCCAAAAACAGCGCAAATTAATTCTTTTGACACAGATTCAACACAAACATGGAAATATAGGCGCAGTTTGGCGCAAATTCGGAGCAGTTCAGCGCAAATTGGGGTCCATGCATGCATAGTCGTCCTGTTCATCGCCAGGAGTTCCGTATGCAAGCATCCTCATGGCCGTTGTGCACTTCTGAAGTGAGGAGAACCCAACTGTGCCGGTGCAAACAATAGCCCTCCGAACGGCCCCTATCCTTTCCCTTCCGGCGGCCCATCTTGGAACCTCCTCGGTGCGGCTCCTTGTTGGCGCCGAACAGGTCGGCCAAGGCGGCGAGCATCATGAGGTGCTCGTCGTCCTGGGCCCCGGCGATCGCCTCTTCCTCCATCAACGCGGCGAAGAGTGTCTCGACGTCGGAGTCCATCTTGGGGCCGTAATTCGTCGAACAGGTGGGGCGCGAGGTGGGCGCAACTTTGCGCCGGCGTTCTCGGCTTGGCGTTCCGCGCCGGCCAAAGGTCGGTGAACTAGGCGGGGAGGGGCGGCCTTGGAAGAGGGGCGGCGGGGAGAAGCAGCGGCGTGTTTTGGGCGGCAGAAACGGCTATCTAGCGGCGGCCCGGCGGTCGGCGACGACAAGGGCGGTGGAGAGAGGTGGGGGAGAGAAGTCCCTTTTGGGTCGGCTTGGTCTGCCAGTGGTCCAGTCAGACGATTTCGTTTCGTCCGGCGCCCCCAAGCGACCCCCAGCGCGCTGGGTTAGGCTTGGGTTCGCCGGACTCAAAATCGGCCCGATCCGGCGCTAATTGGGGTCTTGGGGGCGCGACTGGGCGAAATACGTCCGTCCGTCGCTATTTGCGCCGTCTTGGGGGCCTCTTGGGGGCGCAGCTGGAGATGCTCTTAGGGTCCAAAGCCCCGCGTACATAGGATTTAGTCCGACGGATGACCTCTCTGTTGAGTTTGAAAGATGGGCTACGGAGTGTCGGATAGCCTTGGTGGAGCGTTCCCTAACAAGGTGCCCGCCACCCAGGAGATCCATGCGTGTAGTGTAACACAAGTGCATCCCCTGCAGGGAAGATTATTCTATTCAAATAGTCGTGACCACGGTAACATGACGCTTTATGCTGAAGCCAGATCCTACTACTACAAACTATTATTACTAAACTGTATGGTTCTGGGTTTTCTTCCTCACTGGGATGTCGAGGAAGGGATCTCGGAGGCATTGTTAACTATTACAACTTACTATTATACAATGCTGCAGCAACTTCTGCCGCATTGTTACTTTATGCTTTATATAAACTTTTGGCTATTCTCTCCCCATGCTACAAGACTCGTCGGAAGATACAAATGCATAAATGCTTAGTAGCGGACATAAGACTCGCGGGTATGCTAGATACTCACCCTTGCTTTATTTCCCCCTTTTTGTTTTGCCTGATCGGCCGCTGCAGTCGACGTTGGAGCCTTGCAGTCCAGGAGAAGGAGACCCCCGATGCCGACCACCCCAACATGAAGATACTCGATGCCCTCTACGATGTCGAGTTCCCCGTTGACCAGGAGTAGTTTGGAGGTTCCCAGGCAGGAGGCCTCGCCTTTTCGATCTGTTGTGATTTGTGCTAGCCTTCTTAAGGCAACCTTGTATTCTTTTGTCTGTACTCAGATACGTTTGCTTCCGCTAACTTTCTGCTTTCGAGCTGTTGTATTCGAGCCCTCGTGGCCCCTGGCTTGTATTAAACAGCTTGCATTATTTCATTTGTAGAGTTGTGTTGTGATATCTTACTGTGAGTCCCTAATCTCGATCGTGTACCTTGCGTGTATGATCACTGTACACAACTTGATTTTGGGGGCGTCACAGTGCACGAGCAAAAGGAAATTGATAGAAGCTCACCGAATTTGGTGGAACGAAGCGATGAACTCGACAAACAGTGTACACGTAAATGCAAAATTATTCGTGTGCGGTCGATCAGCGAGGTGGAAGAAGATGTTGGTGTGCTCCTGCATGCGAGGCGAAGAAGATTACGCGGATGGAATCAACGGATGGTCGACGATGGCGGTGGCGTTGTTCCCAAACGATGGCAGCAACATGAACTTGTGGGCGCGCGGCCAACGACGACGAACTAAAAAGAAAATATGTCCAAGAGGTAGGCCAAGGTGAGGGTAATTGATGGGTAGGAAGAATTGATCTGGAACTCACCGAGTTGGAAGAATCGATCCGATGAACTCGAACAAAAAGATAATTGTACACGTAGCTTTGACGCAAAAGAACGAGCACCACATAGCTCTTTTGAAGAAATTTGATGAACGGAAGTGGAGGAGGAAAATGAGAGACGCGCAAGGTTCATCCCGCCTCTTCTTTTTATAGCCCGTGGAAGGAGATCAAGAGATCAATGCCAACTTATGGCATTCGGTGCACCAGTTTCTATTGCAAAATTAAGGCAATAATGCGCTAAGTAAACTCCCTGAATGGATGCTTTGGTTTGTAGGAAGTAATTTTCTTATTGATGGCAAATTGAAATGATGACCATAATAGCCACTAGAAGGAGAGGAAAAGATGGAAACGTCCATGCGTGTACGTGCACATCTTATGTAACATCGTCGTGGTGTGGGAAGGAGGAACAAGACCATGTGCGTATGGGCTTGGTCCCAGGAAAAAATGATGGGCTCCAGTGGGAGCATTTGGCCCAAAAGAACAAGAAGAAAAAATAGAGAAGAGAGGTGGGCTTCACACAGGGAAAAAATAATAATATCGTGCTAGGAATTTTGACTAGATTTTAAGAGAGGAAAAATAATAATTATTTTTTATAAAAGGAAAATCTATTTAAAAAATAGAATATCAAACAAAAATCAAATAAGGTTCAAAAATATAAATGTGCATAATTTAATATGCGAAAGACAAGAGAAAAATATTCGGCGAAAAGAGAACAATAAAACTCAAATTTAATTCACGTTGGCATTAGTTTAAATTTAATCCTTGGAATTATAAACATATAATTTAAGTTTTATTTAACCGAATAAAACAAACGAAATTTTCTGGTCCTGATTTTTGGAAAACTTTTTCTTAAACATTCCGAGCATCGGGATGTTACAATAGCAATGTCACATAAAAGTGCATGGAACAAGCAGAAATTATAGATACATTTGAGACGTATCAGCGCTTCTATCCTGGAAATGGACTAGAAAGTCTATGTCTGGAATAGTAACACATCAGGGCCTTACGCCCTAGTGGCAACAACACAATAGAAACTTTTTACCATCTTCCTTCATTGTGATAGACAAGATTGAACCAAACTATCATACACAATTCCCTCCTTGAGATCACCCCTTAAATTTGACCAAAGAATGAAAGGTAGATCAATGAGCATATATGAATAAGAATGTAGCAAAGAAACCAAATAAACATCAAAATAATCAAAGAGATACTTGATCATAAAGTGAAAATTCATCATGTCATCACAAACACACCATAAGACTACATCAGCTAGATCACAATCATGTAGGACAACTCATGTGATCATTGTATTGATAAGTAAGGGGGAGAGAAAAGCCAACTAGCTACAAGTATGGATCTATAGTCCAAAGAAAACTACCCACAAGTGATCATGCTCTCCTTCAAGTTGATGTAGATGGCCACAGTGAAGCCCCCCTCTGGCAAAGCTTTGGAGCAACCCTCCAAATTATATGGCCATGGTACAGGAAGGTGTTGATACGTCACAAATGCATCTACATTTTTTCTTGCTCCCTGATTCTTTTGGTGATATTGATATATGTTTTGATGCATTTTCATATAATTTACAACATATTTTGTACTAACCTACTAATTCAGTGTCAAGTGCAATTTTCTGTCTGTTTTGTCACTGCATTGCAGAAAAACGTGAAAAATAAAAGTGCTCGGAAAATTTTAGAAAAAAAATATCCACAACAGAAGAATCCATAAGCCCGAAGGGGGCTCTGAGGGGGCCACCCCCTGGCCAGGCGCCTCCCTGACGCGGCCATGGAGGTGGCCGCGCCACCTGGCCTCTTGGGCCAAGGGGGGCACCCCTTAGGATGACCTTTGGCCTATAATTATCTATCGCTCCGAAAAACCTCAGAGAGCACCCCGTCACGCAATTTCATCTATTGTTTCAATGCCACGGCGATTCTGATCTCGGGATCGCCAAAAGAACATGTCCTGGCACGCTTCCGGAGAGAGGATTGACCTTCGGAGGCTTCTCCATCAGCATGATCGCCTCCACCGTTGTCGGGGATTCCAGTCTTCAAGATAGGGGAGTTGCACACTACCTTTTATCTTTGCTTTTTAGTTTTGCTAGTTTACTTTTCAGTCTTTGTCTTTGCTTGTGTGTCGTTATGAAAAAAACAAAAAATTTAGTTGCTACCTTTTGTCTTTGTCTTTCTCTTCCTACTGATGCTATCCTCACCATGGGTGCGGAACCACCCAAATATGGTAGGATGGACACTTTTTACATGGATTGTCTTCGATCTATCTGTGCTTGCGCTAAAAACCCAACCGACTTGGTTGAGGGAAAATCATTGGATGATAATGCTCATTATACGGGACACCGCTTATCTCAGAAAGGGAAACACTTATGGGGCCAAATACAAACTTCTTTTTTCTATGCGGAGTGTTTGTGCCACATTTATGATTTTACTTGCTGCTCTAAAAGAGACAAACACCTTTCTTTCCAATGTGAGTTTAATGACAATGAGATCCTATCTTCTTATGCTAAAGATTTTTATGATTACTTTGAGGTTGAAAATATTGAAGAGTTTGTTGCCTTCAAGGGTGCGTATGAGATTATTTCTTTGATTGAAAAGTATTATGATACTATTCACAAGTCTGGAAATTTTGCTGTGCTTGAGTATTGCTTTGAGAATTATGTTTGAAATGATTATATTGAGGACTTCAAAAACAAAATATTTGCTTCCCAAGAAGAGGCCAATGATTGCTATGATGAGGAATCCTATGATTTTGACGACTCACTTCAAACATCCATTTCTGATGAACTTGATACTTGTTCTGTTTTTGGCCATGATGCCACTATGGATGATGCTTACGAAGATGAACTTGCTATAGTTCCTTATGTTAAGCAAGAAATTAGTTCTATTGCACCCATACTTGATTGTCATATTATCATTTTGAATTCTCCAAATCATATTCCAGAGAACTTTGCTCTTACTAAGGCTCATAGTGATGGGATGCATTTATCTTAGGATTGCAATGACTGTATTGAAAACAATACACATGTGCTTGTAGGTCATGAACAATATGTTTTATGTGATAGTTATATTGTTGATGTTGTTCATAATGCTACTGAAAATTAATATGAGAGAGGAAAGTTTGGTTGTATAAACTTTCATGTTACTAAAACTCCTCTCTTTATGATCAAGTTTTTGAAGTTGTTCTTGTTTTATCTTCCTATGCTTGTTACTTTGTGCTTTCATGATTTATTTGTCTACAAGTTTCCCATGCATAGGAACTGGGTCAGAATTAAATGTGTTTCATATTTTCTTCTTGATGTTATCCTTGCTTCAATTATTATTCCTGTGAGAGCATCTTTTATAATCCTTATGCCTAGCTAAAGGCATAAAAGAAAGCGCTTACTGGGAGGCAACCCAAGTTTTTTTACTTTTGGTTTTTTAGTGGTATTGATGCTTTTTACTACTTTGGAAACATCATTGTATATTTACTTTCAAGCTTTGTGCCATGATTTAGCCTCTGGTGACAAGTGAATCAAAAGTTGTGACATGCTATCCATAAAACATATTTTGTCTGTTTGACGGAAAAATTCGTATAAAATCATCAGATCATCTTTTTAATCTGAATGTTTTGACATTATACTCTATATAATTGTGAAACTTCCACCTGTTCTGAGTTTTTTTACTTGAGTTACATAAGTGCCCCGAAAAAATTAATTACTACCTGTTGTTATGTTTTTCCTAGATTCTGCCTAGTTTTGCGCTTCTTCAATTTCGCAAATCTTGCGCTTGTTTTTCTTTGCAAAAACCATTTGGAAATCTTGAGAAACATTATCCATTATTGAAAATATTTGTTTCCAACAAAGGCTAAGTGGAATTAATTTATTTAAGGCACTAACCGCTCTAATAAGTTTATGACGAGTTTCGTATGAAAGGGGTTTTCAAGTGTGCGAATGGAGATGATGAAAGAAGATTCAGGAGTGCCAAAAGCTTAATCTTGGGGATGCCCCCGGCACACCCATAAAATATTCAAGGAGACTCAAGCATCTAAGCCTGGGGATGCTCCCACGCATCCCCTTTTTCATCAGCAATCATCAGTTCGTCTTTCTCCACACTATATTTTTATCACGTCATGTGTAATGTGCTTTGCTTGGAGCATCTTGCATTTAATTTTCAGTTTTGTTTTCTTTAGGTTAGTTTTGTTTGCTAGGCATAACAAGTTGGACCCTTTCATGCCTTGTTTGGGAGAGAAACACGCTCCACCTTTGCCTAGAATGCTCATAGTTTTCACTTCAATCTTTATTGAGTGTTCGTTCTTATTTCTAGCTGCTATCATGTTTAGCTCTTGTTCTTCATGTTTATTATTAAGAGCTTTGATTTAGGATATTGTTTTTAGTACTCTCTTGAGTTGCATGATTATATTTTTTAGAGTTGTCTTGTTGCACCGAATGTGTGTCTTACTTTGAGTAGGTAATCAAGGTTGCTATGCTAAGTTTAGTAGTAGCATGCAATAGTTTTGAGGTATTGTTTCAAGTAATGTTAGGACTTCTGTGTGTCAATAGCTCAAGCCTATTAGCGATAGGTGTCGTATTTTGGTTCAAAGTGCTTATTTTCGAAAACTACAAAAAAAATAGTTGATAACTCTAGCTACTAAGTAGATCACTAACCTCTAGAGGGGTTGTAATATATAGAGTACCCTCACGTTATCATGGGCCGAGGATGCGCATGGATAAACAAGCCTCCAAACACTTCTCTTAGGATGCTTGTTTCTTTGATAATCTCCTAACTAGTGTGAGAACCCGGAAATAATTTCCAGACCCTCCTGTGTTTAATTGTCCATACCAGGATCATTGTTGACAACACAACGAAATGGTATCATTGCAGAATACATAAAGATTTTACAAGTACCATAATCTGCCATAAGGCATACATATAAAATGTCTCGTGACATTTGTTACAATCAGGAAACAACGGAAAGTAAAATGCGTACGACTCCATCTCAGCCACAGGCAGTCGATGTAGTCCACGTGACCTCACTCCTATGGATCGCCATAGTAGTCGAAATCATCACCTTCTTCTTCATGGAACTCTGTTTCAACAAAATTATTGCCATGAGTACATTTCGTACTCAACATGCCTCCCGAGAAAGGTCCTAGTAACTACACGAGGCTTCAAAGGAAGGTTGTATGGTTCTTTTGCATAAAAACTAATTTTGTTTGAAAAGCATAATAGCTTGATAAAACGGTTTTAGATGAAATAAACATTTTATCCATCATAACTTTCACCAAGGTGAGGATCCTCGATCCACTCACATCCTTCATGGGTTCCAAGAATAGGGGAAAAGAGGGAATAAGCAAGAAAAGTTCCCGTATGTCAAGAAAGATTCATGTGTCGTCCATGACCGTGGACACGGCTATTCGAATAGTTTTACACTCTGCAGAGGTTGTACCCTTTACCCACACGACACAATATCGTCTTGATGCCACCAGCCGTCGCTGGCGTAGTACACTATTTTGTATACCGGCAGGGAGATTGTTGTAACACCCTCAGTTTTCTGTAACAGTAATCATCATCACTGTTGACCATCACTGTTTGTTAATCACTGTTATCCCCTGTCCTTAATCAAACTTGGCTTCTGCTCTTTTCAAACCATGCTGGTTGGTAATCAAAACCCAAAGCCCAATGCATCTTGCTCATCAAGAAACCAAACCCTAGTTGAAACTACTTTGAATGGGAATTAAAACAAAAGTGCTCAATTAAAGTTGTTCCAAAAATCATGAAACTATTTTTTTAAATTGCCTAAAATCATTATAATCATGTTGGACCAACTTTGGTAATTTTTGAAGTTACAGAAAATTCCAAACAATTCAAACAGTAGGTTAAAACCCTTACTTTGGGCATTTAATAATTAAAAGAAATATCTAATGATTTTATTTTGCTGCAAAAACTTTTGTGGCACCTTAGTAATATGTAACCCTAATTTACAAACACTAATAACCTTTTACAAAAATGCTAGGGTTAATAAATCAATTACAGAAAGAAATAGAATAAATAGCAACACAAAACAAATTGGAAAATCCTTAAAGCTCGCCTGGGGCGAGGCCCACCTCAGCCAGCCCACCCTGGCCCGTCTTCCACCTCCCACCTGCCCCCATCACGTCGGCCACCTGCTCGACGCCATGGCGCAGCCGTGGCCATGGGCGCCGCTGGAGCCCCCCTCCCTCACCTGCTCCCCCCTGTAGCACCAGTCGACGTTAAGCCCCCCCTGCGCCCCCTGGACAACCCCCCACCCCATTTCCCCTCCTCCTCCTCTCGCCATCGTCGGGGAAAAATTTCCCGAGCGCTGCCGTCGCCGTTGCCGTGGCCGCACGCGGCCAACGGCCACTACCGCCTACGCCACCGTGTCCAACCTCTGCACCGTCGTCGTCTTCATCAAGTCCAACAAGGAATCGAGCCGGGAGCCCTCCCTCGCCTCGCCCTCGTCTTCGTTCCCCGCTCCGGCCGCCGCGACCTCGTCGCGCCTCCCCCAAGCTTGCTGCCCTCCCCTACGCCTCCGTCGTGAGCTCCTCTACCTCCTCCTAGCCTTCCTGTGGCCTCCCGTTCGCCGTAGCCTCCCGCGCCATTGGAGCCGTAGCTCCTCGCCGCCGGCTGTCGTCGCCACCGTGGTCTAGCTCACGCTTATGGCGCGCCAAGCGTGCCGTTCGGCTTAGGACGCTCCCCTTTAGCTCACGCGCTAGCGCACGCTCGAGTTCTCGCACAGAAACGTCGTCGTCGACTTTGCAGCTTTCGGCCGCCGCCAAACCTCGACGCCGACACCGATTCCGGCGCCCCCGGGGACAAACCTCACCACCATTGGACGCGGTTTCCTCCCAGCTTTAGATTGCGCCCCCCCACGCCCTCTCCCGTAGCCTGTAGCGCGGGCGCCGTCGACCTCGCCGGCGATGGGCTCCGGTGAGCCCTCCGGTGAGGATGACAGGCGGCCCCTCCGTGTCAGCCAGCTTAATTAGGGGTTAATCAAATCCCTGGGCCACTGACAACGGGCCCCACTCGCTAACCCCCCGGCTAATCTCTTCTTAACTTAACAGAAAAGTTAACCCCCCCTTATTCACTGACAGGTGGGTCCCCTCTAAATAATTAACTTAATGTTTTAGGTTAATCTAAGAATTAAAATTGAGTCACTGACAGGTGGGTCCAGAGGCATTTTCTGATTTAATTAAATGTTTTATAAATAACAGAGGCTGATATGTGGGTCCCACATGACCCACATGTCAGCACTGTTCTGGATAATGTTGTGGATAATGTTTTGGATAATGTTTAATAAATAATAAAAGAAATCCAGGAAATCATTTAAATTGATTTAAACTTTGAAATTCAATAACTTTTAAACCGTAACTCGGATTCAAAAACTTGATACATGAAAGTTGATCAAAAAAATATAACGAATACGGATACGCTATCCGTATGTCTACCACACCCCTCTAACACAACGAACATCGAACATTCCCCCTCCGGACCGACTGGCCGATAAATTGTCCGGTACTGTTAGAGTGCCCGGATGAATTTATTCCGAACACGAATGTTTCTCGGAATAGGTCAACTAGCACGGATACACCCCCTTATGTTGTTCCGGTAACCACGACACCTCCGGCTTGATCCTTCCCCCTCCGGACACCCTGTCCGGTAATCATCCGGAGCCGGTAGTTCATCCTCAGATGAATTTCCGTTCCGAGCAATGTGCATTGCACTGTGTTAGAACACCGTTAACATTTCATCTATCATGTCATGCATCTGTTTGTATATGCTTGCTGTGTATTTACTGTTTCTTCCCCCCTTAATCTTCGGTAGACCCCGCTGCTGCCGTCGACTACACCGCTGCTGAGTACGACTACGTCGTCGACGACCCTACTACTACCGTCGAGCTTGCAGGCAAGCAGAGCCATTCTCTTCCCCAGATATCGCCTATCTTTCCGTACATTTCTTGCACTAGGCATTGTTACTGCTGCTGTTACGATTACAATCCTATTCAATTGCATAGCCTGATTTTTGTCGCCCCTTGATGTGCCTTCCTTTATCCTATGCTGCCTATTATTATTATTATTATTATTATTATGCATTATTCAGCAGTGAGCCCTGCGCATTGTTAGCTAGGATTAGATAGAGGGCCGTGATCACTCAGGGGAGTGAACACGGATACAAATATTATAACTGCACAGGTACGGTACAATGCAGACACCGTCTAAAGCCCCTATCTGGGTTATGCCTAGTCACCTCAAGTGTGAGCTATCAAGGAGTAATCCTTGTACTCCACTCGAGGCTGACTTTGTCTTGCCGCCATAGGGTCCTGTAAACGGTTGTCCTTCAGGTAAGAAGTCGGGCGACCCAACGGTGCCCGCGAGAGGTATTGCGACGGGACGACAGGGAGGGTACTACCAGTGTACCGGTGTGCTTGGCCCCTGATCGTTGGCCGCGAGAGTTACCAAACTACGAAAGTCGAGCTCCTCCCGGAGCACACGCGAGACAAGGTAAGGAGACGGTTCACCTTGTTGGTAACCGACGTGACTTGGTGGGACGACAGGGCAGGCACCGATGTACTGGTGGTCCTGGCTGCTGTCGTTGTCCGCGGGTCAGTTAAATCGAGGCAACGATAACGGTTGTCATGCAGGTTAATTAAAATGCTAAATGATTCAGCGAATGTCTTGAGTTGGCTATATGTCATGTACGCACTACCTACCCGTGGGAACTACGAGTTATGGGCTCCTCCGCTTCTTAGTGTCGTCCGAGGACTCTTCAGACGTCAGCAGTACCGCGGCCTGCGCCGGGAAGTGGTGTTGTCTTATTTGCCGCGGCAGTGTGATTTGTATTTGCTTTGATTTAACTTCACCGGCCAGCCTCGCACCGTGCAGGAGTACGTCGGGGTTAGGGTCCAAAGCCCCGCGTACATAGGATATAGTCCGGCGGATGACCTCTCTATTGAGTTTGAAAGATGGGCTATGAAGTGTCGGATAACCTCGGTGGAGCGTTCCCTAACAAGGTTCCCGTCACCCTGGAGATCCGTGCGTGTAGCGTAACACAAGTGCACCCCTGCAGGGAAGATTAATCTATTCGAATAGCCGTGTCCACGGTAACAGGACGCTTTATGCTGAAGCTGGATCTTACCACTAGAAACTATTATTATTAAACTGTATGGTTCCGGGTTTTCTTCCTCGCGGGGATGTCGAGGAGGTGAACTCGGAGGCATTGCTAATTATTACAACTTATTATTATACAATGTTGCAGCAACTTCTGCTGCATTGTTACTTTATGCTTTATATAAACTGTTGGCTGATTCTTACCTCATGCTGCAAAACATCGTCGGAAGATGCTAGTCTTCATTAGGCCTAGCTTCTTACCCTTGCTCTGGATTTCTGTCTTTCAGTCCACTATATACAGCCTCTTCTTTCCGTTGATACAATGCATATTGCTTAGTAGCGGACGTAAGACTCGCGGGTATACTAGATACTCACCTGCTTTATTTCCTTTACCGTTTTGCCTGATCGGCCGCTGCAGCCGACGTTGGAGCCCAGGAGCAGGAGTACCCCGGAGGCGCCTACTACGACGTCGAGTTCCCCGTTGACCAGGAGTAGTTCGGTAGATCCCAGGCAGGAGGCCTCGCCTTTTCGATCTGTATCTCTGATGTGATTTGTGCTAGCCTTCTTAAGGCAAAACTTAACTAACTATGTCTGTACTCAGATATTATGGCTTGTATGACTTATGTATTCGGGTCCGCGTGACCCCTTCTATTATAACATATTTGTTTATCCTTTTGTGTTTAGTGTTGTGCTGTGATATTATCCCCGTGGCACCCTAATCTCAGTCGTGTACCCTGTGTGTATGATTACTGTACACGGTCTGATTTTGGGGGCGTCACAATTGTGACGAGGTCTTTCATTAGACCCACCCTTACTATGACATGCCCACTAGGTTTCACAAGGTAGTAACCGCAGTTCACAGTCCTTGCCCCCTTTTGTGCCGAGGTTCTCCTCGCAAGGCAGCAATCCCATTTGCGGTACGGCGATGACCATAATAAGGATGAACTAACTAATTAACCAAGCCAGTGCCCATATAGCATGTGGTTGTACGGTTGTCACAATCTTCAAATCCAAGACTTATTGGGCCTCATGCGGCACGAACGACGGATTGCCCCCTTCACCTTGTGAAGGGCAGCCAATCGCTCCTTCAATCCTTGATCCAGCTGTCGCCCGCGCCAGTATTTAGATGGTAAGTTTCACCCAGAGTAGAAGAGAGTAGAGGAAGTCAAAATGGCTAACCGGCCTAGCTCAGCAAGCTCAGTAACAAGTTTCAAGTGTTAATGATCCGAAGATCATTCAGATAAGCACCTATAGAATAATTAGCATGGCTAAGCATTTCTACTCTACTAGATCATTATATAGTTCTACTCAGGTGTCAGGTAAATAGGCGACAAGCGGATCAGGGTAATGTGTCAATCGACACGCTAGCTACGAGATAAAATAGCATGCATATAGTGGTTACAAAATACAATGCATTTTTGTAAAACATAGGATAAACATGATCAAAGAGGGAGGCATGCCTTCGTTGTTGAGTCCATCTTCGGTAACTTGAATCTGTCCATGTCCAATATCGTCACTCCCTACTCGTCGTAACGATAGCAAATGAAAATAAATAAATACCGAAGCAAAAGTAAATCCAAGTAATATCCAAAATAGATCAAGGTTGGATGGGTAGCAAGATACTGATCGGGATGGAGATTTCAACCGAGATAGAACGATAGAAAGATAAATTGAGAGGATTCAATGAATATTGGATTGATGTGGCTAGGAAGGCTCGATGATCAAGACTAGTGTTCTAACAAGAACTATGATACTTGCAAGTATTAGTGCCCACTATGAATCATGACTAACTATATAGCAAACTACTATATAACAACACAATGATATCAATATAGATGGAATGAAACCACACTATGCATTATAACTACATAATCACAACTCGGTATGACGAAGGTAAAAGTTAACCACACATAAATATTTAGATATAATCTAAATACTTATAATGGTTACACCAAGTATAATCAAACATCAATCACGACAACTATTAGCAAACATATCTATAACAAGAGTCAACCAACAAACACAATTCAACAACTAAATAATAAGACATATATCATACAAGGTATGTAAATAAAGAATCATGAAGATGTCTTAACTAATAATACAAGCATCATCAAACATACAAGTTGTCATGAGAAAAGTAACTAGGGTATGCTCTTTATAACAAGAAAACCAATAACCAAAAACTACTACCAATATTATTACTACTATATGCTTAAATAACAAAGAATGATGCGCACACTAATTGTATGGTCAAAGCACAATTCTAGTAACATCATATATAACTCGTCCTAAGCATATGATGACTCATATCAACAAGTATTAAAGCACTCATGATACAAGCATGAGACATAGGTAATCATCTAAAAAAACAAGAAACTAAGTACTCTAGTACAACACAAAAACATGATAAGACATGAAAGATTACTATCATGACATGATGTCTAGGCTTAGGCATGCGATAAATACAATATAAGATAAACAACATATGATGCTAAGCATGGAGATGATTATCACATGAGATGTCACATTATGCTACCAATACAATATAACTCATAACCATAATATAACTTACATGATATTACTTAACAAAAACATCAAGCATGGCAATATCACACAACTCTATAATACTAGTTATGGCATGTAAGAACAAGGAAGCATGACAATAGCACACAATACTATCATGCTAGTTACTCCCTCCGTAAAGAAATATAAGAGTGTTTAGATACCTACTTTAGTAATCTAAACACTCTTATATTTCTTTACGGAGGGAGTATAATATATAAGCACATTGAGAAACCTTAATGAGCATGTAGGCAAGTAAATAACTAGAACATGACATTAGCGAAATCAACATGTAATAAACTACATGAGTGACAATATGACATGCAATTCTATTTAGTATATCCTACGCATGCAAAGACATAAGATATTCAACTAGGCATCATACAATACAATTTGGTACACCATATGTATTTTACTTATACAATCACAACATCATACATGGCATGATATTGATCAATCAAAAGAGCTACTACTTATATAAATAGAGATCAATAAACCACTAACATGTATCTCTCCAAAAGCAAGACTAATAATATATGACATCTTATTGTACATACTAGCAATATTATAACACGTGGGAACACGATCAAACATGCATCTTTCTTTAAGCAGGTGCTATCATGGCATGGTAATCTATGAATGCATATATATTGTTCTAGGTAAACAAACGCAACAAATAATTATGCTAACAACAATAAGGTAAAGGTATAAGCTAAAATCATATATTCGACAAGCAACGCAACACTAATCTTTAATGTAAGATAAGTAGCCATGAAATAATGGATAAAAAAACATCTTAAGAAACAAGAGATGCAATAAAAAGTAATGTGCTACTCTCATACCATACATAAGTAATGATCTCTAATTCTCTATACGTGATATAACTCATAATCTAAATGCTAACAATAGGCCTACAACAAATATTATGACTAGGTCATAAGATAACATACCAATTCATGACCAACTAGGTAACACATATAATTTAAAATAAACAACACCTAGAGCATGTCATGAGTCGAAATCAACAAAACAAACATGTAACATGATGGAAATAAATATGTAAATCAAATTTAAATAAATCAAGTAACACTCATAGTAATTCTATGGATTTAAAAGCATAACAACATTACTAATTCTATACATGCACAAGCAAGGACTACAAAATATGTTTAACATTATTAACATGAAACAACACACAAAATAAATTTAATAACATAATCAAATCTAGATTAAATATACAAATACAAAACATGACGATAATTCACAAAAACCCGTACCAAGAATAAAACATGAGTATACATGGTACCCAATTATCAATCCATAACAAAACATACAACTAATTTCACAATTGTAAAGAAGGTAAAATAAATCTAGTAAAAATATATAATTCCTAGGATTATGAAATAATTACGAGCGACTCGTAGGCATATCACGAACATGTGAAATAATATCATATTAACACAAAGTTCACCGATCAACTACTACACATTAAAATCATTCATAAGAACTAATACAAAGATATATCACACTACTACATGATCTACGAAATTATCTACATGAAACTATACGAAATTATAATAAAAAAATTAATTAACACGAACGACTAAATAAAATCTACACTAAATTTCTATTGACCAAACAAGCAATCTAACTTCACGGTGGGGTTCTAAGATCACATGAATCATTCATCTATTGAGTATGAAGGCATTCGAGGAACAAAAATTGCGGAAAACATGATGATGTCCTTAGATGATCACCGATTTTTGGTGCGCGCGGCCAATGATATAGATAGGTTGAATCGTGATGTCTAGGAGATTCTACGAGTGACGTTAAGAACGCGTGCAAAAGGAATTGGATAGAGGCTCACCGAATTTGATGGAACCATGCGATGAACTCGACGAACAGTGTACGTGTACATGTAAAATTCTCTGCGTGTGTTCAACGAATCGAGCTCTTTCTTCCCTGAATGGAGTGGCAAAAGGAGTAGAGTGTTCTGGCGCAAGCGTGCGGATGAGGATGATCTGCATCAACGGGATCGAGCATCGACATCCATGGAGCACCATTCCTTGGCGAGAGTTTCTGGAGAGAATGAGGAAGGGAGAGGGCAGGGAGGTGAAGGAATTGGAAGAGCTGATCGTGATGCACCTCTATATATCGCCAGGTTTGGAAACCGCAGCAATTGAAGGAAATTAGAGGAGGGGTGTGTATCATGGGTGTGTACGCTTCTCCTTCTATGATAATAACATGAGTCAATGAGTGCATGAACGGGTGGAGGAAGAAGAAAAGTTCGTTAGCCATCAGTGAAGCTAATGGGCCAAGGCCCAGGTAGAAAAGAAAATAAAGAAGGGAAAGAAAAAAAATAGATTGAGCTAAGCCCATTCGGTTTGAAAAATAAATAAAATATAAGAAGATTGCTTCACACAGGAATGAAAGAAAAAAATGTTATGGTAGGAAATTTTGCCTAGAGTTTGAGAGATGAAAAGAATTAGATTTTTTCTAAAAGGAAAAATCTAAAAATAGAAGATCAAACAAAATCAAATAAAGTTCCAAAATACAAATACACATAATTTAATATACTAGAGACAGAAAATAAATATTCAACGTAAAGAGAACAATAAAATTCAAAATTTAATTTAAGTTGGCATTAGTTCAAATTAAATTCTTCAAAATTATGAAAACTCAATTTAAGCTTTTAATAACAAAAATAAAATAAACAAAATTTTCTGGTCCTGATTTTTGGAAAAAAATTCTTAAACATTTCGAGCATCGGGATGTTACAACTAGATAGAAAGTTACCAATAATAAGTGGATGAGTTCGTTTGACTAATGCGAGTAGTCGATTCTTTGCGCTTCCACCATCCATATTTTGCTAGCTACCATGCATTGCCCTTTCTCACATTGAGAGTCGGTGCAAGCTTCGCTGGTGCATCCAAATCCTTGGCATAGTACACTATGTCATCATAAGCCTCATTATATCTTTCTCAAAACAGCAACCATACCTACCTATCAAGGCATTTCCATAGCTTTTCTGAGATACAATGCCATGCAACATCCATCTTCTTATAACTTGATCTTTCATTGTCATACATGCTTTTGATTGATCGTAGAGCCGCATGATAGTTGTGATTTGCCCTTATAATTGCTACATGATGCGTTAGTATCATTACATATCCTGTTACACTGGCAGAGGTATAAATTTGCATACATCATGATATATTTTCAGTTTTTCTTTATGTTGAGTACTTTTGTAAAAGTGTGTTGATCTTCATCATCCTTGTAACTAGCAAGGTGACCTGCGCATTTGCGCGGCTAGATTCCTTACACGCTTTAATATTTAAGTATTAAAAAATACAATAATATTATCTGTAAGATGTCAAATAACACTACGGGAAAGAAAATTGGATTTATGTGACAACAGTACACTGAAATATTGTAGTCAAACGATAGAGATTCATATGTTCCTTGCTTTCCCTTCTCATGTTCATCTTATGCATAATTGTTCAAATTTTATCCACATTTGTAGGATACCTTCCAATAAGAAGAAATCTAACATTATTGTCTACTGTCAAAAAACTTGTGATTATTTGTTCACCTTCCTTTTAATCTCTTATTTTGTGTTGTGTGTATCATGTCTACAGATGCTTCTGTATAAGCTAGTCGTGCCATAATTACATTTGTTATGGGTGATCCATGCATTTTTAGCATAATATTCCATACAAAACTTTACATTTGTGTATTTAGCTTTGATATGCATGTAAACAGGTAGTTATATTGATAGTAATAGAAAAGTTATACAAAATATGCTGCAAAAACCTCATATGCGAGCATTTCTTAATTTGCTATTTGCCCCTTACAAAATATTTTCCGTTAATTGCTAAAATTTATACGCATTTTGTCCTAATATATCATTCAAAATATCAATTGTAATTTATCCAATATTTCCAACATGGAAAACTATTACTGGACCCTGGTTAACTATTTTATAGAATGTACAAACTTGTTAAGAACGGATAGGGTATGTGAATAATGTGATAATAGAATTTCATAAGACTGCTTGTCTTTCTCTTTTCCTCATCTTCTCATCTATTTTTATACATCTTTGAAAACGAAAGTTAAATACAATGTCAAGTGTTTAAATATTGTGTTTTATTCATACATGTGCCTTATCTTCTTTGTGTTTTTCTGTGCAATATCTTGCTTGAACATATTTCCACAAATTTTAATCTTGATACCATCAAATTAAAGGAAATGTAATTGTTCATGTAGATCCATTCAAATTTCTGAGATAACCTTACAATAATTGGCTAGCATGGTTTCATTTATCCTAGACATGCATACTATAGCTTTGTCGCGGGGTTCCTTTGTATTATGTAATTCTATTTAATACATTTGCGGTGTAGTCCTCTTCTATATATAAAAAAGGGTGTATATAGTAATTTAAAATATAAGAGTTTTTTGCGAATTAAATAAAAATTGTTTCTTCATTTTTATTTTTATTTTGCTTTCTTCATTCACCATTGGCCAGTGTGGTATGGAGTAAACGGTTTGATCGATTTACCAGCTTTGCTTAACTCCTTGCTCAATACTGACACAAAACTCAAAAATATAGCGATCTATCCATATTGATGGTAGATGGGCGTCTAGCCATCTATTCCTCTTACGTGAAAAACTCTAAATATTCAACGAGCCATCCATATGCTACACGTCAGTGTATGC
The DNA here is from genome assembly GCA_950022295.1 of Bromus sterilis. NCBI lineage: Eukaryota > Viridiplantae > Streptophyta > Magnoliopsida > Poales > Poaceae > Bromus > Bromus sterilis. The sequence goes on along the minus strand of OX465595.1, from coordinate 345,202,614 downwards.
GAAAACCCATACTTGTAGTAGCTTCGAATAGATCGGCATGTCTGATGTGGCCGTCGCGATTATCTTATGGCTGCTGGGCTTGGCTTGGTGCGACCGTCGCAAGTATCCCTTGGCTGCTCGACTTGTCATCATGACGTCTCATCCATTGCCGGTCAAAGGTCCTCTGATGGATATTTCTTGTGCATGGCGGAATCAAGACATGTACATGCATGCATCATGTCCGTGAAGCTGTGTCACTCCGGTTTGATTCTCTGTGCCCCGATCTATGGCATATGAAACATCGGAAGCCCGTATATCAATGCAAGAAGCTCTTTTTAATTGTTACGTACAGATTGTGTTCATGTATTCTTCTTTTGCATTTTTTCCTTGTTTCCCCGATATGGAAACCATAGTATAGGCTTGTAATTGTGCAAGATGGATAGTACATGACGTACCAGCCGGCAACAGGGAATTTCTCATATTCCAATCGGATCAAGACTCCATGTTTGATTGTGTTGGATGGATTTTAGGTAGGTCTTGTCAACCAATCCGATCAAACCGCTTCAACATGATTGGGGATCAAGCTTCCAAAAACGACGTGAAAGTCTCCTTCAAAGAAAAATAACAACGTAAAATATCTCATGGCTTATCATGACCGTTCATTGTTTATCTTTATATCTCAGTCCCTCGTTTTCTATCGTTTTAAGTATATAATACGTATGATAGGACAATGCCCGTGCGTTGCAACGGGAGAAAATTTTAATCTTATGATAAAATACCTATGATGTACGTAAAATTAATTTTTATATATTTTAAAAGACGCAAACGCATTTAAAATAATATATAAATTTAAAAGGTGTGAACACCTATTGTGAGTTTTTTTGTGGATACACTTATTTATAAGTTAGCTACATGTAGGATTCTGAATGTATGACACAAAAAATTAAAATTGCGTGAACATTTTTTTGTGATATTTGGAGCAATATTATTTAATAAAAATAAAGATAGCTTAAAATAACGGAAGAAAATTTTAATCTTAGGATAAAATATCTATGATGTACGTAAAATTAACTTTATATATTTTAAAAAGACACAAATGCATTTAAAATAATACAAATATTAAATTGTGTGAACACTTTTCATGATTTTTTCTTCTTCTTGGCACACTTAAAAAAACATGTGAACACTTTTCATGAGTTTGGCAAAGTGGCCATCTATTTAACTTGATCGGTCGTATTTTTTCAGCAGCTACAGCCCAAGCAAAAGAGGCCCAACAAAGCCGAACGAATATGCATCGAAAATCATGGCAATTTGCCTTCTGTGCGCATTTTTTTTGGCCTAGCAAAAGAGGCCCAACAAGTCAAACTAACAGAGCAGCGAATCATTTTTTTCCTGAGAACACTGGTTCGCGGGTTAATTTTAATTTCCTGGCTTTTTTTTAATTTCATGCGGCATGATATCTTCTTCAGCTAGGCTAGATGCCCCGTTAAGTGTGATCATTATTGTTCAGCTAGCCTACACACAACCTCGTATGATGTGCATTGTATGTGTTTCTGTAAGGCCCGATATGCGGTACTGTTCTAGATCTAGATGTTTCCATCCAAATCCGGGGACGAAGCACATATCGGTCCCACCGCGACATATGACAATGCCATATGCCCCGGATTTTCAACATGATATCACAACATTACAACTACATGGATACAACATCTCATACAATCGGCATACAACGGCTTTAATACAATACAACAGCGGAAGATACATGTCTGAGTACAGACTACAGTCAAATGCCTAGTGGCGAAGAGAAAATCATCGATCCCCATAACCACACGGGTCCAGGCCCTCCGCTGGGATCCGCCTAACTAGTCGTCGTCGAGCCTCCACGCGAAACGTCGATCACCATACCTGTTGTCGATCAAGAACCCTGAAAAAAGTTTGGGGGTAGTATCATGAGTACAGAAGTACTCAGCATCCAACTGTAGTGGTCAACTGAACCAGCAAGGACTTCATCACTCGTCATTCTAGGACAACTAGTAGTTTAGGGTAAGGATGGGGTAAGTGGTGAGGTTGCTGCCACACTAGCATTTAAGAAGTGGCTAACGATCTAAAGAGTAAGATAAGAAGCCAAGCATTCGATGAGGAATCACCTTCAACAAGTCTTGCTATTATCTACTTACGCAAACATAACACCTATCCTATCCTTGTCCTCCTCTTCGCATCCCGACGAAGAAGAAGCAGTCAAGGCACACACACACGTTGATCAAGTTATATTAAGATTATCTCAGTTGTTGTTGTCTATGAACAAGGAGTAGGTCTCAAGTCGTCCGTAACCGTGGACACGGCTTCTCGAAAAGATTTAACCCTGCAGGGGTGTACCAACTGCCCATTACAAGGCTCCGCACGCACGCCCATCTCTCTCAGTTGCTTCCCATGATAGGAAACCATTTTATGATATAGTCCCAAGAGATCCAGAACGACAGGTCCCTCTAGCTAACAACGAACAAATCCGGGTGGCCCCCGGTGAGTCGACATCCAACTCAAAAGCCGGCCGCGCTCTTGAATCGGCCTCTACCGTCTGGATGAGGTCGGGTTAGTTTCCCAAACAGATGTGGACAACCTCCTAGCTCCCTGGGGTGGACCAACAAGAGAAACCATGTCTCCGCTGGCCCGGGTTGTTTCGAAAACTGCTGGGGTCCAACCAAGCACACACACATTTGCAAAAAGTAAATCAGCTCAGGCCACCACTAGAAATGTTTGAAGCTAGGTAGGTAAGAAAAGGGGACCCCATAAAATCCCACACGCGGTTAGGCACGCTTAGTCTTAGAACCAATACCCGGAACTCGGATCCTAGGTGACTCGAATGGAACAAAGCGTCGGGGCGGGATAGCCTAGACCTTCCATCCTTCGTCGAATATAGTCAACATTTATAATAATCATATCATCAACAACAATATAATAATGTGATAGCCCAAACCAAAAGTAACAGGGTAACATCGTAGCATCCTAAGCATGCAAACTAAGCAGGGGCTGAGCAACGAGCAATAGTAACATAGCAGTACATGGTTTGCTGGGAGGGGACATGGCTGTATTGGTTTGAAAGAGGCTGTAAACATGTGGTAGGATCAAACATTGAACCTAACCTAGACTAGCATGCAAACCGCTGGTTGAAATAGAATGGATCATAAGTAATGTATAGTCCTTGCCTGTTGATAAGTCGGGTTCCGAAGGTGTAGTTGATCGCAAGCTCGCATCGTCTCCGAAGGTACCCGCGGAAGCACACAAGACGGTAAACACTGGAAAGAAATCAACGAGTAAGCATCTATTACTACGAAGCAAACACGAGAAAGCATCAACAAGAAGGCAACACGAGACATCGCACCTACCGTCGAGAGCGGTTACTAGCAGGTTAAGTGGAGTATTCGTCACACACGACGATACCGCACATTTACAAGGGTTCAAGTTGTTTAGCTACACAAGGTGAGCAGAGGTTATTAACATGGCATCTCACTCAAGCATGACATAGCACACAAACATGGCAAGAGGTGAAGCATAAGGTAAACTATCTATGCTAGTCAATTTAAGTGAGGCACAACCTAAACATGGCATCCACTAAGTACCCCACGATAATTATTGAATTTGGTACTGTTATGTCCTAAACCATATTTTAGGATGGTTAACAACAGCAAATAATAGAATAAACACAAGGTACGCGAAAAATTAATCAAGTTACATATAAAGAACACCCCAAACGGAGTTACGGTTAAAAAGATACAAGCAAAACAAGTTTGAAACACAATTTGCCAAACATCAGGAAGCACACTTTAGAGCAATGCATAAACATGATAATGAATGCAAACAAGCTCACAAATGATATTCAATTAAAGTATACATGACAAGGAAGACATGTCAAAAAGAATCATGCAAAAAGGCATCATGGTTCACTAGTTATAAGCAACACAAAAGCTATAAAACATTCCTGGTCAAGGACTTAGTGAAAATCAGGAAAACATGGCAGAAACTGTTATTTTTTTTGTACAAACAAGAGTAAAACTATATGCAAAAGTGCAACAACATGACATAGCAATATATGGGCATGAACTAGACATGATGGTGATCAGGTACAAACAAGAATCAAGGTCATATGCATCATAGATCAAAAGATATTAAGCATGCAACATGGCATCGAAACGTTACAGACTTAGAGAAAAACAGAGGTGGCTGTCAACAACAGCGGCATAGCAACTTTGGAGCTTAATAACTAGATGACGAGCAAGCATATCATGACAATGGAATACATATAATGTAAGTATACATGATGCTTAACAATATGCAAAAAAAATCAATGCAATAGGCCTCATGGATGTGTCACAATCATCATGCAAACTTGCAATAAAATAACAGCAGCAACACACTAACAGGAAATATTAGCAGTTAACAGTCTGATGCCCACTTCAACAAAGATTAACAACATCAAGATGTCCTCGAATCAAAATGCTCACAAAAGATGAACTGAAGTACACACAATTCTAAGAAATTTTCCTTTTGGGCGCAACGCGATCCGGGCTACAGTTTGATCGAAAATCTACTCGCAAAATTTAATCAGCAGCAATTAAATCTAGGACTTAGTGAAAATTCGCAGGTCTTAACGGAAGAAAAAATAAATAAAAGGGCCTCACCGCTGCCCCGAGCCCAACAGGCCGAAGTGGGCGGTGGAGTGTAGGCCGGCCTGCTGGCGCCTTGGGCCGCTCGGGCAGGCTGGGCCATGGGGGTGCTGGGCCGGCCCAGGCCACGGCTGGCTGGCGGCTCGGACAGCCGGATCAGGTCGATCCCGACCGAGCGGCGGCCGGCGGCCTCTCCGGCGAGGGGCGCGTCTCCGGCGAGCCATAGGGCGGCGCTAGGAGGTAGAGGAGGCGGGCGCGACTCGGGATCCAGCCGGTGGTGGGCGGTTGGCGATTGGTGCAGCTCCAGGGGACGGTGCGAGCTCGTCCGGCCACCATGGCGGGCGGCGCGACGACCAGGCGTCGGCGGCGGACCTGCAGAGGGGGTAGGACGACGGTGAGAAGAGGGAGGAGGAGAGGAGGTGCGGGGAAAGGGGATACGGCCGGCGGCGAGGCCGTGGACGCGTGCGGCGGCGGCGCTCCACGGGCGGCGCGGCGTGCAGACTCGGGCGGAGGCGGCGGCGCGGCTGACCGCGGCCCAGTTCGGCCCAGCGGCGCGGATCTCGGCCCGGCGGGGCCCGGGGCGCGGCGGAGATGCGGTGGGACGACGTGGCAGCTCCAGGAGCGTCGATCTCGCGATCCAACGGCCCTGGTGCTCTGGGATCTAGGGTTTCGGCGAAAATGGGGTTTTTGTGCCAGATCTGGACATTGTGAGGGGGGTGGCTGCAATTTTGTGGCTAGGAAAAGCCTAGAAAGGGGTGGGAGTGTGGTGGTCTTTATATAGCCCAGGTGGCTGGCAGTTTGCAAAAATATCCTCGGTTTTTCTCTCGCGCGGGCGGTGTTTACATTTCTGATCGCCGGGGGTCCGCAGGACCTCGATTCGGGTAAAACTTTGAACTACGCGATCAGCGTGTCGAGCCGGCGGCGGTCACCTTGCGCTGGAACCGTTCCGAGAACACTTTCTGGCGCGCCATAAAAATATCCCGTTTACTTATTAAATGGGTTTTTCGTTCAGTTGGCTGCGGCTGGTCGTGTGCGGTTTTCGCGACGGTGATCGGGTGAAACCCGGTGTCGCAAAGGTCGAGTGTCAGGGTGGTAGGGGCCAGTCTCCGTTCGGTACGAGATAAGAGGGGGGGGGAATAATCGCCGATCGATAAATCGGGGATGCAAACACCGCAAAAAAATCTGACAATCAACCAATTCACACCGAAAACATTTTTTTTCTTTTTTGTGAATCTAGGCTGTTACAGTTTCGAAGGTCCTTGTTGATTCATTTTGAATCCATCTTGTCCAATCCACTTGCCATGGTTGTGAAGCCTTCACCTTCTGTTTTGCCCTCTGTTTATCGATTTCAAAGGCAACTTGTTGATGCCCTAAAAAACTCAAAGATGTATATAAATTGATAAATATAGGCTATTCAAAATCTAAAAATAAAAACTGTTCTGTTTAGAAAATCAAAATAGAAAAATTGGCCATTAGTCCCAGTTGGTGGCTCCAACCGGGACTAAAGGTCATTGCAGTACAATTAGTCCCACCTGGCCAACCGAAGGAAGATTAGAGATGTTTATAAGCACTGGCTAGTCTCTAATTACTGTAGCATAGCAAGCTTAGTAAAAGAGGTAGACCGAGGAATTCAACCCTAGGGGATACTCTGTCTCTTTAAGCATGCGAAAGATGGACCTTTCGTCTCATCAGCTTGAAGAGACTGAGACCTTTGTCTATTGAAGCTGATGAGACATAGGTATTTCTCTCGCCTGCTGAAAGAGATAGATGTCACCCCTCGGGAGGATTCCTCCGTCAACCTTTTACTGTGAGATGCAAGGCTTTCTCGTCAAGATAAGGATATGCTTGATGCTTCTTCTATGGGATCTTTTACAAATAAAAATATTGAAGTTAAGTGGGATTTAATTGAGATAATCCAAAGAAATAATGAAGATTGGAAGATTGATAAAAATAATGAAACAGATATAAATTATGAACACGATTGCATTAGATCTTATGTGGAGACTGATTACTTTAATAATTTTTGTGCTAAGATATAATAAAGAAGGTTTAATCTTATAGAAAGTCGTCTCAATAGCAGGTGCAGCAATAGGAGTGTGTTCATACCATGATCTCTGATGGTGTTCAGTTAAAAAAACTAATAATAATCTGATGGTATTATGACCGGCACCATCTGATTAGCATTTTCCTATTCACGGCGTTGTCAAATGCACATGGTGAATTGCACCTACCACCATGTGTTATTGCTTTGTTTAATTTGTGTGCATATGTGTTAGCACACCATGTGCACAATTATTAGAGGTTTTGTTTTCATCTTGCTAGCAAACATGCATGTGCGTTGCGCCCGAAAAAAAAGTATACCCCTATGAAACAAACATGGTTCAACACCTTTCAGATATATACTTTCTTTATTTGAACATAACACGTTACCTGTCTAAGTATGTGTGTTCTAGAAAAACTACTTGACAAAACATTTAGGATATATAATATTGCATGCTTAATATTGAATAAAGTCATTTATGAAATGGCAAAAACATAGAAGATGGGAATTACTTGTCTAATGTCTTAGCCAAAAGGAAAGACTCAAGCCAATCCACCATCCACCTCATGTCCATCGCCAGCATTGGTCAACGACAAAGGTTAGCGGTACACATTGATGTGGAATGGCTAGACGCTGCCCATCTTGCTCCCCTTGAGAGTAGCCTTTTCACATTAGAAATATTTGTAAGATTGTAACCGGAAAATAAAACACCAACGATTGACATTCGTACTACATTAGGAAAGTAAATAAAATTGCAGTGGGACATGGCGCCTTGATCCTTTCTAACTTCCAGACCCCACAATGAGATAATCGTTGAGTACTCATGTTGCTTGTTGTTTTTCCTAATAAAATAAAATATCAAGCTAAAACAATGGGAAAATGTCTTAAAACGTGTTCCAAAAATAAACAAATAAGTCAAGATATATCCTGCAAAGTAATCCACATCAGACATAGATATGAACCGGTGTGAAGACGTTCGTTACACCACGTCACACCCTCAATAATCCAATGCATATAGGTTAATTAGCCCATGCATGGCCTCCTCATTTATTTGATCTAGCTTTTATTTAATCCTCCTTTCACTTGCCACGGGATATCACCACCGGCCTATGAAAGCAACGGCCCCGCTCCTCTTTTTATTCGGTCTCCTCTTATTTTATTGCGACATGCAGAACTATCCTTAATTATGTTTATCCTTGCTAATCACGCTCTTGGTCAGCCTTAATTACTTTAGCACGTAGCAGAAAACAATGGTTGAGGTATATTAACTGGTAAAAATCGGTAGAAAGAAGCGATGTGGGATTATTAATCGCTACATACACAGGGGGAGCTGCAGCATGTGGCTTTATGGGCCTTATGGAGCACGAGAGCAGGCCCAGCGAAACTTTTCCTCTCCTATGTGAGTTTCAGCATAGCGAATCGTTTTTTTTAACTATAGGACTGCGGGTTTATTTAGCTAAAAGGGAGAGGATTTTTAGCAAAAATGCTAAAACGGACTAAGAAAGACACCTTCCTTTATTATTAGGTATAGATAGATATATAGAGTGTTTCCCTTAAGTGAGGAAAAGATCCAAAAAAGGATACAAATAAAAGATCTCAAAAGAGGACACATGAAAAGATTCCAAAGAAAACAAATGAAAGATAAATAAAAAGATCCAAAGAGGCCACACAAAAATATAAAAAATAGAAAGAAAAAAAGAAATAAAAAGAGAGAAGGGACAACACTATTTTTCCTTTTAAAAGATCCATAGAGAGTTTTCATATGATTCATGCGTAACTATGTGGGGACCTTTACACTATAGAACTTGGTTTGTATATTTTAATGATGAGCCTCATAAAAAGATCTCTAGGTCTTCGTGATCAAGCGAGTTGGGTGCACCCCCACTAGCAGGAATTAAGCTTGGGGATATTGATACGTCCCAAATGTATCTATAATTTTTGCTTGCTCCATGCTTCTTTTGGTGATATTGCAATATGTTTTGTTGCACTTTCATATCATTTACAACATATTTTGGACTAAGCTACTAATTCAGTGTCAAGTGCCAGTTTTTGTCTGTTTTGTCCGTGCATTGGAGAAAAAGGTGAAAACTAAAAGTGCTCAGAAAATTCCAGAAAAAATACCAAAAAAATATATCCACAATAGAAGACTCTAGAAGCCCGAAGTAGGCCCCGAGGGGGCCACCCCCTAGCCAGGCGCCTCCCTAGCGCGGCCAGGGGTGTGGTCGCGCCACCTGGCCGCCTGGGCCCGGCGGGCACCCTCAGGCTGTTGATGACCCACAAGTGTAGGGGATCTATCGCAGACTTTTCGATAAGTAAGAGTGACGAACACAACGAGGAGCAGAAGGTACATACAAGTGATTTTGAGAAAGGAATAACTGCATGCACTGAAAGGTAACTTTTTTATGGGTTTTCTGGTATAAGAAACAAAGAAATAAAAGTAAGGAAATTAAATGGTGCCGAGGTGCGGAAAGTGGCCCAATCCGTTTGACCAAAGTATAAGCCGAAGGAATTATACTTATAAAGACTAAAGCGTTCCCGAGGACACATGGGAGAGGTAGTCAAGTGCTTTCGCCATATTCCGTCTAGTACAATGTTTTGTGTTGATAAGTGTTGTGTGGGTGGACTGTCGGGACCCGGGGTTAGCGTATGCAAGTACAGTCAAGAAATAGTCATATGGAGAGCCGAGAACCGCACCCACTTGTCTAAGCAGACAAGGCCAAGCACTGAACATTCTCGGAAAGCATCGTACGTGAGGGGCATCCCATCCAGGCCGGATGATCAACTGAGATGGGTCCTCATCGTCCGCACACAAGTCAAATGATATGGGTGGTGAACTCCCATATTCAAAGACAAGTCGCCTCAACCATACTACCGACTATCTCAAAACTCTTACATAGACTTACTCCAGCCCGATCACTTAGTCGGGGTCTAGGGCGGGCTCGGTCATACCACAAAGTGTGCACGAGACGGAGTCTCGAGCAATCGCATCGCGATGCCCCAAGCTGCGCACATCTAACGGCCACTTGGTGTATGAAAGACCGCCAGCCAGAACACAACTAAGGTCTCGAAAACCCATACGAAGACATGCATGTTATAAACATACACGCAGCACACATGCCTTGTATGAACAGCAGGTACCATTGCAATTCTCTACAAAGTGTACATTTTATTTAAAACTCTTATAGAGTACACACAGAGATCACATACATGTGATCCAACATTACAACACAGAACGGAAGCAAATTATGTCTGAGTACAGACAAGTTTAACAAATGGCTTAAGAAGCCTTATTTAAACACAAAGCCCTCCACGAGGGAACCAGTCTGCTGACTGGGACTAGACTAGTTTAACTTCAGTCGTCCAGCTCGATGAAGAAGCCACCTTCGGGGTCAGTGGCGTCATCTAAAACATAGATTAAGCAAACGTGAGTACAAAGTCGTACTCAGCAAGACTTACATAGGAGCTATACTACTCATGCACATGTATCAAGGTAAAGGGAGGTGGGGTTTCACTTGCAGAAATGCCAACTTTGACTTGGCTAATCCTGAACTACGAGTACCAGACTTTGAGGTAAGAAGCGTACACGAGTCCACTACTTTCTCCAACCAATACACCACTATGGTGCCTTCCTTGACTTCCCCACGAGAAAGCACGCCATAGCACTCACACTTATCTTGGTGTGTTTTAGAAGTATCCGGTTCAAGTTATCTAATAATCAAGCTAAGCTTTCCAAGTAGTCCATAACCGCGGACGCGACTATTCGAATAGTTTTGTTAACCTTGCAAGGGTGTACCGCTACACACACATGATCATCATTTACCGCCTTTGATCTCGACACCATTCAAGGGGTGCCAGCGAGGATGCTCACCACAACTGTTACCTCATAGCCGATCTAGTCCGAGAAAGCCGCCTACTTGGGTTGGTTACCACTATCGTGAACCCGGCCGGTTTACCGAAGTGGACCCAAGAGATGTGTGCGTGGTGCATAAGCCGGTCTCGGTTGAGCCGTTCTCTCACTTAGCATCCAGGCCACAAGCCTACCAGAACTCCGAACTACTGCGACATCTGGACATCGAAAGGGATGAGTTAATAGGTTGAGAGGGGTCAGTGAGCCCAATGTGTGGTTGTACTCTTCATCTTGGATCACCACACAAGAACTCGTACTAGGGCGGTGTTCAACGAGACAACCCACTGTGTACTCCTACACAGCCTCTCATCGTTCACCTTGTATTAGGGTCGATTCACCAACACTTTTCTACCATCATCAACATGATGATTCCCATCCCGACTCTCATCAAAGTAACAACATGGTATCATACTAAGCATGCAATAAGCGATAAAAATTTCAGGGGTTACATGATATCAAACAACTCCGACATTTGCTAGGATTGTGGTTTGCTTACTACTGTGACAAAAGATAGGTCATGCAAAGGAATGGGTTCATCTATGCGGTAGAAACGAAGCATGGTGATCATCCTAAACAATGCATAAGCGAGACATGAGAGGGAAGTGGGATTTTATCGACATGATCAATGGGGGTTTGCTTGCCTTGCTGACGAGGTTCGGGTTCTGGATCTTCAGCGAAGGGGGTAGCCTCCTGCTCCGGTTCCACCTCTACTCGACAAACAAAGCACGAAGTAGCAATCAATATGAATGCAATGCATCAAGCACATGAATGAATGTTGAAACTTGAAGTATAAGTTTTGATGTGTGTGAGACAATTCCATTTAAGTGGAATATATTGCATTTAAAATGCAAATTCAAATTCCACATTTGAATTCAAATTAACCAAGTTGTATGTGACATAGTTTGATCATTTTGAATTATCTTCAAATGTATAAGATATGCCTCTGATGTGTGATTGAATTGTAGCATGTTGCCATGGTTCAAGTTGCAAAATTATTTGATTTGAATTTGATTTAATTCCATTTAAATCAAATAGCAAATGCTACTGATCACATTTTAAATTCAACTCAAACAGAGTTGAAAGTTGCATATTTGGAAAGATAATTTTCTCCTGATCATTTTTCATATATTATTTGTCCAATTTGGAGTTAATATGAATTTTCTATGAATTTCCAAAGTTTGGGGTATTTTCCGGAATTTCTGGAATTCTTTTTATTCAAATAATCTCTGGAAATTCATTTAAATGATTTACTGCGTCAGGCTGACGTCAAGCTGGCGTCAGGGGGGGGGCTAACATGTGGGGTCACCCTGTCAGTGGCTGGTTAACTTAACCCGTGGGTTAACTTAATCTAGTGGCTTAATTAAGCCACTTGGCCCACTGGTCAGTGACCCAGGGTCACTAATTAGGTGATTAACCAGGGGGGGGGGGGGGTTAGCACTGACACGCCGGCGACTGGACCACGGCGGCGCTGCACGGGGAGGACGATTCCGGCCACGGGAGGGGAAACGGAGGGCACCAACTTGCTCCTGGAGGTCTCCCGCGTCTTCTGGAGGCATCGGGGGTTCACGGGGAGGACGGAAGCGACGACGGCGACGACTCCGGCGGCAACAGAATGGCGGTGAGGTCGTAGTCGACGTTACCGTGCACGGTTCGGGCTGATCTCGCTCGCGTTCGAAAGCTAGCATGCTCAGGAGCCAAACGCGCGCTCTGGTTGAGTCGAAGGGGCACAGGGGCGACCTCGAGCTCATCCATGGCGGAGGCCGTGCTCGGCTTTCATGGCAAAACGCAAAGGAGAAGGAGAAATACTCCGGGGTTGGTCGGGGCGGATGAAGAAGCTCACCCTGAAGCTAGCAGAGGAGTCAGGGAGGTCGGGGAGGTCGCGATGGCGGCGAATTCGACGACGGCGACTTGCGGGTCCGGCGACTCCTCGTTGAAGTTGGCGTCGTCTGCTTAGGAGCTCGGGCTCGATTGGTTGAGGGGAACGACGAAGACGTCTGCTGCGGTTCTCCTGGACACGGCGGCATGGCTCGGGGACGACGGTGGCTACGTGGACTCGACGGCGTGCTCCACGACGGTCTTCGGGCGGCGACGAATCGAGCACAGGAGGAGGAGGAGGAAGCTCTGGAGGGGGGGAATGGATCAGGACGGGAGAGAGGCGTCTCCAGGCGCGAGAAGGGGCACGAGGAGGCCTGGAAGGCGCTCAACGGCGACGTGGCGTCCACGGCTGGCTCGGTGGCATTCCACCGAGCAGCTTGGAGGCGCGGGGTGGGGAAGAAGACGCCCCTGCCCCTGTGGGCCGGCTGGGCTGGGTGGGCCGACTTCGCCTGGGCGAGAGGTAAGTCTTTCTGTTTTCTTTTCAATTTTTTTTGACATTTGTTCTGTTTAGCTAATAAAAATAGCTAAACATTTTTTATATGCTGAAAATTTTTATGTGGCCTCATAATAATATAGACTAGCCACTCATAAACTTTCAACATTTTCAAAATTCAAATGATTTGAATTTTAAATCAAGTAGGGGTATTTCTTTAATTCCAAGGCACTGTTTGAATATTTGAAAAATCTATGAGCATGGGGTGGGTCCCACATCACTTGATATGTGATCACACTCATTTATAGGACTTTTCAAAACTCTAACATGAATTTTTGGAAAAGATTTTTATCTGGCCTTTTGAATTAATTCATCTGGGGGTGTTCCTTCTCCCATTTTGATTTTGAATTTGATTTCCAAGATTTCTTTTTGAAATTTTGACATGATGCAAAGGCACTAGCTAACCCTAGCACATACCTAACAGAGGGTTCTGACAACTCGCCCCCACTCAAAAGAATCTCGTCCCGAGATTCAGAAGTCTGCGGGAGTAAGGTGGGGTACTCGACAGTGAGACGGTCTTCTCTTTCCCACGTAGCTTCTCTTTCAGAGTGGTGTGACCATTGCACTTTCAGAAATCTAATCTTATGACGACGAGTGACACGCTCTGTGGAATCAAGAATACGAACGGGTTATTCTCGATAAGAAAGGTCATCTTGGAAATCAAGCGTTTCATGGTCGACTTCGCGGATGGGGTCCTTGAAGCAACGCTTGAGTTGGGACACATGGAATACATCATGTACTCGGGAGAGGTGCGGAGGTAGTTCAAGTTGGTAGGCAACTTCTCCATGTTTAGCAATAATGCGGAAAGGTCCGATGTAACGTGGGGCCAATTTGCCTTTGATACCGAAACATTGGGTTCCCTTCAGAGGAGTAACCCGAAGGTAAGCCTTCTCATCCAGATTGTAGCTCTCTTGCCTATGATGACGATCATAGTAGCTTTTCTGACGAGACTGGGCTGCTTTCAATTGATCACGAACAATGCGAACTTGCTCTTCTGCTTCCTTGATCATATCCGGTCCAAAGAATTGTCTTTCACCGGTTTCTGACCAGTTTAGTGGTGTTCGACATCGTCATCCATAAAGGAGTTCAAAAGGAGCCATGTTCAGACTAGATTGAAAACTATTGTTATAAGCAAATTCGGCAAATGGAAGAGAATTCTCCCAATTCTTTCCGAATGAGATAACACAAGCTCTGAGCATGTCTTCAAGAATTTGGTTAACCCTTTCGACTTGACCGCTAGACTGAGGATGAAAAGCTGTACTAAAGGAGAGATGAGTTCCCATAGCATTCTGAAAGCTTCCCCAAAATCTAGAGGTAAAAAGGCTACCGCGATCAGAATTGATTTCCAAAGGAACACCATGAAGGGATAAAATTCTAGAGATGTACAAGTCCGCTAACTGGCTAGCAGTTATAGACTCGCGAACCGGAAGGAAGTGAGCAACTTTGGAAATCCTATCTATGACAACGAAGATGGCATTGTTTCCTTTCTGGGTTCTTGGAAAGCCGGTGATGAAATCCATACCGACTTTGTCCCATTTCCACTCGGGAATAGACAAAGGTTGAAGTGTACCAGCCGGTCTTTGATGTTCTGCCTTAATGCGACGACAAACATCACATTCGGCAACAAATTGAGCAATGTCTCTCTTCATCCTAGTCCACCAAAATCTCTGGCGAAGATCTCGGTACATTTTTGTGCTACCGGGATGAATTTAGAGGGGTGTGTCATGGGCTTCCTTGAGGATGAGTTGCCTTAGTTCCCTATTCTTAGGTACTACCAAACGATTTTCAAAGAATACCGTGCCTTTGCTATCTGTGGAGAAACATTTAGCAACTCCGCTAGCAATGTTCTCCTTGATCCGGCGAACACCTCGTGCACGCCTTTGGGCAACTATGATTTGATCCTCAAGAGTTGGTTTCGCCACCAAGGTAGAAAGATAGCCATGAGGAACAATTTCAAGGTTGAGCTTGCGAAAGTCCTCATGAAGAAGTGGTTGATACTGCTGCAACATGAGGTTGTTACAGTACGACTTACGACTTAGTGCATCAGCCATGACATTGGCTTTGCCTGGGGTGTAAGAAATTACTACGTCGTAATCTTTTATCAACTCAATCCAGCGTCTTTGCCTGAGATTAAGATCTGGCTGGGTGAAAATATATTTGAGGCTTTGGTGGTCGGAATAAATCTCACAACGATTACCAAGGAGGTAATGTCGCCAAGTTGTTAGGGCATGAACTACGGCAGCGAGTTCAAGGTCATGGGTAGGATAGTTCTCTTCATGTGGCCGCAACTGGCGTGAAGCATAAGCTACCACATGTCGATCTTGCAGAAGTATGCATCCTAACCCTTGCCGTGATGCGTCACAATAGATCTCGAAATCCTTTTTGGTGTCTGGAGGTGCAAGTACGGGTGCAGAAGTCAATCTCCTTTTTAGCTCTTGAAAGCTTTCCTCGCACTTGGGAGTCCATAAGAATTTCTTATCTTTCTTGAGGAGTTCAGTTAGAGGCTTTGCAACTTTAGAAAAGTTCTCGACGAAGCACGGCAATAGCTGGCTAGGCCAAGAAAACTCCTAACTTTCTTAACCGATTCAGGTGGAGTCCAGTCAAGGACGGCCTGAACTCTCTCGGGATTCACAGCAATGCCTTTTGCAGAAATCACGTGGCCTAAGTAGGTCACTTCTGGTAGCCAGAATTCACACTTGGAGAATTTAGCGTACAGGCGATGCTCTCTAAGCTTCATCAATACCAGCCTTAAGTGTTCGGCATGATCTTCTTCGTTCTTCGAGTAGATGAGAATATCATCAAGATAAACCACAACAAATTTATCTAGGTACTCCATGAAGATCGAATTCATCAAGCGTGAGAATGTGGCGGGGGCATTGGTTAAACCAAAGGACATGACGGTGTACTCGTAAAGACCATAACGAGTAGTAAAAGCCGTTTTGGGAATGTCCTCGTTTCGGATTCTGATCTGATGATAACCTAATCTCAAATCCATCTTGGAGAAGACGGAGGATCCTGCAAGTTGATCATAAAGATCATTGATCCTGGGCAGTGGGTATTTGTTCTTTATCGTCGCTAAATTTAGCGGGCGATAGTCTACGCACATCCTTTCTGTTCCATCTTTCTTCTTTACGAACAGAACGGGGCAACCCCATGGCGATGAGCTAGGGAGGATGAAGCCTTTTGCCAACGAAGCATCAAGTTGGGTTTTTAGCTCAGCTAACTCATGTTGGGCCATTTTATATGGGCGTTTAGAAATTGGTGCGGTTCCTGGAACAAGATCCACTATAAATTCTACACATCTGTCGGGTGGCATGCCCGGCAGCTCTTCAGGAAAGACATCCGGGAAGTCACGAACCACCGGAATATCTTCAAGTTCGGGAAGGGGAAGTACATTCAAGGAATGCACTTGGGTTCTTGTTCTGGGTGAGGTATAGCTGACGGTTTGGCCTGAAGGGTGGGTGAGTTTCACGGATTTTCTTCTGCAATCCAGGTAGGCATTCTGTCTTGATAGCCAATCCATGCCAAGGATGACATCAATGTCTGAAGACTTGAGGGCTATGAGTGAAGCAAGGAATACTAAACCCTCAATTGCAATTTGATTACCATGGCTCACTCTATTAGTTTGCCATCTTGACCCTGGAGTTTGAATAACCATCGGGGTGGACAATTCAACAAAGGGTAACTCATGACGAAGTGCATAACTTTCCGACATGAATGAATGAGATGCTCCTGGGTCGAAAAGAACAGAAGTAGGAACAAAATTGACTGGGAGCGTACCAAGAATGACGTCAGTGGTGTCGTTAGTCTCTTCGGCGGCAATCTGCTTCAGACGTCCATGAGTGGCGGAAGGAGCGGGTTTGGCGGTGTAGACCTTCTGGGGTGGCTTGCCACGACCATTGTTGTTGTTGTTGTTGCCTCCGGCACGTGGTGGAGCATTCTGGTGTTGGAGCTGGTTCTGGGGACACTCGCGAGAGTAGTGGCCCGCCTGACCACACTTGTAACAGGCTCCGAAAATAGTGCGTGGAGCTGGGTGGAACTGGGTGGTTGGACGAGGCGCCACATAGGATGGCCTCGGTGGGTTGTTCTGGCGGAACATGCTATTTGGGATCCAGATCTTGCGCTTCTGGGAGCCAGAACTGGATGAACTGTCATCTCTGGGGTGTTTGCGAAAGTCGTTGGGGGTGTTCATGTCCTCTGCTTTGATGGCCTTGTTGACAAGGACCTGGAATGTGGCAAAGTCATGAAGGTTGAGCTCGCGACGGAGTCCGGAGTTGAGGCCACGACGGAACCTCTCTTGTTTCTTGGAGTCGGTGGAGACTTCTTCGGTTGCATAACGAGCAAGTCGGTTGAACTCACGACTAAACTCGTCCACGGTTCTTCTGCCTTGAGTGAGGTTACAGAACTCCTCACGCTTGCGGTCCATCAGACCTTTGGGAATGTGGTGCTCGCGGAAGGACGTGCAGAACTCCTCCCAAGATGCAGGTGGTCCAACGGGTCGCATATTCAGAAAGTTCTCCCACCAAGAACTAGCTGCACCTTCGAGGTGATAGGTGGCATAGTTGACCTTGTCACCAGTTGCAACACGGCCTGCTTGGAGCTTCCTTTCGATGTTGCGGAGCCAGTCATCGGCGTCAAGGGGCTCGGTGGAGTAACTAAAAACCGGGGGATGAAGTCGGATGAAGTCGTTCAGAGACACCAGCTCATTGCGCTGCTGAGTGGTGTTGCGTGCGATGACTTCCAGCAGGTGGTGAGAGTCACGGCGGTTCCTCTCCACTTCCATCAGAACTTGTGCCATCGTGGGTATTGGTGGAAGGTTGCCTTCCTCCTGGTCATTTCCACGACCCTGGTTCCGACCAACCTGGCCACGGGTTCCTTGAGACATCCTGAAGGTGAAAACCAAAGTCAAACAGAGTTGATTTGAAGAGTCTAATCAAGGTATTGAAGTACTGGAAGGATTACAGAGCAAAGGAAGTAATCATCTTGACAACATGGTGATAAAGCATACAAACCATATATTCACAAGCTGTCATACAAACCATACATCGTTTTAGTACAAGCACTAAGCTAATACAAACGTGATGAAGATGATACATCCTTCAGAGGCACTCTGACTTCCTATACATTATTTATCTAAGCCTCTGGAACTTAGACACCTTGCTTACAATATACTAGGATACTACTACATCCTCACTAAGTAAGACCACAGGCGGTCTCACTCATCTCCATCTCCATAGTAGTCCTCATAAAAATTACCCGCGTATCCCAGTAGATGGAGGTGACCATCGGAAAACACGGAGGCTTGTGGACCCTGATATCCATTTGGGCAAGGATGGGGCCTCGGTCCAGTGTAGGATGGATGCAAAGGACCACGGGGTGGAAAAATGCCTCCAATCTCGGGCCAAGCAACTCGAGAAGGCATCTGAGTCCTCACTGGATAGATCGCATCAAACTCAACTGATCCAACGCTCACAAAGGGAGCCAAAAGTGTCAGTGCTCGGTACAGACGAACTCGGGTGGCGTGGAGCTCAAAACGGAGAGCGCGTGCATCACCATCTCTGTCACTAGCAAACCTAGCAGTCACCTGAAGTGCTGGATCCTCTGCAGAGTGATCTGAGTATAGTCCGGTGTAATATCCCTCTTCTCCTGGAAGTGCAGCAGGGATATAGCGGAATGAGGTCTCTCTCAGCATGGTGTGCTCCTCTCTCAGCAGTGTAATACATGAATATGCAGCATCCTGCACAGCCATGTTCTCGGTAACGCCAATGCCATGTCCAAAGTGGATAGGCTGAGTGACTCCAACGTGGTGCGGGTAGATCCGGACAATGCAGTGGAACTGGGTCTGGTTGAAGTCGTGAAACTGCACCTCGATGGTGTACTCAGGGTACCATCGATATCCCATATAGGACATCATCTCGATCAGCGTGGCGGGATGGCCACGCACGCCGAGGCACCTGGTCAAACGAACAATCTGCCGAGGGGGAAGATCTGCCATCTGAAACAGAAAGGAGTTTGCAAATGCATCAGATTATGAGATAAACCTGGAATGACTCGGACAGCATAACGGCTGTAATTGTAAGAAATGACAATTTCTTTCAATCATGAAAACAACACTTACATAATATGATGTAAGAAATCAGCATTATAACAATGCTAGGAAAACCTGACACAACTTTCCTACGGCTATAAGGAAGCAATCAACGAGATGTTCTAATCAGACAGAGGAGAGCCTAGTCCTATCTTCCCGTAGAATAAGATAAGGGTGACCCAGAACTCAGAACGAAGGGGTAAGGAGAAAAAAAGAAGCCTTACGTTGTTCCCTTATATACCCAGAGTAACTATATAACTATAGAAAGCTAGACTCGACTTCGTCCAAGGCTACTAGTCCTACAGTCAGTCCTGCTCTGATACCAAGTCTGTCGGGACCCAGGGTTAGCGTATGCAAGTACAGTCAAGACATAGTCATATGGAGAGCCGAGAACCGCACCCACTTGTCTAAGCAGACAAGGCCAAGCACTGAACATTCTCGGAAAGCATCGTACGTGAGGGGCATCCCATCCAGGCCGGATGATCAACTGAGATGGGTCCTCATCGTCCGCACACAAGTCAAATGATATGGGTGGTGAACTCCCATATTCAAAGACAAGTCGCCTCAACCATACTACCGACTATCTCAAAACTCTTACATAGACTTACTCCAGCCCGATCACTTAGTCGGGGTCTAGGGCGGGCTCGGTCATACCACAAAGTGTGCACGAGACGGAGTCTCGAGCAATCGCATCGCGATGCCCCAAGCTGCGCACATCTAAGGGCCACTTGGTGTATGAAAGACCGCCAGCCAGAACACAACTAAGGTCTCGAAAACCCATACGAAGACATGCATGTTATAAACATACACGCAGCACACATGCCTTGTATGAACAGCAGGTACCATTGCAATTCTCTACAAAGTGTACATTTTATTTAAAACTCTTATAGAGTACACACAGAGATCACATACATGTGATCCAACATTACAACACAGAACGGAAGCAAATTATGTCTGAGTACAGACAAGTTTAACAAATGGCTTAAGAAGCCTTATTTAAACACAAAGCCCTCCACGAGGGAACCAGTCTGCTGACTGGGACTAGACTAGTTTAACTTCAGTCGTCCAGCTCGATGAAGAAGCCACCTTCGGGGTCAGTGGCGTCATCTAAAACATAGATTAAGCAAACGTGAGTACAAAGTCGTACTCAGCAAGACTTACATAGGAGCTATACTACTCATGCACATGTATCAAGGTAAAGGGAGGTGGGGTTTTACTTGCAGAAATGCCAGCTTTGACTTGGCTAATCCTGAACTACGAGTACCAGACTTTGAGGTAAGAAGCGTACACGAGTCCACTACTTTCTCCAACCAATACACCACTATGGTGCCTTCCTCGACTTCCCCACGAGAAAGCACGCCATAGCACTCACACTTATCTTGGTGTGTTTTAGAAGTATCCGGTTCAAGTTATCTAATAATCAAGCTAAGCTTTCCAAGTAGTCCATAACCGCGGACGCGGCTATTCGAATAGTTTTGTTAACCTTGCAAGGGTGTACCGCTACACACACATGATCATCATTTACCGCCTTTGATCTCGACACCATTCAAGGGGTGCCAGCGAGGATGCTCACCACAACTGTTACCTCATAGCCGATCTAGTCCGAGAAAGCCGCCTACTTGGGTTGGTTACCACTATCGTGAACCCGGCCGGTTTACCGAAGTGGACCCAAGCGATGTGTGCGTGGTGCATAAGCCGGTCTCGGTTGAGCCGTTCTCTCACTTAGCATCCAGGCCACAAGCCTACCAGAACTCCGAACTACTGCGACATCTGGACATCGAAAGGGATGAGTTAATAGGTTGAGAGGGGTCAGTGAGCCCGTTGTGTGGTTGTACTCTTCATCTTGGATCACCACACAAGAACTCGTACTAGGGCGGTGTTCAACGAGACAACCCACTGTGTACTCCTACACAGCCTCTCATCGTTCACCTTGTATTAGGGTCGATTCACCAACACTTTTCTACCATCATCAACATCATCATTCCCATCCCGACTCTCATCACAGTAACAACATGGTATCATACTAAGCATGCAATAAGCGATAACAATTTCAGGGGTTACATGATATCAAAAAACTCCTACATTTTCTAAGATTGTGGTTTGCTTACTACTGTGACAAAAGATAGGTCATGCAAAGGAATGGGTTCATCTATGCGGTAGAAACGAAGCATGGTGATCATCCTAAACAATGCATAAGCGAGACATGAGAGGGAAGTGGGATTTTATCGACATGATCAATGGGGGTTTGCTTGCCTTGCTGACGAGGTTCGGGTTCTGGATCTTCAGCGAAGGGGGTAGCCTCCTGCTCCGGTTCCACCTCTACTCGACAAACAAAGCACGAAGTAGCAATCAATATGAATGCAATGCATCAAGCACATGAATGAATGTTGAAACTTGAAGTATAAGTTTTGATGTGTGTGAGACAATTCCATTTAAGTGGAATATATTGCATTTAAAATGCAAATTCAAATTCCACATTTGAATTCAAATTAACCAAGTTGTATGTGACATAGTTTGATCATTTTGAATTATCTTCAAATGTATAAGATATGCCTCTGATGTGTGATTGAATTGTAGCATGTTGCCATGGTTCAAGTTGCAAAATTATTTGATTTGAATTTGATTTAATTCCATTTAAATCAAATAGCAAATGCTACTGATCACATTTTAAATTCAACTCAAACAGAGTTGAAAGTTGCATATTTGGAAAGATAATTTTCTCCTGATCATTTTTCATATATTATTTGTCCAATTTGGAGTTAATATGAATTTTCTATGAATTTCCAAAGTTTGGGGTATTTTCCGGAATTTCTGGAATTCTTTTAATTCAAATAATCTCTGGAAATTCATTTAAATGATTTACTGCGTCAGGCTGACGTCAAGCTGGCGTCAGCGGGGGCTGATATGTGGGGTCACCCTGTCAGTGGCTGGTTAACTTAACCCGTGGGTTAACTTAATCCAGTGGCTTAATTAAGCCACTGGGCCCACTGGTCAGTGACCCAGGGTCACTAATTAGGTGATTAACCGGGGGGGGGGGGGGGGTTAGCACTGACACGCCGGCGGCTTGAGCGACTGGACCACGGCGGCGCTGCACGGGGAGGACGATTCCGGCCACGGGAGGGGAAACGGAGGGCACCAACTTGCTCCTGGAGGTCTCCCGCGTCTTCTGGAGGCATCGGGGGTTCACGGGGAGGTCGGAAGTGACGACGGCGACGACTCCGGCGGCAACAGAATGGAGGCGAGGTCGTAGTCGACGTTACCGTGCACGGTTTGGGCTGATCTCGCTCGCGTTCGAAAGCTAGCATGCTCAGGAGCCAAACGCGCGCTCTGGTTGAGTCGAAGGGGCACAGGGGCGACCTCGAGCTCATCCATGGCGGAGGCCGTGCTCGGCTTTCATGGAAAAACGCAAAGGAGAAGGAGAAATACTCCGGGGTTGTTCGGGGCGGATGAAGAAGCTCACCCTGAAGCTAGCAGAGGAGTCAGGGAGGTCGGGGAGGTCGCGATGGCGGCGAATTCGACGACGGCGACTTGCGGGTCCGGCGACTCCTCGTTGAAGTTGGCGTCGTCTGCGGAGGAGCTCGGGATCGATTGGTTGAGGGGAACGACGAAGACGTCTGCTGCGGTTCTCCTGGACACGGCGGCACGGCTCGGGGACGACGGTGGCTACGTGGACTCGACGGCGTGCTCCACGGCGGTCTTCGGGCGGCGACGAATCGAGCACAGGAGGAGGAGGAGGAAGCTCTGGAGGGGGGGAATGGATCAGGACGGGAGAGAGGCGTCTCCAGGCGCGAGAAGGGGCACGGGGAGGCCTGGAAGGCACTCAACGGTGACGTGGCGTCCACGGCTGGCTCGGTGGCATTCCACCGAGCAGCTTGGAGGCGCTGGGTGGGGAAGAAGACGCCCCTGCCCCTGTGGGCCGGCTGGGGTGGGTGGGACGACTTCGCCTGGGCGAGAGGTAAGTCTTTCTGTTTTGTTTTCTATTTTTCTTTTCTAACATTTGTTCTGTTTAGCTAATAAAAATAGCTAAACATTTTTTTAAATGCTGAATTTTTTTATGTGGCCTCATAATAATATAGACTAGCCACTCATAAACTTTCAATATTTTCAAAATTCAAATGATTTGAATTTTAAATCAAGTAGGGGTATTTCTTTAATTCCAAGGCACTGTTTGAATATTTGAAAAATCTATGAGCATGGGGTGGGTCCCACATCACTTGATATGTGATCACACTCATTTATAAGACTTTTCAAAACTCTAACATGAATTTTTGGAAAAGATTTTTATCTGGCCTTTTGAATTAATTCATCTGGGGGGTGTTCCTTCTCCCATTTTGATTTTGAATTTGATTTCCAAGATTTCTTTTTGAAATTTTGACATGATGCAAAGGCACTAGCTAACCCTAGCACATACCTAACAGAGGGTTCTAACATGGACCTATGCTAGTGCACCGTCTAGGCTAAGACAAATACACTCTTATGATTAAACCTCTTGCAAGCATCCGCAAATACAAGAGATAAATTAAGGAAAATCCTAACCATAACAATAAACTTTAGGATCCAACGCTCCCTCGTGCAAAAGTGTGCGAACTGGGGTTCAGGTTTCTGTCACTCCGGCAACCCACCATAAGCATACTTTATACACAATGTACTCCCCTAGGTCATTAAAAAGGCGAAGTGTTATGTAGTCGACGTTCACATAACACCACTAGAAGAGTAACACCACGACTTAAATATCAATCAACACATATTACTTCAACATCATATGACTACTAACAACTACACTTCTCCCATGTCCTCAAGAACTAAAGGAACTACTCACAAGACATAAAAGAGATCATGACCAGAGGTGATAAATATATGGTGAACAATCTGATCATAACAATAATTCTCCAACAAAACTTAATAGTATTCACCACAAAAGAGTAATCAACACCGGTAAAGTAGAGGGGATGAATAGTGCAAGTTACAACTTAGATTGCAATGGTGAGATGAGATGGGATGGTGATGGAGATGGTGCTGATGATGCGGATGATGGTGATGATGATCTCGATGATGCCTGTGACGATGGTGATGACGATGAGGACGATCTCCCCCTCCGGGAGGTGTTCTCCCCAGTGGAATCTACCCGTGGGGAAAGGTCTTTTCTTCTCTGTAGGTTTCCGCCATGGAGCGGCGGCGGAACTCCGGAAACAACTTCTGTTCTGGGATTTGTAGGTCACGAGGGTCATATAGGCCAAAGGAGAGCCCTGGGGGTGGGACCCCCCTCCCAGGCGGCCACCTGGCGCGGCCTAAGGGGGGTCGCGCCACCAGGTCGCCTGGAGGCCTGGTGGCCCCCCTTCGGCTCCAATTTTGCGTGCCTTTGTTATATCGTCAAAAAATCCTTCCCCGTGAATTTCAGGTCATTTGGAGATGTGCTGATATGCCCACTCTATGTGCACTTTTCCCCGCTGATTCTTGCGTCTGCTGTTTCGTAACCGGAAAGTTGTAAACTGTGTAAAACAATCCAAAACACTATAAGAACATCATCATAATATGAAATATATCAATGAATAGAGGTAAATTATGATGTAAAATAGTGATGCATTTTGGACGTATCAACTCCCCCAAGCTTAGACCTCGCTTGTCCCCAAGCGAATACTGAGCTCGGTAAACCTGTCCACAAGTTTAGAGAGTGAAGTGCTGATAAATAAGAATACGGACAAGAAGCATAAAAATTTCTCTACTAAACTCAACCATCCTCAACAGAAATCTCAACTCATGAGGCCCTTATGAAAGAGTAATATCAATTACAATCAAAAGTAGGGCTAAGGAAACTCATTAAACCATGGAAAACATGTCCTTGGTCAAAGAACAACTAATAACTTTTAACTTTTGCTCTTCATCTTATATTTTGATGAGATCATTTGAAGCTTTTGAAATAACATGTTATTAGTCAAGAAGTGAAAGTGCTAACACAAAGGAAGATGTTTGATGTAGCAAAGATCAACAAATAACTTATTTATCTTGATGATAATGTCAACATAGATGTAATATGGAAATTCTTAATGAAACAATATAAACGCATGCATCTTTGCCAACATAAGGTGTCTACTCTTTTGTGGGATAGAAGGAAGTAGGTTTACTGACTAAACATGAAAGTAAAGGCTTAGTCCTTCGCAGAGGGAAGTAGGGAAAACTCATGTGCTAGAGCTTTTAGTGGTTTTGAAAACAATAAGATTATAAAATAAGCTTTTGGGAGGTGCATAATTCGCCAACGAATGCTAGAAGATATCCCAATACTTCTCAAACTGGACAAGTTTCGAGCAAGGGTCATTTACTTTTTCCCCTAATCTTGCCCTAGTCTCGGCCTTACCCCTAAAAAAACATGTGCTCAACTTTTCCCCTCTTCCGTCTCGTGCCATTTCAAAAATACCCCTCCGTACCCTTTCCGTCCAGTCAAAGAGCTTTGACCGTCCATCGAGCATTTTTTGGACATTTTTACCCCTCTCATCTTCTCTTTTGTCTTATCTCTCTTATCGTCTCTCTTATCTTGTCTCTCTCATCTCCTCCACGCCCCTGCCTCTCTCCTCCTCCACGCCGGAGAGCTTGCCCCTGCCTTCCTCCTCCACCACGCCGGCGAGCTCTCCACTGCCTCCCTCCTCCACCACGCCGGCGAGCTATCCCCTGCATGGCTCCTCCACCACGCCGGCGAGCTCGCCCCTACCTCCCTCCTCCACCACGCCGACGAGCTCGCCCCTGCCTCCCTCCTCCACTAATGTGCGAGGTGATGACAGTCATTTCTCGCCCTTCGTTGGTGAACCCCAAGTGGAAGGTGTGATGTAGCACAGCAGAAAATTTCCCTCAGTAAAGATACCAAGGTTTGTCTCCAATAGGACTCCAGAGATGATAAGTAGGTGTCAGCGGCGCAACTGACGCGGACCTGCACACAAACACAAATAACTTTGTTCCCAACGAAGTTCAGAGAGGTTGTCAATCTCTCCTGTCTTGTTGTTCACAAAGGATCAAACGCAAGGGATAATGATAGCAACTGAAAGTAAAAGAAGAAAATTAAATGAGCGTGTAAACAGTGATGAGGATATCGACCGGGATACGTGATGTTCACTAGTGATGTCTCTCTCCCAAAAGACGATAAAACTGCTATGCGAGGTGAACAAATTACAGAAGGGCAATTGACAGGATTATGAACACACCACAATGCTAACTATGCTACAAAAGAAAGGAAGAGGCTCAAAAGCATGGGCAGAACGCCAAAATAAGTAGACCGAAATCCAACTGCATCTACTACTAATCATCCACCTTGAGATATCTATCTAGAACATCTCGCTGGTATTAAGTTGCGAGCCCCACCAAAAGTGTAAACCCAAAGCAACAGACAACTGCATTAAAAAGCACTTTGCGTAAAGTAAACAATCCTTGTAACCGCGGTTACAAGCACCGTTGTTTTCCCCCTTGTGGCAACAGCACATCCCCTAGACTCATGTTTCTGTCACTCAAGCTAGTCATCAGGGGGCATGAACCCACAATCGAGCAAAACGTTCCCTCTTGGGGTTACTACCTACTACTTGGCCAAAGCAATAAACAACAACGGAGAACATGCAAGAATTACTTAAGAACAAAAATATAAGAGATAAGAACCAAATATATTATTCAATCACAATCTGAACATAATCTCATAATCCATCAGATTCCATCAGATCCCATCAAACTCAGCATAGCAACAATAGAAAGATTACAAAAGTGCCTCGATCATGTAGGGCAGCTCACGAGGTCTAAACCATGAAGAACAAAGAGGGGCGGAGAACATCACATAGCTACTGATCACGGACCCATGGTCCAAAGGAAACTACTCACGAGACATCCGGGAAGCACCCATGGTGGAGAGGAGACTCCCGGAGGTCGGCCTTCCCTCCGGCAGGGTGCCGGGAAGAGGTCTTCTGGTTCTCCCGATCTCGGAAGCGTGGCAGCGGCGGAACAGAGGAGAGATCGCGAAAAAGGGTTCTGTCCTCGAGGGTTTCTCGTCACGGAGAATATATAGGCGAAGGGGGGCAGCCAGGGGGGCCACCAGGGGTCCAGGCGCCCCCCCTGGCGCGGCCAGGCCCTAGGGCACGCCACCAGGGCGCCTCGGCCCATGGTGGTGGCGCTCTGGCCCCAGCCAGGTTCTTCTGGAAGGATCTTCTGCGCTGATTTTTTATCTGATTTTCCCAAATTTTTGGAGCACTTTTTGTATGGGGGAAAACTGAAATAGAAAAACAGCAGAAAAAAGGAACTGGCACTGTGGTGCACTGAGTTAATAGGTTAGTCCAAATATGATCAAAAGTGTATGAAAGTGTATCTTGATCATAGCAATATCACACAAAATATGCATGGAGCAAGCAGAAATTATAGATACGTTTTGGACGTATCAACATCCCCAAGCTTAATTCCTGCTCGTCCTCGAGTAGGTAACTGATAATGGCATAATTTCTGTGGTGACATGTTAGCAACCATATAAGAACTCTGAAAAGTAAAGCAATCAAGGCTAGAGATTCAATTCAAGTCATAACATGCAAGAGTCTATATTAGCATTGAAACAAGTAACAAAAGAACATTAGGTGCAACAGCTCTCGCTGTCCGTGACTCGAATGTCACCAAATTGTGTTTGCGTGCAAGAAGGGGGATAGGGAATACGAGAAAAACATTTATTTGTTGAGAACTCAATCTACTAAAGTTTCACACTTGGTATTTTTCTGGAATCTTATCTTGCTTCGTCCCCAGACCACTAGCCAGGTACAAGTCAATTTGATCCACTCCTTTTTCAATATTTTGAGCACTCATGCAATGGATGAGCGTAAGCATGAGAGTTGACACTTAGGATGGCAAAGAGAGGAGTACGGAGGAGGAAGACAAAAAAGGATGAGAAAGGCTCACATCAATGAGGACAATCATAGGCAAGAGATGCCAAATGATAGATATGATGTGAGGAGTAGGGATTGCCATGCAACGGATGCACATACGAGCTAGGAAGCTCTCCAATGGAACTAGTGGGGGTGCATCTAACTTGCTCGCTCATGAATACCTAGAGCTCTTTTGAGGAGGCTCATCCTTGGAATATGCAAGCCAAGTTCTATAGTGTGAAGGTCCCCACATAGCTATATGCATGAATAATCATCTCTATGGAGTACAAGGATATAAAGGGAGTACTAGTATGGATCTCTCAAAAGGATAGTAGTGTTTCCCCTTTCTCTCTTTTTATTTATTTTTCTCTTTTTTCTATTTTTTTGTATTTTTTTGTGGCCTCAATGGCTCTTTCTATTTAACTCTCATTTGTCCTCTTTGGGATATTTTATTGTGTCCACTTTGGGATCTTTTGCTCACTTAAGGGCAACACTCTATTTTACAAGAAGGTAAAGG
This sequence comes from Bromus sterilis, assembly GCA_950022295.1. Lineage (NCBI taxonomy): Eukaryota > Viridiplantae > Streptophyta > Magnoliopsida > Poales > Poaceae > Bromus > Bromus sterilis. The sequence goes on along the minus strand of OX465595.1, from coordinate 345,174,180 downwards.
AGATCTTTCACACTTTACAAGGTACTCAAAATCATAAAGAAGATGTAACTATCATGATGTATGCAATGTATGTCGCTGCCAGTGTAGCAGGAACATGTATGACATGAAGATCAAGTCATGAAGAGGTGGATGTTGCATGGCAATATATCTCGGAAAGGCTATGGAAATGCCTTGATAGGTAGGTATGGTGGCTGTTTTGAGGAAAGATATAAGCAGGTTTATGATGACAGAGCGTATCATGCCAAGGGTTTGGATGTACCGGCGAAGGTGGACACCAACTCTCGGAGTGAGAAGAAGGCAATGCACGGCACGGGAGAGGCTAGCAAAATATGGGAAGGTGGAAGTGTCAACTTTCAATACTTATTATCGGTAACTCTCAATCTAATAAGGAGGTTCACAAAGAGACAAGTACCCCGAGGAGGAGTGTATGGGGGTTTGGTTATCCTTGCGCATCCTCGACTCATGGTACGTGAGTGTACTCTAATATTCAATCCCTCCAAAGATTAGTGATCCATCTAGTAGCTAGAGTTCTCAACTAGTTTTGTAGGTTTGGAAAATACACACGGATTGCCCAAAATACGACACCTATCACTAATAGGCTAGTGCTCTTGACACCAAAAAGTTCAGACATTACTCACATCAATACCTCAAAACTATTGCAAGTTACTACTAGAATTAAATAGCAACCTCAATTACCTACTTTCAAGACAAGACACTACTCAGTGCAACAACCAACTCTCTTTAACAAGATAAACATGAAAACTTAAAAGAGTTCCAGCAACAAACTAAACAAAAGCCAAGGCTCTTGCTAAAGACAAACTAAGACTAAAACTAAACATGGCAGCAGCTACGAAAAGATAAAGAACACACAACAGCAAAAAGATAAGCAGGAAAAATCCTATGATGTGTTCTAGATTGGAGTGGAGCGTGTTTCTCTCCCACACAAAGTAAGATGGGGTCTAACTTTTTATGACCAGCAAGCAAAACTAAAGAAAACTAAAAATAAAACCTAAGAGCGAGACGCTCCAAGCATAGCACATAACGCATGAAGTGATAAAAATATAGTGAGACGAAGGACGAACTGATGATTGTTGATGGAGAAGGGGATGCACGGGGGCATCCCCAAGCTTAGACGCTTGAGTCTCCTTGAATATTTATTGGGGATGCATGGGGGCATCCCCAAGCTTGAGTGCTTGACACTCCTGGATCTTCTTTCATCACCTTCCATCGCACACTTGAAAACTCCCTTCATACATAACTCATCATAAGCTGATTAGAGAGGTTAGTACCCTTAATAAAATAATTTTTCCCCACTGGATATAAATATATTCTTGAAGAGCTACTTTTTCTCAAGAGTGCCAAAAAGTTTTTGCAAAGAAAAAGCAAGCTTAAGGTTTGCAAAAGTGAAGAGAGGCAAAACGTGGCAGAATCTGTGAAAAACAAAACAGCAGGTAGTAGAGAATTTTTTCGGGGCACTTCTGCAACTCAAATCAAAAAACTCAGAACATACGAAAGTTTCACAATTGTATAGAGCATGCTGTCAAAACAATTCAGATCAAAAGGATGATCTGGTGATTTGATTCGAATTTTTCTGTCAAGGGACAGAATCTGTTTTCTGGACAGTACGTCACAACTTTTGCTTCCCTTATCATAAGAGGCTATAACTTGGCACAAAGCTGAAAAATAAAGATACAATGATGTTGCTACAGTAGTAACAAACATCAAGACACAACAAAAGCAAAAAGAAACCTAATTCGTTGTGGGCTGCGTCCCAAAAGCGTTTTCTTTTATGCCTTTAAGCTAGGCATGATGCAAAATAAGAATCAAGTTTTATCAAGAGAAAGAGAATAACTAGCCCGAGTAACGGACTCAAAAGGTAACTTGATTTTCTTTCTAGGGAAGTGTTCCATCCCTTTCTTGAGAGGGAAATGGAATTTTATATTCCCCTCTTTCATGTCAATAACCGCACCAATGGTGCGAAGAAAAGGACGTCCCAAAATAATTGGACACAAAGGTTCACACTCTATATCCATAACAATAAAATCAACGGGAACATAGTTGTCATTGACAATGATAAGAACATCGTCGATCTTCCCCAAAGGTTTCTTTACGGAAGAATCAACAAGACGAACACCAAAAGAACAAGGCTCAAAGGGCTTCAATTCAAACATATCAAATATTCTTTTGGGCATAACGGAGGTACTAGCTCCAACATCACATAAGGCATAGCAAGAGAAGTTATTTAATTTAATTTTGATCATAGGGTCCCAACCATCATCTAGCTTCCTAGGTATGGAGGCTTCTACTCTAAGCTTCTCCTCCCTAGCTTTGATGAGAGCATTTGTGATATGCTCCGTGAAGGCAAGATTAAGTGTGCTAGTGTGGGGGTCTCTAGACATTTTGTGTAGCAAGCTAATAACTTCTGAGAGGGTGCAACTATCAAAATCAATATCACTACTATCAAAGGTGGTAGTAGTGTCGTCTAGGCTTACTTGTTTGAAACCCTCTATGTTCATAGGAGTTTCTTTATCTTCGGTTGAGGTATTAGCATCACCATTAATAGGTCCAACGGGACTAGGAGTGCATTGGGTGCTAATAGTTTGGGTGTCCTCAACAATTTGGATAGTGGCAACTGTGTGGTGTGTAGGAAGGCTCTTAATTCTATACTCTTCCATAGGGATAACTTCCGGTTTGGCTGCCATTCGATTTATCAAAGTAGATTGGGTGTGGGACATGTTCGAAACATGGGTTTCGGTGGCGGTAAGTCTAGACTGGAGATTAGAAATCTCACTGTTCAGGCTATCAAGCTGTTCACTAATGTTTTGCAGAATGGAAGTATGCTCACCTATTTGCTTAGAGAAGGCTGTGTTTTGTTCAAACTGGGTGTGCATATAGTTCTTAGTAGCTTTCTCTGTTTCTACCAATTTCTCATAGCTAGGTAGGTCTCTTTTCGTATAAGCAGGATTATAGGAGTTGTTGCTAGGGTAGATGTTGTTGTTCCCATAGTTGGATGGAAACGGTCTAGGATTGCTAGCAAAATTACCCCTATAAGCATTGTTGTTGAAGTTGTTTCTAGCAATAAAGTTCACATCTACTTGTTCTTGGGCAACCAAAGAATTTAAAGGGACATCACGAGGATCAATAGAGGGTTGCTTGGTAAGTAGAGACATAATTAAGTCAACTTTTTCATTGAGGGAGGTAATTTCCTCGACAGAGTTTACCTTCCTACCTGTTGGAGCGCGTTCGGTGTGCCATTGGGAATAATTGGTCATCATCTCATCGAGAAGCTTCGTGGCAGCACCAAGTGTAGTTGACATAAAGGTTCCTCCCGCGGCCGAATCTAACAGGTTCCGCGAGGTAAAGTTCAAGCCTGCATAAAAAGTCTGGATAATCATCCAGGTAGTCAAACCATGTGTAGGGCATTTCTTAACAAGAGATTTCATTCGTTCCCAAGCTTGGGCAACGTGTTCATTATCCAATTGCTTAAAATTCATAATGTTACTCCTTATTTGAATAATTTTAGCTGGTGGGTAGTACTTCCCTATAAAAGCATCTTTGCACTTATCCCAAGAATCTATGCTATTCCTAGGCAAAGATTGAAACCAGATTTTAGCGTCTCCCCTTAAAGAGAAAGGAAAGAGCTTGAGCTTAACAATATCACCTTCTACTTCTTTATACTTTTGCATATCACATAATTCAACAAAATTGTTCAAGTGTAAAGCAACATCATCTCCAGCACCAGAGAATTGATCTCTCATAACAAGGTTTAGCAAGGCAGGTTTAATTTCATAAGAGGTAGATGAAGTGGCAGGTGTGGCAATGGGGGTGCAAATAATGTCTTGGTTGTTGTGACTAGTGAGGTTCAGAGAGGTTGTCAATCTCTCCGGTCTTGTTGTTCACAAAGGATCAAACGCAAGGGATAATGATAGCAACTGAAAGTAAAAGCAGAAAAGTAAATGAGCGTGTAAACAGTGATGAGGATATGGACCGGGTTACGTGATGTTCACTAGTGATGTCTCTCTCCCAAAAGACGATAAAACTTATATGCGAGGTGAACAAATTACAGAAGGGCAATTGACAGGATTATGAACGCACCGCAATGCTAACTATGCTACAAAAGAAAGGAAGAGGCTCAAAAGCATGGGCAGAACGCCAAAATAAGTAGACCGAACTCCAACTGCATCTACTACTAATCATCCACCTTGAGATATCTATCCATAACATCTCGCTGGTATTAAGTTGCGAGCCCCACCCAAAGTGTAAACCCAAAGCAACAGACAACTGCATTAAAAAAGCACTTTGCGTAAAGTAAACAATCCTTGTAACCGCGGTTACAAGCACCGTTGTTTTCCCCCTTGTGGCAACAACACATCCCCTAGACTCATGTTTCTGTCACTCAAGCTAGTCATCAGGGGGCATGAACCCACAATCGAGCAAAACGTTCCCTCTTGGGGTTACTACCTACTACTTGGCCAAAGCAATAAACAGCAACGGAGAACATGCAAGAATTACTTAAGAACAAAAATATAAGAGATAAGAACCAAATATATTACTCAATCACAATCTAAACATAATCTCATAATCCATCATATTCCATCAGATCCCATCAAACTCAGCATAGCAACAGCAGAAAGATTACAAAAGTGCCTCGATCATGTAGGGCAGCTCACGAGGTCTAAACCATGAAGAACAAAGAGGGGCGGAGAACATCACATAGCTACTGATCACGGACCCATGGTCCAAAGGAAACTACTCACGAGACATCCGGGAAGCATCCATGGTGGAGAGGAGACTCCCGGAGGTCGGCTTTCCCTCCGGCAGGGTGCCGAGAAGAGGTCTTCTGGTGCTCCCGATCTCGGAAGCGCGGCGGCGGCGGAACAGAGGAGAGATCGCAAAAAAGGGTTCTGTCCTCGAGGGTTTCTCGTCACGGAGAATATATAGGCGAAGGGGGGCAGCCAGGGGGGCCACCAGGGGTCCAGGCGCCCCCCTGGCGCGGCCAGGCCCTAGGGCGCGCCACCAGGACGCCTGGGCCCCTGGTGGTGGCCCTCTGGCCCCACCCAGGTTCTTCCGGAAGGATCTTCTGCGCTGATTTTTATCTGATTTTTCCCGAATTTTTGGAGCACTTTTTATATGGGGGAAAACTTAAATAGAAAAACAACAGAAAACAGGAACTGGCACTATGGTGCACTGAGTTAATATGTTAGTCCAAATATGATCAAAAGTGTATGAAAGTGTATCTAGATCATAGCAATATCACACAAAACATGCATGGAGCAAGAAGAAATTATAGATACGTTTTGGACGTATCATCCACCACGCCGGCGAACTCTCCCTGCCTTCCTCCTCCACCACGCCAGCGAGCTCGCCCCTGCTTCCCTCCTCCACCACGCCGGCGAGCTCACCCCTGCTCTCAGAGAGCTCCCACATTTTCCCTGGGCTTTGGCCATCGCCCCTTGGACCCCCGTTCTTGGCGAGCACAGCGCCGCCCCTCGTCCTCCAGCGCTCCGGCGAGATCCCATGCCCCCGCCCCCTGGATCCCCTTGCTCGCCGCCCCTCGACCTCCCGTGTTCCGGCCATATTCCACGCCGCCGCGCCCTTTATCCCGCCGCTTGGCTAGATCGCGCCGCCGCCGCTGGACTCCTCGCCGGTTCCCTGGCCTCCCGTGCCACCGCGCCCGCGTGCCAACCTCCGGCGAGCTCCATCCCCTAGGACCGAGGCGACTCTGCTCCTCCTCTAGCTCGCCTCACCGGCGTCACTGCCATTTTTGTTTTTAGCTAATCTGTATTTAGGTTAGCTAACTCTATATTTGTTTCTTTTTATAGTTAGCCTAATCTGTATCTAGGTTGACTTTGTATGTAAACTGAGCCATTGGCATGTGGGGTCTTTTGCTTAATATAACAATAAGGGGGTGAGAGAGAGAGAGAGTAAGGACAAATTTGTCCAGAAAATATTTCGAACTCGGTCAAACCCCTTGGACTGGACGGAAACGGCGTGGAGGGGTATTTCTGAAACAACACTAGACGGAAGAGGGGCAAAGTTGAGCACATATTTTTTAGGGGTAAAGATGAGACTGGGGCAAGATTAAGGTGGAAAATGGAATTGGCCCTTCAAGGAATGGCTCCCAAGGTGAGGACGATCACCTCCCCTTAGTCTCCTTTGTTTATCACTGCCAAAGTTTTTTGATTTCTCATGAATAAAGCGTGAAGGAGGTTTTGTATGTTGCTATTATCTTTTTTGAGTTGGGCGCACTCATGCCAGTCCCTCCTCGTATTAGGGGTTTGCAGATTAGACATGCAAACCTAAGATAAAGCTTGTCCAGTATGAGAAGATCATGAATTATCTACTACTTCCTCATGAGCTAAAATAGAGGCACAAAACAAGGAGTAGTACTATTTTGAAGGTTTAAAGATAGCACATGAATAATATACTTTAGGAGTGGCGGTGAAATACCAAAAATAGGAAAGGTATGGTGGACTCTTTGGATGGTTGAGGTTTCAAGGTATGGGTTCACAAGCAGTATTCCCGCTTAGTACAAGGTTTGGCTAGCAAAGTCTTTTGAAAGTAGACAAATGATGTTGACTTGGATGCAAAACAATATAAAGTCTACATTAAAAATTGGCATGAAACATCAAGTTGTATTCCTTGTCAGCATAACACTTCAAGCATAAGAACATAAAGGCTTTGGCTATGTTTCTACTAGAAAAACTCATGCTTGTTGTTAGGACCAATGCTAAATTTTCCAAGATTAAATAAAGTTTTCAAAGCCATACCTGATATATAAGATCAATACTCCCATGAGAATAAGCATATAAGGTCGATTGCGTGAAGACAATACCGAGTGCAGCGAAGAAACCAATAGACTTCTCATTAATATTCCATCATAAACAACTGCACACTCACGGATACAAGACTCTCCACAAAGGAGTGATAGACCTCAATGTAAACACCTATTTCATAAGATAACTTCCCTAAACATGATACCACACTAAACATGACCACAAAAGATAGAAGATAAAGATTGGAACAAGCTAAGGGGGTGCCATTACCCATGAAGATTTCAAACTTCATCGTTGTTCTTGTTCCTCAGGTAATCCTGAGCAAAAATCTTCCATGGCAAAGGTCCTCCTTGCGCACATGATTCTTCGGTTTCTAGGCTCCTGCAGTCGGCAGCTATTGACACACGAACACGTCACGTGTACCCTCGATGTTGGGGTGATGCACCGCAGCTCACGCCAATGGAGACTCGATCGGTAGCGCAATATGCAAGCAATCCGACGGGTGCTTTTGAAGAACCCGAAACCCCATACGCCCGGGAGGGACCCCGTCTGGGCGCACGGCAGCTATGGGATGCCCTAGGTCGACCTGATCGCCCCTAGAGCCTCGTGGATTATTGCCCTGCAAGAAGAAGAACGAACGAAGAACGAGAAGAAAGATACAAGGGAGAAGGATAAAATTAGGGTTTGGAAGTGTAGATATGTTTGTTCGATTGCGTGTTGTTTCAATCGTCCGTCATCTCATCTATTTATAAGGGGTTTGGGCTTCCATTGCAATAAAACGAGTCCTTTCCCCGTCCAATATACCAAAAACCCAAGCAAAATCGGACTCCACGCGACCGTCCCAAACGGTCCAGAAACCCGCTTCGGGTTGTAATTATTCGGATGATCCGGGCTCCAACCCGGACGGTCCGACTTCAGCCCGGACGATCAGGTCCCAACGCCGAACGGTCCGGATAAATATCACCAAGACTTCTTTCGGGTCATAATTATCCGGATAGTCCGAGGTCTAGCCCGGACGGTCCGGATTGAATTTTCAGTGCTGCACCGTTTTGTCCATAACTTTTTCATACGAACTCGGATTTGGACGTCTCAAATATCAAAATTGACTGATTCGACGAGACCAAGCTGACCATGTAGAAGATTGTTTCCATTTTATGATGTCTTGAAGGCATAATTAGCAGAATATTGCTTCGAATGCTAGGATCTTACTGCTTCAAACATAGTTTCGGCCTTCGAGATGGAATTGGATAGCGATGGCTCGAACTAAAAAGATGTTCAAATCGACAATACCCAACTTTTTCATGTAGATCACTTCTTCATTTGAGATCATCTTATATAGGTTTATTGTCGTGCCAAAAACTGGTGTCGACACATGCCCCCCTGATTTTCGGCAAAACTTGTGTGCCGAAAAATAATGTGCACCACATAGGATATAAGGACGACGTCAACACTCTATCGGCAATACATATTCTTAGGGCGATAACTACATATCGGCCACGTCTTGTTCTTAGGGTGATAATCATATATCGGCCATTAGCCCATTCAGGCTTCTTGCCACACACTTGGGTGATATTTCTTCAAATACTTGCCATTGAGAGCTTTAGGCAACAGCGTTTCTTGTATGGATTCCATCAAATACGAATTTCTGAGAACTATTCTTGTAATCTTGAAAGGACCTTCCCAACTTGGTGACCACTTCCCGAATTTTCTATCTTTTGAACCAATTGGTAGAATCACCTTCCACACAAGATCTGCAATCTGAAAATTCTTCAATTTCACCTTCTTATTGTAAGCTCTTGCAACTCTCAACTTGTCCTTTTCTATGGCCTTTAACACAGCCAAACGCTTATCAGTGACCTCATCAATATATTCCATCATCAAATTATAAAAGTACACCGCTGATAAATCATTTTTGTTTGGCTATCCTCAAGGCATTCAAATTAACTTCCACGGGCAAAACAACTTCTTGACGATATGCAAGCTCATATGGAGTTATCTTCGTAGCACCATGCCTTGAAATCCTATGTGCCCACAAAGCTTTAGACAATAGCTCATTACATCTCCTTGGATTATCCTTAATTTTTCTTCTTGATGAGATTGAGCAATATCTTATTACTGTACTCAACTTGTCCATTAGCTTGGGCATAATATAGGGAGGAATTGAGCAACTTTATATTATAAGATTCAGAAAATTTTCTAACTTGATGTGCCATGAAATATGAACCTTGATCCGTAGTCAATGTTTGAGGGATGTCGAATCTATGAATAATATTCTCGGTTATAAATTTAATTACCTCCACATGTGTCACATTCCTAAGAGGTACTGCTTCAGACCACTTGGCGAAATAATCAGTCGCCACCAACACAAACCGATGCCCCGTTGAATAGGAAGGATGAATTTGTCCAATGAAATCTAATCCCCAACCTCTGAAAGGCCACGACTTGAAAATAGGATGTCAAATAGCAGCGGGAGCCAACTGAATATCACCAAAATTTTGGCAAGCTTCACATCCTTTATAGTATTTGAAGCAATGACTAATCATAGTCGACCAATAAAATCCAGCACGTCACATTAACCACTTCATCTTTGGAGACGGCTGATGAATACCACAGATTCCTTCATATACCTCTCCCATAACAACTCTCGCTTGATCATCATCCAAGAATTTTAAACAAACATCATCAACCGTTCGGCGATAAAGGTCATCATCCCTCAACTCATACTTAAAATCTATACGCCGAACAGTCATGTCCACCCTTTTACTAGGATCACGCAAAAAATCAATAATGGGCTTCCTCCAGTCTTGATTTTCACCCACACTAGATACCTCATTAGTGGCCGAAGTAGTAAGTTCTAATTCTTCCTCTTCCATGTTGGCAAGGCAAGACATCAGTTCTTGAGAATATGAAACATGCCACGATCAACACGATAACCCGATGCTTGTTGTGCCAATTCATTTGTTTTCCAATTGTCATGTCTAGGTATATGAGCAATACTAAAGCAATCCAATATAAACATAATATCTAGACACTTATCAAGATGAATATTAAGTGATTCATCAACACATATGAAACCCATAAACATTTGCTGAATTATTAATAACGAATCACAAAAAGCCTCAATATGTGTAGCACCTATAGCAAGCAGAATCTCTGTACCAAATAATAACATATTCAGTTTTCATTGTTCGTGCAACAATGTTCTAAGTGGCATGAGGCTTCAAAACAGGACCATAAAGAGATATACAAACTAAACCATCAAAATATAATCTCCATGGCACTAATGAGACAAGGTTTCTGTCAATATCATGATCATCATCAATACGATGCTCAACAATAAAAATAGCAATGATTTGGCTTCTCATAGTTTCAAGAAATAAATTAGGCAAATCATTTTTAGCCAAAGCATAATCTCACTCACCAATTTTGCAACTATGAATTGGTCTATGCAACATATTTTCAATGAATGTGCACCTTGTCTCGGTTTCCAATAGGACTAAGGTCGATGTTTAGAAAACCACACCGGCCATGTTAGGATGATAGAAAAATATCGGAAATTACCATAAGGTTCATGTAGAATCCATCCACCAAAGCATATATAGCCGAAATAAACAAATGGAATAACAAATAAAATATTTCGGCCCTTTGAATTAGCAACAAAAATGTAACTAATCAAATGTATAGTAATTTGGTAACACCCTATCATGATGTAAGAAATTGTATTGCATCCATGGATCAAAATAAGCCCATGGAGGGTAACCAATCATACCTGATGATGAATTCCATGATAAAGGCATCAATGACATGTTTGAAGAATATGAATGATGTGCTAATCAAAGCTTTTGAAGATGATGGAAACCTTTGACTTAATAATTTATTAGATGATTTCTCCTTCTTCACTTTGGTTGTATTCTCTGCAATAGAAGCTTGCACTGTTGGGAATGTGCCCTAGAGGCAAATAAAATATGTTTTATCGAGCATATTCCATTAGTTCATAATACGTTTGATACTATGCTATAACTGTATTAAGCGGAAACATTAATACAGGTGTGGTATACAAACAACCAGGTCCCTAGTCAACCCTAGTATACTAGTCCATTGGGCGATTGATGATAAGGGTTTCCTGATCATGAGACAATGGCGTCTGTTGACAATGGAGTCGTATCATTGGATAATGATATGATGGACATACACCCACCAGAAGTGTTGCGATGTGATCAAGTCACATAGTTCGACATTGCGATAACTATAACGTAGTGACCAGATCCTTAGACCGTAATGATCATACGTAATTACTGTCTATTAGGATGCCTTGATTTGCTACCCACCGCCTGACTGAAATATGCTGGCCATAAAGGAGTACTTCAGGTATTCCGAATAGATATGTTAATGAGTATGCAAATAGATCAAAGAGGGATTTGTCCATCCGTGTGACGGATAGGTACTCTGGGCCCACTCGGTGATGTTACATCATAAAGTTTGCAAACGTGTGACTAGGTCACGGAGTTGTAATATCACGGGAACGAGTAAACTTGTTTGTTGAGAACGAGGACGAACTAGGTATAGTGGATACCGATGATCAAACCTCGGACAAGAAAAGTACCACAGGACAAAGGGTACAGGCACACGCTTAACGGATCCAACAACGATTGAAGTTCATTCGATGGAAGCGCAGGGGCTATCAAGGATTGTAACCAGGTCCAATTGATTAGTCATTGATCAATGAGAATTGTCTCGATCATGTCTGCTATTTCCCGGACCGTAGGGTGTTACACTTAAGGGTACTCGACGCAGTAAGGATTGATTCGGGATCACCGGAGAAATTGGAGAGAACACCGGAATTGTTCCGGTGATGACCGGAATTGTTCCGATGAAGGCCGGAAGTTGTTCCGGGTATTTTGAAAGGTTCAAAATATATTTAATAATGTTTAATTAATGTTTAATTATTTAATTATCTGAATTAAATATTAAAATATAATTAAATATAATTAAATATAATTAAAAATGAATTAAAAGGCATATGGGCCTCATAGGGCTCATTAGGGGGAGAGGGAGTCCTCCCCCATGGGCCATGGCGCCATGAGGGGGCCCACCCCCCTTATAGGCGCGCGACCCCCCTCCCTTGGGATTAGTCCCACCCCGGAAGTGGAAGGGGGGTGACACCCCTCCTTGGCCTATATAAGGAGGGGTAGAGGTGCCCTTTTATTCATCATATTTTGAGACAAGTTTCTCTCATCTCTCTCTCCCTCCTTTCTCCTTCCTCAAGTGAACTCCCCTTTTTTGGAGTCTACACTTGGTTGGGGATTTCTCCACTATACGCACACCGTCGTGCTGCTGGAATCGGGATCCGAATCCATCTTCTTTCCGCTGCTCTACTGGTTCGGAGCCCGGAGGGACGTCGGGTATACTGTATGTGTATAATCCCGCGAGGCACTACACTTGTGGTGCTACTTTATCATCGTGGTCGTATCGCGAGGTCTTCATAAGCAACGTTCCGACGGGGACGTAATCCCGTCATCGGTCTACAAGGATCGGGTGGCTACAGGAGTCATCGTGGATCTGCGCGGCATCGGGGATTGCCGGTACGACTACACCAACCACGTTCATGCGGGAACGTTTCCCGCTTAACGAACTACATACTGATATGTGACCTATCTCTGTCCGTTACTTGCATCAGCATAGCATAGGTCTTTGGGTATGGGTCTTGTAGGTTATGAAAAATTTGTGTTTTCTGCCCCGAACCCCAACAGTGGTATCATGAGCAAGGCTATGCGTAGATGTATTGTACGGATAGAACACATCTAGTATGTGGGCATCAATTCTCTAATTGTTACCCTCCCACGTGTACTCATTTAGCATTGCGGCAATGTTTGATGAAGCGGCCCCCGACCGACCTTACGCGTTTACGCGAGACTGGTTCCACGCTTGACATATGGCTTGTACCATATAAAGTGGCTGGGGGGGTGTCTGTCTCTCTGCATTAGCGATGCGAAGATGTTTGCAACGGAGGGCCCCGACAGGGGTGTAATAGAGACAATTGCGGGATTGGTGTTGTGGTGTGACGCCCCCAAAATCAATCCGTGTACAGTAATCATACACGCGGGGTACACGGCTGAGATTAGGGTGCCACGGTGATAATATCACAGCACAACACTAAACACAAAAGGATAAACAAATATGTTACAATAGAGGGGGTCACGCGAACCCGAATACATAAGTCATACAAGCCATAATATCTGAGTACAGACATAGTTAGTCAAGTTTTGCCTTAAGAAGGCTAGCACAAATCACATCAGAGATACAGATCGAAAAGGAGAGGCCTCCTGCCTGGGATCCACCGAACTACTCCTGGTCGACGGGGAACTCGACGTCGTAGTAGGCGCCTCCGGGGTACTCCTGCTCCTGGGCTCCAACGTCGGCTGCAGCGGCCGATCAGGCAAAACAGTAAAGGAAATAAAGCAGGTGAGTATCTAGTATACCCGCGAGTCTTACGTCCACTACTAAGCATTATGCATTGTATCAACGGAAAGAAGAGGCTATATATAGTGGACTGAAAGACAGAAATTCAGAGCAAGGGTAAGAAGCTAGGCCTATCGAAGACTAGCATCTTCCGACGATGTCTTGCAGCATGAGGTAAGAATCAGCCAACAGTTATATAAAGCATAAAGTAACAATGTAACAGAAGTTGCTGCAGCATTGTATAATAATAAGTTGTAATAATTAACAATGCCTCCGAGATCCCCTCCTCGACATCCCCACGAGGAAGAAAACCCGGAACCATACAGTTTAATAATAATAGTTTCTAGTGGTAAGATCCAGCTTCAGCATAAAGCGTCCTGTTACCGTGGACACGGCTATTCGAATAGATTAATCTTCCCTGCAGGGGTGCACTTGTGTTACGCTACACGCACGGATCTCCAGGGTGGCGGGAACCTTGTTAGGGAACGCTCCACCGAGGCTATCCGACACTTCATAGCCCATCTTTCAAACTCAACAGAGAGGCCATCCGCCGGTCTAAATCCTAAGTACGCAGGGCCTTGGACCCCAACCCGAACGTACTCCTGCACGGTGCGTGACTGGCCGGTGAAGTTAAAGCAAATCCAAAAAGACATCACCGCGCGAGAAAATAAGACAACACCACTTCCCGGCAATCAGCCCGCAGTACTGTTGACGTCTGAAGAGTCCTCGGACGACACTACGAAGCAGAGGAGCCCATAACTCGTAATTCCCATGGGTAGGTAGTGCGTACATGGCATATAGCCAACTCAAGACATCCGCCGAACCATTTAGCATTTTTATTAACCTGCGTGACAACCGTTATCGTTGCCTCGACTTAACTGACCCGCGGACAACGACAGCAGCCAAGACCACCAGTACATCGGTGCCTGCCCCGTCGTCCCACCAAGTCACTGCGGTTACCAACAAGGTGAACCTTCTCCTTACCTTGTCTCGCGTGTGCTCTTGGAGGAGCTCGACTTTCGTGGGTTGGTAACTCTCGCGGCCAACAATCAGGGGCCAAGCACACCGGTACACTGGTCGTACCCTCCCTGTCGTCCCGTCACAATACCTCTCGCGGGCACCGTTGGGTCGCCCGACTTCTTACCTGAAGGACAATCGCCGTTCAGGACCCTATGGCGGTAAGACAAAGTTAGCCTCGAGTGGAGTACAAGGATTACTCCTTGATAGCTCACACTTGAGGTGACTAGGCATAACCCAGATAGGGGCCTTTGGCGGTGTCTGCTTTGTACCGTACCTGTGTAGTTATAATATTTGTACCCGCGTTCACTCCCCTGAGTGACCACGGCCCTCTATCTAATCCTAGCTAACAATGCGCAGGGCTCACTGCTGAATAATGTATAATAATAGTAGGCAGCATAGGATAAAAGAGGTACATCAAGGGGCGACAAAAACAGGCTATGCAATTGAATAGGATTGTAACGTAGCAGCAGCAGTAACAATGCCTAGTGCAAGAAATGTACGGAAAGATAGGCGATATCTGGGGAAGAGAATGGCTCTGCTTTCCTGGAAGCTCGACGGTAGTAGTAGGGTCGTCGACGAAGTAGTCGTACTCAGCAGCGGTGTAGTCGACGACAGCAGCGGGGTCTACCGGAGATTAAGGGGGGAAGAAACAGTAAATACACAGCAATCATATAAAAAAAGATGCATGACAAGACGGATGAAATGTTAACGCTGTTCTAACGCAGTGCAATGCACATTGCTCGGAACGGAAATTCGTCTGAGGATGAACTACCGGCTCCGGATAATTACCGGACAGGGTGACCGGAGGGGGAGGGATCAAGTCGGAGGTGTCGTGGGTACCGGACAAACATAAGGGGGGTGTATCCGTGCTAGTTGATCTATTCCGAGAAACATTCGTGTTCGGAATAAATTAATCCGGGCACTCTAACAGTACCCGACAATTTATCGGACACTCGGTCCGGAGCGGGATGGTTCGATGTTCGTTGTGTTAGAGGGGTGTGATAGACATACGGATAGCGTATTCGTATTCATTATATTTTTTTGATCAATTTTCATGTATAAAGTTTTTGAATCTGAGTTACGGTTTAAAAGTTATTGAATTTCAAAGTTTTAAATCATTTAAATGATTTTCTGAATTTCTTTTATTATTTATTCAACATTATCCAGAACATTATCCATAACATTATCCAAAACAGTGCCTGACATGTGGGACCCACATGTCAGCCTCTGTTTATTTCTAAAACATTTTATTAAATCAGAAATAGCCTCTGGGCCCACATGTCAGTGACTAGTTTTTATAATTTTATTTATTTCTAAATGACTTACAGCTGGGGCCCAGTTGTCAGTGTCACCGAGGTAATTATCAAGTTTAATTTAATTAAACAGCCTAGGGGGGTCTCTGTCAGTGACTTATCCGAGGGGGATTAGTGCTAAGCACGTATCTGACCAGGGGGCCCCGCATGGCAGCGACTGGGAGGTCCGCCGGAGTCACGCCGGCGACTGGACGCCGGCGAACTCGAGCTAGCGCTCGATTCTGACGGCCAAACTCGACGCCGTTTGTTGCTATGGGTTAGGGGAGACGCGTCGCTTCGAGCCACGGTGGGGGAGGAGGTCAAGGTGGACACAGTCGAGCACGTGGTCAGCAATGGCGGGAGGCCGAGCTCGGGCGTCCATGGCGTCTTGCGTTCCGAGACGAAATCGAGCGTGCCACGGGGTGGAATTGAACCTACGGAACACTACGAACGCGTGAGTGCCAAAATCATGCGCTGGAACGGCTTGGAAGCACGGCTACGACGACGAACCACGGCGGCCGGAGCAGCGAAAAGGGGGGTTTCGTCTACGACGCTATCGGGACTCAACGGGCGGTTGGGGGTGGTGAGGGTGCTCACCACGAACGCGTCGGGGTTGGCAGCGGGCTCGGGGAGGGCTTGGAGCTGCCGGAATTTGAAGTCGATCCCGGCGGCTGGAGGTAGATGACGACGGTGATTCCAGCCGATGAAGTGGCTCCGGGGTTCTCCTCTTCTGCAGAGTGGTGGAGACGTCGATGGTGCGCACGCTTGACACGGTGGTGTGGCTTGCCGTGGCTGTTGGACGCGTCTGCGCGCGACGACGGCGACGGCGGGATCGGGAGGATTTTCCCCCGGCGCGTGCGAGAAGAGGAGGATGGGAAAGGGAGGGGGAGGGTGTCCAGGGGGTCGGGGGCGTCGCCCTTATCGCGTCGACGCTGGGAGGGAGAAGGTGGAGGCGGGGCCGTCCTGGCAGCGGCGTGCCCACGGCGGCCGTCGTACGGGAGCAGGTGGGAGGAAGAAGACAAGGGGTGGGGTGGCTGGGCCAGTCGGGCCGTTTTCGGTGGGGGTTGGGTTAGTTGTGCTGCGGGGGTGGGCCTCTTTGCTTTATCTCTTTTTATTTCTTTTCAGGCTTCGGTTCTTTTCTGTTTATATTTATTTTAGTTGCTTTAGCCTTTTTGTAAAATATGTAGTAGGTTCTATAATTAGTGTAACACCATACTGAGATGCCACAAAAAGTTTGGTAGTTTTTCAAACTCATTTGATATTTTATTTTATGATAAAATGAGAAATTGGCCTGGAATTTCTACTGCTATTATTTATTTGGAATTTTCCATAGCACAATAAATTCCCAAACCCATATGGATTTGGTCCAGTGATTATTTGGGATTTTATAAAAGTGGTTCCAAGACTTTTGGAAAAGATTTATTGTCACCATATTTTTAATATTCATAAAAAGGCATTTTAGGGTTTGTTTGAATTTTATTTCAAATGGCTTGGACTTTAGTTGGCCAATAATGATCAAGGTCCATGGTTCATATTTGCCAGCAACAATATCAAAGGAGAATTTGAATTTGAACTGAGCCACCTGATCAAACAAAAGTTTTGAACAGTAGAGATGAACAGTAACCCTGATTACTGTTCACTGACAGTGAGGGTGTTACAAATCTCCCCCACTACAAGAATTCTCGTCCCGAGAATTAAAAGTAGTGTAAGGGGTAGAGTTTCGGTTTCGCCTTCTAACAAATCTTCTGGTTCTTGTTGTCCTACTCGAAGAAATTAATCCTTCACGTTGAGGCCTTCACTGCACGACATCGGTGCATCTCGATGGGTTTTCATCCTTTCGTCGGGGGCTTCATCGCACTTACGAACAGGTTAAGAGATAAATCTTAAGGGGGGCCGGATCGATACAAGATCAATCAAATGGGGTTGCTCAAGGGTATGGGGTACAAGTCCTTCCGAGTTTAAACCACGGGACCTACATCGAGAGAGATTAAAGAAGGGATGTGAAGTTTCAAGAGGATAGGCAACCATTCCACATCGATGCCGGATGATGAAAAGCGGTTCAGAGCATCTGGCACAAGCACTGAGTCTGATATCGGTTGGAATATCACAAGGTAGATGACAAGAGTCAGGTTTCGGTCCTGTGGAACTGTGGGTATGGGCCCACATAGAACCAGGGTGGTGACATTCAATGCGATCAAGTTGGAAGGTATGACGGAGAACAACTTGTTAACTATGTCGGCAACAACATCAGTGCCAAGGGCGAGGGACGAAGAGAACCATTTTCCTGCTCGTTAATACGAGGCGGACCAATTGGCAAAGTTCTCGTCCATCGGTGGTCACCGAAAAGTCATCAACAATCGTAACTGGTTGTACCGACAAGGTAGCACACCAAAGTGTTTACATAAGCAGGGAATTTCACTGCTTAGATAAGATACCTTACAAGAAAGGTTAAACAGACCAATGGAAAGGAAAATGTGATGAGACACAAGTATCAGGTGTATATCTTTCCCAAGGGAAAGCAGAGCACGATGTACACGACCAAGTTGTACTGGCAGAGAGTCAAAGGGGTGGTCGATGATAACACAAAGCATCGAGGGGCAAGGATGCTATTTCACACAATGAATTCAATCGACACATGGAAGAAACCACGTAAGCTTAGTTGGATAATAATCCACCAAAGGTCAGGTGGTTCACAAAGAATCTGATGTGAGTATCGGCACTCAACCAGAAGGAGAAAGAATGCAAAAGCATCGGGTGATAGAAGCATCAGAATAATCCGATGCTTAAGTACAAAGGAATTATGACTTCCAGATCGGGGAGGTGTATGGTATCATCCATACAGACTTAACGGTGGTAGGGGATTGCAAAGGCGATGAACGCGTAGGATCTTGGGAATTCAACGGAGAGTAATCGTCGAAATCTTCAGGTGGATCAGGCGATCATCGAGAATGCAGATCTCTCCGGGGGGAAGGAGGTACGTGAACCTAAGTCAGAGTTATTAAAACTTTACCAGCAAGGATAAGAGAGCAGAGTCCCAGAGCATAGGTACGGAGAAAAAGATCCTAATACCAAAGATATCACACGTAGTGACATCGATGGGGGCCCGTAAGCCAAACATTAAGTTAGCAAAATAGTTTTGAAAATACTAGACTCGACTTCGACCGAGGGGTGGTTAGGGGCTTCCTACAGGCAGTCGGCTCTGATACCAACTTGTGACGCCCCCAAAATCAATCCGTGTACAGTAATCATACACGCAGGGTACACGGCTGAGATTAGGGTGCCACAGTGATAATATCACAACACAACACTAAACACAAAAGGATAAACAAATATGTTACAATAGAGGGGGTCACGCGGACCCGAATACATAAGTCATACAAGCCATAATATCTGAGTACAGACATAGTTAGTCAAGTTTTGCCTTAAGAAGGCTAGCACAAATCACGTCAGAGATACAGATCGAAAAGGCGAGGCCTCCTGCCTGGGATCCACCGAACTACTCCTGGTCGACGGGGAACTCGACGTCGTAGTAGGCGCCTCCGGGGTACTCCTGCTCCTGGGCTCCAACGTCGGCTGCAGCGGCCGATCAGGCAAAACAGTAAAGGAAATAAAGCAGGTGAGTATCTAGTATACCCGCGAGTCTTACGTCCGCTACTAAGCATTATGCATTGTATCAACGGAAAGAAGAGGCTATATATAGTGGACTGAAAGACAGAAATTCAGAGCAAGGGTAAGAAGCTAGGCCTATCGAAGACTACCATCTTCCGACGATGTCTTGCAGCATGAGGTAAGAATCAGCCAACAGTTATATAAAGCATAAAGTAACAATGCAACAGAAGTTGCTGCAGCATTGTATAATAATAAGTTGTAATAATTAACAATGCCTCCGAGATCCCCTCCTCGACATCCCCGCGAGGAAGAAAACCCGGAACCATACAGTTTAATAATAATAGTTTCTACTGGTAAGATCCAGCTTCAGCATAAAGCGTCCTGTTACCGTGGACACGGCTATTCGAATAGATTAATCTTCCCTACAGGGGTGCACTTGTGTTACGCTACACGCACGGATCTCCAGGGTGGCGGGAACCTTGTTAGGGAACGCTCCACCGAGGCTATCCGACACTTCATAGCCCATCTTTCAAACTCAACAGAGAGGCCATCCGCCGGTCTAAATCCTAAGTACGCCGGGCCTTGGACCCCAACCCGAACGTACTCCTGCACGGTGCGTGATTGGCCGGTGAAGTTAAAGCAAATCCAAAAAGACATGGCTACCGGACAAACATAAGGGGGGTGTATCCGTGCTAGTTGATCTATTCCGAGAAACATTCGTGTTCGGAATAAATTCATCCAGGCACTCTAACAGTACCGGACAATTTATCGAACAGTCGGTCTGGAGCGGGATGGTTCGATGTTCGTTGTGTTAGAGGGGTGTGATAGACATACGGATAGCGTATTCGTATTCGCTATATTTTTCTGATCAATTTTCATGTATAAAGTTTTTGAATCCGAGTTACGGTTTAAAAGTTATTGAATTTCAAAGTTTTAAATCATTTAAATGATTTTCTGAATTTCTTTTATTATTTATTCAGCATTATCCAGAACATTATCCATAACATTATCCATAACATTATCCAAAACAGTGCCTGACATGTGGGACCCACATGTCAGCCTCTGTTTATTTCTAAAACATTTTATTAAATCAGAAATAGCCTCTGGGCCCACATGTAAGTGACTAGTTTTTATAATTTTATTTATTTCTAAATGACTTACAGCTGGGGCCCAGTTGTCAGTGTCACAGAGGTAATTATCAAGTTTAATTTAATTAAACAGCCCAGGGGGGGCCACTGTCAGTGACTTATCCGAGGGGGATTAGTGCTAAGCACGTATCTGACCAGGGGGCCCCGCATGGCAGCGACTGGGAGGTCCGCCGGAGTCGCGCCGGCGACTGGACGCCGGCGAACTCAAGCTAGCGCTCGATTCTGACGGCCAAACTCGACGCCGTTTGTTGCTATGGGTTCGGGGAGACGCGTCGCTTCGAGCCACGGTGGGGGAGGAGGTCAAGGTGGACACAGTCGAGCACGTGGTCAGCAATGGCGGGAGGCCGAGCTCGGGCGTCCATGGCGTCTTGCGTTCCGAGACGAAATCGAGCGCGCCACGGGGTGGAATTGAACCTACCGAACACTACGAACGCGTGAGTGCCAAAATCGTGCGCTGGAACGGCTTGGAAGCACGGCTACGACGACGAACCACGGCGGCCGGAGCAGCTAAAAGGGGGGTTTCGTCTACGGCGCTATCGGGACTCAACGGGCAGTTGGGGGTGGTGAGGGTGCTCACCACGAACGCGTCGGGGTTGGCAGCGGGCTCGGGGAGAGCTTGGAGCTGCCGGAATTTGAAGTCGATCCCGGCGGATGGAGGTAGACGACGACGGTGATTCCAGCCGATGAAGTGGCTCCGGGGTTCTCCACTTCTGCAGAGTGGTGGAGACGTCGATGGCGCGTACGCTTGACACGGTGGTGTGGCTTGCCATGGCTGTTGGACGCGTCTGCGCGCGATGACGACGACGGCGGGATTGGGAGGATTTTCCCCCGGCGCGTGCGAGAAGAGGAGGAGGGGAAAGGGAGGGGGAGGGTGTCCAGGGGGTCGGGGGCGTCGCCCTTATCGCGTCGACGCCGGGAGGGAGCAGGTGGAGGCGGGGCCGGCCTGGCAGCGGCGTGCCCATGGCGGTCGTCGTACAGGAGCAGGTGGGAGCAGGTGGGAGGAAGAAGACAAGGGGTGGGGTGGCTGGGCCAGTCGGGCCGTTTTCGGTGGGGGTTGGGTTAGTTGGGCTGCGGGGGTGGGCCTCTTTGCTTTATCTCTTTTTATTTCTTTTCAGCCTTCTGTTCTTTTCTGTTTATATTTATTTTAGTTGCTTTAGCCTTTTCAAAATATGTAGTAGGTTCTATAATTAGTGTAACACCATACTGAGATGCCACAAAAAGTTTGGTAGTTTTTCAAACTCATTTGATATTTTATTTTATGATAAAATGAGAAATGGGCCTGGAATTGCTACTGCTATTATTTATTTGGAATATTCCATAGCACAATAAATTCCCAAACCCATATGGAATTGGTCCAGTGATTATTTGGGATTTTTTAAAAGTGGTTCCAAGACTTTTGGAAAAGATTTATTGTCACCATATTTTTAATATTCATAAAAAGGCATTTTAGGGTTTGTTTGAATTTTATTTCAAATGGCTTGGACTTTAGTTGGCCAATGATGATCAAGGTGCATGGTTCATATTTGCCTGCAACAATATCAAAGGAGAATTTGAATTTGAACTGAGCCAGCTGATCAAACAAAAGTTTTGAACAGTAGAGATGAACAGTAACCCTGATTACTGTTCACTGACAGTGAGGGTGTTACATGTGGCTTGTTTTCGCAGGATAGAAAGCGGTTCTTTTCTCGAAACCCCTAGCAGCCATGTAAAACTTGCAAAAGATAAAGTAGAAAGGCGTTTTTAACTTTAATTTGCATGAAGGGGGATCATAGATTGTATGATTTACAGTTTTACTTCCTGTTTTATGCTAGTATGCTAGATATATCGACGGTAGCACGAAACAGGACCATCTCTCACAATACCAACATTGTGTTCTCCCTTGGTGGGCACCGCCTGGAAGGTTCTCCCATATGGCTTGATGCTCCGTACTTACCGGAGTTGTCCTACATATTAAGTGGAGTTCGCATGAGGTTGGGTTCGGCAAGCCTGGCATATGCATATATGCCCTTGCTGAACAGCTAACATCAAGGTTCGATTGGCAGGCTTGACGTATGTAGATGCGGGCCTAGAACACAAGAGACCGAAAGGTCGAGCACGAGTCACATGCCTGATGTGATTGGCTTAGAGGCCTACCTGGTTCGCATACTGATGGCCGTGACGATCGGGGGAGGTATGGGGGCTGGGATTGTGTAATCACTTAGTTAAATTGAGAGGTGTTTATCTAAGTGGGAGCTTTCTAGAATTTTGAGATCAAATTGAAACTCCACATTATGAACTTAATCTTCATGTCTTAGCAAATATCATTGTAGATAACTTCATACCAATGTTTAGAACTATGGCTCTTTTAGTATGATAGAACTTAAGGTAAATGGGTCTTACTTCATTGATATGTACCAGCACCATTAGAGACATACTCATTAGTAATGACTTGCGAAACATAATACGAAGAACTGCTAGGAGATACACCTGACAACTCCGTAATCAAGGAAGATGATGATGAGTATCACACTCACCGTCACTTATGAATGACTGTCCAATACACCATAATTCATTCTATGGAATCTGAATTGTGAATGCATGTTAACCAACACGTATGACGTGCTAGGTGAACTTGAAAGCACTTGGTCACAAATCAGAGTAATGGAATATGAGTATATGGACGGGGTTTCTTTCAACTATGGTGGAAGGAACAACCTGCTGAGAAAGTCACTTGGAAAATGTATAAGATACATGGAACACCTTGTGTATAACTTGGACTACTGAATGACTGGTTACTTTGCGATAACTGGGGAGTTGCATCCGCTTCCTCCCAGTTACAAAGACCATGTCTGGACTATGTCATGAAGGAGAATCGTTCACCTTTCATGAGGTCATGGTTAAAGTCAAGAACTTTAAGAGTAGAACCAACGCATAAATGGTCATTGACGGAGAAGGTATATTTGATATACGAGTTATAAATGTCTTTCCCACGAAACACTAATTGCGGTTGATTAAGTATTCGATGCTTGAACTTACTGCTTGAGAGTGACTCAAAAGGGATGAGGTGACAATGTGTGCTGACGGCAATCAAGATAGTTGATGGTCGACAACACTCTCCCTCTACATCTATCAATTAATTAATATATGAATAAATTTTATGATCGTTTGAATGAGGAATTTATTAGTGTGTCTTGCATCTCGCGAAGACAATTATTCATATTAGTGAGAAACAAGTCAGTTGTTCTCCTTTTATGAATGATATCTCTTGTGGCCACATTACGATTATGAATGAGTTATTCTTATATTGATGGTAGTTGTTTGATCATTTATAAGAAATATTGTAATGCCAAGAAATATCCAGGCTTAATAATGACACTACAGTTTAAGTAATGAATGGTATGATGATGTCTTAAGATACTTGATTTCTTGACACATACAAACCATGCCTTTTAGGTGAGATGACTAAAACCTCACATTCTGGTAAACGAAATGTGTACTGATTGTTGAGTATCATACATTGTGATGTATCGTATGTCAGCATGTGGTGAATTTCATTATTTCGTGAACTTCGTATGTGGACTTAGATGAATATTTGTATTCACTAATGAAACATGAGTCTGAAACAATTTGATATGATCAAAAGGGATTTCAGAGTAAAGATGGATATTAAATTAACAAGAAAGACAAGTCTCTACGATTTGATCAAAGTGACCAATGTTTTGAGTTAGTCTTGGGCATAAAGACTTGTGTGAAAGTTGTTCCACAAATTGCAATGTCTTGAGACACTTCAATATGATTGACATGCCTGAACATTGTGATCATATTCTATCGAAAAGTGTATGGTCTAAGTTATCTCTTACCAAGTTACGTTATTATTGTTTAGAGTTATTAATTTAATATGGAAACACTCACTTCAGCATAGGGAACCATCTGAGTTCGTGGAAACCAACACTATATATGTCATGGTGTGTTGTGGTTTCTAGGAAGCTTGATTTATGTAAGATAAATTATCTTTGTAGTGTATCCTTAGACAACTATGGATGCATCTTCCACAACTAGAACCAAAAGGAGCAAAACTTGTATTGCTATGTTTGGTGTTTTGTCAAGAATTGTTCTTGATAAATGTGGTAATGGAAGATAAGTGAAAGTTCAACCAAGGTAATTGACCTTGCCTCCAAATGTCAGAGTAGTGCAACGGAATATGTTCTGGAAGCAAAGCTCTACAATAAGAGGAGAAACTAATGATAAAGATCATGATCTTCTGATGGGAGCTTTTACTGAGAAAGGTAGGATTCAAGAATATATATTTGCCCCTGGTGCAAAATGATATTCATGATTCACTTGTCATGTTAATGGAACAAGACATTCCTACGAACTACAAAGAAGAGATGGTGGACCTAAGTACGAGATATGACTACGAGTCATGAAATCCTATGTTGAGTTACATTTAAGATTGCTTGAATCTTATCAAGTAAGGAGGTTACTTGATATTCACAATAACTTCAGAGTTATGAGGAATAAATGTGAACATCAAAGGGACGTCAAGATTGGTTTGTCACAAAGATTGTTTCTGACAAATTCAATGGGTTGACTACAATGTGTAGCAATGCTTGAGTCAAAGGGATATTCACTACGATTGATCCAGGATTGTTATCAATACCGTGACTTCCTCAAATCCTGTATTTGAAGAAGTGTTGTAATTGGTACAACAAGAAGGTTTTGGAAAAACATATGGATACTAGTGTCTCGTAAACTGAATTCTCATTTTGATGGATGATCAAAGGATTTTGGACTTAACCAAAATATCGAGGAAACATGCATTTGCATGAAACTGAGTGGGAGCTGAATAGTTTCCTGAAACTTAATATGTAGACGACATATTTTGAGTGGGAGCTATGGGAGTATCATCCTAGACTTGTATGTAAATGACATATTTGAGTAGGAGCCACGTGGTTAGTATCCTGAACTTAATATGTGTCTGACATATCTAAGTGGGAGCCATGTGGATGTTATCCTTGTCTTATATGTGGCCGACATATTTGAGTGGGAGCAATATGAGTGTCTGAAGAGAACTGAGGATACATCTCAAATTTGTAAAGGATAGTGGACTTGACCATAAATGTTATGCTGGTTCAAGTTTTGACACTAACCTAGAAAATTGAGATGTCATACTAATGAATGCCTAAGTTGAAAGAAACATGGTTATACATCAAAGTTGCATATAATGCACTAAGGATTGAATCTACATTGATGTGGCTGCTTTAGAAGTAACAGGAGTTATATTATGGATTAAGAAGTTCGACTTCTGATTGAGTGAGTTTCAAGTGTGCATGACTATGGGAAAGTCCGCGTGACCCACCGGATGTCATTGCTATGACACAGCAAACGAAGTCTCACTTCACCGCCAAATATATATACCTCGTCATTATAGTGGATAATGAAGGAATGTCAAACTAGGTGACATTATGATTTGCAAAAGGACATACGGTTCTGAATGGTACCCAGACCGTTGATACAACCTCTTCCACGGGCAAGCATGATCAATAAGGAGTTATGATCCAGAGAAAATGCAACTAGATTATTTGTACTCTAGTGCAAGTGGGAGACTGTTGGGAATGTGCCCTAGAGGCAAATAAAATATGTTTTATCAAGCATATTCCATTAGTTCATAATACGTTTGATACTATGCTATAACTGTATTAAGCGGAAACATTAATACAGGTGTGGTATACAAACAACCAGGTCCCTAGTCAACCCTAGTATACTAGTCCATTAGGCGATTGATGATCAAGGTTTTCTGATCATGAGACAATGGCGTCTGTTGACAATGGAGTCGTATCATTGGATAATGATATGATGGACATACACCCACCAGAAGTGTTGCGATGTGATCAAGTCACATAGTTCGACATTGCGATAACTATAACGTAGTGACCAGATCCTTAGACCGTAATGATCATACGTAATTACTGTCTATTAGGATGCCTTGATTTGCTACCCACCGCCTGACTGAAATATGCTGGCCATAAAGGAGTACTTCAAGTATTCCGAATAGATATGTTAATGAGTATGCAAATAGATCAAAGCGGGATTTGTCCATCCGTGTGACAGATAGGTACTCTGGGCCCACTCGGTGATGTTACATCATAAAGTTTGCAAACGTGTGACTAGGTCACGGAGTTGTAATATCACGGGAACGAGTAAACTTGTTTTTTGAGAACGAGGACGAACTAGGTATAGTGGATACCGATGATCAAACCTCGGACAAGCAAAGTACCACAGGACAAAGGGAACAGGCACACGGTTAATGGATCCAACAGCGATTGAAGTTCATTCGATGGAAGCGCAGGGGCTATCAAGGATTGTAACTAGGTCCAATTGATTAGTCATTGACCAATGAGAATTTTCTCGATCATGTCTGCAGTTTCCCGGACCGTAGGGTGTTACACTTAAGGGTACTCGACGCAGTAAGGATTGATTCGGGATCACCGGAGAAATTGGAGAGAACACCGGAATTGTTCCAGTGATGACCGGAATTGTTCCGATGAAGGCCGGAAGTTGTTCCGGGTATTTTGAAAGGTTCAAAATATATTTAATAATGTTTAATTAATGTTTATTATTTAATTATCTGAATGAAATATTAAAATATAATTAAATATAATTAAAAATGAATTAAAAGGCATATGGGCCTCATAGGGCCCATTAGGGGGAGAGGGAGTCCTCCCTCATGGGCCATGGCGCCATGAGGGGGCCCACCCCCCTTATAGGTGCGCCACCCCTCTCCCTTGGGATTAGTCCCACCCTGGAAGTGGAAGGGGGGTGACACCCCTCCTTGGCCTATATAAGGAGGGGTAGAGGTGCCCTTTTATTCATCATATTTTGAGACAAGTTTCTCTCATCTCTCTCTCCCTCCTTTCTCCTTCCTCGAGTGGACTCCCCTTGTTTGGAGTCTACACTTGGTTGGGGATTTCTCCACTATACGCACGCCGTCGTGCTGCTGGAATCGGGATCCGAATCCATCTTCTTTCCGCTGCTCTACTGGTTCGGAGCCCGGAGGGACGTCGGGTATACTGTATGTGTATAATCCCGCGAGGCACTACACTTGTGGTGCTACTTCATCGTCGTGGTCGTATCGCGAGGTCTTCATCAGCAACGTTCCGACGGCGACGTAATCCCGTCATCGGTCTACAAGGATCGGGTGGCTACAGGAGTCATCGTGGATCTGCGCGGCATCGGGGATTGCCGGTACGACTACACCAACCACGTTCATGCGGGAACGTTTCCCGCTTAACGGACTACATACTGGTATGTGACCTATCTCTGTCCGTTACTTGCATCAGCATAGCATAGGTCTTTGGGTATGGGTCTCGTAGGTTCTGAAAAATTTGTGATTTCTGCCCCGTACCCCAACATGCACATCATTTTTGGTTTGACTATTCTTCTTGGGAACCCATGCCATATTCTTCTTCTCAAGTTCTTGTGCACTAAGTTTTTGCAATTCTTCTTCTGCCAATACGATAAACCAAGTGGACATCTCGGTTGTGATTCTTTTTCAGGAAGTGGCAATTCCTTTTTGACCTTGTGCACTCTCAACTCGTTTTGTTCAGATTTGGCATCAATATTTTGAAGATTCGTTTGCTATTCTTCTTTGCCTTTAGTAGCCAATGTCAACACTTTCATTGGATCTTATCATTTGAAATAAAATCTGAAGTGGCACACTCATGGCCATCCCTTTTGACACGATATACTTTCTTGACCGCCTCTTTCTTCTTCATTGAGCTCCGGACCGATTCCTTTTGATTGAAACGGTCTTTGCTATGCAATTGTTCATCAAATGTGGACCTTCTTGGAGCTGCATAATCTTGATGAGATGGTTCGAAATAAGATGGATAATGTGCCCTAGAATTATACCAGTCTCGTGATGGATATTGATTCATATAAGCATAGGGAGGTATCCATGACGCTGGTATTGGCGGACCAAAATAAGGATATGAGTATGATGTATTGAAACTATCACTTTGACAATACCGGTCCTCAGATTTACGCCTAGGGGGTGATCTTGATGATTTTGAATTACTTGGACGATGAGAAATTTTCTCCTCACTTATCTTCTGATATTTTTCCAATAGTTGCACGAAAGTGACCTTTTATTTATTACCCTTGCTCTTATCTCGGCCTTTTCTCTCTTTGGTTTTCCTTGCATCGATCTTAGGATTTGCTTGCTGCCCCCAAGTTCTTGGCGTCTTCATCGTAACTTTGACAGAATTCTAGCTTTCAAGAATATCATCATTGCACTTAGGAATAATTTGTGTACTTGAAAGCTTGATCCCATCACTTGCATTTTTACCTTCTTGTCCTTAAATGAATAGGCTTTAAGCAGCCGATGAAAAAACCTTTTGCCATCAGGACCAATAGGAATAGCATGATGATCCCTCAGTGTTTTAACAAGTTTCAATCGTCCGATGTCAATTGCTGATTTAACTATTTGACGAAACATATCGCAGTCCTCAAAATTATGCTTGAACGAATCATGCAACTTACAATACATTCGTCCTTGGACCGATGGCTTGATCTAATGGTCAAGAATTCTAATATAATCATTCTTCAGCAACAAATCAAAGATCTAATCACAAATATTTGAATCGAAGGTAATATTTTTGTTTTCTAGCCGATCTTGGTGTGAGAATGGCTTTGGAAGTAAGCAAACGAATGGTTCAGATTTTGCATCAGCCCATTCGGCTATGCATTGCATTTTGCACTCTATCTCCGATGACTTTGAATAAGAAATTATACTATCATTGGTTTTCTCAAAAGATTCAGATCTTGGCTTTAATTTTCTGAAATCAAAACTGTTATAACATATAGGTCTCATTTGAGACCAAAAGTAAGCCAAGTATGAAACAAGCAAAGCTATCCATGTATACATAAAATTTAAATAAAAAAATGGGAACAACTTTTGCTACAATAATAAGTAACTAGCGGTCTCTCTAAATGGCACAATGTCTTGACCGATATGATTTGTTATAATTGTATCGCTACCAAGTAAATTATCCTTCTTCATTGGTCTCTCAAGATTTGTTATGAGAATTTTTCTAATAGTTGCATCAACAACAAAATTATGACCAAATCTGAAAATAGATAAATTACTTGCTAGACATACCTTTTCATACACGTTGGGAGAGCATGATGGTTGCGTGAATTGGATAATAATTTGCTCCAGTTTTGGATGACTCTCCAACGTCTTGTTCTCATCTTTGCCTTTGTTCCGTGCTTCATCACTCGAATGATTATCAGGTAAACTTGGCTCAGCTGCACACTTGTGTTCTTGATGTTCATAATTAACCAAACTTTGTTTGTACATATCACTTTGTTCTTGATGCTCATCAGTTTCTATGGGACGGAACTCAGAGGCCAGGAAATAGGTTCACTTAGCTTCAGAAAAATCAAGCACGGTTGTTATGTGCTCGCCATGCCCTTTCTCAATGGTGCTTGTCTCTATGGATTTGATGGATTTGGAACACACACTAGTTGATTCGGCTTTCCCAGCCGAAGAACTTTCAATCTCCGAATCATCACTATTTTCATCAATTGGCAAGGCTTCTTTTCTTTGAGGCAATTATTTTTCTATTTGCTCCAAATGGCAAGCAACCAATTTAGCTTTAATCTTCTTCTCATGCTCAGCCCACCCTGGACAAGATCCCCCCCCCCCAATGATTTTAGCTTTAAGCTTTTTCTCAATCTCGGCCCACTCCGGGTAAGATTGCTCTCCAACGCTTTCAGACTCTTTCGGCATTGGAACTTGAGTGTTGCCGAAACTTTGCAATTGTATAGGGGGTATATAATATGCTGGAGCAATAGGATAAGACATATGCATTGGTGTAGAACTATATTTTTCCTGGCATAACCTATCAATTGGCAATGATTCATCTTCTTTAAAAACTAGCTTTTATTGCATTATAATCAGGAGACAAACCCTTAAGATGTAATTCCATACAAATATCACTAATCCTGTTATTTTGGGCTATCATCCTTTCTAATGCAACGAACTCAGCAACAACTTTAGCTGAAGGCATGCATGCTTCTGTAAATTGGTCACTTATTTGGCTATTACCATGAAGGTGTGAAGCCGAATTATGAGTATTAATAGTTGCATACGGTATTGAAAGATTAGTAGCATGAGGTGTAGCATATGATGGTTGATGGTAATTGGTCGAATAACTAGTGCTAGCATGGCCAATTCCCCTATCCATTGGCATATTTGGATTAACATATTGCAAGTTAGGTGCCAATGAATAAGAAGGTGAAACACTTTGTTGCATGTTATTAAAAGATCCTACATGGGGCGTTTCAACTCTATCAACCGAGCTCATCATGTTGTTCGTTGGCATATGGATTTCTGGGGTAGCCGATGCATGAGAGTTGGGATACATATGTTGCGTATTGCTAAAATTAGAACTTGAAGCATATAGATTATTATGAACCGGCTGTTGCACACAATTAGATGAAAATTAATAAAACTAGGGATAGCCGATACATCATGCTCATTAGATAATCTGGCAACAACATATGGATTATTTTCATCTACATAGGTGAATTTGGAATTCATATTACCTTCGTAGATTGCAGAACCTTGATGATGATCTCTTCATAGCAAGAATAGGCTGGAGACATGATGAGCTCGCCAAAAACTTCGTCCACAGCGGAGTCGCCAAAAACTGTGTTGACACATGAACACGTCACGTGTACCCTTGACGCGGGGGTGATGCACCGCACCTCACGCCGAAGGAGACCCGACCTGAAGCGCTGATACGTCCAAAACGTATCTATATTTCAGCTTGCTCCATGCCTATTTTGTGTGATATTGCTATGATATTGATGAACTTCCATACACTTTTGATCATATTTGGACTAACCTATTAACTCAGTGCACCCCAGTGCCAGTTCCTATTTTTTCCTGTTTTTCTATTTCAGGTTTCCCCCATATAAAAAGTGCTCCAAAAATTCCGGAAAAATCCAATAAAAAATCAGCATATAGGAAGCTTCGGGAATCATCGAGGGGGCCAGAGGGGACTCACCAGGGCCCCAGGCGCCCTCCGGCGCGCCCTATGGTGGGGCCGTGCCCGGGGGCCGCCTGGACCCCTGGTGCCCCCCCCTGGCTGCCCCCCTTGGCCTATTTATTCCCCGTGACGCACAAACTCAGAGACGGGAAGCCTTTTTCGCGATCTCTCCTCTCTTCCTCCGCCACCGCGGTTCCAAGATCGGGAGCTCCAGAAGACCTCTTCCCGGAACCCTGCCGGAGGGAGGAACCACCTCCGGGAGCTTCTCCACCACCATGGATGCTTCCCGGATGAACCGTGAGTAGTCCACCTTGGACCATGGGTCTATGATCAGTAGCTATGTGATGTTCTCCTCCCCTCTTTGTTCTTCATGGATTAGACCTCGTGAGCTGCCCTACATGATCGAGGCACATATGTAATATTTATGTTGTTGCTATGCTGAGTTTGCCGGGATCTGATGGATTATGATATTATGTTCAGATTGTGTTTGAGTAATATATTTGATTCTCCTCTTTTATATTTATGTTCTAGAGTAATTCTTGCATGTTCTCCGTTGGTGTTTATTGCTTTGGCCAAGTAGTAGGTGATATGTCCAAATTGCATCACTATTTTATATCGTAATTCATCCTTATTCATTGATATATTTCACATTACGATGATGTTCTTATGTTGTTTTGGCTTATTTTACACAGTTTGCAACTTTCCGGTGCCGAAGCAGCAGACGCAGGATTCAGCAGTAAAAAGAGGACGCTGAGTTGCTGAAGAAGAATACCTCCAAATTACCTGAAAATTGACGGGGGGTATTTTACATAAGATTAACGAAGACTCGCCGAAGAGGGGCCAGAGGGGGCCATAGGAGCCCCAGGCGGCCACCTGGCATGGCCCCACCCCTGGCCGCGCCGGGAGAGCGCCTGGAGCCCTGGGGCCACTCCCGACTCCCCCCTCTGGCCTATATACTCCTCGTTACGCGAAAACCTAAAAAAGAGAAGCTTTAACGGAGTTGCGCCGCCGCTCCGTGGCGGAAACCTACAGAGAAGAAAAGGGCGCTCCGACGGGCAGATTCCACCAAGGAGATCACCTCCCGGAAGGGGATATCATCGCCATCGTCATCACCATCGTCATGGGCATCATTGAGATCATCATCAACATCATCCCCAACATTAGCACCATCTCCACCACCATCCAATCTCACCTCACATGTTTATCTTGTGTTGTAATCCGTACTATCTATCCTCTCTACTCTACCGGTGTTGATTACTACTTTTTGGTGAATGCTATTGAGTTTTGTTGGAGAAATATCATTATGTCCAGATTGTTTATCATATATTTATCACCTCTGATCATGGTCTCTTTTATGTCTTGTGAGTAGTTACTTTAGTTCCTGAGGACATGGGAGAAGTCTAGTTGTTAGTAGTCATATGATGTTTAAGTAATTTGTGTTGTGTGATATTTAAGTTGTGTTGTTATTTTCCTAGTGGTGTTGTGTGAGTTGAACACTCAACACTTCGCCTTCTTAAGGACCTAGGGGAATACATTGTTTATTAAAAATGCTTACGGTGGGTTGCCGGAGTGACAGAAACATGAACCCCAGTTTGCACACTTTTGCACAAGGGAATAATGGATCCTTGATCTTATTGCTATGGTTAGGCTTTGCCTTAATTTCTATCTTGTATTTGCGGATGCTTGCAAGATGTTTAATCATAAGAGTGCACTTATCTTAGTCGAGAAGGTGTGCCAGCATAGATCCACCCACTCAACACTTATCAGCACATCACTTGTTATCGATACGGAGTATGGCGAAAGCACGTGACTACCTCTCCATGTTTCCTCAAGAACGCTTTAGTCTTTATAAGTTCATTTGTCAGGCTTATCCTTTTCTCAAGAGGATTGGGCCACTTGCTCCTCCTCAGTACTATTTACTTTGCTTGCTTTTATCTTATTGTTGCTTATATCGAAAATCCCTAAAAAGTTATCTTTCAGTGCTTGCAGTTATTCCTTGTTCAAAATCACCTATCAATAGCTTTCGCTCCTCGTTGGGTTCGACACTCTTACTTATCGAAAATGCTGCAATAGATCCCTTTACGTTGAGGGTCATCAAGTAACGTTTTCTGGCACCGTTGCCGGGGAGCATAGCACTATTGGTAAGTGAAGCTGGTAAGGAATTTTTTATCTTGTTATTTTTATTTTGCTGTTGTTGTTCTTTGTCCGTATGGACAACCTAGCTATTGGATCGTTGCTTATGGGGAAACACCCCACATCTTTGGTGGTTGTTCCTCCCCCTACTGAAATTGTGCCTTATAAAATACTAGGTGGTATTATCGATTGTGTTGTGGCTAATCGTTATGCAGGAGACAGACATCCCAGTGAACACTTGCTATATTTATCACAACTATGTTCACTATTTAAGCTTGCAGGTGTATCAAAGGAGTTTTTCATGAAGAAATTGTTCTCCGTATCGCTTATAAATAAAGCTTCAGATTGGTATAAGCTTCTCGATAACTCTCATTTTCTTGATTGGCATGAGCTTATGTCTCTCTTTTATACCAAGTTTTATCCTCTTCATGAAATTCATCGAGACATGAATTATAACTATAACTTTAGGTCTCGTGACGGAGAAAGCATCGCTCAAGCTTGGGGGAGATTGAAATCTCTAATGCTCAAATGTCCTATTCATGAGCTCCCCAAGAAAACTATACTTACAATTTTTTATGCTAGACTTTCTCATCAGGATAAGGAGATGTTGGATGCCTCCTCTAGTGGGGTATTTCAGACGAAAAGCGTTGAAGAAAGATGGGATCTCCTTGAAAGGATCCAGAAGAATACCGAAGATTGGGAAATAGATAAAGGTATTGAATCCACTATAAATTATGAGAATGATTATATATAGAGCTATGTGAAAACTGATTATTTTAATACCTTTTGCTCTAAGATTTGTCTTGATTCCCATCTAATGGTTGATTTTTGTAAGGACTTTGCCTCTCATATCGACTCTTCTAAGAAGTAGAAGAATCAGCATCATAAACCCTTCAAAGAATTACCTATTGATATTCATGTTGCTGACCCTATTGTGCCTGCAGATATATATGAAAAGCCCCCTTTTCCCGTAAGAATAAGGGAACACGCTTTTGTGACAGGCATAATGAATAAGAGTGAGAGAAGAATTGATGATCCTGAGGACCAGATCAAGGTCGATCCTAGAGTTTCATTGGTTAAGGATCTTATTACTAATGATGCTTTAGATTCCAATAATTTTTTTTGTGCTGTTTCCACTAACCTTCTCACAACCAAGAATAAAGGCCCAATTTCAGGTACGCCAGTAGTATCTGTTAAAATAGGAGATCACAATTATTATGGGCTATGCGATTTGGGATCGAGTGCTAGTGCTATCTGTTGGAAATATGCCCTAGAGGCAATAATAAAATGTTATTATATATATTTCCACGTTCGTAATTAATGTTTATATTTCTGTGCTATAATTGCAATTACCCTGACTATGAGATTCAGAAGAAAACTCATTTGCATGTGTGGAAATGTAAACACCAAGAGTTCCTGGTTTAGCCTCTAAGACCAGTTCATGTGCTAACTGATGATTACATTTTCTTAATCATGGACATTGTTCTTGTAACAAGGATGTCAGTAGCAATGGGAACATATTGTTAGCAGAACAATGATGTTGAACCGACCCCAGTATTGAATGATATACTTACAGATCACATCGTAACAACGTTATAAGTCATATCATGAAATGTTATCATATACGTAATTCCTTAGACCATGAGAGTATCAAGTTGCTTCACACACGAAGATGTGCTTTGGTTCTTAGATGAATCTTCCCGTTACTGGGAAGTAGTAAAATAAGTTCTGGGTACATTGGATAGTGTGTCTAGTATCTGTGATAGTTCAAGATTGGGATTTGCTCCTTCACGATGAAGAAGATATTCACTTCGGGCCCACTCGGTATGACGGTATCCATTATAGTCTGGCCAGACGCATTGTGATTCAGTCACGGGGATACTGGAATACGATAACGAGAAAAGGGACAAACGAGCAAAGAGGATAACGAGTGGCTTGTGTTCAAGAAGTTGTTACACATGGGTGCCAAACTTCTCTCCTCTAACTTTGTCATATATCGCGAAGCTAAGGGAATGGTACATGACTAAACATAATGGTTCACTCGAAGTTTCTTCGTGTATGTGCGGGAGTCAACATGGGTGTCCATGGCTCCGCTGTTGATTATTGGCTATTGACAAAAGGCTGTTGACCTATGTCCGGAAGATGTTCTGAGTCATGTCCGCATTATACCGAACCTATTGGGTCACACACTTAACAAGCAGTATTCTGTTAGAATGCTGGAATGGTAGAAGGTTTAGTGGAAGCAAAGCAAAATAGTTCATACGGGTACCGGAAGTAGTTTCGGGGATTTATGAAATAGTTCATAAGGGCACCAGAAGTAGTTTTGGGTATTTAAGGATATGTCCAGATCAATCTGGAGTAGTCCCAGGTGGTTCCGGAACATATGGGAATGGTACTGGGGAAGTCCTGGATCAACCGGAATAGTCTCCGGATAATCGCTGAGCGTCCCGACAACCTTCCCGGCCATCGGGTGGCTTAAAATGTAACTCAGATGGTCTTGGAAACTATCCGGATGGCTCCGGAACGTCCGAGAACGGTTCCAAAAGGTCCTGGAAGTGCTCCAGAAGGTTCCAGAATGTTCCAAAACGATCCCCGAAGGTCCTGGAAGGTCCTAGATGGTTCCAAAAGTTTTCGGGCAGTACCACCCACTACCCCACGCCCCTAGCCTTGGGGGGCAAGCCACCTAGGCTGCCCTGGCCGGAGAAGGAGGTGGGGGCGCACCAAAGGGAGGGAATCCTCCTACAGGTGGGAATACCAAAACCCAAATATGGCAGGTTTCCGGTGGGAAGGTGTGGGAAGGTTTGGGAGGTTTGGGAGTCCAAGTTGGACTCCCCACCCCCTTATTGCGCCCCAAGGGCCTCCTGGCCACCTATATAATGAGGGGAGGGGGTGGGGGGCGCAGCACAACTTGACCCCAAGGCCTATGCGCCACCCTCCCTCCTCTAAACCCCGTTGCTCCACAATTAGACCCCGGTTTAGGCACTGTTCTAGATCGGAATCCGTTAGGGTTTTCTCCCTCTAGTTTTCTCGGTGGCGTTCATCTCTGTACGGTGGAGCGCTGCTAGATTGCTGCTACGGAACGTGTGGATACTAATGGAGGGATCATATCTTTGGTCCTTCTCCGAGGAGCTTCTTTTTCCTCGGAGATCTTGTTCGAGGGACTTGCTCGAGGGACTTGTGCGTGGGACGGATCGATGTGCTTCTTCTTCCTCGGTGATCTTGATCGAGGGACTGTTTGTGGGACGATCCGCGAGATCTACTTCAACGAGCTACACCAACTCTACTTCCGCTACATCAGTTGGTGAGCCATGACCTAAAACCTTTTATGCAATCTTCTTGGATGATCTTGGGTTCTTGATTCGTAGGCCGAATTTTTTTTTCTACTACGTTTTCCCAACACTATCCCGTATTCACTTTATCAAGAGATCATGGGTGAAATTTTACCTTGTGAACTTGAAGAAGTTGATGTTACTATTCATCTTGCAAACAGAGCAACTATCTCTCCTATCGGAATTGTGAGAGACGTTGAAGTCTTATGCGGAAAGGTAAAATATCCTACCGACTTTCTAGTACTTGGTTCAGTAAGGGATAATTTTTTTCCTATTATTTTCGATAGACCTTTTCTCAGAACTTGTGGAGCTATAATAGATTGCAAGAAAGGTAAAGTTTCTGTTGAATTCAATGGTGAGCCATATGAATTTAATTTTTCTAAGTTCTCTAAGAAGCCTCGTGGTACTGATTTACCTAGTAACGATAAGATTATTGAAGATATTGCTTCCATTGCTATTCCTCCTAATGATCCTTTGCAGCAATATATGGAGGACCACGAGAATGATTTGCATATGCAGGAGAGGAATGAGCTGGACGAAATATTCTTAAGACAACCTGCTATCCTAAAGCACAACCTTCCAGTTGAGCCTTTGGGAATTTTATCGCAACCAAAAGAAGATCCAGTGTTTGATCTTAAACCTCTTCCCGATTCGCTCAAATATGCTTATTTAGATGAAAAGAAAGTATATCATGTTATTGTCAATTCTAACCTTTCAGGGTATGAAGAAGAGCGTCTATTGGAAGTACTTCGCAAACATCGAGGTGCAATTGGCTATACCCTTGATGACCTTAAGGGGATTAGTCTGTCTATTTGTCAACTGTAACGACCCGATTCACTTAGAACCGGAGTCTCTGTGATCAAGTGCTAGTCCCTGGATCGAACTCGCTAGCACACACAGTATAATAGATGTATATCAAAGTACAAGTGCATCATTATTACATCGTATGATCCAGAATTCAAAACAAATAACAACTTGCATAGCTCAAGGCTAGCTTATTCAATATAACTACAGTGGAAGCAAAACTAGTAGCGAGGAGTCCCATCAACATCCACAAGAGACATGCTGAGTGTAGACTCGCGACCCTATCATACCACACTAATCTTCTGAGAAACCTGCAACACGAAGGTTATAGCCCGAACACGGGTCAGCACATCTGATTTGTACGACAAGTAACACAAGTGATAAAGCAATCCTACAACTAATTTCAAAACAATAACACGAATCAAGCTTGGTTTGTTGTACATAAAGTTGGTATTCACCTACTTCTACTTACTACTCAACATTTTTATCATCTTAAGTTAATATAAACCCACAAAGGACAATATCTAACTAAACCGCCTATGAGAGCCCTCAGGATCATATGATTTCTAATGGAAGCCATGAGAGCCCTCGGGATCATGGTTTCGTGAGTATTGTAGAGCCCTCGGGTTAGAATAGAACACGTACCTCCTATTCGTGAACATCATAGAGCCCTCAGGCTACGATGCCACTACAAACACATTCGTGACTGTTACAGAGCCCTCAGGATGCAACATCACCCTATCATCCATGAGAGCCCTCGGGATCATGGTTTCGTGAGTATTGTAGAGCCCCCAGGATACAATAGCACACGTACCTCCTATTCGTGAACATCATAGAGCCCTCAGGATACGATGCCACTACAAACACATTCGTGACTGTTACAGAGCCCTCAGGATGCAACATCACCCTATCAGCCATGAGAGCCCTCGGGATCATGGTTTCGTGAGTATTGTAGAGCCCTCAGGATACAATAGCACGCGTACCTCCTATTCGTGAACATCATAGAGCCCTCAGGATACGATGCCACTACAAACACATTCGTGACTGTTACAGAGCCCTCAGGATGCAACATCGCCCTATCGTGAACACTGTACAGCCCTCAGGATACAGTGCCACTACCTAGACACCAAGTGAACATTGCAGAGCCCTCAGGGTGCAATGCCGCACAAACAATCGTACGTGAATATTACAGAGCCCTCAGGATGCAATACCACTCTACAATACCTCAATTTCAAGTTACTATTTTACCAAAAATAATGTTGTCACAACACTTGGAAAACACAATAATTCCCCCCATGATTATCATTGAAACAGTAAGCATATAATCACATAGCACAAGAAATACTAAAACATAACAACGTTGGATATAATGATCAATCAAAACATGTGGCTATCCTACCAGGTTTCAGCATAAGGTAGTAATATTTCCCATGCATAGAAACATAGGATGTGCATAACCAATAGTGAAACTTGCCTTGAACGGTGTTGAAGTACTCTAACAATTATTTCTGAACCTTTCTGCAGTCCAGACAATCTACACGATCAACAGTATAACAATCAACATCACACTTCACACCTAGACAATTTCAACATTAAAAGATACAAATGAACAGCAAGTAAAACCATTAAACAGTAGCTAAATGATATCTACATGTCATCACGATCCCAACACAACTGGAATCGGCGAAAACGGATACACCGTATAAAAGATAGGGTCACCGAAAGTTTTAAATTTAAAGTTGTACAAAATTCAAATTCGAAAAGTGTAACAGTGCAAAGTGTATCCTACTGTAAACTAGACTTCACTACGGTCGTAACGCAAAAAATAATCACCTAAAACGGATATACGATCTAAAATATATAGCCTAAACCGTTCTAGGGTGCAATCTGTGAAAAAGGGCCTATTCGGGAATAAAATAAAAGTTTATGTCGAAGACATGTCCTTTTCTCTATATGACAAAATTGCTGACGTACCGCTGATGTGGCGATGGCACGGAAACCGAGGTTCGCCGGGCATGGAAATCGAGGTTCGTCGGGCACGGAACCCGAGTTTCGCCGGCAGCGGCGCGGAAATCGAGATGGCGCGACACAGAAATTGTGGTTCGTCGGCGGCGCGGATCCCGAGGTTCGCCTGCGGCGGCACGGAAATCGAGGCACGGACGATTTAGGGTTTCTGAAAAAAATAAAAAAGGAAAATTTCGAAATCTTATATAGCTCGAAATTTATTTTTTTGAAATCCGTCTCGGGCTCAAATTGCGCCCGCGGCGAGAAAGGGCTAGTGGGCCGACTAGGTACAATTTTTTTTCTTTCAATCCGAAACTTCAAACAATATTACAAAAATAAATACACATCATAAAAATATGAAATAAATTTCTACATTCATTAAATAATCTAAAGAAAATTATGTAACACACATATTTTCCAAAATAATAAATAAAATTAATGACATTTTTCCAATGACTTTATTTAGTTATAAAATATTTTAAAAATCAAGAAAAACCTCGAATAGTTATTTAAATAATTTCCACTCCATTTTTTTGAAGAACTCATTTTATCTTCTCTCATATTATTATTATTTTCGAATGGAAAATTATTTAAATAACTGCAATTAAATTAAAATAAAATCACACTAAAACATTTCCAACTTTATTTTATAATGAAGGAGTCATATTACCTTCTCTCATCTTAATTTGCTGGATTTGTTTTAAATAATAAATTCCAAAACACCTAAAATGAATAACAGGGGAAGTCCTTTTATTCCCTCTCATTTTATTATTCAATTAAAATGCAAAAGTTTCAGATCCGAGTAAAAGTGAAACATATCAAGCAAACAAACATTAATATAATTTAAAATTCCAAAATTTGGGAAATTTTGGGATGTTACATCAACATACCATCAACCTTGAACCTGATGCTAAACCAGTTGTTGATCATCAACGACGGTTGAATCCGAAAATGATGGATGTTGTAAGAACTGAGATTCTCAAGCTTCTAGCCGCAGGTATTATCTACCCTATAGCTGATAGTAAGTGGGTGAGTCCGGTTCATTGTGTTCCAAAGAAAGGAGGAACAACTGTGGTTCCCAATGAAAAGAATGAACTAATACCTCAGAGAATTATTATTGGATATAGATTGTGTATTGATTACAGGAAGTTGAACAAGGCAACCAGGAAGGACCACTATCCGTTGCCATTCATCGACCAAATGCTTGAAAGGTTATCCAAAAATACTCACTTTTTTTATCTTGATGGTTATTCTGGCTTCTCTCAAATTCATGTTAACACTGCTGATCAAGAGAAGACCAGTTTTACTTGTCCCTATGGTACTTATGCTTACAGACGTATGCCTTTTGGTTTATGTAATGCCCCTGCTTCTTTTCAAAGGTGTATGTCTGCTATCTTTCATGGTTTTGTGAAGAAATTGTGGAGGTATTCATGGACGATTTCTCCGTATATGGAACCTCTTTTGACCATTGTCTCCACAACCTTAATAAAGTTTTGCAGAGATGTGAGGAGACAAATCTAGTGCTTAACTGGGAGAAGTGCCACTTTATGGTCAACGAGGGAATTGTTCTTGGCCACAAGATTTCCGATAGGGGAATTGAGGTGGACAGGGCCAAGATCGAAGACATTGAAAGGATGCCCTATCCAAGGGACATCAAAGGTATTCGTAGTTTTCTCGGTCATGCTGGTTTCTACAAAAGATTTATTAAAGACTTTTCTAAGACTCCGAGACCCCTCACTAATCTTCTCCAGAAGGACATTCCTTTTGTTTTCAATAAATATTGTTAGGAAGCCTTCGAAGTTCTTAAGAAAGCTTTAATAACTGCTCCCACCTGATTGGAATTTACCTTTTGAAATTATGTGTGACGCTAGAGATTTTGCTGTTGGAGCTGTTTTAGGGCAGAGGGTTGATAAGAAGTTTAATGTTATATATTATGCTAGCAAAACCCTTGATAGTTCTCAAAAGAATTATGCTACTACTGAGAAGGAATTCTTAGCGTAGTTTCGCTTGTGATAAGTTTAGGCAGTATATTGTTGATTCTATGATTATTGTTCATACTGATCATGCTGCCATTAAGTATCTTATGGAGAAGAAGGATGCCAAACCAAGGCTCATCCGATGGGTACTCCTTCTTCAAGAATTTGATTTGCAGATCATTGATAGGAAAGGAGCAGACAATACGGTGGCGGATAATCTTTCAAGGATGGAAGATATACGGCATGATCCCGTTCCAGTCAACGACAGTTTTCCAGACGAACAACTAGCCATTGTTAAAGTACAATCTCTCTCCGATCCTTGGTTTGCAGATTATGCTAAATTTATCGTTGCAAAGTTTTTGCCTCCAGGTTTAACATTTCAGCAAAGGAAGAAGTTCTTTCATGATTTGAGGCATTACTTTTGGGATGACCCACATCTTTTCAAAGAAGGTCCAGATGGGATCGTGAGAAGATGCATACCGGAACACGAGCAGAAGGACATTCTCAAACAATGTCACGATAGTCCATATGGAGGACATCATGTTGGTGAGAGGACCGCACATAAGTTTCTTCAATCAGGTTTTTATTGGCCTACTCTCTTTAAGGATGCTACAAATTATGTTTTATCCTGTGATAAGTGTCAGAGAGTTGGTAATATTAGTAGAAGGAATGAGATGCCTATGAATTACTCTCTAGTGATTGAGCCTTTTGATTGCTGGGGTTTTGATTTTATGGTTCCTTTTTCTTCCTCACACAAGTACACTCACATTTTAGTTGCTGTTGATTATGTAACCAAGTGGGTAGAAGCAATACCCACTGAAAGTGCTGATCACAAAACATATTTGAAAATGCTCAAGGATGTAATTTTTCCTAGGTTTGGAGTACCCAGGTATCTCATGACTGATGGGGGTTCGCACTTTACACATGGAGCTTTTAGAAAAGCTTTAGCCAAGTACGATGTCAATCATAGAATTGCTTCACCGTACCACCCTCAAACTAGTGGGCAAGTTGCGCTCACCAATAGAGAGATCAAGTTGATCTTACAGAAGACAGTCAATAGAAATA
The DNA here is from genome assembly GCA_950022295.1 of Bromus sterilis. NCBI lineage: Eukaryota > Viridiplantae > Streptophyta > Magnoliopsida > Poales > Poaceae > Bromus > Bromus sterilis. The sequence continues at coordinate 345,131,529 of OX465595.1, read as the reverse complement.
TAAAAGATTGGTCGAATAAGTTAGGAGATTCCTTGTGGGCGTATAGAACTGCTTATAAAAACCCCATGGGCATGTCTCCCTATAATATGGTCTATGGCAAGGCTTGCCATCTGCCATTAGAATTACAACACAAAGCTTTCTGGGCTATTAGAGAGCTTAATGCTAACCCGAAATTAGCAGGTGAAAAGCGTCTCATGAACTTGACTTCTCTAGATGAGTGGAGAAGTGAAGCTTACGAGAGTGCTAAAATGTTCAAGGAAAAGGTAAAGAAGTGGCACGATAGGAGGATTCTGAAACGTGAATTTAATGTTGGTGATAAAGTTTTGTTGTTTAGATCCCGTTTCAGGTTTTCTCCAGGTAAACTACTTTCCAGGTGGGAAGGTCCATTTCATATTGAGGAAGTCTACCGCTCGGGTGCAATCAAGATTAACAATTTCGAAGGCACCAAACCTCAAGTGGTGAATGGGCAAAGACTTAAGCATTACATAGCAGGAGATCCTGTCAATGTTGATGTGGATTTGGTATACACAACAACTCATGAAGAACATGTTGCAGCCCTGTTCCAGACACCAGCAGGAGCATAATAAGGAAAGGTATGTATTACGGTAAGGAAACATCGCGAAACCGCCATAAAAGTTCCAGATTGCGAGTTTTTGCGAAATATATAAAATTTGAGGCCGAAGTGGAGCCGGAGACCGGCTCCAGGGGGCCCAGGCGCCCCCCTGGCGCGGCCCCACCCCTGGCCGCGCCGGGAGGCCGCCTGGGCACCCCGGAGTCTGTCTCCGACCCCGCTTTGGCTCGTTACCTTCCTTTCTGTGCATAAATTTTTGCTATATATTTGCCCAAATCATTCCGGCAACGTATCTCGCGATTTCGTGTGTTTTCTTTTCGAGATGTTTCTGCCAGGAAAGCTTTCAGCTAGACCTAGGTGCCATGGCTTCTCCAAGTTCCCCGAAGGACAAGTTCGTCATCAACGTCATCAACGCTTACCTCGCTGAGGTGAAGAAGCACCCCTAGATCCTTCATGTGGAGGATGGTGACCTCCACAAGGAGGATATGAAGGGACCAGTCAAGGAGGGGAGCACCGAGGAGCGGCTGAAGGAGATGGAACATGAGGTCTTCAAGTTCAAGAAGATGGTGGAGCGTGGTATTGAAGCTAACTTCGACATCATGAACGAGATAGAGGCTTCCCACAAGAAGGAGATGAAGGAGATATGGTCAAGTTTGGACGCACTAGAAGAAAAAGTTTATGGGCTCCAAGCACAGATCTATGATCTGCAGAGCCAGAACTGTGAGTATGAACTAAAGTTTCTGCGCATGGGTTTGGGTGCTGAGTGCAGGATCCTGGAGACGGGAATGTCCTTTGAGACTGGAGAACAGCTGCCATGGAAGCGCTTCGCCAAGGAGTACGTGACCGACAAGAACAAGAATGAGGAGTGAATCTCCTTGGGTAATGGCATCCCCTTAGCTTATTCCATGCTTGGGGGAGTGCCCGGTATTTTTATCTTTATCTATGTCTTTTAGAGTCAAGTAGAGTCGTATCATGTCTAGGGAAGTTATCTTATAAAATAGGTGTTTGCTTTGAGGTCTATCACTCCTTTTTGGAGAGTTATGTATCCGTGAGTATGGAGTCGTCTATGATGGAATATTAATGAGAAGTCTATTGATCCCTTCGCTGCACTCGGTATTCTCTTCACGCAATCGACCTCATGATGATTCTTATGGGGAGTATTGACCTTATATCAGGTATGGCTTTGAAAACTTTATTTAATCTTGGAAAACATAGTTTTGGTCATAACAACAAGCATGTTATTTTTCTCAAAGTAGCGACATAGCCAAACCCTCTTTGTTATTATGCTTGTAGTGTTATGTTGACAAGGAAGACAACTTGATGTGCTATGCTTGTTTTAATGTTTATGCTTGCTTTGCATCCAAGTCATCATCAATTGTCTGTTCTCTAAAAGCCTTTGCTAGCCAAACCTCTGTACTAAGCGGAATTCTCCTTGTACATCCATACCCTGAAACCAGTATCTTCCATATGAGTCCACCATACCTTCCTATTCGTGGTATTCCACTACCACTCCTAAAGCATAGAATATTTGTGTTATCCTTAAATGTTCAAAATCTTATATTTTGTGCCCCTGTTTTAGCTCATGAGGAAGTAGTAGTTAACTCATGATCTTCTTAAGTTGGACAAGTTTTACCCCGGGATTGCATGTCTAATCTGGAAACCCCTAATACGAGGAGGAACTGGCATGAGTGCGCCCAACTCACAAAAGATAATACAACAAACAAACCCTCCTTCATGCTTTGTTCATGAGAAATCAGAAAACTTTGGCAATGATAAAAAAGGAGATTGCGGGGATGTGATCGTCCCCGTTTGGGAGCCGTTCCTCGAAACTTTTCCAATCTGAGAAGCAATTGAGTTATCTATTAGCATTCGTTGACAAATCATGCACCTCTCAAAACTTGTTTTCATTCTGTTTGATTTAAGGATAGCACTTGAGTTTTCCCTGCTTGCCTTTAACAAGGCTTTTTCCTTCCTTTTTATGTTGAGTCGGTTTTCCCTACTTCCTCCTTTCCCAAAGAGAACAGACACTTGATGCTGATGAAGATTCATCCATATAATGTTGCATTAAAGTTTTGCCATGCCATATCATTGTTGACATTATCTCTTGATAAGTAAGTTGTTTGTAAAAGCATTTTCCAAGCAAACATCTTCCTTTGTGTTAGCATTTTCACTTCATGACTAATAGCTTGTTCTTTCAAAAAGTTCCAAATTGTCTCTTCACAATATAAAGAGAAAGAGCAAAGGTAAAAAATACTAGTTGTTCCTTGACCTAAGGACTTGTTTGCCATGATTCGATGAGTTTCCTTAGCCCTACTTTTGATTATAATTGTTATTACTCTTTCATAAGGGCCTTATGAGTTGGAGATTGCTGTTTAGGATGTTTGAGTTTGGTGAAAAGATCATGAAGCTTCTTGTCCGTAATTTATTTATCGACACTTCACTCTCTAAACTTGTGGACAGGTTTACTGTCGTGGATATGATCATGACAATAGAGAGAGGGGTATGAACGGAGCATGATCTATCGAGATGCAAACGGGTGATGTAGGCGATTTTATCGAGTTCGGGACTCTCGCGGAGGAGATAAAGTCCCTACGTCTCGCGCCCCCGGAGGAGCTTTTCCTTATCTTTGTATGAGAAAGATGTACATGAGGTCCTTTCCATGGTCGAGGAAGAAAAAAACTAGAGGAAG